>OX422215.1:565197858-566447858 GCA_949130495.1 Sambucus nigra
CAACCATCAACGAGCAAGTACTTGTGAATTTTTTGGGACCCAACATTCTTGAGGGTGGGGTAGCTGTTGCAGGTGAAAGGGTGGAGGAGGATGAGAAGGTTAGGTGTGAGAGAAGTGGTGGTGGTGGTGTTGGTGCATATTATAGAGGAAACTAAGAAGGTTAATGCCATTCTTGGGATGGAAGAACCTACTGCAGTGATTCAAGAGACCGTTGCTTCTGTTGTTGAGCCAGTTAATGTTGGGGCAATCCTTCAAGAGGAGGTACAATTCCATTTTTCTCAATTCGGACTTTTTTTCTAAGTGTTAAGTTCACACTTTTATGGTCAAAACATACAATAAATACCAACTGACCCAGCATACTTGCTTGAGCGACCTCAAAGGTCTTTCAAGTAAGCTAAAACTTTAATAATCGTAAAGACCAAGTGCTCCCGGGTTACTAGTTTGAGAAACTTTTCAAAAAATTGTCAAGTAAGATGGGATATTTGTAAACCAATTTATAGTTTGAAAGTGTGACTAGTGTACTTTATGGAGTAACCATAAATGTCCTTTAAGTTCCTTAGGACTTTAGTGTGCCAGTAAACTAGGATTTTAGGCCTGCCCAGAAATCAGGGCCTTTGAGCATTCCAAGTAAAGTAGGACTTTAATCCCCCCATAAATGAGTGTCTTTAAGTGTGCCTAGTAAACTAGAACTTTAATCTCCCCATAAATCAGGGTCTTCAAGCGTGCCTAGTAAACTAGGACTTTAATCCCCCCGCAAATTAGGATCTTTAAGCATGCCTAGTAAACTAGGATTTTAAGCATGCTCCGAAATCAGGGTTTTTAAGTGTGCTAGTTAAACTATAACTTTAACCCCCCCCCCCCCCACACACACACCAATAAATCAGGGCCTTTAGGGTCTTTAAGAATGTTTCAAACTTTTGGCACCAAAGGTGGATGGATTAATGCCTCTTTTTTTCAAAGTGATGCTATTGATAAATATTATGTTTTTTTTTATAATAGTCCTACTTTATAGATGAAACATTAAAAAAGTCCCATTGACTTTACATGCGTTATTCTTGTCCACTACCTAACCTAAATGTATCTAATTCACTATATTGGAAGTATCAAAATACCCTATGCATATCAATTCTAAGATTTTTTTTCGTTTCCAAAGTTACGTGTAGTATCTCCAATATATATATATATATATATATATATATATATATATATATATATATATATATATATCACGCAAAATGGATATTTTAATACTTTTTTACCTAGATTCATAATTATCGATCCGATAAACTTCATTCGTTTTTTATATTTATGTGATTTGTTCTTTGGAAACTAACGACCACCATACATGTATGGTTTTTGTATTTATTAATCATTTACTTTGTTAAAATCATTATGTTTTTGTATTTTTAAGTTTGTGTTGTTGTATCGATTGTTCATCTTTTACACGGATTTTGTTTACAGAGTCTACTTGATTATGTTATACGTTCTTTGAGTTTTGTCGTAAGGTTTCTTAGTCAGAATTTAAATTTAAAAGAAATCATTATGTTTTTAATCTTTATAATATTATTATCCTGTTTTGATTGTTCAGTATTTTACTCGAATGCTTATGTTTTTGAGTTTTTTAGATATGTGTTAAGTGTATATACATTTATACGTATATATATGTGTAATATTGCAATGTAATGTTTATTGGTAACATATTTTTATAGATTTTGATGTGTTTTGTTGATATGTATAGTTTGCTTAAATTTAAAGATGAATTGATTCCATTCATATTGTTGAAATGTGTATATCTACTAGATAAATGTATACGAGGTTGTTAGGTCATACGATAATATTATATGTTTTGAAGTAATATTTTACTTTACGTTCAGTTTTGTACATGTTTGTAGATATCTTCACTAACGAAAATTTGATGTTTATATACTTCAAGTTGATATAATTGAAAATGTATTAATGAGCAGTTGCATTATGTTATAATTGAAGTAATTATTTTATTTAAGTTATGTGTGTATTAAGTTGTCTACAATGATATAAAATTTTCAATCTAATGATGTTTGAGAATTAAAACATTTAGTATAAGTTTTTATTTCAAAGGGAATCGTATTATGAAGTTTTATGTAATATTAATGTTTGATGCGTATAGGATTATACATGTCATATATAGTTGATTGATATTATTATTTGCCTTTTTGTTATTTTCTGACATTTTTATGCATTTTAGTATCAGGTGATACAGATTCTAATGTGACCTTATTTTGGTCATGGATGGACAATACTATTATATTGCAGTTAGATGAAAATACATCTTTGGAAGGGTTGATTGGCAACATGTGTCATAGATAGTTATAGATAACATATGGATGTGTATTTTGTCATATGAATTAGGAGGACATCCAAGATGTATGCTGGATTTTTATGAAGATTTGTATACTTTATTAGCATATTGTAGAAATCATGGCATTCAATCAGTTAATGTTACGGTATCAGCTAAGCTATTTCTATTTGTTGATGGTGTCCAGAACAATGTTGATAATGATGGAATGAAATAAATTATTAATTTAATTTTGGAGATGAATTGTTACAATGTTTATTAAAACAATTTAAACCATTACCTTCAGTGGCTTGGGGTAAAGGTATTAGATGTGTAGGACAAAAATTTAATGGTGTTATTATTGAATTTCTTTATGTGTTGGGGATATATGCTATTGACGTTGGACTTGGTTTCAAATACATTAAGAATGATAAAATTTGAGTGATGACATAATGCAATAATAGAGAATCAAAAGGATATATGTGACCTATGCATGATGGGGTAGAGAATAAGAATGGATGTTTCTATATAAGAGAATTGGTGAATGAGCTCAGCTATGGGGAAGTTTACAGAATAGGTAATCACTCTCGAATGAGTTCAAATTTAATGGCATTGAAAATAAAAGAACAAGTTTGATTTAAGCCTTTAATAAGACCAGTTGATGTTTTTGAGTTGTTTGTCAATGATTATTATATAAGAGTTGATTATAATCGTGCATGGTGGGCGGTTGAAAAGGAGAGGAAACAATTTTTTGGTGACCAATCAATCATTTGACAAATTATGATGGTATGTCGATGTTGCAAGGTTGCAAGGCATTTTAACCCGAGAAGTTGTTTGGAGTTCAAGCAAGATTCATCATCAGGGAGTTTGAAAAGGCTTTTTGTAGCTTTTAAATTTTGCATTGATGGATTTAGTCATTATCGTCCTCTTATATTTCTTGATGGCACATTCTTGAAAAGTAGGTACATGGGTACTCTTCTTGCAACCACTAGAAAAAAGGCAAACCAAGGTAAATATCACATCTTTATGTTTTTAATAAAATGCGAGTATACATATCTTAAATTAAATGTTTATGTTCAGTAAAGTAATTTATTGTCCAGGTAAATATTAATTATGAGATATTCTTTGTGTATATATCATGTTGTTTAATTTATTAGATGCATTATATTCATTGTGATATCATTTTAACTTCATGTAAATGTTTACTACAAATTCATATGTTAGATTAAATTTTTTTCTGTTCAGTAAAGTAATTCATTATCAAAGTACATATTTACTGTGAGTAATTCTTTATATACATAAAATGTTTTTATGGAGCTATTTAGATTAGATTCAATGAGATAACATTTTAACTTGATGTAAATGTTATTGTTAATTACAGCCGATCATATTGTGAAAAATTGTTTTATTTTTTGTAGGTATGTTCCCAATAAAATTTTATATTGTAGACTCAAAGAATGGTGATAATTGGTAGTGGAGTATGTACGATTTTCATAAGTTCTTTCGAAGTCATGCATTTTCATATTCGTTTCGGATAAAAACAATGGAATTGCCAAATATGATCTAATTTCTTTCCCACATAGATACCATGCCTACTGTTTGCATCATTTAAAGTGTAATTTAAGGGATAAGATATCGAGGGTGAATTCTACTGCAAAATAAAGGGTTATGACTTTGTTTGTGTTATGTGCATATACAACAGCGAAGGTTATTTTATATGATACTATATGCCAATGTTTGAGGAAGGTGGTCAGTGGGTCAAAGGGTTTTAAACACCAATTACAAAGGACAATTGGAGTAATGCCTTTTTCAAATGAATGAGGTATGAAGTAATGTGTTCTAATGTTCAGAGTCATTTAATTTATGGAATTGCGATGCTAGGCACCAACCTAATACAAATCTGGTCAACACCATACATATCATGTTTCACCTAGAAGATATTTTGTAAATTAATTATAATTGAAAATTTTCATATCAAGTTATACTTTTCATTTTTTCTGTTGTGTGTTGATTTTTGTATAGTTACGTAGATTCACTTACTGTATATATTTATATAGCTATTTACTTTGAGTATTTTTTTAAATATTTGAGTCATAGAATAACTGAAAGTAAATATATATGTTGAAATATTTTGCATTTGTAGGAAAGAAGATTAAGTTAGAGTAAAGTTTTACTTTAAATGAAATGTAAAAACTCCAGCGAGGGAGAAAAATAAAGTAAAGAAATCGTTTATGTAAGTTTTATTAATATCATGTATATAAATTTATGCAACTTTTGAAATATGAAAGTGAGAGAGTGAGTGGGTTGTTACAAAATTTAATACATCTCCAATGTTAGTTTGGCCGATTTAAACTATTACACAAAAATTAGTTGGAGAGTTGTGTAAAAATGGAAGTTGCCTATTTGCATATTTGCAAGAATGGTTATGTAAAGAAATATAAGCCAAGGCGAGAATTAAAGAAGTAGCGAAGAGATTAAATATGTGTAAAATGTATTTTTTCAATTCAATGAGATTCAAGTTGGGAAGTTTTGTAAAAAAAAATTTACAGAGACTCATCCATGTGAGGTTTGCCACATAATTCTTATTAAATATATACATTGAACTATTTTTTTTTAACTCTAAACTAGATTAAGTTAGAGTTAATATTTATTCTGAAATAACTTCAATTGTATTTCAGTAGCAAATCATCTCGTATAAATATACACCTTTAACTTTTTTTGGTTATTTGAGTTAAGTTTATATATGTTCAAGTCATAAACTTGTCTTTTAATAAAAATGTTTGCTCTAATTTCTTATAATAAAAAAAGAATTAATTAGACAAATAATCGTAAACTTGAAATATAAGTTCAAGTTTCGTCAGTTTGAAGTCAAATGAGTTATATTGTTAAGCTATAATTTAAGATAACAAAGTTTGTTTTCATATACACATTCACATGTGAAGTTGTATAGCCAAAGTAATTTTGTAGTCAACAACAATATTTTTCTGACATATCGAAACATAAAAATTAGTGTTTTATATTAAAATGTGAGACAAGATGATAAAAAATCCACAATTATAGCTCGAAGTAGAAAAAAATTGTATGATATGAATTAGAGAACATCTATTAAATTTCATTTGAAATATTTTCATAATGCAACGGTTCCTCAAAGTATCTTCTCAATGATCTTTGCACGATATCTTCATTTGAAAATTCAAGGGCTAAAGGTTAATTCTTTGAGATGTGCTCCATGTAGTATGAGACTGCAACACCATAATAAACTCTGCAAAAAAAATTAGAAAATGTTAATAATTTTTTTTATTTAAAAATAATTCAATATAGATATTTACCTTGGACAGTTTTCAGATTATAAGTAAGTTTAATAAGCAAAATGTTATTTAAGATTATAATATAAATTAGAAGTAATCATCTACTTTGAGTCTAAATATTAAATATACAAATTCAAAGTAACTATATGTTTCGAACAAATATCTTATTTGCCACTACAAAAATAATTCTTAGTGTATATATATATACACAATACTTTTGTGCAAATATTTACCATGAATGATTTTATATACATAAAACATTAAAAAAAAAATAAACTCCTGTGTATTTATTTGACTAGAACATAGACATACATATAGATCTAAGACACACCATTAAGTAAATCTTTATTAATATGATATACTGTAAAATACTTATGAAGGCATAGGTAGCTGAGGACAGTCCTCAACCTGAATTAAATCACATATAAAATCTTGTGTAGTGTAACAACCCGCCCTTTTGGAGACAATTAAATTCCATACTTGGATATAAATTGGCAATTTGGAGACTTTCTAGAAATAGTGATTTTGGGGATTCTCGAGGATTTAATGATTTTCAATGGGGGTTGTGATTATTTTTGGGACTAAATAGGTCGAAGTATTTTAATTATATATCGCCATGGAGTAAAGCGACAAAAGAGGTAAGATTTTAATTAGAAAACCCGCATTAAATTATATGGGTTAGAATAGTGGTTTGCGGTCAAGTACCTCGGATGGTAATTTTGACCGCGCCGTGAGTCTCGAAATGTTTGAGATAGCCGGAAAAGAGTGTCCGATTGTCGAAACTGAGTTTTGGGGAATTTTGGAGTTAAAAGGGTTCGTAATTGAGTAAACCAGTCGTTTTGGGGTTTTAAGAGTTAAAACTCTTTTTCTTTCTTTATAAAGAGGGGGAGAGGAAGAAAAGAGAGAAAAGAGAAAGAAAAGAGAGAGAAGAGAGAGAGGAGGAGAGAAAAGAGGAGAAAAGGGGAGGTTCCGACCAAACTCCGCCGGATTCGACTCGGGGTCGTCGGATTTTATCCACGAGGCAAGTTTTTACTTGATTTATAAACTTTTTGTATAAATCTCATATAGTAGTTTGGTATTAACAAACCCTAAAGATTTTGGGTTGGGTTTTCATGGATAAAACGGGTTTTCGGGAGTTAAAACGAATAAACCCCTATAATTTCATAATTGGAGAAACCTAGAAATTAATCGAAATAAATTGGTGTTTTAGGGTTCTAGGATGTTTAGAACCCTTAATATATGTGTATTTGTAGTTGGTTGAGGTTGTAGGACGTTGGGTGAGGCGACAAAAGCTTGGGAGAAGCTTTAATAGCCGAAACCGTCTCGGAGAAGACGATGAATAGTAAGACCTGCGTGTTAATTGAATCGATTCAGCTCTTGGTTAAAAAAATGAAATTTGTAGATCTTTTCTACGCGGTCGTGTGGGCACCAACCGCGTATTTTTCTGATTTGTTTTGGATTTATAGTGATTTTTATACGGAAAGCGGTCCCAAATTGAAATAGTTAGTCAGAAATTAAGGCTAAAATTATTGGGAAATAAATATTAGGGGTTTTCAAATAGAGCGTTAGGACCTCTAAAGAACTTGAGGAGATATGAAAACTTTGGGTTTGTAGGAATATATCCGAGTTATAATTTAAATGGATATTGGATGGAGTTTTGGATTTTAGGGTATACAAAAACCCAAAGCAGAATTGGGATTTTCGGACCAGCCGAATCAATTTGGTATGAGATAGTTTGAAAGTGGAACCATTTCAAATCGATTCAGTAGCCAGCAGATTTTTGAGATTTTCTCCTTTTAAGTTTAGGGAGACTTAATGTATGGGTTTGGAGACTATTATTAGGAGTTTCTAAATGGAATATTAGGACTTCTAGATGATGATTTGAGGAGAATAAGAAAACCTCGGACTAATTTAGAGTGTGATCCGGGGTATGGAGTTAATTAATGTTTTGGGACAAGAGACATTCGAGTTTATGTATAAGTCCTTAAATGAGAATCAGGTATTTATTAGAATCAAAGTGAGGAAATACTTTGGGTTTAGTATCATGCGAATATGAATGCATGATTATGATTCTTTGAGAGAATCTTTGGGATTATTGGTCATCGTTAGATGGTTTGGCAAATATGGCCATTTATATATATTCGAGGAGGAATATATGGTATATATATATATATATATATATATATATATATATATATATATATATATACTATGTGATTAAAGTATATATATGATATGATGTTAATGATTTTGAAAATAAAATATGAATGTTTTCAAAATGGAAAAGAAATGATTTTCATAATTAATAATTTATGGTTAACACCCTCTCTAAATGACATCATAAGGGAAGTTCGCGCGTGAGGTGAAGCCCCCTGGCTAGTAAGTGCAGGGTGGATATTGTCCTAGGCCATATGAGCGTTTATGTTACGTTTTCTGCGATGGTTAGGTAATTCCGGGTGTGGTTATGACAAGCTCGCAGGAATATGGCCGCTTCCCGACGTCTTGCGTATAGGTTCCCAGGTGTCGTAATTGATAGGCACTGGAAGATAATGGTCATTTAGGGGTGCGCCGGGCGGGCGATCTTAGAACGCGTTATATGATATATATAACTGTTTTCAATAATGTGGGACATTATTGGTATTAAAGCAATTTATGATAATAAATTGGCTTTAATTACATTTCCTGGATGGAAGAAGGGAAATGGAAGCATGTGGTATGAAAAGCATTTTTATGATAATAAAAATGGCTTTTAAATACATTTCCTGGATATGAGAAGAGAAATGGGATGTTATAAAATAAAAAAGCATTTTTATGATAATAAAACTGGCTTTTAAAAAGTTATATGTTTTGTTAAAGAAATTTATGATAATGAATTGGCTTTTATATACATTTCCTTGATATAGGAAGGGAAATGGAAAGTTTTAGGATAAAGTAAATAGATTCTCATTCCGGGAGATAGATCCGGATGTGTATATATATATGTGGTTAAATCGAGTACCGAGGGTCTAATGGATCCCAACGATCGACCTTGTCGCATAGTAGTGTATCGGGGAGGTTCCTTGTTTGGATTTCGCTTTGCGAGACACCCCACACACGAATATGGCAACGTGTTGAGACTGGGGAGAAGTTTAATCCTTAGTGCTCTAATTTTAGTAATTCTTATGGTATATATATATATATATATATATATTCTGTACTGAGGGACTGGAGGATATCGACGATCGACCTTGCCGCGTAGTAGTGTATCGGGGGGATTCCTTGTTTGGATTTATCTTTGCGAGATACCCCACGCACGAACATGGCCTAGTGTTGAGACTGGGGAGAAGTTTATCCCATAGTACATTACTTGGACTATATAGGGTTGATAGTAGTCGGGTGTTAGACTAGTTTAGCAGGGTAGCTTGACTAGGATGTTTAGAGGGATGCACTAGGAGTGCACTGTTAGTGGAGAGGTGAGGGGTATCTCATGGGAGTGCGATACCAAACTTAAATATGAGATAATACCTTTTTTTAAAAATAAGGCATTTATGCGCTTGCTAAATATTTTCAAAACTCGGGCTCTGACCCGTTTATCTACTTTTCCTTTCTTGCTATATATATATATATATATATATATATATATATATATATATATATAGGTGTCCAGACACAGGGACGCCTGGATGACACTTCTTTCGAGTCAGATGTCTGCTGCAGCAGTTGTGGATGCGTGCAGGATTCTCAGTAGACGCTTCCATCTTTGTAATCTAGATAGGAGGTACTGTATACACATTCAGGCCAATGGTCCAATTGCATTTATTTATTCTTGAGTACAACATTCGATATGGTTGTATATTTTGACCGAGTGTTAGGTTATTTTATTTCATTTCAGTTTCATTTACGCAAAACTGTGTGGATGTTTTAATTTTGAAGTTGTTAAAAAGAGTAGTTAAGTAAAATTTTGACACCGGCCTAATAGGTTACTAGTAATTAAATGGATTTTCGATAGTGATGCTAAAAATGATCCATATGAGACTCCTGTTTTAATTTGATGTAGGAGTGATTGTCCGGTATTTTATTAGGCGGGGTGTCACAGATGGTATCAGAGCATCAGGTTCTAGTGTCCTTAGGAATCTGTGCGGACGTACTATGCTTTCAGCGTTGCTCTCGATTTGATATAGACCCTCAGGATTAGGATTGTTGATTTCTCTTGTGAGATTTCGTTCTCCTGCCATGTTAGAAGATTATAGCAATCTTTTACGCGCTCGTTTGAGATTCGTGTGCGGGACTTGGATGACAGTAGGAGGTGAGGCTTAGCTGGAGCAACTGGTTGAAGTCGGGAATGATGACCATAGTAGAGGTCACTTCCTTCGTAGTGTTTTCTAAGGATTTTGGTGGCGACTACTAAAGAATAGTAGTTATGAGTATCACAGTACCGTTGTAGTAGAGGGTGGTACTAAGGTTGAATTTCCTAGTGACGATAAGCATTCGAAAGGGATCTTACGGATAGTTTTAACCGTGAGTCCCCATTATTCGGTAGGATTGGAAAGAATGCTGTTTTGGGATTATTCACGTAAGGTTCGGTCAGAGGCCGGCAGTGGATGAAGAGTGATATGAAGAGGTATGATTGGCATGACTAGATAATGTCGCAGTGTTCGTTAGCCCTAGACTCGTGTGTGTAATTTGAGTTGTGTAGTGATATCGATAACATTATATAATGTATATCTATGTGTTTTCCGCGATAGCGGAATTTTACTTTCCTTGATTCGCCATAAAGGCGGGTGTTGATATATATATATATATATACATATATATATATATATATATATATATATACATATATATATATATACATATATATATATATATATATATATACATATATATATATATATATATATATATATATATATATATATATATATATATATATATATATTTGGTTTGTAATACTCGTCTTATATGCTTATACGAGTATGCTAATATGATGAGTATATAAGGTTATTGGTTATTAGGAGCGATAGCAGGCTAAGGATGGCAAGACTATCGTGTCCGCAGTTCCAGGGTGGAATGGGTTGTTGTTGCGATATCTCGCCTGGATGCAGGTTGAGCTCGCCCTTATTGTTATGGGTAAATGGAACTTCGATGAGCAGAGGTTTCATTATCGTGATTTGAGTATGTGGCGACCTTATAGATATAACTTAAGGCCCACATAACTCATTTGTTGAGCTGTGAGTTTAAGCTCATTATGGATTGCGCAAGGACTTAGAGTTAGTACGAGCGCTTGGTGGTGTGGCTCCTAGATAGAGATCAGAGTTCAGACCACATTGGGTTAAAAGAGGGGATAGGATTATCCCAGTTGCATATTAAAAAATAACGGACCTCTATGACCGACAAAGTTAAGAAGGAGTGTGTGGAGGGGTTCCTTGTTTGGATTTCACTTTGCGAGACGCCCCACACATGAATCTTAGCAGCTTCGGGAGTGGAGAGATATTATAGGATGCAAGGATATGGGTTTTTTTGATAAGTCTTATAGTGTGGATGAACCACTATAAACTATGAGCCATGTGATGATGGTATGATTATGGAAGTATTGTGTTATGGAAAAGTACTAAAGTGGTCCTCTCGCCACAAGTGGGTGGTGTAATACCCCGTATTTTTATGATATTTATTTATGGGATTAATTGAATTAAATGTGTATTAATTGGAAATTAATCCGGATAAAAATACTAGCGAGATACGAGTTGGTATTTGATTTTAATGAGTATATATGGCTATATATGATTATTGAATTATGAAATTTGTCGTGAGATTGAAAGAACGAGCATACTGACCTATCTGACACAATATTCAGGGGCACCCCGTGTAATCTGATAATCTCCATGATGAACAATTGAGCATACTGACCCGTGGTATAATCTGTCCGCACCGGCAGAAAATGAGCCACCTTGGTCAAACGGTCTACAATCACCCAGATAGAATCGTGGCCCCGCTGTGATGTAGGCAATCCTGTAATAAAATCCATGGAAATACTCTCCCACTTCCACGCGGGTACTTCCAATGGCTGAAGCAATCCGGACGGTTTCTGATGTTCCACCTTCACCAGCTGGCAGGTAGAACACTTGGACACGAATTCAGCAATGTCCTTCTTCATCCCACTCCACCAGTATTGCCTCCTCATATCCTGGTACATCTTATCTTCTCCAGGATGTACTGCAAATCGGGACCCATGAGAGTGAGTCATCACTGTATGATGTAATTCTGCTCCTTCTGGAACCACCAATCTCCCATTAAATCGCAAAGCTCCATCAGAACTAACAGAATAGGACTCAGCACCCTCGGCTAGAAGTCGCACAATCTGCTCCTGGAAAAATGGGTCTGTGGTCTGTGACTGTATCACCCTCCTAACAATCTCGGGTGTGACTGACATCACGGATATGAAAGAACGAGCTATTGCGTCCTGGTGACCCAACTCCTTCCACTTTACTTTCCAGACGTTCGCTATATCGTCTACCGGTCTACGGCTCAACGCATCAGCAACTACGTTGGCCTTCCCCGGATGATACTGTATATCGAACTGATAGTCTTTCACAAACTCTAACCACCTGCGCTGACGCATATTCAGCTCTCGTTGAGTGAACAGGTATTGCAATGACTTGCGGTCTGTGAACAAACGGAATTTCTCTCCCAACAAATAGTGCCTCCATATCCTCAATGCAAGGACGACCGCTGCTAACTCCAGGTCGTGGGTGGGGTAATTCTTCTCATGTGGCTTAAGCTTGCGGGAGGCAAAAGCTATAGCCTTCTCTTCCTGCTGAAGTACTCCCCCAAGTCCCCGTAAGGACGCATCGGTGTAAACCAGGTACTCTACACCCGGCTTCGGTAACGCAAGGACTGGCGCTGAAGTAAGCTTGTCTTTCAGCTCGTCGAAAGCCAACTGACAAGCGTCATCCCAAACATATGGTACTCCCTTGCGAGTAATATTTGTCAATGGACCCGCTATTTTGGAGAATCCCCGAATGAATCTCCTGTAGTAATCGGCTAACCCCAAGAAACTACGCACTTCCATCGGCGTCGTGGGCTGTCCCCACTCCCTCACCGCTGACACTTTTCTCGGGTCAACTGCAATCCCCTGCTCAGAAACAACATGGCCCAAGAACTGTACCTCTCGCAACCAGAATCCACACTTCTCGTACTTAGCATACAACTGATGCTCTCGTAGAGTCTGAAGAACCTGCCTCAAGTACTCGGCATGCTCCTCCTCGGAGTGTGAATATATCAATATGTCATCTATGAAGACGATGACAAACTGATCCAAGAACTCTCTGAATACTCGGTTCATCAAGTCCATGAAAACGGCTAGCGCATTTGTGAGTCCGAACGGCATCACCTTGAACTCATAGGACCCATATCTCGATAAGAAGGCAGTCTTTGAAACATCCTGCTCTCTAATACGTAACTGATGGTACCCCGACCTCCGATCTATCTTCGAAAAGAAAGTTGCTCCCCTCAACTGGTCGAACAGATCATCGATTCGAGGCAACGGATACTTATTCCGTATCGTTATATTGTTCAGCTCCCGGTAGTCCACACACAATCTCAGTGAACCATCTATCTTCTTCATAAACAAGACTGGAGCGCCCCAAAGTGAGGTACTCCTACGAATGAAGCCCTGACCTAACAGCTGCTCTATCTGATCTCGTATCTCTCGCATCTCTGCCGGAGCCATACGATACGATGCGCGTGCTATAGGTCTCGTATCTGGCAATAAATCTATAACAAAGTCTATCTCATGACTGGGCGGTAGGCCTGATATCTCCTGAAACTCATCAGAATATTCGTTGACAATAGGGATCGAATCTAAGGGAATCCCAACCTCCTTAGAGGTATCCTCCTCTATGTAATATAAATGAGCGGTTGAACCTCCCTCTGGGTGAGGCATCGCCACTACAAACATCTCTTGCCCCGGAATGGCAAAACTAATGCTCCCACCGAAGCAATCAATCATGGCTCTATATGCTACGAGCCAATCCATACCAATAATCACATCATGCTCGTGAATGTCTAAGACTAACATGTCTGCAGGTAATACCAAGCTACCGATCTCTACCCCAACTCCCCGGCATATAAAGAAAATAAGTGACCCACTCCCCAGTGGTGAGTCGACACACGTCACGGTGCTCTCTGCTGTGGCTAACAACCCTAAGGCCTTCACAAAATGCGTAGCTATAAAACAATGTGTTGCACCCGTATCAAACAAAACCCGACCCATAGTACCATGGATAGGAAACATACCCTCAATCGCGGGTGGTGCCTGTGGAGCTGCTGCTTGGTGGAAGTTATAGACACGTCCATACTGTAATTGCCCCTGCTGTACTGGATCCACTGGAATGGCTGGTAGGGCTGGAACCTAGGCTGGAGCTGGGAGGGCAGGTGGGAAAAGTGGTCTCTGCAGCTCATTTCGGGCTCCCTGCTGCTGTGGGGCCCTATCGCCTGTGGGCAATCGTGGCGCCTATGGCAATGTTTACCGCACCCAAAGCATCGGCCTTTGAAGTTACCTCCCCTATGACCCTGCTGTCCATGGCCCTGCTGGCCGTTACCTCCACGCCACTGGCCCGGTTGGCCCTGATGTGCACGCTGTTAGCCTTGCTGACCCTGCTGCTGTCCCTGTGGTCGGTGTTGGCCCTGCTGATTAGGTTGGCCCTGCCTGAAACCCCCCGAATCCCTACCTAGAATCACCTGAACGGAATCGCTTAGCAGGGTCCCCCTGATGGGAACTCTGCTCGTGCTGACGAGTCTGTCCATGAGATGGTGCCCCACTGGCACTATTACCACCTGTGACACCCCGCCTAATTAAATACCGGGCGATCACTCCTTTATTAAATTTAATCAAGGTATACAGTTGGTTCATCCTCAGCATCACTGTCGATAAAAATAAATTTTCCAATTTAACACCCTAAATAATTAAGCTAAGTGTCAAAACCATTTTCATACATACTTTCCAAATTTTAATTAAAGAAAAAGATTTATTTATTTAAAAACAACATTTCTACAATTAAGAATCACACCACAGTAAACCAAATAATATAATACATTCGACAATCGAATGTCAACATATGAAAACTAAAGTCACAAATCCAAACTGAATAAGTCCCATAGAACAATACTGGAAACAACTGAAATATAAATGTCCCAACAACAATGAAATAATGGATAGGGCGACACATGCCCAATAAATGAGAATACTAGAAGTGGAGTCAATAAAAGAAGCCGTCTACGCAAGTGACCTGCAACTCCCACCTAAGTTGTAGCACGTTCCTCTCAAGGGACCCTAAGCAAGACGCCCCTGTGGCTGGGCACATGAAATATATACATATATATACAAGAGAGAGAGAGAAAAAGAAACGGGTCAGAGCCCGAAAGTGTGTTTGAGTTTAAAATACGTTTAGCAAGTATTTAAATTGATACAGGCCAATGCAACAACATATTAGTGCGTCACTCTCTTGAGAAATACTCACCTCTCTTCTAATGTGCACACCTATCGCACTAACCTTCCCAGCAGTTTCTTAAAAATTTTATCATACTAACCTTTTCCAATAATTTAGCGTATCTTAACTTACTCATAAGATTTCAAAACCGAACAATATTTTGTTTAAAAAGGTTACTTCCAGATTAGTAGCACAACTCTCGTTTTAGCTTTTATTAATTTATAAAGTTTCTCGGTAACATATTATACTTTCACGAAATAAGTATTCACTATTCTAGTCATCAACCAAGTCCTACTTATCAAATCACAGTAGGCAGTTTCAAATTTCAAAATCTCATATATATATTAACTACCCATATAATATATATAAAATAACAGCACCCCTCATAAAACTATGGTTCGTGCATACTCTACTATCCAGAACCCCATATCACTCATATTAAGGGGAATACAATCGGAATCACTCTCGAATTGTATTAACATAAATACACAAACAATATTGAGGCAAAGCATAGATTCCAAGTCTCTAAGAGGATGGCACATGCCTGCGTCTCTTAGGACCGTCTGAACTATCACATCGATAGCCTGTACCAAGGATATCTATCTTCTAGGGTACAAGTCAATATCCCCCATAATGGTCCCATCGAGATAAGACTTGTCCCAGCGCGGTAACCTCAGGGATAGCAAGTAGCGTGGGCATGATTTTCACACACAATCATATAATTATACCACTTTATCATATTAATATAGGTTCTTCACGTCACCCATAATTATACCATTTATTCTACATTTCACATTATCAGTATTACGTATAAGGTTTCATCTCTAACCTTAACTCGAAGGATTTTCTCACTTAATACGTGACATTCGTTGACTCTATCCTTCCAAGTAGGAAAATTCAGTAGGTATACCTCTATTCACTATCGTAGCTATTCACCGCATTCTCTCACTTGAAATACTTAGTTTCATAGTTCATTATATAATTATCCCAAAAACAAGATTCTCATCTTATAATAAAGTTCTCAACACTTATTCAATGTCCTACTAGTCTTTCCTATCTCCCAAAACATTTCATTAAGGATACCCAAGAATTATTTCATGATAAATTCAATTCAACTAAGTAAACAAGGGAAATAAGAGTCTACCAGGAGGGGTCGATCGATCGAGGTCTGGGGCTCGATCGATCGAATCTTCGATCGATTGAAGCTTTAGGCTCGATCGATCGATCAAGCAGGTCTGCGAAAATTCTGCAGAAATGCAGTTACGGGTTCTACCAAATTTCTTCATCCAAAACCATGTTTTTCCATTCTAAACGTCCCAAAAATCCTACTACTATCATTATAACATTATACCAGATGTTTTCAACGTAAAGCATGTGTATATCTAACATTAAACATGGATAATTAACCCAAAATTCCATCTAATCATCAAGAACCCTAGAGTTTTTCTTAATCCAGGTTCTAATCTGTTTTTACCAAAATTTCCTTCTAATATATCATCAAAATTTTGTGGGTTATATTCCTCTACATGGCAAGGATTCCAGAATTTCATATAAATCATTTCTACATGCATTTTCCTAACACAAATTGGGTGTTCTTCCATATTTATCATCTCTAATCAATCCTAAACCAATATGAAGATTGCATTAACGAAAATACGCGAGTTAAACACTTGCCTGGGATTTTTGGTATTCTGATTCACGGCTGATTTTGGTATGGCTGCGTTCCTCGTCTCGCGATCTACGCGGTGGTGGTGGCGGCGGTGCAAACCGGTGACTTTTTGGCCTTGAATTGCCTTGGAGCTCTCTCCTCTCTTCTCCAATGGCCGTCACTTGTTTTCTGAATATTCTAACCCTAAAATACTAACCTAGTTGGCTGATATAGGTTGCTGAAATTCGTGGGTTTAATTACCCAATTATGTAAAATGACTAAAATGCCCTCCCGGGGTACTAATTAGGCCTAAAAATGCCCCGAGACCCAAACTACACCCCCGGGTACACTTTTCTGACTATATCAACCCTACCGGACGCGTTGGCGCACTCCAAACGACCATACGGGCAACTTATAAAATATTCACTTTTTACTTAACAAAATTAGTCCAGACGTGACACGAGCACGTTCCGACTTAAATTTCCGAAATCGTCATTTAATTCACTCATGACATTCAAACCAATATAATATATTACTTTTCTCATTAGTAATATTCAACAATTTTCCCATAATTACTAACTCTCGTCACGTTAATAATTATAACATAATTAATTTCCGGATTTTTATTAAATAAATCATTCGCGTTAAATTTAATAAATCCCCAAATTAATATAGCATAAAAATACGGGGTATTACATATTTATCTTCATTAAATCCCATAACCACTGTCATTTATAACATGATGCATCTTATATTCGCTCAAATGTACCTCTAACCGTGATCCATGTGACTTTGCCTCACCGCGTGTCATAGGTCTTTCCCCCGCTCTAAAAATTAGTTTTGTCGTGAAATGTAAGCCTGTAATAAATGTTACGGAATAAACTTCGACTCACCTGGCTAAATGTTATTGAATTCACATGAAAATCATAATCCACTGCCTGATACAATATTTTTAATTACCTTGGGCGTCCATACACCCTATATCTCACACATTATTGCATAAATGAAATATATTCTCACATCATAGTGGAATTATCAACTCTCAATTATACTCTCATATATGTACAATTACTAAGGTACGTGTCCCATGTACTATTATCCAAACTTCTCTCCAACTTTCGACGTTCGTTAGTTTCTTGTGTGGGATGTCTCGCAAAGAGAAATCCAAACAAGGAACCCCTCCGATACACTACTACCTAACATTATCGGTCATCGAGATGCGTAAGGTCCTCAGTCCATAATATGTACCTTCCCATAATCTCCGTATGTTAACATATTAATCTACTTATGTCCTTAAAAATAACATGAAACATGGCGCTCTCACTATCCCAAGTTTCGGTGCTATATATATAACAAGGTATATCTCGCTGCTTGATAAAGAACACAATGCATCTTGAGTCACATTAGTAAATAAATCCCTACGCACCGGGATCACATCTAACGAGACAAAATACTCACTAAAGTCTACGATATCATGAAATTTTCATATATATATACATATGTATAGGCCCAACCGTATATCGGGTGACGCCTTACCAAATTAATATTACTCCCCGGAAGTGTCCAGCGTGATAGTCTATCACTCAATCTACTATCGTTCAAAAATTCCATAATTATCACTACACAATACCATAATAAGATCTACTTTACTAACTCAATGCATTAGTAAAATTATGATAATAAAATATTCTTTTAGTGCCCACTTGGCTTACTCACGGGTGACATCTAAAAAGTCTTGTTACTCATTATCAATACATTTATAACAATACTATCCAAAACTAACGTACCCATTAAACTTGACTCATATACGAATTTTAGTGTTAATCGTTCATATATAAGTTATGACACACTCCTGTCACGTAATTACATCCTTTACTCATAAGGATCTCTCCTAATCGTATGGTCCTTACATGCACTTCTCACGGCCAAAACAACCTATGATCACTAGCATTCGTTATACATCTAGGATTTTATCCAATAGTTGCCCCCTACTCATCGTGGAAAAATTATTCTATTTGGAAACTTACACACCCATCACTGAAATGTTGGCCTTGCATCTCTAGGCCTCACTTATGGCTTTACTGGCCACCCTATTTTTTCCTGGGCCCCAATGACCCTGAGGATTAATATGCTATTATTACCGAGTAATCCACTGGTCCTTCCTAAACCCACCACTCTTGGGTTATAACTTCTTGGGCCCAATACTCTTGACCCAATTCCTCCTCTGAAAACCTCACCCCTCCAGTTGTTATGCCTAACTAAAATATTATCGGTTGCACTTCTCAATGTGGACACATTCAACACTAGTAGTCCCACTCTATACATATAGGTAAATTTCATGAGTCATTTCTAGTCATTGGTCCCACTGACCATTTTGGAATGTCCTTTCCTCAGACATGCAGTATTAACTCCTAATTGTTCTCCCGTTGTCCCTTTGGCTATGCGGGCCTTTTATAACTATTGTTGGCCTCTACAACCCTAATTGACTTCATCGTCACTTTGTAGGAAGTTAATCAATCAAAATTATATGAATTAGTTTCCTATTGGGCCCACTCTCATGTGGTGTTTACCTAACACCGTTTATTTTAGTTTTTCTTTTCGGCCAAATTCTCTAACCCTCCTAGCTCACTTCTTCTGAATATGTTGAAATAACTTACAAACGTAAACCTTGACGACATCAACATTAGTTATCCTAGCTGGATTTCTCATCCATCCTCATATTCTATACACGGTCCTTTATCAACTTAAACCCTTTTATATTCTATACCCCTTTTCTAGGTATGAAGTTCATTATGCAATTCAACCTTTTTCTCATGATCAGTCTCTAGCTTACCCACTGTGCTAAGTTTCAAAATTTCACTTTCATCTCTGTTATAACATCGAATGGAAGACCTCACGGTCAAACCGTACCCAAAATTCTCTTTAAATTTCAAACACACTTCTTTATATGTGGTGATTGACTCTAATCACTTTATGTCTCTCCTAAGAGCTACAAATTTAACTTCAATTTTAATTCTGAGTGTCGTTGCAATCTACTCTACACAATTGCCTTCGGATTTTCTACCATTTTCCTGTTTGACTTTATCTCTTTCTTCCGCATTTTCCCCAATGACTTTTCAAAAGGGTCCTTCTGATTTCCCCTTTATCAACTATGCTAGGTGATCCTGAAATCGCTCCACCATTATCTACGACTGTGCCTGGGGAACCCATTGTTCTCGAGTGATAATTCAATTATCGCTTGCTTAAATATTACTCATGGTGACTTTTTTCATGATCGCCATTCCCAAATTCTTCTATGTCTTCTGTCGGGCTTCTTCTCCTGCAGTCCTTCTTAAGACCCTCACTGGTCGTCCTATAATGTTCGGTTCTCCAAGAACACACGATTTTGTATAATGAGTCAAATTCATTATAATTCATAGTAGGAGAACATAAGTCGCATATTTCAGGGAATACAACAATCCTATAGTAAGGCTGTACATCAAAGAACGCCACTCTGAAACGTGAAAAGCTTCACAGATCCTAAGGACAATAGAACCTGATGCTCTGATACCACCTGTGACCCCCTGTCCAATTAAATACTGGGTGATCAGTCATTTATTCAATTTAAAATAAAGTGTTCATTGGTTCATTCTTAGCATCACTGTCAAAATACAGTTTAACATTACTAATCACCTAATAAATAATTATGGTGGTGCCAAAACATTTTTCATTTTAAGTTATACCTAAAGAGTCCATTAAAAATTTCTAAGTATTAAGACATCAACTATTTACCATTTACGGGAATATAATAAATACTAGATATATCCCAACTACTGAAATAAATACGACTGGATAAAACATTCCATTTCAAAGTCTCATATCAAAAACCCATAATAATACCCAATCCAACTGAAAAGAACTACAAAAGTAAACTGAGTACAATCTCTCTGATAAACGACTGAGAATGGATGACATATGCCCCAAATGAAATGTCTGAATAGAACTGAAAGAAATGATAGAGGCGTCTAAATGCAAGGACCTGCAACTCCCACAACCGTTGTAGTTCGCTAAACAATCCAAGAATCTAAGTCTAGTAACCATGTGGATAAGCACTATATATATCAAAAGAGAGAAAAATTGCAATAGACGGGTCAGAGCCCGATGTTTTTAAAACTTATGTAGCAAGTATTTAAAATTTAAAATAAAGAAAATATTATGTGAATGATAGATTTTCGAACTCTCGCATGAGGTCCTCACCTCTCATCTATTGTGCATGCCTAACGCATATTTTAATCCACACTAGCTATGTTACTCAGCCCTACTATTTCGAAATCACAATGTCACTTTCTACGTTCACCAGTAGTATAACCGTATCTCCCATACAACACATTATTAAAATAGTTTATCCTGGATAACCACAAGTCATAAGCACCATTCGAATAGTTAATCTTTTACCCACTAAGATTACTTTATTTATCATCGTAAACATATCTACTAATTTCACAGAGTAGAATTTTCCCAAGTATATTCAAATATATATAGTCACGCCATCTATATATATATATACTAATCCTGCACCCTTTAGTTAAGACCACTTGGCACAAAGCATTTATTATTATTACCATCTCTACTAGTTTCACACAGTAGAAATATTCATAAGTATATACATATAGTCAGATCTTCCATATATATATATATATATATATATATATACACACACTAATCTTTCACCCTTAGGTTAAGACCACTTGGCGCAATGCATACTCTACTATCATGTCCCGGTGTATCACTCACTTCATAAAGGACTGTTGGCTCAATCTCTCACGAACCATAAAATTCAAATCACATATATTGGAGGCGAACATAATCCCCAGCCAAATGTATCACGCACATACCTACGCTCCCATTCAGCTGTCGAAACTTTCTTACATCTCAGATAGCACGTAACCAAGTTCATATGATTTAGGTACAAGTCAAATATCCCCCCAATGGGCAACACGGGATAAGACTATCCACTACGCGAAAACCTCTGCCTGATTGCTAGCAGTGTAGGTATGCTATACACATAATAACAAGCGTATAATAGACATACACACGTCCTATTAAAATCAATTGTTATTCACCCAACCATAACATATACTTTCCATACGTATTATTCTCTCATTACTACGTATAATATATTTATTTCAATTATTATCTTTTTTCGAATATTTAAGGTTTTACGCCCCACATACTTTCCAAAAATTTTGCACTATGTTAAATTCATCAAATAACAGTTCTCATCACTTAAATTAACTGTATAACTCGATTTGCGTAAAAATAAGATTTTCCAGGTTTTGGACCTGTTGTTAGGACGAGGTGCTTTCTCGTTTGAACGATACATCTCGTTAGAACCAACTTTGCGCGACATCCATCTCGTTCGAACCACTTCACGTGACATCGTGCGACCCGCACTACTACGTCTTCAACCTATAAATTCTGCATTTTCTACCATTTTTAACTCTCTAAAGCCTTCACAGATTACTCCCAAACTCCCATTAAACAAAACCAATTGTTATCCTAACTTGTTTAGATGATTTCTATCAACCTAGAATCATTAAATTTTCGCAGTATATCGATTAATTACGAAATCCTCAAATTAAACCATTAAAATCCTAGTTCTTCCAATTTTAGTTCAAGAACCATTAAAACCCATATTTATTTCTCAATCACAACATATAATTTCGGGATTACTATTCTACATGCATGTGGGTCCAATTCTTCATCAGAATAACTCTTAATCTATCATTTAATTATCTAAATCCATCAAATTTAATTCCAAATCATGTATTTGATTTCTATAAAAACATGAACATAATTATTGCTAATAGAAAGCAAGTAATAAACACTTGCCTCAATTATGATGGTCTGATCCGCTGATGAAATTGGTATAGACTTGTTCCTCGTCTTTCGATCTATGCTTCAGTGGAATTTGTGGTGTGAGTGCCTATGGGCTTTTCTTCGTCCTCCGGCGTTCTCTCTCTCTCTCTCTCTCTCTCTCTCTCTCTCTCTCTCTCTCTCTCTCTCTCTTCGTAGGTTTAAAAACTGATATAATCCTTCTCACCCATTTACACTCATTTTTAATTATCTAATTTTCGTCCATAATAATTCCCCAAAAATCCAAAAGATAAAAATACCCCTACGGGGTGCCGGTTAGGCCTAAAAATATTGCAGAGTCCAAATAAAATACCATGGTAGAGTTTTCTGACTATCTCGATCCTTTCGAACTCAATGGCGCACTCGAAATGACCATACGAGTTACTTAAAAATAAATTATCTTTTTATTCCATTCAATTAGTCCTGACACGACTCACATGCACGTCCTGACTTAAAATACCAATCTGTCGTATTTCTCACTCTCGACAATTTATAAAATTCATAATTCCATATTACATATCCACGTAGTGATATTCAATAATTTTCATCAATACGTATTAACCCTTGGCATGCTAGTTAATAATTATTTCAATCCGGATTAATTAACAATTAATTTCTCACATTTTAATTTAATTAATCCAACAATAATAATTGATCCCATAATTTTTTAAAATCATCAAAAATACGGGGTGTTACAGTGATCACATTTGCTATTCCCCGACAAGATTTGTTTCTTATTATTATGCCTAAGATTGAGGGGGATTTTTATGCACATTTGTATTATATAGATACGAGTACATTAAAGAGGTCACTGTGTATTTAGAATCTATCCCAATTATTTAGGAGTTTATGAATGTCTTTGATGAGGTACCAGGATTATCGCCCAATAGAGAGAGAGAATTTTGCATTAATTTGGCACCAGGCACCAGGCCCACTATTAGGTCTCCATATTGGATGGCTTAATTAGATATGCGTGATTTTTTTTACTATATTCAGCAATTATTGAGTTTGGGGTTCATTCGAGGGAGTACGTAAACTTGGGGAGCTCCGATTATCTGTGGATTATCGAGAGCCAAACAAGGTCGCGATATAGAATAAGTATCCGTTGCGGCATATCGATGACTTATTCGATCAGTTAATGAGTCAATCATTATTTTCCAAGATTGATTTGCATTCGGGATATCATCAGTACGTATTTGAGAGGAGGACATTTCGAAGAAGGCCTTCTTGATGCACTACGGATCTTATAAGTTTTGATTCATGCTATTTGGACTGGCCAAAGTGCCACTGATGTTTATAAACTTAATGAATCGGGTGTTTCATCTATACTTGGACTAATTCGTCATCATATTCTAATTTATTCACATTCAGAGGAGGATCGTCCATAAGATTTAAGGATGGTTTTATAGACGCTTAGGGAGAACAAGTTATATGCCAAGTTCTCTAAGTGTGGATTTTGTCTCCGTAAGGTGCAGTTCCTAGGGCATGTAGTATCGGAGGCTAGTATTTTAATGGATACTAGTAAGGTATATGTATTTTTGGATTGGGGACATCCCTCAGCATCTACAAAGGTTAAGAGATTTTTGGGTTTATTAGGGTACTATAGGAATTTCATTCATGGGCTCTCAAATATTGTCAGGCCACTGACTCACCTCACCTAAAAAAGGAGTATTGTTTATATGAAGTGTCGACTGTCAGAGAGTGTTTAAGGATCTCAAGGAGAGACTTACATCCGCACCTATCCTACCTTACCATGGGGAGGCCTTGAGTATATGGTTTACATAAATGCATCACTCTAGGGGATAGAAGGTGTATTAATATAAGAGGAGAGACTTATCGCTTATGCTTTTTGTAAGTTTAAGTCTCATGAGGAAACTAGCCCACTCAGAATTTAAAGTTTGCAACGAAAGTTTTTTCCCTTCGTATATGGATACATTATCTACTTTGCGGAGAAGTTCACACTATTTTCTTATCATAATAATATCCAGTACTTGTTCACTTAGAAGGATCTGGATATGAATTAGAGGAGATTATCCGAATTTGTGAAGGACTACCACTTTTCAATTCATTACCATCTGGGGAAAGCGAATGTGGTAAAATATGCATTGATTTGGAGACCAACCATCACATTAACATCATTATGGGAAGAATATAAGGAGTACATAGATGACATTTGGGCCACGCAATGGAGTGCCACCCGAGAGAAGGACTTAGCGGATGCCTAGTTGGCAGTTGTGATTATTACACATTTGATCATGAAGTGGGTAATTAAGGCACAGGGTTCAGACTCTTTTTTCAGCAGAACGTTTGAGATCTTTTGGTTGGTGGAGTTTCACCTTGATTCGTCTTGAAAATTGCATACTATTACCCTTTATTATTGCACATTCTAGCATAATTACGTCCGTTAATTCCAATATTTACGCTCTTTAACTAGAAAACCTCTATTATTGATGTTTATATGCTTTACAAGGTATAATTAAGCTTTTGTATGTATTATGGGTGCAATGCGTGAAGTTTGTGTGACAACCCACCTAATAATATACCGGTTTATCAGCCCATATCAAATTAAATAGGAATCTCATATGGTTCATTCTTAGCATCACTGTCATTAAATCATTAATTAATAACCACCTAGTCTTTCATTAAGCTGATACCAAATTTTATCTCTATTAATCCAACCCAACCAACATACTAGGAAACAAATAAAGTAACACATCCAACCCCCCAGTAGCGGGAGCCTCGTGCACTGGCTTTGACCTTTAAGAAAGAAACTAAACATGCCATCAAGTAAGTACAAGAGTTTGTCGAATAACATCGACTGCAAACCATCCACAAAGTGCAAGTATAAAGTATGTCGATACATACCAAGACTGAATATAAAAGTACAACCGAACAAGTCCCTATCTAGAGATATAATAAAACAATCATCTATACAAAGAACCCACAGCAATCCACATAAGTTGCGACCTATAGGAAGGAATCAGGCCTGGAGCCCCTGTGGTTGGACACCTAAAAGGTTTTTGAAAATATTTTATCGCGAGGGCTAGAACCCAAAACATTTAAAAATACTTAGCAAGTAAATTTAAATGCAAGAAATAAGTATGAAAATGCTCTCTATATTTAAATAAGTGTCGGGCACTCCCTTTAGTTTACCTCACCCCTCAACTAATGTTCACACCTAATGAATCATTTATAACGCACCTAGCCACTTTCCCCGGAACTAGCCTTATCCCAAAAATACTATACTAATTATCCCACTATTACAACCCTAGTGAATATAGTACACTTCTTTACGAGTTATTATTCACATTGACTTACAAAGAGCAACACTTCCCATTTAATACCACATAACTGTTTCACAAGTTATATAATTAATACAATTCTCATCATGTATTAACCCGTATATACTTCTACCATATATAAAAAATCATACTACAACATTCATGCGTATATGCCGTAGATATATATATAACTATTCCCCCGAGTGGGCACTCATCGGGTATTCTCTAGATGCTATCATAACCGCGTATTCTCATCCACCCAAAATCGTGATACAATTAGCTCCCCATGCCAGAACAAACATACAAACGTTGTGGAGGCTGCCATAGTTTCCCATGGTAGTGAGTTTGAATTAGACACCATTCGTCTCAATCCTGAACCCGAACGGTATGACATGGGGACTATACTCGCCCAACCCCTTAAGTGATGGGATTCACCCACATCGCGCAACCTCCTCTATAGCACTAGACTGAGTATGCTATAAATATAATTCACACAATTATTCATAAAACACACACACACACACACACACACACACACACACACATATATATATATATATATATAATTAATTTGGTTTCACCATACCAATTTTTCCCAGACTCTCTATTTTGGCCCAAAATTTCCAATTGTTTCAATCTACCCTTCAATCTCATGCAATGAAGTTTAATCACTTAAACAACAAGATTACAGTATACTAAATCATGAACTTATATCTCCAATTTCATGCAATTTAGTCAAATAAATTTCAAGGTTAAGTATTCCCAAATTAACCCTAATTCAATACTAAATTTCATAATTCAGTTAGAGCAGGAACTACAAATTTGCAACATAACAGGTCTAAATCAGGGGGTTATAGAAATCTGGAAAACATCAGAGATGGTTCGAATGAAGAGCCCTGTCGTTCGAACGACAGTGGATCTCGTTCGAAATAAATACCATGTCGTTCAAACGACGTTGGTATTTCTCTGTCTCTCTCTTCTGCTAAAAACCTTGTCCATCATTAAAAAGTTTTAAACCTCTGTTATGAACAGGTTTCTGCATTGAAACGTCCCCAAATTCATCCTAAGTTCATTCTTTCATTATAACAATTCTATCCTAAACAATTTCACCAATTCAATCATCAATTTCATCAACTATCAAAACCCCTACAGATTTATAACTCTCATTAAAATGAAATCCCTAATTTACTCAAGAACAAACCCTAGAATTCAATTGGATTCGACCTCTTTTAATATGAAAATATAGATGCAAATTTAATAATCACAATTTAAACCACTTGCCTCACAAATGCAGATCTCGAGCTTGAATGAAGGTGTTGAATTGAAATTGAAACAATCTCTCCAAGATTCACAAGTTCCTCTTCTCTTTGGCTCTCCCTTTAGCTTCCCCCCTTTTTAGTCTTCTAATGTGATTTAATGATGTCTAACCCTTACACATTTGGGGTTAAAACCCTATTCACATTTTTGGGCCAATGAGCCTTATAAAAAGGGTCCATATGGAGATCACATATGTATAATTAGGCCCCAATACCCAATATATGTATATAACCATTCATTTCACGCTATTTCAACCCTACTGGACTCAACCACGAGCTTAAAATTGCCATCCGGAATAAATTTCTAAAATTAACCTTCACCCGTTAACTTATTTAAATATATTCACTTTTAAATATTCCCATTAATTAATTCTCATTAATTTACGACACACGTGAATTACTTATTATCAAATTATCTAATTAAAATAATAACCCAAAAATTACGAGGTGTTACAGTTTGGTTGCATTCTGAGAAAGTTCCATCTCAATGCACATCTTTTGGAAAATTTTAGTCATTTCAGCATTTGGGCTTCTGGCCCGAACACTTTACGAAAATGTAGCTCTCTGAGTTAGCTTCGTTTAGCTACTAATGATGCTCCCTTATGACTTATAACGAAGAAGTTATGGAATTTTTTTTGTGATGAACCATATTAATAAATAAGGCATTCCAAGGATTTAATCCTACAGGTCCCGAATTGATTCAAGCCTGATTTGAATGAATTAACCGACTTTATTTAGCTGCAAATTGATTCGAATCTGATCTAAAAAGATTCGAATTTGATCTGTATCGGTTCAGCCCCTGTAATTTTGACATCTTTGTTGCCACTTTGTTTTTGTTTTTGTTATTCATAGTTTTTCCCCTTTTTTATTTCGAAAGAATTCATTTTTTAACTAGGTATGAGAGAATATTTTGGGAGCTTCTCTTCCCCCCCCCCCCCGACGGGGGCTATGTAAATTTACTATTAATCTTCTTCTTCATTAATTCAAGCCTTTTTAAGTTATTTCAATGCTTTGTTAACTGTTTCTTTAAATTCTTTATTGTTTTCTTTACTTGATTTCTTTCATTCCATGTCATTTACCAAGATTTCTAGCTAAATTAAATTAAGTTGAGATTATTTAACTCACCATTGATTAATTAGTTGCTGTGACACCCTGCCTAATTAAATACCGGGTGATCAGTCCTATATCCAATTAAACCAGATTTCTCATCTGGTTCATTCTTAGCATCACTGTCGAAAACATTTTAAAACATTACTAACAACCTAGTATTCAAAAAGCCGATGTCAAAATTTTAATCTTTTTATTTAACAATCAACGACAAAATATTATTACAAAAATACATCCCATGCAATAGTAATATAAATCCATCCACAATATAAAATACTGGAATGAAATAATACCGAATAAACCATCGGTTTCAAAATCCAATATAAAGTCCAACCTGAATAAAAGGTTGAATACAAGGTCTGACTATCATAAATGAAATAACTGTGGGCAACATGCCCGAATAAAGTACTGAACTGCACCCTACACTAGGAGAGAAGTAACTGAATTGTCTAAGTCCAAATCCTACAAGCATCCACAAGTGTTGCAGCTACGCATCCCTAGAATATATCATCCTGCTTGGCGTCCCTGTGGCTGGACACCTAAAAGGTTTTGCAAGTACGGGTCAGAGCCCAAGTAAAAATCATTTAAAAACATTTAGTAAGTAATTAAATAACAGTTTAAATGAACAGTTATTAGATACACATGTTAGGTTGCGAACACTCCCTTGAGTTCCTCATCTCTCATCTATAATGCACACCTAACATTTGCTACTCAACCCCACCTAGTTAATTCTAGCAAATCTAACTAGGCAGCCATTATCTAATAAACCCAAATCAATATAGCTCCTCCGTACTGCCCATACAGTACGCTATTGAATACCCTTAATAATTAACATCTCTCTTATGTTATTATTAAACCCCAGTTACCTTTTCTACGTAGGTTATTATTCAAACTTTACCATTTAAGTTTCTCTACTTAAACTTTATTTTAGATATTCACTAACTATCTTCCTACTATTCACACATTATTAGGTTCATAATTATATAGATATACCCTATCTAAGCTCCCTACAAATTACTCTTTAGTAGATTAATCGTTCTTTAGATACATACTATCTCGTCTCGCTACTAGCACACATAAGTAGATTATTCGTGTTGTATATATATTTTACAAACCATATATAATATAAGTACACACTCTGCTATTATATCCTTGTATCACACGTTAAGGGCTATTGGTTCGTAATGTTACCCCGACCCCAATTGTTATTCCATATGTATTGGTTCGGAATGTTACCTCGACCCCAATATTCAGATTACTTTTAGTTTAGATACACACAACTAACTAGTTTGAAATCATAAGTCTGCTACCCATAACTCATAGCGTCCACCCGTATTTCCATGAAAATACATTTATTAAATATATATCCATTTCTCTTTAATATGGGCAAGGTTTTTCAAATTTTAGGATTAGGTGTTCACATACTTAAGTCAAATAAGATTTCACTATCTTTCTCGTCCATTAATTTTACACAGTAGATAACATAACAAGTATATATATATATATATATATATATATATATAACACGGATGCTCCCAGACCCAGCTGCGGTGCATACTGTAAAACATATCAAAGGTATATATATTTATCATCCATTATATCTATACTAGTACGGCACCCCTAGGCACAGCTGCGGTGCATGCATACTCTGCTATCATGTCCGGGTACATCTCTCGTTGTACAAGGGACTATTGGTTCATCTTCTCTCACGAACCATATATATCAAATCACACATATTGGAGGCGAACATAGTTCACACATCCATGGGTCACGCACATACCTACTCTCCCACAGTCAGTAGACTTATCGACTCACAAATAAGCCCTTCACATTCCTATGTTCTTGAGGTACCAAATCTAAAGTCCTCCCGAAGGCAACACAGGATAAGATTGTCCTCTTTCTAACTCCAACCTCTCGTGATAGCAAGTATGGTAGGTATGTCATACACATAATAAACAATAATATGGGTACACATTTCACCTATATAAATATAACATCAGCGAGGTATTCACACAACCATATAATAACGATAGGTATTCACTCCACCTATATATATATATATATAATAATAACAATAGGGCATACACACATCCCATATCACATGCCTCATACATAGTATATTTATATCCCGAATATTCTACGTATTCTATAATTTATAACTTCGTTTATTACAGTACATTCCCGAGTATTTCTCACCACTCGAAGGGTATACTTTATTCCACATATAATATCAGAAGGTAAACTCTCTAGACCCTACTGGTCTAAGTCCTCGTTCCTCTCGAATTCTCTTAACTCGAATTATCCTTAATTTTAGATTTTTTCCTCTCTATTAATCCAAATTAATTTATCCCTTAAACTTCCCTTGTAGGCCACGCCTAAAACCCAAACTAGGCTTACTGGTGTTTCAATATAATTCCCTTATATTAGAAATTAAATCCCATAAATTAATTCCAAACGATTTCCGAAGGTCCTAAACGAAAAGGAAATTATTGGCCAAAACTAGGCAACCGAATCGATTAGAAAATTTTCTGGCAGATTAAACAGACTGTAGTAAAATATCGATTACTCCCTCTACAGAACTCCGATTGACCTGATTCAAAGCTCATTTGAAAGATAAGACATAGATATTTCCAAGAATGTATGGATCTCACTCTAATTCTAAGTACAATTTAAATGGCATACGTTTAAGTTACGTCAAAAATTCTGGCAGTTACTATGCTGGCAGATCAAACACCCTATAGTAAAACATCGATTTCTCCCTATACGGAACTCTGATTGACCTGATTCAAAGCTCATTAGAAATCCAAGACAAATAGCTTTCGAAACATGTATGGATATCACTTTAATTATAAGTAAAATTAAAATGGCATACATTTAAAATTACGTTAATAATTCTGGCAGATTGACATCTTGTGTTCATCAATTAAACCCTAAGTCATTCAAGATTCATATTCTTCAATCAAAAAACCATCAAGATTGAATATTAATCATCAAATATATTCTAATATCAGTTTATCTTCGTGTAGAGATAAATTTCCAATGAAAATTTACACAAAAACATCAAAGATTCAACCCAAGAATAAAATTCTCCTTTAATTAACATAAAACCCTAATTTTCTCATGTTCATCAACTTTATAAGTCAAGAACTCAGATTTCTCTCTTATTAATCAACCCAAACCCACTAATTTCATATTATCATCATTAAGGAACATCTCTACATGCATTCCCACTTTAGTTTATGAATTAAACCCTCCCAAATTCATATAAAACTTCCAAAAGAATGAAATCAAACCCTACCCCACATGGGTATTATAACATGATTGATATAAATTTCCATTTAAATACTTTACTCTCAATAGTAGGCTGGAAATTCGTTGATAATATGTTGTGGTGGTTCTCCCCTCGCTCCGTTCTCGATTTCATTGCGTTCGGGGCAAAAAACTGTGTAGGAAGCTTAGTTCTCCTCTCCTCTTACTCTCTTATGGATTCTATCACTTTTGATTTGTTTTAACCCTAGCCCCTCTCTCTAATGGGAAGATATGCACTTAAAATTTTCGGAGATTTCCAAATCCCAAACTCCCGAATGATCGAAATGCCCTTAAACGATGCTGTGATGGTCTAAAATCGTCCCGGGACCCAAACTATACACCCGAGTACACTTTTTTGACTATTTCTACCCTTCCGGAACTAACCATGATCTCAAAATCACCATTAGAGTCACTTTATAAAATTCTCTTATTTTATCTCCAAATACGTCATGTGTGAAATTAAACTTAGAGTGAATTAATTTAATCTGAATCATCGAATTAAATAATTTCTCCTAATTAAATAAATTCTTAGGTCATTAATTTAATTAATTTCTATTTTCTCCAAAAATAGTGGGTGTTTCACACTTCCCCCCTTACAAAGGAATTTCGTCCTCGAAATCTGGATAAGGCATGTACTCGAAGGTCTCTACATGTCCTGAATCCTATACTCTCAAGACCATCACAATTATTTCTACCCCTCCTAATTGCGGGTTATATAAACATATCCACCAACCAGGGCGCCCAAACAACCTATAAATATGCGTAACTTCATCGATGCTACCTGGCTCTACTAGCCTCTCATTATCGTATAGTCACTATCCTTTAGATATCACTTTATAAATAAATAATACTCAAGGTACTAAACCCATATCTTAATGGTTAATCATCTCCCCACTCCCAACATTGTGCTAAGATTCATGCATGGGACGTCTCGCAAAGCGAAACCCAAACAAGGAACCCTCCCGATACACTACTACCTATCATTATCGATCATTGAGATCTGTTAAGCCCTCAGTCCATATTACGTACCCTCAAATACCCGTCTTTTGACATAAAAGTATAATCGTCCACTCGCATGCTACACAAGAAAACCTATATCACGATGCCTTTACTATCACTAGTTTCTTAGCGCTAAAAAGTCACGAGCTATATCTCTTCGCTCGATAATAAGCCTTTCTACCCTGCATAACTTCAGTAACCGTCCCTGCGCATTGGGATTAATTATGACTAGATGATATACACATAAAATTCTACTACATAATATATATAATATATATACGCATATATATAGGATCAACCCTCTTTCAGGTGATACCTCACAAAATAAATCATACCCTGGGATAGCGAACACGAGATCTCAATATCACAATCTATGATCGCTCAACCCATTGCTAACCAGTCAACTCTCGTAAGTAGTCTACCCTATTTTCATAACTTTCAAAACCAATAAACTAATACATAATATAAATGTCCTCTTAGTGAATTCTCTTAGCCCAATTAATCTATCGAAAATATCGCTCCTCAAACGGTTGTTGTGCCCTACTGACACCATTCCTATATACTTTTCCAGTCCGAGTAGTCTCACTTTCTCACTATGGACAAGTTCAATATAGGTGGTCCAACTCTCTATGAATAGGACACATTATTGTATCTTCTCTTTATCTCTGGCCCCACTAGCCACGTTAGGGTGTTTTTCTCTCAGGCTTGGTAGTCTTATTCCCAATTGCTACCCCTGCTCTCCCTTTGGCTTGACTGGCCCTATGGAACTCGTTGCTGGCCTCGATGGCCCAAATTGAATTCACCATCACTTGGTAGGAGTTCAATTGGTATGAATCATTTGAATGGGTTCCCGACTGGGTATGACCTCTTATGGTGCTTTACTATCATCGTTTAATCCATTCTTGATCTTCGACTAGATTCTCCAACCCCCTTGGCTCCCCTCTCATGGAAGCGTTGATAAATTCATGTAAGCGTATGACCCTGACGACGTCGACACTAATCATTCTAGCCGGATCTCCCATCCAGGCTTGTATATTCAACTCACAAGTCCATTATCAACTTAAAGAACCTATATTTTCTTCGTATTCCCCTTCGTCGGTTACGAAGTTCCCTCAATAAGTCAACTCATTTCTCACAATCGGCCTATAACTTGCTCACTTGTGATAAGTTTCAAAACTCAATTCTCATCTATGTTTGAACAGCATATGGAATATCTATCAATCAAATTTCTCGTTTAATCCCATATACTCCTTAAATATGGTAACTGACTCTCGTCACTTTATGCGGCCCCTAAGAGCTCAAAAATTTTCGCTCGAAATTTTAATCTCGGGTGTCGCTACACTCCGCCCTACACAATTGTCTTTGGATTTTATCCTTCCATTGGCCTATTACTCTCCTTTTTTCCTTATAGATGACTCTCCCAAAGAGTCCCTCTATTTTTCCACCACCTCTTATCGACAATATTGGGTGAGTCTAAAATTTGCACCAACATTATCTATAAAAGTTCTTCGGAAAACTTCTCCTCCTGAGTGATTTTCCTATTGTCACCATCATGAACAATAATCATGGTGACTTCCATCTCAATCACCATTCCCAGAATACTATAGGTCTTTTTGCTGAGCCTCTCCTCCTGTAGTCCTTCTAACGGACCTCACTGGTCGTCTTTATAATGTTCGGTGTATGAAGCCCAACCGAACTCGTATACGAATCACATCAACTATATATAATAGCAGGAGAACGGAATCTCATATGTCGAGAAATACAACAATCCTATTATAAGGCTCTATATCAAAGAACGCTATGCTAAAATGTGAAAAGACGCACAGATTCTAAGGACACTAGAACCTGATGCTCTGATACCATATGTAACACCCTGCCTAATTAAATACCGGCTGATCAGTCCTATATCCAATTAAACCAGGTTTCTCATCTGGTTCATTCTTAGCATCACTGTCGAAAACTTTTTAAAACATTACTAACCACCGAGTATACAAAAAGTCGATATCAAAATTTTAATCTTTTTATTTAGCAATCAACAACAAAACATTATTACATAAATACATCCCATGCAATAGTAATGTAAATCCATCCACAATATAAAATACTGGAATGAAATAATACCGAATGAACCATCCGTTTCAAAATCAAATATAAAGTCCAACCTGAATAAAAGTCCGAATACAAGGTTTGACTGTCATAAATGAAATAGATGTGGGCAACATGCCCGAATAAAGTACTGCCCTGCACCCTACACTAGGAGTGAAGTAACTGAATTGTCTAAGTCCAAATCCTGCAAGCATCCACAAGTGTTGTAGCTACGCATCCCTAGAATAGATCATCCTACTTGGCATCCTTGTGGATGGACACCTAAAAGGTTTTGCAAGTACGGGTCAGAGCCCAAGTAAAAATCATTTAAAAACATTTAGCATGTAATTAAATAACAGTTTAAATGAACAGTTATTAGATACACATGTTAGGTAGCGAAAACTCCCTTGAGTTCCTCATCTCTCATCTATAATGCGCACCTAACGTTTGCTACTCAACCCTACCTAGTTAATTCTATCCAATCTAACTAGGCAGCCATTATCTAATAAATCCAAATCAATATAGCTCCTCCGTACTGCCCATATAGTACGCTATCAAATACCCTTAATAATTAACATCTCTCTTATGTTATTATTAAACCCCAGTTACCCTTTCTACATAGGTTATTGTTCAAACTTTACCATTTAAGTTTCTCTACTTAAACTTTATTTTAGATATGCACTAATTATATTCCTACTATTCACACATTATTAGCTTCATCATTATATAGATATACCCTATCTAAGCTCCCTACTAATTACTCTTTAGTAGATTAATCGTTCTTTACATCCTATCTCGTCTCTCTACTAGCACACATAAGTAGATTATTCGTGTTGTATATATATTTTACACACCATATATAATATAAGTACACACTATGCTACTATATCCTTGTATCACACATTAAGGGCTATTGGTTCGTAATGTTACCCCAACCCCAATAGTTATTCCATATGTATTGGTTCGGAATGTTACCTCGACCCCAATATTCAGATTACTTTTAATTTAGATACACACAACTAACTAAATTGAAATCATAAGTCTGCTACCCATAACTCATAGCGTCCACCCGTATTTCCATGCAAATACATTTATTAAATATATATTCATTTCTCTTTAATATGGGCAAGGCTTTTCAAATTTTAGGATTAAGTGTTCACATACTTAAGTCAAATAAGATTTCACTATCTTTCTCGTCCATTAATTTTACACAGTAGATAACATAACAAGTATATATATATTCACACTTTTTAATATATATATATATATATATATATGTATATAACACGGCACCACCCTGACCCAGCTGCGGTGCATACTGTAAAACATAAAAACGGTATATATATTTATCATCCATTATATCTATACTAGTACGACACCCCTAGGCACAGCTGCGATGCATGCATACTCTGCTATCATGTCCGGGTACTTCTCTCATTGTACAAGGGACTATTGGTTATGGGTCACGCACATACCTACGCTCCCAAAGTCAGCAGACTTATCGACTCACAAATAATCCCTTCACAGTCCTATGTTCTTGAGGTACCAAATCTAAAATCCCCCCGAAGGTAACACAGGATAAGAGTGTCCTCTTTCAAACGCCAACCTCCCGTGATAGCAAGTATGGTAGGTATGTCATACACATAATAAACAATAATATAGGTACACATTCCACCTATATAAATATAACATCCGCGAGGTATTCACACAACCATCTAATAACAATAGGTATTCACTCCACCTATATATATATATATATATATATATATATATAATAACAATAGGGCATACACACATCCCATATCACAAGCCTCATAAATAGTATATTTATATCCCGAATATTCTACGTATTCCATAATTTATAACTTTGTTTATTACCGTACATTAATGAGTATTTCTCACCACTCGAAGGGTGTCCTTTATTCCACATATAATATCAGAAGGTAAACTCTCTACCCCCTACTGGTCTAAGTCCTCGTTCCTCTCGAATTCTCTTAACTCGAATTATCCTTCAATTTAGATTTTTCCTCTCTATTAATCCAAATTAATTTAGCCCTTAAACTTCCCTCGTAGGCCACGCCTAAAACCCAAACTAGGCCTACTGGTGTTTCAATATAATTCCATTATATTAGAAATTAAATCCAAAAAATTAATTCCAAACGATTTCCAAAGGTCCAAAAAAAAGGAAATTATTGGCCAAAACTCGGCAACCGAATCGATTAGAAAAGTTTCTGACAGATTAAATACCCTATAGTAAAATATCGATTACTCCCTCTACAGAACTATGATTGACATGATTCAAAGCTCATTTGAAAGATAAGACATATATATTTCCATGAATGTATGGATCTCACTCTAATTCTAAGTACAATTTAAATGGCATATGTTTAAAGTTACGTCAAAAATTTTGGCAATTACTATGCTGTCAGATCAAACACCTTATAGTAAAACATCGATTTCTCCCTATACGGAACTCTGATTGACCTATTTCAAAGATCATTAGAAAGACAAGACAAAGACCTTTCCAAAAATGTATGTATATCACTTTAATTCTAAGTAAAATTAAAATGGCATACGTTTAAATTTACGTTAATAATTCTGGCAGATTGACATCTTGTGTTCATCAATTAAACCCTAAGTCATTCAAGATTCATATTATTCAATCAAGAAACCATCAAGATTCAATATTAATCAGCAAATATATTCTAATATCAGTTTATCTTCATATAGAGATAAATTTCCAATGAAAATTTACAGAAAAACATCAAAGATTCAACCCAAGAATCAAATTCCCTTTTAATTAACAGAAAACCCTAATTTTCTCATGTTCATCAACTTTATAAATCAAGAACTCATATTTCTCTCTTATTAATCAACCCAAACCCAATAATTTCATATTATCATCATTAAGGAACATCTCTACATGCATTCCCACTTTAGTTTATGAATTAAACCCACCCAAATTCATATAAAACTTCCAAAATCATGAAATCAAACCCTATCCCACATGGGTATTATAACATGATTGATATAAATTTCCATTTAAACACTTGCCTCTCAATATCAGGTCTTAAATTCATTGATAAGATGGTGTGGTGGTTCTCCCCTCGCTCCGTTCTCGATTTCATTGCGTTCAGGGCAAAAAACTGTGTAGGAAGCTTAGTTCTCCTCTCCTCTTCCTCTCTTATGGCTTCTATCCCTTTTGATTTGTGTTAACCCTAGCCCCTCTCTTTAATGGGAAGATATACACTTAAAATTTTCGGAGTTTTCTAAATCCCAAACGCCCAAATGACCGAAATGCCCTTAAACGATGCCTGGATGGTCTAAAATCGTCCCGGGACCCAAACTATACACCCGAGTACACTTTTTTTACTATTTCGACCCTTCTGAAACCAACCATTACCTCAAAATCACCATTCGAGTCAATTTATAAAATTCTCTTATTTTACCTCCAAATACGCCACGTGTGAAATTAAACTTAGAGTGAATTAATATAATCTGAATCATCAAATTAAATTATTTCTCCTAATTAAATAAATTCTTAGGTCATCAATTTAATTAATTTCTATTTTCTCCAAAAATATGGGGTGTTACAGTTGCTTCATTATGCTATGATGATTTAGGCTAGTTTTTTATGGGTTAGGTATAGGAACCTTAATGGAGTATATCATACATACATCATGTTTGTGGCCTTACGTGGGTAATAACGATAAAATTTATTCACACCAAAATCAAAGTAAGCTTTTATGAGAATTTATCGGGTGACAACTCTAGATTTTATTAATTGTTGAATTGAGATTTAATCTTGATAAAGAACTTATTTCCATATAACCATTTGTGCTAATTAGCCTATGGTGAGGGATATGATTCTCAACCTATAGTTTTCATTCTTTTTTATTAATCTAGTTTCAATATTTGCCTAGTGTTATTGTTTTATGATTTTTATCACTTTTTACACTTTTATTCTAGAAGAAACAAATCAATTAAATTCTAAACAAGATTCCTTGTTCGATACCCGAAATAATCATTACACTCGTAAAAAAAATGTAGTTAAATTTTAGTTTTTTTTGCATTGCGATGGTAAACCAATAACAACGACAAGTGTCTTTACACGATTGCTCAGTTTATGCCTGATCAAAAATTGTGATGTTGGCGAGGAGTGTTTTATTTTAAATTGTGATTGATTTAGTATTTATTAATATTTTTTCTTTTTATTTGTATTATTTGTTTTAATTTGTTTCCTAGACTTATACATTGGAGCGCCAAGAAACACTTGAATTCCCAGTCGCGCCCCAATTTGTGAATTTTGCTATTTTTGAGCCATTTTAGGTAAGCATGTCTTACTCTAATGTTTTTGGTGATTGTAATGGTTCTCGTTTGTATCGAAATAATAATTCTCTAAATCTCGCAACATCGATGACTTTTGGTAATTACTTGCAAAGTCAAAAACTTGAAACAACTAAAATAACTTTGGATGAGTATTATAAAAGTCAAGTTAAGGATGTGAGGAGTTTTGAGAATGATTTTCCAATAAAGGACCCTCAAAATGTTATAATAAGGAGGTTGAAACTTATTATGATAATAGTTATCCGAACTATTATGGAAATGACTTTCAAAATTCTTATAGTAATAATTTTGAAAGTAGTTATGAGAATAGCTCTCAAACTTTTCATTTTGAATAATTCATGACTCCACCTATGACAATGCATGGGGGCATTCACATTCTTGATAATGAAATGCTTGAAAAACGTTATCGGGAAGAAAATCATTGTTAGGAAAAGGAGTTGGATGCATTATTCGAATCCAACGATGATTTTTCTTTCGAAACTATGAAATCTGAGGAATATTTTGAGCCAAATGAGGAATTCAAGGTTCTTGAGACAAAGATGCCTAGTTCGGAACAAAACATTCTTCTTTTATCCCAAGGCATAATGAGAACAAAAATGGTGGGGATATGAAAATTGAATCATTGTGCAATGATATAATTTATTGTTTGAAAAACAAAGAGGTGGTTGAGACTTAATCTTCGCCTCAAATATTTTTAGAAGATGATTTCATTGAAAATGAATCTTTTTCCTTCAAAAACAATCTTCGAGCGATGATTTATCTCTAGATATTGAATTTATTTCCTCCCCATTTCCATTCACCGTTATCCAGCCATTACATCAATCCCATGAATCGATTCAAAACTTTAAAACGTTTAATCATTTCACCGATGATGATTAATTATTTGAGTTGATTTCTATTAAGGCTATTGTGCGTCCATGTGCCCCACCTCCCATTCCATTTGAAAAATCTTTGAGAGAAAATTATATTTTTATTGGATCCCAATTTTACTTGTCTCCCATTCAATCTAAACCCGCCATCATTTGCTAAATTTTTTTAATTGGTGATGGATACTTTTCCACGCCCAAACCATGCCTATTATTGTTCAAATGGAATTACTTTTCTTTCGAAAGACATGATTTTAAATGAGGGTACACCATTAATCCCTCAAAGTCAAATCTTTTTTTGGGTGGACCCTCAAAATTTTTAGCTTGTAGTGTATAATTCGTTAGAAGTTAAACTTTTTAGTTGTACATAGTAGTTTAATTTTTTTAAATTAATTGTCTAGCTAATTAGTTCATTTTTTATCCTTTTTTTGTTATGCTTGTATCTAACATGTTTTGTATAATCAGTGGACTTATGCGATTGGGAGATCGCTCCATTTTGGGTGGTATATTTCTCTTCCTCACTTTAACTCATGTTCTTGATTCACATTGAAGACAATGTTTAAGTTAGGGGGTATGGGATATGCTTCCCATAGTTTTCTTTAGTTCCATTGATTCGACTACATTTTCTTCCCTAGCGTGATTTTGTTGTAAAAAATTGAAAATTTTCAAAAAAAATATCCTTTTTCCTCCTTTTCTTAGGCACTTTTCCCTTATTTTCGATGACCATTTAAATAAATACCCTAATAAATAAATAATTAAATGATTTATGTTCTCGATTTTAGAAGTTATTAGATATTGGTCCTCGAATCATTGATATTATGAAAAACTTCATGAATTAAACTTTGAACCGATGATCATATGTAGTTTTCTTGTTTAAGTGATTCGTTTTAAGATTATTATAACCCGATGATCTTTTAATGCATTTGTATATACTTACACCAAGTGAACATTGCACTTTTCTTCATTTGTGAGTGTTTATATAATACTCTTTCCTTCTTGAAAACCTTAAATTTATCGGTAATCTCACTATTCTTTATTTCATTATTCATTAATTGAGTTCATTTTGAATTATGTTACTTGAGCATAATTTTCAACGCTGTTTTGACTCAAGAATCGTGTAAACCACAGGAAAGGGTCATAGTCCTTGTTTGTTATAACACCTATATTAACCTTGACCTCACCCTAAATATTTTCCTAGTCAGCACCTTTGAGCTTAAATTTAACCTTTCGTTAAACACACTAGCATTATACAATTCTAAATGAAAATTTTAGTGAAAACCCACTAAAATTATGGGATAAAAGTCCAAGGTATTTTAATATCAAATTAAGAGATCCCAATATCATTATAAGAGTCAAACCCATGATCTATACTAGACAAGACATGGACAAATTTGGTGATTAAATCAAAGAACTATTGGAAACAAATGTTATTGAAGAAACAATAAGCCCGCATTCTAGTCCTGCCGTCATGGTAAGAAAATATAGTGAGGTCACAAGAGGAAAATCTAGGATGGTCATAAATTATAAAAGGTTAAATTAAAAATTAGAATTTTATCTTTACTTCATCCTAAGAAGGGATGTATTAATCAACCAAACTAAAGGTAAAAACATCTTTAGTAAATTTGATTTTAAATCTGAATTTTGGCAATTAAAATTAACTGAGGAATCAAAACTATTGATAGCCTTTAGCACTCCTAGAGGACATTATCAATGGAGTTTTATGCATTTGGGGCTAAACACGGCTCCACAGGTATTTCTGAGATGGATGGATAGTCTTAAAGATCTTAAAGATTTTTGTGTTCTTTACATAGATGATATTCTTGTTTTTTCAAATATAACAGAAGAACATCGACATCATCTAAAATTACTTTGCGAAAAATTCCAAAAGCAAGGAATTATTTTATCTCCAAAGAAAATTGAAATCTAAAACACATAAATTAATTTTCTCAGAATAATCTTAAACTAAGATCGATTAAAATTACCAGACCACATAATCTAAAAAATACGAGATTTCAATGAAGAAATTCTGGACAAAAAATAATTGCAAAGTGTGACACCCCACCTAATAAAATACCGGGTAATTACTCCTATACCAAATTAAAACAGGAGTCTCATATGGTTCATTCTTAGCATTACTATCGAAAACAAAATTAATTACTAATAACCTATTAGGCTAGCGTCAAAAATTTATTTAATTAATCTTTTTAAACAAATTATTCAATTGAAACATCCACACAGATTTTATATATATGAAAGTGAAATGAAATAAAATAACCGAACACTCGGTTTATAATAATACAACCAAATCGAATGCCGCACTTAAAAGGCTGTAAAAGACTAAATAAATACAATTGGGCTTTCATCCCGAATGTTCTATAATACCTCCTATCTAGATGACAAGGATAGAAGTGTCTACAGTAAACCTATATGCATCCACAGCTGCTGCAACACACGTCCGACTCGAAGGAATCATCATCCAGGCATCCCAGTGTCTGGATACCTATATATATATAGCAAAAGAGAAGAAAAATAAATAAACGGCTCAGAGCCCGAGTTGTGAAAATATTTTGGAAGTGTATAAATGCAATATTTTTAAAATATGTTTTACCTCATATTTAAATTGGTATCGCACTCCCATGAGATACCCCTCACCTCTCTTCTAATAGTACACACCTCACGTATATCTCCTATATAACCTAGTTAAGCTACCCTGCCTAACTAATCGATTTCACCAAAACTCTAAAAATCCTAATTAACCCAAGTACTAAGGGATAAACTTCTCCCCAGTCTCAACACTGTGCCACCTTCGTGCGTGGGGTGTCTCGCAAAATAAAATCCAAACAAGGAAACCCCCTCCCCCCCCCCCCGATACACTACTATTTGGCGGTGTCGATTGTTGAGATCCGTTAGACCCTCAGTACACAACGTATATATACATACTCATATAATTATATACATTTTCATACTCACTTTCATATACATATCACAATTTAAGTCCGGAGAAAATCTCCCGGAATGAGAATAATTCCTTACTAATTTTATCTCTTTACTAAAGTTATATATATATATATATATATATCATTCTCATACACAAGCAATATACTATACACACAAGTACTATAACCATCTCAACGAGCTATAACTCGAGGATTCGGTCTCTGAATTCTATCATCTTCCAGGTAATTTCTCACATACCATCATGGGTACTAGCGGTCGGACTAAATAACACCGACATGGTAAAAACCAAATCACAACATATGGGAAGTGGTCATAGTTCCTCCCGAAAGTGAGACGAAACATACCCACCACATCTCACCCCTAATGAAAATCACACAATATAAAAATGGACGCTATGACCTGGGGACTATACGCTCCCTGCTCCTCAAGCCAGGGGCCTCACCCACATTGCGCAACTTCCCATGATAGCATTAGAGGGGGTATGCTTCACATAAAAATATATAACATTCACACATACACACACACACACACACACATATATATATATATATATATATTTGTATCATTATACATATATATACTGTAATCACATCGTATATATAAACTAACTCGTTCCTCAAACATATATATGGATGTAATTGCCAATCTCACATAACAATGGCCAATGACCCCAAAATGTTTTCACTCGTAATAACATTCAAGTATTCGCACACTCGCGGTACTAAATCCCAAAGTAGTCTCTCTCTTCCTAACTTTCGATAGTTCCATATCCCAAATCGACCTCTTAAATGACCCAAAGTCAATTCACAACTCCTTAAGTCCTTTAGATCATAATCCTCTATAATACTCTAATTTAGAAAGCCCCTAAGCTTTAAACTCAAGGAGGAGAAGGAATAAAAATATACAAAATCTTGGGCTGAAAATAGGTGTCGGTCGATCGGTTCTGGACCCCCGGTCGACTGCGATTTGCAATTAAGCCTAACAAACCAACCAGTAGGTCCTTCTTCAATGATGCAGTCGACCGACCATAGGGGCACGATCGACCGTTCATACTAGGTCCTCGAAAATCAGTTATCCAAATTTTCCATCCAACAACCCAAATTCCATTTTCATGGTTTCTAACCTACACTAATATAATCACAAACATCTACACAATGAATTCTAACTAACACATCAATAAATTTTATTTTTCTCCCAAGGTCAGGTTGGATTTCTGACTAATGATTTCGATCTCGGACAGCCGTCCGTAGAAAAATCATTATAAATTCAAAAAAAATTAAAAAAAATACGCGATTAGCGCCCACACGACTATATCGAAAAGATCTACAAATTTCATTTTTTGACCAAGAGACGAGTCGATTCGCTTCCTAGCCGAATCGATTCGTAAGTTAGGCTAGTCACTATTCACCTTCTTCTCCAAAAATCCCAAACCTCCATTTTTGTTGTTTCTAATCTCATCCAACAACTCCATAAACATCTAATCTATGTTTTACAACTAACACATCAATTAATTGGGGGATTAAACCAATTTTCTTATATTTATACCCAAAAACTCTTAAAGCCCTAGTTTTGCCAGTTCCCCCATTTCAATCCATTTCTTCACTCCATTTACATGGATTTAACACTATAAATCATTAAGAGTTTACATTACATCAATATGTAAACTCATACTCAAATTTTCCCAAATTTATTTTAAGGCTTCTAACCCAAAATCATATAGTTTACCGACTATAATATGAAATATATACATAAAATGAAATAAAGCAAGTACACACTTGCCTGGAGGATGAAATCCGACGACCCGGAGTCGACTTCCGCGGAGTTTGGCCAAATCTCCCATTTCTCTCTTCTTTTCTCGTCTTCCTTTCTTTCTCTCTCTCTTTCTTTCTTTCTTCCTCTCTCGTGTCTTATAAGGGAAAAAATAAGGGCTTGTCCCTTATTAACCCAAAAATGACTCATTTACTCAATTACGAGTCCCTACGGGTCCAAAAATTCTCTAAACTCAATTACTACCCCCGGATACTCTATTCTGACTATCTAGGCCATTCCGAGACCAACCGCGCAATCGAAATTTACATCCGAGTCACTTAAAAGCAAGTCACTAATTTAACCCAACATAACTTAATGCGGGTTTTCCAATTAAAATATTACCCTTTGTCGCTTTATCCAACTACGACATAAAATAAAATTGCTCCGACTCATTTACTTAATCCCAAAAGTAAATATAACATACATCGAAAATCATTTAATCCTTTAAAATCGCAAAAATTACTATTCACGATAATTTCTCAAATTCCCAAATTGCACTTATTTATTAAATTTAATTATCCATAAAAGTGCGGGGTATTACATTCTCCCCCTTATAATAGAATTTCGCCCTCGAAATTTAGATACAACCGATACTACCAACACTAACCTAGGATCGTGAATCAATCCACATCATAATGCCTCAAAGTGGAATGCTACTAACCCGATGTCTCTCAACCATACACTCATTCGGCACTCACCTCTTTCCAGGTTTATACTATATTACTAGTTTATATATATTTCCATATGTTACAATGCTACCTCGGTCGTAAGGTTGACTCTAACGTCGTGTCGCACCTAGAGCTTCTATAATAGCATATAAAGAAACGGGCCTATACTTGTTGCTTTCAGCTAAAAGTCTGTTTGCTCACCTCGAGATTTCGAATTTCCTTAAAAAGAAAACTTCATTAACGCTTGACTATTCCCCTCAGTCTCTTCGCTTAGGTTTTAGACGTACTACCTCTAACTACGCCCATACACTTGGATTATCGCGTACCTCTTACTACGTTCCATGTACAAACTTCAATCTCACATGTAATTGCCTCATAGCATATACTTCAGCTTTATATATATATTGCCCCTTCTACTTAAGGTGGTATATAAAACCATCTTACCAAGGTGCCCATACACCCTTTTTAACCCGTGATAATTCGCACAACCATTGTAAACATCACACACGGAACACCTTCTTGAAAATGGGCATCACTTTCTCAGCCTGACGCTCACACCTGTGTATCCTCAATCAGCTTCTCAAGATCCCATGCGTCCTATAGCTTGTGGTTAACTCACAACTAAATTCTCACCTCAGAGCTACAAATTCTATGGAACTTACTTCCTAATAATCCTAAAATCTATCCGTTTTCCTACCCATACGAAATAAGTACTATCCTAACTATGTCCCTAGTGCCCAACACCTCTCTCAACTTCCGACATTTGCTCGATTTCATGCGTGGGACGTCTCACAAAGAAAAATCCAAACAAGGAACCCTCCCGTTACACTACTTCTTCGCATCGTCGGTCATCGAGATATAATGGTCTAAGGCACACCAATGGGACGTCCTAAATCTTACCTTGCTAACCTACTAACGTACCTCTACCACCATGTCTTTCCATGTTGGCAACATAGAAAGCCTAACTAATTGAGGCGCCTACTCTCTCCAAATAGATTACAAATATCATACCTCAAAACATCTTACCTCTAAAATGTGCCTTTTCATCAAGGCCTGGCTATAAGCCTCCCATCGATTTCCTTTATCTTACCTCACCCACATACTTGCGATGAGAGAATAATTTCAGTGCTTTATCCATATCACTTATCTCTATGAGCATACAGTCACCAAACGGTTCTCAGTCTATAGTGTTTTCTCTACACTAGGTGACTTATCGTCAAAACCAACATCCTTGCATTCTATAACATCTCTCCACTCCCGACGTCGTTAAGGTTCGTGCGTGGAGTGTCTCGCAAGCGAAATCCAAGCAAGGAATCAGTCGTGGAGGTCCGCTAGTTTCAAATATGCCACTTGGATAATCCCATCCCACCTATCGTAAAAAATGTGGTATGAACTCCTATGACCTTCTAGGAGCCATACCGCATAGCGCGTGTACTAACACTAAGTCCTTAGCGCAAACAATAATGAGGTTAAACTCACAACTCAATGATAAATCATGTATACCTTAAATCATATATATAAGGTCGCCACACACTCAAAGCATGATAATGAAACATCTACTCACCAAAGTTCCATCTACCCATAATAACAAAGGAGAACTCAACTGGTATCTAGGTGAGATATCTCAACAACAACCTGTTCCATCCTGGTACCACGGATACGATAGTCTTGTCATCCTTAGCCTGCGATCGCTCCGATAACACAATAACATTTTCTTAAAATAGTGCTACACTTGTATAACACATATAAAACGAGTAGTACAAACCATATACAAATTCAAAATAGAATCCCGCTACCGCGGAAATACATATATATATATACACGATATAATGTTATCGATACCGCCACAGAGCTCGAATTACACAAACGAGTCTAGGGTTAGTGAAATACCGCGACTCTATCTAGCCACGCAAAATATACCTCCTTCCCCCAAGGAAAAACTCGTAACAACATTCTTTCCAATTACCCTGGCTACTCCAAATGGTTCCTCGACATGGTAAACTTACCCTAAATGAACCAAAAATTTCTTTAATCAATCCCCCATCTAGGCACACTACTTTTGTCCTTTTATTCCTACTGGGCAAGGACTACCCGTGTGGTTCTACATTCCACATTGTAACATTCCCCATTTCTGGCCACCCTGATAATGTTAAGGTTATCAGTATCTCAGACTCTGTCGCCTTGATCCTGATAATCGCCTTCATAGTCCCCTTAACTTCTTCGTCAAAAGGAAACTTCACTACTGGCCTCAACATCCCTCTTTCAATGAACTCTCTGGGTGGATGTCCACCAATGGGGTTCCACGAACATAAATTCTTCATAAGTGTTAGGAACACTTTCTAGTGAGTCTATCCTTCTTCTGAAGGACTCTCTCTACATTGTACCTACCTTACTTCGGTACAAGGTTCACTTCCCCATATCACTCTTTATTCACTGTCGGCCTCTAACCGATCCTTATGAGAATAATTCAAAACTACGTTCTCTTTACTCCTGATAAACCAAAGGAACTAACGGTTATATCCATCCGTAAGATCCCTTTATGGGCAAGACATCCTGCTCCCCCATATACAGTGACCATCATTCTCACTTCAACATTGCTCCCACGAATGAAATTTTTTTCTCAAATTTTCACATATGGGCATTTCCATACCATTCTCTAAGCCAAAGCTTCTAAACCCTCTACTTCCACTGAGTAATGCTACCCTTACTCGACACAACTTATTTCAACGTATGGTCCTTATCAAAGACCTTATTCCCAATTAACTTCACTGGGTAATTCAACTTTATCATCACTCTTTACTACAGAGGTACTTGGATACTCATAACTACTATACTTTAGTAGTTATTGCAACCATCCTTTACAAATGTCATAAGGAGATTGACCTCTACTGTAGTCCTCATTCCCTACTTCAACTTATAGCTCTAACTAGTCCCCGCCTCCTGCTACCCTCATCATGGCCTTCCTTAGTTACCCTTCATCGATCAATACCCAAGTCTCGAATGAGCACGCAAAGGATTTACTATAATCTTATGTAATAGCAGGAGAATGAAAACTCACAAGATAAATCAAGTATCCTAATCCTATGGCTCTATATCAATTTGAGAGCAATGCTGAAAGCGTAGTACGTTCGCATAGATTCCTAAGGACACTAGAACCTGATGCTCTGATACCATCTGTGACACCTCGCCTAATAAAATACCGGGCGATCACTCATGTACCAAATTAAAACAGGAGTCTCATATGGTTCATTCGTAGCATCACAGTCGAAAACCAAATTAATTACTAATAACCTATTAGGTTGGCGTCAAAATTTTATTTAATTAATCTTTTTAAACAAATTATTCAATTAAAACATCCACAAATATTATATATATATGAAACTGAAATGAAATGAAATAACCGAACACTCGGTTTATAATAATACAACCAAATCGAATGCCTCACTTAAAAGGAGGTAAAAGAATAAATAAATACAATTGGGCTTTCGGCCCAAATGTTCTATAATACCTCATATCTAGATGACAAGGATAGAAGCGTCTACAGTAAACCTGCATGCATCCACAGTTGTTGCAGCACACGTCTGACTCGAAGGAATCATCATTCAGGCATCCCTATGTCTGGACACCTATATATATATATATATATATATATATATATATATATATATATATAGAGAGAGAGAGAGAGAGAGAGAGAGAGAGAGAGAGAGAGAGAGAGAGAGAGAGGGAAAATAGATAAACGAGTCAGAGCCCGAGTTGTGAAAATATTTTACAAGTGCATAAATGTAATATTTTTAAAATATGTTTTACCTCATATTTAAATTGGTATCGCACTCCCATGAGATACCCCTCACCTCTCTTCTAATAGTGCACACCTAACGTATATCTCCTACATAACCTAGTTAAGCTACCATGCCTAACTAATTGATTTCACCAAAACTCTAAAAACCCTAATTAACCTAAGTACTAAGGGATAAACTTATCCCCAGTCTCAACACTGTGCCACGTTCGTGCGTGGGGTGTCTCACAAAACGAAATCCAAATAAGGAACCCCCCGATACACTACTATTTGGCGGTGTCGATCGTCGAGATCCGTTAGACCCTCAGTACACAACGTATATATACATACTCATATAATTATATACATTTTCATACTCACTTTCATATACATATCACAATTTAAGTCCTGATAAAATCTCCCGGAATGAGAATAATTCCTTACTCATTTGATCTCTTTACTAAAGTTAAATATATATATATATATATATATATATATATATATATATATATATATATATATATATATATATCATCTTGTTCTCATACACAAGCAATATTCTATACACACAAGTATAATAGCCATCCCAACGAGCTATAACTCGAGGATTCGGTCTCTCAATGCTATCATCTTCTAGGAAATTTCTCACATACCATCATGGGTACCAGCGGTCGGACTAAATAACACCGACATGGTAAAAAACAAATCACAACGTATGGGAAGCGGTCATAGTTCCTCCCCGAAAGTAATACGAAACATACCCACCACGTATCATCCCTATTCAAAATCACAGAATATAAAAATGGACGCTATGACATGGGGACTATACGCTCCCTGCTCCTCAAGCCAGGGGCCTCACCCACATCGCGCAACTTCCCATGATAGCATTAGAGGGGGTATGCTTCACATAAATATATATACCATTCACACACTGATATATATATATATATATATATATATATATATATATATATATATATTACTGTAATCACATCGTATATATAAACTACCTCGTTCCTCAAACATATATATGGATGTAATTTCCAATCTCACGTAACAATGGCCAATGACCCCAAAATATTTTCACTCGTAATAACATTCAAGTATTCGCACACTCACAGTACTAAATCCCAAAATAGTCTCTCTCTTCCTAACTTTCGATAGTTCCATATTCCAAATCGACCTCTTAAATTACCCAAAGTCAATTCTTAACTCCTCAAGTCCTTTAGATCATAATCCTCTATAATACTATAATTTAGAAAGCCCCTAAGCTTTAAACTCAAAGAGGAGAAGAAATAAAAATCTCCAAAATATTGGGCTAAAAACAGAGTGCCAGACGATCGCCTCTGGACCCCCAGTCAACCATGGTTTGCAGTTAAGCCTAACAAACCAACCAGTAGTCCCTTCTTCATTGACGCATTCGACCGGCCATAGGGGCGTGGTCGACCGGTCATACCAGATCCTCAAAAATCAGTTCTCCAAATTTTCCATCCAACAACCCAAATTCCATTTTCATGGTTTTTAATCTTCACCAATATAATCACAAACATCTACGTAATGAATTATAACTAACATATCAATAATTTTATTTTTCTCCCAAGATCATGTTGGATTTCTGACTAACGATTTCGATCTTGGACAACCTTTCGTAGAAAAATCATTGTAAATTAAAAAAAAATAGAAAAATACGCGGTCGACGCCCACGCGACCATATCGAAAAGATCAACAAATTTTATTTTTTGATCAAGAGGTGAATCGATTCTCTTCCTAGCCGAATCGACTCGGAAGTGACGCTAGTCACTATTCACCTTTTTCTCCAAAAATCCCAAACCTCCATTTTTTTTCCTAATCTCATCCAACAACTCCATAAACATATAATCTATGTTTTACATCTAACATATCAATTAATTGGGGGATTAAACCAATTTTCTTAGATTTATACCCAAAAACCCTTAAAGCCCTAGTTTTTTCCATTTCCCCCATTTCAATCCATTTCTTCACTCCATTTACATAGATTTAACACTAGAAATCATTAAGAGTTTACATTACATCAATATGTAAACTCATACTCAATTTTTTCCAAATTTATTTTATGGGTTCTAACCCAAAATCATATAGTTTACCAACTATAATATGAAATATATACACAAAATGAAATAAAGTGCACACTTGCCTGGAGGATGAAATTCGATGACCTCGAGTCGAATCCGGCGGAGTTTGGCCAAAATCTCCCATTTCTCTCTTCTTTTCTCGTCTTCCTTTCTTTCTCTCTTTCTTTCTTTCTTTCTTTCTTTCTTTCTTTCTTTCTTTCTTTCTTTCTTCTTTCTTTCTTCCTCTCCCGTGTCTTATAAGGGAAAAAATACGGGCTTGTCCCTTATTAACCCAAAAATGACTCGTTTACTCAATTACGAGTCCCTACGGGTCCAAAAATTCCTGAAACTCAATGTAGGAGGGTAGTGAGACTGGGGTCAATGAATAACTGGAAAGGGTGAGGTGTGACCCACTCCAATGAACGCTGTCTGCAAGGTTCTCAAGAACTTCTAGAACAGCTTCTGATGAGACTTTCACCTTTTGGTAAAAATGGAGCTCAGGCTGGAACTCCCTCCCTGCAACAAGATGAACTTACACAACAATAATAGTAATTTTCTCAAGAGGAGCTCATGAGAATGATGGTTGTTAGTGGGGAGTGAAAGAACAAGGCACTTAGCACTTAGAGAGAGAGAGAGCAGGGAGAGAATACTAGAGAGGTTCTGGTGTGATTTTAATAGAGTAACTTTGCTATTGAGTTTTTCTTATTTCATGACCTTGCCAAGGGGTCCTATTTATACTTGGGCACTAAGGCTGGGTTGGAACTTTTGGAGCCAAAACATAGAGGGTTGGTGAGGGACAAAGTCTATAGTATACTATTTGTCCCTACATGCAGGCAGCTCTACATGTCCCCTCTGGCAGATGCCCCTGTTCCCAACCAAAGTTCAAAAGCAAATACGTCTTCTAATGGAGACAAAATATTTGATTTTCAAAATATCTTTTGAAACGGTAACTTCTGGTACAAACTTTGTAAACTTGAGGGTGGGTCTCGAGGACCACCTCCTCTAAAATCTTTGTAAGCTTGAGGGGGATTTTGAGGACACCCTTCTAAAATCATTTTTCTTGAGAGGGGTCTATAGAACCCTCTCCTTTATAATCATTTTATAAATAGTTCTTTTCTTATAAGCAGCCAGCCCTTTGACTGCTCACTTCACTTGTGACTAAGTGTGAGGTGTGTGAGGACTGGGAGACCCTAGGGTCTTCCTACTAGTATTCTCTCAATCCTATAGTGCTAAGTGTTTGAGCTTTCTCAGCATACCTTATCCCTCAACCGCCAAGCCAAAACTCCTAAGAGATCCCAACTGGCCTACTTGAGCCCTGCTTGATTAACTAGGCAACCTGTACAAGAAAATAAGTGTTAGTACTTCTGCTCATTTTCCATGATGAGGGGTTGCTTATGGTAGACACCCCGTCATCCTAACTTGGTTTTCTGGGAGCTGAGGGGGAAGGACCTTGCAAGTCCCTCTTCCCATGCAAGTTTATGCTATTGAGGAACCCTAATGGGGGGTTCCTTTTCAAACATCATTTTTTCTATTGAAGAAGCCTTGGGGGTTCCTTCTCAAATGTCATTATGTGGTGGCCCTACCGGGGAACTTCTCAAACGTCATTTCTGTGGTGACCCTTCTCAACTTGGACTTTTGTAGTGGCCCTTGCGGGACACTTCTCAAATGTCATTTCTGCAGTGACCCTTACGGTGGCCCTTCTCAACTTGGACTTCTGCAGTGGCCCTTGTGGGGCACTTTTCGAAAGTCATTTCTGCAGTGACCCTTGCGGTGGCCCTTCTCAATCTTGGACTTCTGCAGTGGCCCTTGTGGGGAACTTCTTCAAATGTCATTTTTGCAGTAACCCTTGCGGTGGCCCTTCTCAACATGGACTTCTACAGTGGCCCTTTTGGGGCACTTCTCAAATGTCATTTCTGTGGTGACCCTTCTCAACTTAGCCTTCTCAGTGGCCCTTGCGAGACACTTCTCAATTGTCATTTCTACAGTGACCCTTGCGGTGTCCCTTCTCAATATGGACTTCTGCAGTGGCCCTTATGGGGCACTTCTCGAATGTCATTTTCGTAGTGACCTTTGCGATGGACCTTCTTAATTTTGGACTTTTGCAGTGACCCTTGTGGTGCGCTCCTTCAAATGTCATTTTTGCAGTGACCCTTGCGATGTCCTTTCTTAACTTGGACTTCTACAGTGACCCTTCCGGGGCACTTGTCGAATGTCATTTCTGTAGTGACCCTTTTCATGGCCCTTGCGGGGAACTTCTTCAAATGTCATTTCCATAGTGACCCTTGCAGTGCCCCTTCTCAACTTGGACTTCTGCCGTGGCCCTTGCGGGGCACTTCTCGGATGTCATTTCTGCAGTGACCCTTGCAGTGGACCTTGCGGAGCACTTCTTCAAATGTCCTTTCCCCAGTGACCCTTGCGGTGTTCCTTCTGAACTTGAGTTTATCCAGGGACCCTTTTGGTGGCACTTCTCAACTTGAGTTTCTGCGATGACCCTTGCGGTGGCCCTTCTCAACTTGAGTTTCTGCAGGGAACCTTACAGTGGCCCTTCTTAACTTGAGTTTCTGCCCTTGTGGTGGCACTTATCAACTTGAGTTTCTTCAGGGACCCTTGCAGGGGCCCTTCTCCAATATGGCACTTTTGCGGTGGAGGGACCCTGAGGGTTCCCTCAACCTCATATTTTTTGTAAGCTGAAGGGGGGGTCTTTGAGGACCCTCACCCACAAATATAGTGGTCAAGCTTGAAACACCCTTCTACACTCAATTACTTCCCCGGATACTCTATTATGACTATCTCGGCCATTTCAAGACCAACTGCGCAATCGAAATTTACATCCGAGTCACTTAACCGCAAGTCACTAATTTAACCCAACATAACTTAATGCGGATTTTCCAATTAAAATATTACCATTTGTCACTTTACCCAACTGTGACATATAATAAAAATATCTGACTCATTTACTTAATCCCAAAAGTAAATATAACATACATCGAAAACCATTTAATCCTTAAAAACAGAAAAAATTACTATTCATAATAATTTTTCAAATTCCCAAATTGCACTTATTTATTAAATTTAATTATCCATAAAAGTGCGGCATATTACACAAAGTTTCTTGGGAATTCTTAATTATGGAAGAAATTTCATACAAGAATTATCATAAAAAGAATTACCACTTCTTGAAAAACTCAAGAAGAGTGACGCTTTTATGTGGAATAAAAATGATACGCTTGTAGTAAAAACAATAAAATAAGATATATTTAATCATTACCCAAAAGTTTATTTTCCTAAATCAGGAGATGCATTAATTCTTGAAACAGATGCTTCAGATAATTGCTGGGGATGTGTCCTCAAATCAATTCCAGCACAATATTAGGAAGAAACCACTTCCGCTATATTTGGTATCTGAAGTAAAAAGAAACTACAAAAAAAAAATTCAAAAATATGAATTAATATGCGGTTATAATTCAGGTAAATTTAAGCCTAATGAACTTAACTACATTATTTTTGAAAAATAATTATTAGCAATAAAACTTGCTATTAAAAAATTTCATATTTTCCTAGCACCAGAAGATTTTATTGTTAGAACAGACAATAAAGCTGTTAGGGACTTTCTTATAAATAAAAGAAATATTTTTGAAGAAAGAAGATTAAAATGGTATGATTAAATTCCTATTTATACCTTTAAAGTTGAAGACTTAAAAGGTACTAATAATTTTTTTGCAGATTTCCTAAGCAGAAATTGTGAGGAAAACCACTAAACAAGTGAAATATTTGCGAAAACCCACTAAAAAGTGGAATTTTTTTTTCCTTTCAGGATGGGAGATACAAAACCTCAATAAGTACAAGGTGAATGGGTAACTATTGCTAAAAAGGCAAAGACCACCCAAGCATAATCTTTAAATGTACAATCTAAACCAAGATTTGTGTAGATTGTATATAATGGACGCCAACTAGGCATTTACCATAATTGGTACCAATGTCATAACTAAATAAATGGTTATTCAGGTGCATGTCACCAAAAATATAACTATATCTATGAAGCTATAATAACACGGGAGAATTGGATGAAACAATTAGCACCCCCCAACTTGGTTTACCAATTTTCAAGACTTCAGACAAAAGAAAGCCCTTTTAACACTGAAGTATCTGACTTCTATAACCCAGGAATCCCCTAGGAGTTGTATGAACCCTTTAATGAAGCTTGGAAATCTCATCTTATATAAAAAAGAAAAAATTTCATAAAAAACCTAAGCACCCTTGCTGAAAATATTACTGAACAAACAACAGTTCTAGATCAACAAAAATCTCACAGCCTTCAAGTTTTAAAAGAATTAAACTATGAAAATGGGGATTTTTCTCTTGAAAAAATCAATATTTTTCTAGCAGTAGCAGAATTGTTGGAAAATGACTTTTCTGATAAAATTTTCAATACAATTTGAAGAATTTGTTTATTTGAAAAAGCAAAACAACTTCTTCCAAGAACATTATTTCAAATAGAAATTTTTCAAAAAGTGGAAGACCAGGATCAAAAGATAAGAAATCTTTTAATCAATTTTGCTGATTATCTCAATCTATATGAAGATGTGACAAAGCTACACTTCGTCATAGAAGACAATTTGGATATTGAACAAATTGAATGGGGATTAATAAATAAACTAATTTTTCTAACTATTTTACCAGAAAATTTTGGAAATTTTCCAACGATGATCAAAACCATGATCAATCATATATTATCCAGAGGGAATTACAAATATACCCGGTATTTGTCTTACCGCATCTCCAGTTCTATTGGATGGAGGGTTCGAGAAAGTTTTTACCAAGCATACCAAATCTGGCTCCTCAAAAAAATTGAGAATTATGAATGGGAAGAGATCGACCAAAACAATTATGATAATCAACCCCTGGAACATATGTATACATAATTATATTGGTTAAAAAGCTTGATTAATATTTACAACATTGCAGCATATTTTTACCGGGAAAATGAAACAAATTCATGGTGACTAATGGTAGACGATTATTTGTCATAGACCTTCCCATAAACTATTCTACTACTCTTAAAAAAAGGGCAGAAGTAATTTTTTTTTAGAAAACCTTAAGGACAAGAATAAACTTTATGTTCCTTGTGAATTATTAAGCAACACAGAGGAATATGAGTTATCCCAACTTCATCCTCATAACCAAAGTCCAATAGATAGCATGTCCTTCGACTGCATCGGTGAGGCCAACGTAGCAAATGCAATGGTAGGATAATTACCAGATGGAACGACTACACCAACAATTCAGCAAACGATATGTGGTCCCCAGAAGAAAACAAAAGAAATAAATGCAAATAGTGTTTACTATTTATGCAAAATAGTAATTACTATTTACCAAATAGTATTTACTATTCACTTATACTATTCATCTTTTTAAAAATCGACTGCAAAGCCGCCCATGTTGTTTTCCTTCTTTATCTATTAGTCAATAGAATTACAGGTACGCTTGGTGTCCCACCTTATAAAATAAGCTCTTTCTTTCAGTTGTAAATCACTTGTAAAAAACCCAACCTTCTCTCTCCTTTCATAACCATTTCTGTAATATAAAAATTTGTAAGCCTTTCTTTTCCAGGTATAAATGTTGTAAACCCGAAAAGAAAGGCTTACAAAAATTTATATTACAGAAATGGTTATGAAAGGAGAGAGAAGGTTGGGTTTTTTACAAGTGATTTACGACTGAAAGAAAGAGCTTCTTTTATAATCCCGGACGCCAAGCGTACCTATAATTCTATTAACTAATAGATAAAATAGGAAAAAAACGTGGGAGGATTTGCAACCAATTTTCAAAAAGATGAATCCTATATAGTGAATAGTAAATACTATTCAACGAATAGTAATTACTATTTGCATGAATAGTAAACACTATTTATTTTTTCAAATAGTAAACACTATTTGCATTTATTTTTTTTATTTTTCTTCCGGGAACCACATATCGCGTGCTGAATTGTTGGTCCTGTCGTTCCATGTGATAATTATCCTTCCATCGCATATGTTATGTCGGCCTCACCGATGAAGTCAAAGGACATGCTATCCATTGGACTTTGGTTGTGAGGATAAAGTTGGGCTAACTCATATTCATTTGCGTTGCTTAATAATTCATAAGGAACATCAAGTTTATTCTTGTCCTTAAGGTTTTCTAAAAATTCTTTTACTTCTGCCCTTTGTTTAAGGGTAGTAGCCTAGTTTATGGGAAAGTCTATGATAAATAATCGTCTGCCATCAATCACCATGAATTTGATTTCATTTTCTTGGTAAAAATATGTTTCCATGTTGGAAATATTAATCAGGATTTTTTACCAATATAATTTTGTACATGTATGTTCCAGGGGTTGATCATCATAATTATTTTGGTCGATCTCATCCCATTCATAATTCTCAATTTATCTAAGGTGCCAAATTAGGTATGGTTAGTAAAATCTTTCTCGAACCCTCCATCCAATAGAACTGGTGATATGGAAAGTCAAATATTGGGTATATTTGTAATTCCCTCTGGATAATATATGATTGATCATGGTTTTGATCATCATTTGTAAATTTCTAAAAAAATTTGGAAAGATTAGTTTGTCTACTAATCCCCATTCAATTGGTTCAATATCATAATTGTCTTCCGTGAAGAAGTGTAGTTTTGGCACATCATCATATAGATTGAGATAATCAGCAAAATGGATTAAAATATTTCTTATCTTTTGATCCTGGTCTTCCCCTTTTTGAAAAATTTTAATTTGAAATAATAGTCTTGGAAGAAGTTGTTTTGCTTTTTTAAATAGACAAATTCTTCGAATTGTATTAAAAAATTTATCAGAAAAGTCATTTTCAAATAGTTCTGCTATTGCTAGAAAATTTTTGATTTTTTCAAAAGAAAAATTCTCATTTTGATTGTTTAATTGTTTTAAAACTTGAAGACAGAGAGATTTTAGTTGATCTAGAGCTTCTGTTTGTTCAATAATATTTTCATCCAGGGTGCTTAGATTTGTTCTGAAATCTTCTCTTTTTATGGAAGATGTGATTTCCAAGCTTCATTCAAGGGTTCATATAACTCCTAGGGGATTCCTGGGTTGTAGAAGTCAGATACTTCAGTATTAAAAGGGTTTTCTTTTGTCTGAAGTCTTGAAAATTGGTAAACCAAGTTGGGGGTGCTAATTGTTTCATCCAATTCTCCCATGTTGTTATAGCTTCTTAGATATAGTTATATTTTCGGTGACATGCACCTGAATAACCATTTATTTGGTTATGGCATTGGTACCAATTATGGTAAATTCCTAGTTGGCGTCCATTAAATACAATCTACACAAATCTTGGTTTAGATTGTACATTTGAAGATTATGCTTGGGTGGCCTTTGCCTTTTTAGCAATAGTTCCCATTCACCTTGTACTTCTTGAGGTTTTGTATCTCCCATCCTGAAAGAAAAATAAATAAACATTCCACTTTTTAGGGGGGTTTCGCAAATATTTCACTTGTTTAGTGGTTTTCCTCACAATTTCTGCTAAGGAAATCTGCAAGAAAATTATTAGTACCTTTTAAGTCTTCAACTTCAAAGGTATAAATAGCAATTTGATTATACCATTTAAATCTTCTTCCTTCTAAAATATTTCTTCTATTTATAAGGAAGTTCATAACAGCTTTATTGCCTGTTCTAATAATAAAATCTTCCGGTGCTAGGAAAATATGGAATTTTTTAATAGAGAGTTTTATTGCAAATAATTCTTTTTCAAAAACAATGTAATTAAATTCATTAGGCTTAAATTACCTGAATTATAACCGCATATTAATTCATATTTTTTAAAAATTTTGGGTGTAGGATTTTTCTTACCTCGGATACCAAATATAGTGGAAGTGAGTTCTTCCCAATATTGTGCTGGAATTGCTTTGAGAACACATCCCCAGTAATTATCTGAAGCATATGTTTCAAGAATTAATTTATCTCCTGATTTAGAAAAATAAAATTTTGGGCAATGATTAAGTATATCTTATTTTATTGTTTTTACTACAAGAGTATAATTTTTATTCCATGAAAAAGCGTCACTTTTCTTAAGTTTTTCAAGAACTGGTAACTTCTTTTGTGATAATCGTTGTATGAAATTTCTTCCATAATTAAGGATTCCCCGATATACTTATAAAACAAGTGTAGTTAAAGTTTAATTTTTTTTGCATTGCAATGTTAAATCGATAATAATGATTGATGGCCTTACACGATCACTCGATTTATGCCCCATCACCCCTTTCTCGATTAGCTCATATGGATAATTGAGATACCAGGGACATTTGGTAGTACCTGGGGATACAGAGTCACATTGGGAAATGTTAGCTGAAGCGCACAGATCATAATACATGGTGCATCCCATAGAGGATAAGATGTACCAAGACATAAGGAGATTGTACTGGACGAACGGGATTAAGATGTAGTGGACTTTGTATCCAAGTGTACCACCTATCAACTTATAAAAATGGAGCACCAATGATCGATGGGGGAGTTAAAGCTGTGATATATTCCCGAGTGGAAGTGGGAAAACATCTCGATGGAATTTATTGTGGGGTTGCTAAGATCCTATAGGGGCCATGATTCTATTTGGGTCATCGTTAATAGATTGATGAATGTGGCTCATTTCCTTCTATTACGGATAGATTACACCGTGGAGCAGTAAGCCGGATTATTCATGCCAGAGATTGTATGATTTCATGGGGTACTGCTAGGTATTGTGTTTGATAAGGAGAACACAATCATATCCAAATTATGGAGGGGTTTTCAAGAGTTATGGGGGTACATTTGAATATTAGCATGATATGTCACCGTAAGACAGACAGCCAAACTGAGTAGGTGAATAAAATTTTAGAGGATATGCTTTGGGCATGCATGTTGGACCTGAATAGGAGCTGGGATTAGGATTTATGACTTATAGAGTTTTCCTACAATAATAGTCATCAATAAGCTATTGGTATGGCATCTTATGAGTCATTATATGGGCGACTATGTCGTTCATCGAGTTGTTGGTTAGAGGCATGGATAAATATGACACAGAACCAACATAATAAATAGGCAGACAAGAGGAAGCGTAAATTGGAGTTTCGAGTTGGGTATCAAATGCTATTAAGGGTCTCATTAATGAAAGGAGTTTTTAAATTCAGGTCTAAGGTAAAGTTAGCTCCCCGATACATAGGTCCCTTTACGTTACTAGATATGGTGGGCCCAATGACATATAGATTGGCCTTACCCAATCATCTTGAGCAGGTGCACGACGTATTTCATGCGTCCATGCGGAGGAAGAGTCTAAGAGACGAGTTGTCTTATCACCACATCGACCTTAATAGACGCTTCCTCCTTTGGTTACTCAGACTTCTGTTTAGTTATTTTAGTTAGGTCATGTGTCTCCCATTTCCAGACTCTTGTTTATACTTGATAGGGATTGCATTTACTTCTATCATTTCAGTATTTGGTTTTTGTTTGGGATTTTTTATTCTCTCACAGTATCTATGGTTAGTGGTTAATTATTTGGATTGGATAATCCAGTTGGCATGTGTCGTTGGATGATTGGTATCTTTATCATTTGTATTATTCAAATTTTTTTATGTTGAAAAATATTTTTACAACGGAATTTAATAAATGAAGACTTTAAATTGTTTTGACACTTAGCTTAATTATTTAGGGTGTTTAAATTGGAAATAAATATTTTACGACACTGATGCTAAGAATGAACCAACCGTTAACCTTGATTTTAATTTAATAAAGGAATGATCACCCGGTATTGGGTGTCACAATCATGAGTTATACAGTTGTCACGCTCACATTGGTTATTTGATCTCATTCACACAGGCTGCATGGTAGGGGTGATATTGAACACCCCCAATGCTATAAACGGAACTCATATCCTTCTTTTACAAGGATTTATCATTACATATAACCCTACTATATTGTACTGTGTGTGAGAAAGAGAAAGTACAGGAAACTTGTAACTCAGTTAATGGCTTCCAGCCTTATTATTTAGTGAAATCAACTTACACTTTTCATAGTGGATGTAGGCCAAGGTCGAACCTCTTATATTTGTGTCTCTTTTCGTCTCTCATACTCTTTACTTGTTATTTGATTATTATATTACTGTTTTACGTCATCATTGCCAGATAAATTTAGAAATTAAGTGGAATGTACTTGTGGGTGATATTCTGTATCATTAGTCAAAATGCTTCAAAATTGATAAAAAGTCCTCACATTAAATTTTTTGACTCGCCTAAAGTCAGTACAGATTGTACACTTAAGGGAAACAGTGTAGCCCTTAGATAGTATGGGATCAGCCTGAACCAGGACTCAGTCAGGGAGTATGAACTCGATAACCGTATTTAGAATAAGTAATTTAATACTCGGATAAAGGATTCAACTTGAGAGATTGAGTGAGCTTCCTCTTCTCACCCTTATCCTAAGAAAGAACGATGTTGAAATTGACCCTCGACCTAAATCAAAACTTACCCTCAGCCTGTGTAAACCCCACAATCAAGCCAACCCACGCTTGGAATAAGAATCGACTTTCGTGCTTAGATGATTAATCCAAGGATTGGTTGTGATATTTTGGAACAATTTCCCTATCTAAATTATGGGAAAATCAGTCGACAATTTCTAAATGCTTACACAATACGCGACAATATTGACTCGTTTCTCGATTGATCATTCACTACTAAAAACTAACCAAAAATCATTTAGTTTTCATCTCGATAAGACTTTTACATAATATCGTTGGACTATTGAACATAAATGATTCAACCATAAAGTCAAAGAAGTCCAATTTATCCCTCGGCCAGACCCAATTCGGTGGCAATATCTTGTAAACCCTAGAGACTTAAGACCCTAATTTAAATTTGGTGTCAATTAGGTTTGTCTATGTCAAGATCATCTATATTAGACTCGATAAACCTAGTGTGATTCAACTATTATTAACTCGACCCCAAGTGGGTCGGCCCATACCATTAGACACTCGATTTAAACCTTGACCAAAGTTGACAAACCCAGGAAATAATTAAGAACCACTTCTCTTAGTTATCTAATGTCTCAGCTCAAGTAGATGAATAACTTATTTGACCTTTGGTTATTACGACCTCGATCCAAAAAAATTGGTTGTCTTCTTAATTCTCGAAAATTAATGCCCTCAGCTTATCATGGAATTGGCGATGGCATTTTATGAGGCCAAGGTTGACCTCAACTTGAAAGTGACTCAATCGTGTGAATTAATGATCAATTTTACCCTCGCATGTATTTGAATCAACATAAATATGTAAATTCCCACCAGAGAGTCTGCTAAAAATTAGTTCGGTCAAAATATTTCTAAGAACCCATAGCTTCCAACCTCCTATCATATTTAAGATAACTCAGAAGATTGAAGTCTAAGGGGTAATCGATGATCTAAAAAATGGTCTCCTCTACATACTCGACATTTTGGGCCTCTCGGCCTAAAATAAGGGTCGACCTCGTACTCACTCAGGGTTAGCACCATACTCATCTACAATTGACCCCATACCCATGGTCTGACAGGGTTGGCCAAATTATATCAAATAGCTAAGAATGCACATAATTGATCAGTATAGGCATTTATGTCATTTCAAGCCTGCATAATTGAGTACACGTGATAGCATTGCACATGGAGTTAATAATCACATATTTCATGCATCTTCTAGAAGTACACATGTCAGCAATCAAGAGGAGCATTTCAATCAACACTTTCCATGTGACTTGGGGTGCACATTACATCCCAAGCCGCCTATAAATAGGATTGTACCTCCTAACTTGTAGAACAGGTCATCTCATTGTAAAGTATACCAAAAATCTAACAAAATATTGTTAGAGAAAGAAAGTACTAAACTTGAAACTTGTAAAATAATATTAAACTAGTGAAGAATAAGTTACCTGACAATGGTTGTAGGCCAAGTGGTTGAACCACTTAAATATGTGCATTGATCATCTTTTTATCTCTTTTACTTCAGTTTAATTGTTTATTGCCATACCCTATTCATGTTCAAATCTTACTGAGTTAGTCATATTACCTGGTTGTTATATTTCAGTGTAAGTTCAGTAAGGATAATTTTTGAAACTTATGTGGTGTATTTTATAGGTGGTGACGGTAACAAAAATTAGGGGTGCCTTTAGCAACACCCTTAGAATTACTCAAAATTTAATATCAAACTATTCTTTAGACTCTAAATTAAAACTGTAACCCCCCTATAGTTAATCATGCTGACATGCTGAAGATAGGGTGCATTTTGTAATTTACACCATTCTGAGCATCAACGATAGATAAAAATGATTGTAAAATAAAACCATCCACGACTTAATAGAAAAGGAAAATATTAATAACGGAGATGGAATAATATAAAAGAGTCTCTAAACTAAAACTGAATCCACCAACTATAAATAAACTCCACAATACTGAATAGGCTAAAACTGAAATGTAAACAAATTGGAGCCACCTTAGCCCATAAATAAAAGCCTTGAATAATAAATAACTCTAATGTTAAGTGAAATAAAATAGCAATCCTACTCTAAGGATGAAGAATTGGATATATGACCAATGCAACTCTGACTGCTTAGTCCTGCTGAACCTGCCTAAGAATAACTAGAAAAAGATTTAATAGGAATGGGTTAGAGCTCGAAAGTTGCAAGAAGTATTTATATTATTTAACATGTTTGAATGACACTCATACCAAATATACATATCCTTTCCTCTAACTTGAAACCATTCAAAACATCTATATGCGTCCATCCTGGCACAAGTACCCATAATTAATATACAAATATTAACCTCCATAGAATCTACCACCAAATATGTACTAAGTGTCTCATACCCATTATATTCTAACTCTCCATCGAACTAAACTCCATGTGTGGGACGTTTCACGAATGAAATACAAATAAGGAACCCTCAATACATATTATTTATCGAAATCAATGGTACGAAACTTCCTAAAAAAATACCAATAATCCCAACTTACCAGAATCATATCAGTTACTTAAGATCACTAACCCGACTCATATACCAAACTAGTACCAAAGTAATAACCTTACCATCCTACTTAGAGAAATCAACCATCTCCATAACATCCCAGAATAGAGCATTAAACCCTCTATTATTGTTTTATCGTTTGAACAGATAATTCACCCTTAATCGTTCTTTATCTGAGTAATTAACCAACTCAGGTCCCATACTTAAACCATACATAGAGTATAAATACTTTAAACTAATCCATCGTTAATAAACGTGCCAAAATTATATATTTTTAATCATTATGTACCCATTATCATTAATCCACCCTAGTGCATTTTAACATTTTAATGTGTTATATACACCCCCTGATTTAAATTTTAACATAAAAAGATATATTACTGAATTAGTATTACAAAAATTTCCAATTCTTATGTATACGTGTGCGCATATATAATTAATATGTACTGTTGACCACTAAAAATGAATTAAATCCAGATTTATAATAACAAATAATAATATAGTAAATTAATCAAATCACCCACATAAGAGAAGATATTTTTAAAGTGGTTCAGCTATACAATAGCCTACGTCCACTGTTGATATTATTAACTAGGGTTTACATTAGCTCAATATGGTGTGTATATAAGTGATTCGAGTTGTTCCTTCAACTAAGGGAGTGTTTCGTATTTATAATGTTGTTGAAACCTAGAGATAGAACTCCTTTATATTAACAGGTGTTTTCATCTGTGTACAATAAATAGCACTCTTGAAATTCTGTTCTGGTTAGCATCACATCTGAGTAAATTTTGGTATTCTTGTTAATTAGCATTCCTGTAGTTGGCCGGCAATCCAACCGATTAAGTATATCTGATGCCGATCAAAGTGGCTATTCGACCATGTAGGAGGACAGGTGTACATTTATAGTTGGTCCACATATGAGAGTAATATTTATATACAACAAAATCTCACAATGCTCCATGCTTGATGATTGATCAAAATTATGGAGTAGTAAGTCCAGGAAATTGCTCAGCATATTATTTTGAGTATTTGGTTGGCGGCTGACTTCCCACACTTGTAAAAATTTCCACTGGTACTATTTGATAATGTAATTTTTGTAAATAATACAATTTTTTTTAACCGCTAAAGGATACAATAGAATTTTAAAGCTTTGAGAGGCGTGCAGCTGATGGTAGATCAAGAGTTTGTTCGGTTAATCATTTCATTAAATTTTATCGAGGCAACCTATAAATAGGTATGATTTTCCCTCCTTCTGACCTCAAACCTTCTGCACTTAAGAGTTTTCCTTTGTCGTCAAGCTTTCTTTATAAGACCATTTTTTTCTTCAGTTCTTGCAGTTACCTTAGATTCCCTATATGTTTCTTTTCCCTCTTTCTCTGTTTTTAACATCTTTTTAATTTTTCCACCATAGTTCACATCGTAGATGAGGGTTCATTAGTTGAGTTAACATAAAAGGGAAAAATTCCCTCTTGGGTCGATTTAAAAATTGCTCAGGGTCCTATAGATGTGTATTCTCTTCCTGAGGGTCATTGGATACCCAGCTTATTCATAGATGAGTGTGACATCCATCACTTTTCCACAAAACCCCATTTTTCTTCAATTACATCAATACTTTGATGTTGTCCCTACTACTGTAGTACCCAACACTTAGAGGGTTGTAAATGGTATCAATAGGTTAAATGAAATTTATGGGACTCATATTAGGTTCCAGGAGTTAATGTTTTGTTACAAATGGGGAACAATAGGAGAGAACACATACTATTTGAAGACTAAGTAAGAAAATAGGGATTTAGTAGTGAATTTACTAGATTCAAATAAGGATTATTGGTATTATGATGTTGTTGTTAAGAACTGGCAACATCATCCTCTCCCACAAGGAGCATCATACACAGGGCCCAAATGTCTTGAAACAGGGAGTGACATAGGTTGAAATAATTTTACTTATTCTTCTTTTGTTATATGTTTTCGTATTTCGCCGACTAACTTTGTTATTCCTTTTTTATGTAGAGGAAAGTAAGAAGGGGTGTCCCAAATAAGGAGAAATTAATATTTACGAGATCAAGTTTTTATGGGGACTTAAACAGAGAGGAACATACTCGAGCTGGCCTTTTGCTATTGGAATACAAGAGGTTCATTACTTCATTTGTTACGCGACCAACATTAGTGCTTCCCTGAGATTCTATTAACTTAGAAGAGGATCATGTACTTACTTTTTCAGCTATAGAATCTATTGGTGCTAAGTTGGGAGGAACTTCTTCCTCATTCGAATCTTTTGACATTTTTGAGATTCTATTATCTCCTCCAGTAGACATGACTTAGAAGAAGATGCCCAATTTGAAAATTGGGCCATTGTCTCCTCCCCCTAAGAATAATTTTTACACTGGTAAGAAGCCAGTTGAAAAAAAAATCTCAGACTAATAATAAGAGGCCTCTTAGTGCTAATGAGAATCAAACTACTAACTCTCGACCTAAGAGATTGAAGATAGGTTTCCCTGTAACTAAAAATAGACACAGAAGACTCAAGCCGGCGAAAAATCATTGGTTGCAAAGAAGATTTTGACCGATCGATAAGAGTTGGTGAGAAAAATCCAGGCTAACCTAGACATTGGGTCATCCTCTGTTACTATTAACCCTGGACTGACCATGAGTTTAATATTGTATGGAACCCTTCCTGCTGATAGGGATACATCATCCCCCATGCCCAGGTCCAGGGTAACTAAGAGGGATTGCCATAATTTGGCACCAGTAATTATCTTTTACTCTATTTTTTCTTCATGTTGATAAATTTTCTCTGACTTCTGGTGTTTGCCCCTTTTTGTAATTTTTAGTTGACTTCAACCAAATAATAAAAATGGACGATCAACTTAGGTATTCTCCTAGTGAAGTTGAATAAGCGTTAGAAGGACTAAGATAGTCTTTAACTGCTTCTCATCAAGCTCTGTAGACAAAGCAGAAGTCTGGGGAAGAAGAACTGAAGAAGGCCAATGACAGGGCTATTACAGCTAAAGGTAAAATAAAGGCTTCTGATGAAAAATCCCAAGATACCGAGAAGAAGTTAGATGATGTTTAAGGTAGAGCCAAGACTAATGAAGACGAATTTATAGAAGTCACTACTCGGGCCCAATCTTCTTCTGAAGACAAAGTGGTTGGTTTGACTTCTGAAGTCATTTTCTTAAAGGTTAAGGGCAAAGCTACTTTGGACAAGTGTTAGGAGAAAGCCCTTTTTACTGCCTCCACCCAGATTGAATATGCCAAGAAGCTGTCCTTCAAGAATGGCTGGTCAGCATCTCTGAAGATGGTCGGCACAGAGGAAAAATCAGATATTTTCCAAAGGCATGATCCTGTACTCCTCCTAACCTGGATGAGGAGTTTAATGATGAGGAGGGGTCTTGAGAGCCTTAAATGATGCCTCTTGATTCTTTAATGGTGCCAAATTCTAATGTCGACCACCCTACTGCTCGCCAAGACCAGGACAAGGACATGAAAAAGGTATATATCCTTCTTAACAAGCTTATTTTTTGTATTTTCTTTCTTGATGATGTATCGGCCCTTGTTCTTCAACAATTAATCAATGAAAGAACAACTTCTCTTGTCTAAACTCTTTATGACTTTGAATGATCTTAATTTATTATAGTTTTTTTATTTTTTGTGTTGTCTACTTCTCTGGATTTTCCCCATAAACTCTTATATTTGTGACTTTCCAGTTTGATGCTAGAAAGAAAGCCGTTGTTTTTATCGAATCTGACATGCTTAAGCATTATAAAAATATCTTTGAAGCTGACCATTTTCCTTTATTTAAGAAAGATTTATCAGGGTTGCTTGGCCTGTATGTTTCTGATTAAGGGAAGGAGTATTACTTTCATCTCTGTTGCCTCTTGGACAGAGTTGTAGCCAATAATGCTAGTTATTATGAAATGATTGAGAAGATGCAGGAGGATCAAAAAATCTCTAAAGAACTTCTTCATTCTGATTATGAGGCCAAATATAAATCATTAAGTGAAGGTTGGGTATTTGACAATAAATTGAACGACATTGCTTCTACTTTGAACAACAAGGAATTGGTCTTAAATTAAGAACTAGAGAATGGCCGAGCAATTGCTGCCGTAGTGAAAAGGGAAAATAATTCACTGAAGAATGAACTAGATAGTCTAAATAAATCAACCACCATTAGTCCAAATGAAGGAGTTTTTTTCTTTAGAAACTGATAATGCAGGGCTATTAGAGGAGCTGGAAGAATTGCAGAAGAAATGGACCAAACCTAGGTAAGCTTCCATGAAAAGTATAGTTAGTCAGCCAACCATTGAGGAGAGGACCAAGAAGACTCTTGTCGGCCAAGTTTCCCAGCTAAACTACCAAGATATACTCCTTATGGAACTCTAAGATCAAGTTGATAGGCTAACATTCCATTTTCTTAAGTAACCAAGGGAAGTTTGGATGAATGGCTATAATGAGGCCTTAACTCACATGGATGATCATCTTTCCAAAAGCAATCATGAAGGCTAAAAATTGGGGTGGACGAACTTGTTATCCTTGCTAAAGTATGATCAAGATAGTAATTTGTGGCACTGGAATGACATAATTTTCTTAGATTGTGCCAAGCCTCCCTTCAAACTATACACTAGCTGGATTCCACCTGATGCCATACCTCAATGTCTGACGCATAAGAATTTGGGTGATTATGGCCTCAATAATGAATGTGATATGGTTCATGCTCCTCACTTACTTGATAGGTCGAGCAGCAGCAATAGGCAGATGCTAAGAGATTTCAATACAATAAATTATCCATATACCCTTGACGATCCTTCTGTCGGGATGGACAAGGCACAAGGAAAGTGTCCAGTAGAATAAATTTATACTTATTGTACTTCATTTTGATCAATGACTCCTATTGTAATACATTTTGATAAATGAAATGAAGTTATTTTTTAGTGAGTTCTCTTTATTCAAGCTTATGGTTGATATTAATCTTTTTGCCGACTAGGTAAGATGTATAATGATTAGTTAAATGACTTATAGACTAAATAACCTGCTTAAATGTTTGATATTTGATTCATATTCGAATCATTTATATGGCCTTAGATTCGACTGTTGGATCAATGCCCCCCCAATTTTAAAATTCTTTTAAATTAATGTGATGGTTCAATGAAATATCCAACTAAAAATTCAATTCAAATTTTAAACAAAACAAACTTCAAATTTTAATTTTTCAAAATTATAATTAACTTAAACTAAAAGTGAAATTAAATTACACCAACATAAATTTTCACTTAGACACAATTAATTCAACCCAAGTCCTAGAATTTTCCTAATAATAATTAATTCTTTTTTTATATAGGCCAAACCAAAGTTTATCAAATTAAATTGTGTCGACTTGAATTAAATTAAACTTACCCAAATATATTTTAGCACCAAATTAAGCAAGATTTCAAATAAAACCAAATTTTATCTTTTAAACCTAAGATGCATTCTAGGTGAGTTAAACAAGATAGAAACAATCTCACTACACGGCGATGTACGAGGAAAACCCAAATGGGAAAAACCTCGGACAGCCCTGGCCTAACAAATCCACTAGGTATGAAATTACAATTATAAGACAATAGACTTACACAACTGACTTGACTCCATCCAAGACTTGATGATCCCTCTTGTAAACACCTCCGCCTAGTTGATAGCCACGGACTCCACCGCAGTCTCGGAATCCCCTGATGGGGCTATGGTCACCTTCAATCCACACGCGAAGCCTTTATTCGAATGGGAACACTACAGCAAACAAACAAACTCATTTTTGAGGTGGAGAAGAACTCAAACACTCAACAATGTATAGAGATAGAAACATGGTGCCAAACACTCTCCAAGAAAAGATGTATATAGAAAAACTTGGACTCTAAACAAATATGGGTGTGTATTTTGTGTTTTAGAAGAATTTAAATCATAGACATCAAACACATAAAAGGGACTTTTCTTAAGAATGTTTTTCTCTCTCAAGTGCTCTAAAAATGGAGTGAAAAGTCTATAAAAAAGGTTGTCCCAAAATAGTTAAAAACTTTCAAAAGTAGTGGGGACAAAAAGGTGGGAAAAACTGGTAAATAACTGTTCCCATTGAAATGTCGTTCGAACGACATTTTGAGGTCGTTCGACCTTGTTTGAATGAGAAAATAGAAGCAAAATAAGCCTAAAACTTCGTTGGAAAAGGTCGTTCGAACAAGCTCGTTTGAACGAAACTTCGAACGAAAAAACAGAGTTTTTGAGCATAAACTCGTTTGAACCTCATTGACAATGCCGTTCGAACGAGCTCGTTTGAATGAACAATGTCATTCGAACGACATTTAAGAAAATCCAAAATTATTTAAAAATTCATTTTAAGCCCAAAACATTTTATACAAAGTTCTAAAAAGATTTTCTGAAAATAAAAAGTCGTTTAGACAAAAATAACACTCATAAAAATATTCCAAGTCTAACTATATATATTAAATGCATTCATACCTTTTGAAGACATTGGAATCCTCATGTTGATGACGTGAAATGTTGCACGAAAACCCGACAAGGATGAACTTGAATACAGTCCCCTATGTTTTCAACATACACTCGTCATAGGGTTGGAAGGAAACACAAGAACATCTATCCTATGACTCAAATGGTTTTGTTCGGAATCAAGCCAAAACTACATACGGACTCAAATGGAAATTTGGGTTCTTACATCGATAAACTCACTTAGATAAATATGTAAATAGTTTTATTGTACTAAGTTGTAGCATTAGTTATCAGGGGTGACCAAGTGTATTAGGAATATATAATTATTCTAGTGTTTTAAATTGGTCAGGTAAAATCACCAATTAAGAAATTTTATTGGCTTCTTTTTTGTGACTTTTCGAGGACAGATCATACATGAAGCTAAAATTTTCTAAAGCTGGACAAGTTTAGAAAAGTTTGAACCATGCTCCTTGGTGAGGAACTTCTTGGAAACTTTTCTGAAGTTGGAAAAGTTTAAAACGTGCTCTTTGGTGGTGAACTTTTCAGAAACTTTTTTGGAAACAATTCTGAAGATGGAAAATTTTGAATTAAAACTGCTCATTAATTTATGGGTTAAGGTGTAACCACCATATTCCCCAAAAAACAGAAAAAGGATGTATAATGGAGAAAAAACTAAAATTTCATTAACTTGAATAACCAATTACATTAAGAACAGAATTTTTAAAAACTGAATTACTGATAATACTTGCGCAGATGGTCTGTGTTCCAAGGACTATTGAATTCTTCTCCTTCAAGAGTTTCTAAGTGATAAGTTCCTGGTCAGATAACCGTCGAGATACGGTTTGGACCATGCTAATTAGGCTCCATCTTGTTTCTCTTCTGGATTACTTTCTTGAGTTATATATCACCCTACTCTAGGTTGGTGGGATGACCCTTCGATTATAAAACCTTGCAGTCCTATGTTAGTAGGCAGCCATTCGAATAGCATCATCTTCTCAGACTTCTTCTATCATGTCCAGATCTAGTCACCTCATAAGGTCACTCTTGGGTGAATAAAAGTTTAATACCCTATGAATAGGCATGCCTATTTCCACTGCTACTACTGCCTCTGTGACAAAAGCTAGCATGTATAGGGTTCCCCCATTCATGTTCTGGAATTAGTCCTATATGCTCAAAGGATGCTGTGGAGTTTATTAATTCCGTTGCTTTTTGCCTCATCCAACCTTTTCTTCAACCCATCTAGTAAGGTTTTTTGGTGATTTTTCTCTATCAATTGCATTGTGGGTGCCCAGGGTCTGAATGAAGTTTTTAGATGCTCAACCGAATATAGTACTCTTCAAATTCTTCATTATCCAATTGAGTTCTATAGTCGGTGATGAAGGCATAGGGCATGCCATACCTGCAAATAATCTGCTTCTATATGAACGTTAAACCCTCTAATAGGGCATAGCAATCAAATGCTCAGTCTCCACACATTTTATGAAGTAATTAACTCCTACAACTAAATATTTGAACCTTCCCTTGGTGGTCGGCAGTGGTCCAACCAGATCAATTCCCCAGATAGAGAAAGTCCATGGAGAAGTGATGGGTGTTAGAGTTGCTCCTAATTATAAATGGTGGAAATTTTTTGCACTTATCACACTTGTTGGTGAAAGCAACACAACTTACTTTTATCATCAGCCAGTAGTAACCTTGCACTACTATTTGTTATCTTAGAGATCTCCCGACTGTGTGAGCTCGACATGAGCCTTTATGAACCTCTTTGATCAAATCATTTACTTCATTTGGACAAACATAATGAAGTAGGGAAACAATGTATCCTCACCTATATAGGACACTTTTTCTAACACATAAGTGGTTGCTTTGTATCTCATCTTCTTGGCTTCCTTCTGGTTAGATGGCAGTATTCCTCTTTCGATGTACTATTTAATTGGGTTTATCCATAAGGGACCTAACTCCACAGAGATGACACTGATTTCCATCCCATAAATGCTTTTATGGGTGAGAATTTCCATTGGGATTATTTGTCAGAGTTTTGTGTGAGTTACTAAAGCAAGTCGAGCAAGAGCGTCTTCTCGGGCATTCTTTAGTCTAGGAATGTTTACCATCCTAACTGAAGTGAAAAAAGAAATAACCTCGATTGATTTTTTATGATAAATCATCGTAGTTTCCCCTTTGACACCATAAATTTGTTGCATTTTATTGACAATCAGTTAGGAGTCACTATGCACCAACACTTGGTCGACACCCAATAAAGAAGCCAATTCTAATCCTGTGATCAATGCTTCATATTTAGCCTCATTGTTGGAAGCCTTGAATTAAATCTTAGTGCATATTCCACATAGAAGTTATTCGGAGTGTTAATGATAAGTTATGTTCCATTTCAGTAGAACGTGGGCATCCATTTACAAATAATTGCCAAATTGGAATGTCATTAGAGAAATCTTCATCTTCTAGCATTCCATGTTTGAACATCTTCTTGCCATGCTGAATTCTTTCTTGGATAGCTGACCAGTCTTGTTGATCAGCCATAATCTTTATTTTCTTTTAAGCTAACCTCTCTTCCAAAGAAGTCTGCTTAGCAGGCAAACTTAGATTATGTTGCACTTCTGCATATGTGAATTCGACTATAAAGCATCCACTACTTGACCTTTTATTGCATCCTTGAGTTCATAACAATTTCATACTCTCCTAATTCAACTGCCCAAGACATTAACCTTCCAGTCTTTTTGATTTATGCAGTTCCTATCGAAGAGGCAAATCCATAAAGATGACAATGGTGTGAACTTGAAAATATGGTCTTATTATTCTGGAACCTTCAATAAGAGATAATGTTAACTTCTACAAGCATGGATATCTGATTTTCGCTTCTCAAAATTCCTTTCTAATATAATAAATTATCCTTTGAACTCCTCTATTTAGTCGGATCAAAGTCAAACTGACAGTGAATTCTGAAACAACCAAGTACAAATATAGTTTATCTCCCAAAACTGGTCAGGAAAGGAGTGTGGGAGATCCCAAGTACTTCTTCTAATCCAATAAGGCTTTCTCATATTCATCATTCCACTCAAAGGTCTTTTTAAGAACCTTAAAGAATGGAAGACATTTATCAGTTGTTCGGGAAATAAAAAGGTTCAATGCAACTATTGTTCCTGTTAGTTTTTAGATATCTTTCTAATTGGACAGGGACTGCATTTTAAGCAAGGCTTTAATTTTGGCGGGGTTCGATTACATTCCCCTTTAATTAATAATGTATCCTAGGAACATTCCTTCATGTACCCCAAAGATACACTTGGTTGATCGAGCTTCATCTTAATCTGATTATAACCAGATTAAAGGTTTGGGTCAAGTTCGCAATGTGGTCGGCAGTAAATTTACTCTTGGTGAGCATATCATCTACTTACACTTCCATGCTTTTGTCGATCTGGTCTTTAAAAACCTTGTTCACTAGTCTCTGATAAGTGGATCTAGCGTTCTTCATCCCAAAGGTCATGACATTGTAATAATAATTTCCGTGGTTGGTAATAAAGGAAGTATTTTCCTTGTTTTCAAGTTTCATCTTAATCTGATTATAACCAGAATATGCATCCATGAAACTGAGTAATTCATGACATGCTGTAGCATTAACCAGTTGATTAATCTTTGGTAAAGAAAAGTTGGGCATACCATGTTGAGGTTTGTGGTGTCAACACATATACGCCATTTGTTATTTTTTTTCTTAACCATGACGACATTAGCTAACCATCTTGGATACTTAACATCTTTAATTAACCGTGCTGGTTATAATTTCTCCACTTCCTCTTGGATTGCCATATTGTTCTCAGGGCTAAATACTCTTTGCTTTTAATCGATCGTCTTGGATTCTGGATAGATATTAATCTCCTAGCAAATGAAGTTTGGATCAATTCTCGATATATCTTCGTGACTCCAAGCAAACACATTTTTCCCCTCTATAAGGAATTTAATTAATTCCTATTTGAGAGAGGGAGCTAATCTACAACCGATCTGGGTAATTCTTTCTTGTTTCTCATCATCTAATACGATAGCTTATGTTTCTTCCATAACTTACCCCTTCACCAGTTCCTCCTCTTATTGAGGATCCAGAGTATCAATATGGAAAGTGGTTGTGCCCTTTATTTCTATTTCCTGTTGGTCGATCGAAGTCTAATAACATTCCCCTACTTTTTTTTAATTGCCATTTACTATGACAACTCTATAATTTGTTAAAAATTTCATGCATTGATGAACTATGGATAGCATAGCCTCTAACTTCTTTATTCCCGCTCGTCTTATGATGATATTATAAACTGGTGGGACATTTTTATCTAACATAAATAAAAGAACTATTTTTCTCCTTCTCGCCGACCAAGTTTCGACTAAGACTTTCATCTTGATTTTTCCCAATGGGTATACTTTCTCTCCTACAAATGCTATGAGAGGTTTATGGTATGGTTCCAGCTTTCTATCTTTTAGCCCCAATCTTTGGAAATAGTTATAAAACATTACATCAGCTGGACTCCTATTATCAACCCGTATCCTTACAATTCTTCCATGATGAACTCTACATGTGATAACTAACGAATCGTTATAAGGATAAAGGAACCCTCTCAGATCATTTTTGGAGAATCCAATCACTAGCCTCTCTCTATTGACTTTCCTTAGTCGAATATCACTGAATTCAGCCATATCAATTTGTCTGATAGTTGGACAGACCTTAGCATCATTTAACTAGGATTTCCTTTTTTTAATTGCATCTCCTCCTCCAGATCTCCTCTTGCGATGAAGTGGCACCCAAAGGATACTTCCATCTCTAGTTCATCATGATTCTTCGGAAGGTCTGGATCTTTCTTAAAATCATCGTTTCTTGCTCTTTTATTGTCTTCCCTTACTCGAACTGGAGATTCAAACCTCCTCTGATCATCTCACTTACCATTTTTATCAACAAACTTGCTCAATTTTCCCTATCGAGTAAGATTTTCAATCTCATTCTTTAGTGCAATGAAATTGTTGGTATTGTGCTCACAATCCCTATAAAACTCATAGTACTTGGACTTATCCCTTTTCTTGGGTGTGTCTTTAAATTTCCAGGCCAATTCAATTCTCGACTTCCCTTGATTTCCTCCAAGATATGGTGAACACATTTGTTAAGGGGTGTATATTCATCATACTTCTTGATGCTATCTAGATTTTAGTCTTTTTGCACCTTATTGAATGAGTTAGAATTTATTTTTCTGATTTTCACCCTCGGTCTAAGGAGTTTCCTTGGCTACCATATCCTCCTTGGCATTCATTATCATTCTATCCTTAGCCATTAAGTCATGGTCTTGGGTGGATTCTTCGCTAAAGCACAGTACCGATCTTTAGCGAGCAACCCAATCTTAAGTGCTGGAATGGCTATCTTCTCCTCATAATCCACCACCTCTAGGTTTTCATTATTCAAATGTGTAATATATTCTCTAGTGCTTTCTTTTGATTTTGTCACACGGTCAATAGATGAGTAATGCTATTGATCTTCTTAGCCCTAAAAAAAAGTTATTTATAAATAATTTAGCTAACTCATGAAAACTAGAGATTTTACCTCTTAGGAGATTCTTATACCAGATTTGGTTTGACCATGTGATAAAACTAGAGAAAGCTCTACATCTAATTTTATCGGGCACTGATTAGATGTTGACAACAACTTGATATTGCTCTATGTGAACTTGGGAGGTGTGGGTATTCCACAATAGCCTCGATGAAAGGTGATCTTTTAATGAAACTCTTTTGCAATGGATTCTTAGTTTTGGCCATTTCACCTAGTCGATCTTCCAACCACTGCATGGATCCCTTTTAGGGATGTTCTTCTGGATTAGATTTAGCCGAGGTAGATTTAGCGACTTTACTGTGTCTATGTGTTGAACTCTCCCTCTAAGAGATCTGCTCGACACGCACAGAGCCCCTCATACTGGACCTAGTTCTTGTAGAACCTTATTTATCTTCATGATGATGTTGTCGCTCCCTATGATGTCATCTAGTTGCTTGGGGGCATGGACGATCAAAAGTAGACTCCCTGCCTAGCCTCTCCAAGATAATTAGTCTTTCTTTGGAAAAATATCTACCATCATAGTAATTCGTTGATTGGAATGAATAAATTACTCCAGGACGATATGACCTATCATAAGAAGAACGAGAATGATAACTCCTTTAATTTCTAGCTGGTGGAGGTGGTATATCCGGTCTATAACTAGAAGACTTAGCTTGCATAGTGCTGGCCAATTACTTAATAGATTCTTGCATGGCTTCTTGCCCTCTAGAAAAGTTGATTAGAATTCCTTGTAAATCTATTGCACTAGGAGGAGCAGATGAATTGATGGAATTGCCTTCATTTCTAAAGCTATTTTTTGGATCAGTCATTTCTTTAAAGGAAAAGAAAAGAAACAAATGGTAGAGAACGACGACTGAAAAATGTTCCCACGGATGGTGCCAATCTGTTGATGTCTAAAAATGGACTAAATCCAGATTTATAATCACAGATAATAATATAGTAAATTAGTCAAATCACACACACAAGAGAAGAGATTTTTAGAGTGGTTCAGCTGTAAAATAACCTACATCCACTGTTGATATTATTCAGTTAGGTTTATAGTATCTCAATATGGTGTGCATATGAGTAATTCAATTTTTTCCCTACAAATGGAACACTTTTATATTTCTAGGAATTTACATCTATGTACAATAAATGAAACTATTAGAATTCAGTATTGGTTAGCATCCTATCTGAGTAACTTTTGGTATTCTTGATGATTGGCATTCTTATAGTTGGTTAGCAGTTCATCCAATTAAGTATATCTGATGCCGATCAAAGTGGCTAGTCAGTCACCTAGGAGGACATGTGTACAGTTATAGTTGGTCCACGTAGGAGATTAATATTTACATAAAACATGTACCATTCTTATCATGCCTATTAAGGCATACAAACTCTAATTATAAACCACAACTGACCTCCCAACCTGTATGCATTTTGTGAAATCAAAAGTATTTTCAAGAGTAAAGATTTTGTATGATGACAAATGAAATTAATATTTGACATCACTTTACTATCTTCTCTATAAAGATCTTAAGATGAAAAGATGCAGTAAAAGCATGACGAGACCTATGTCCCGAATTATAACAATCAAGTAACCAAAAACTTCAAGGGAATCATCTAAAGAAGTTACATCTGATTAAGTGTGATCAAGCAATCCAACCAAGTCCTCCAAGTATCAACCTTGACATAAGAAGAAGCTAGATGAAGACAAGGATCATCCTTAAAATTCATTCCTAGAGAATACTATCCATTGAACAAGAATCATGCATTACAACATAAAGCAAACCATTTAATCACCATATCCAAACTAGAAGAAGCATATTATGTTCGATAAAGTCCATTGAAATGATCAAATTTAGAAGAACTTGTCGAGGCTTTGAAGAACTTTAGAAACGATTTTAATTATGTAGATGAACTTATATGACCCTGTAATTGCTTAAACCAACCAACCAAACCTCCCCAAAATTGAGAACAAAGCTAAAATGGCCACTAAATCATATTAGGCAATTTAAGTTGACTTAAAGTAACTTGGAGTCGATTTAAATTGCCTATATATATATATATATATATAACTTGATTAAAAATAGTGGATTTTTTTAAAACTAACTTTGGGCCTGGGACTTTAATTCGACTCAATGTGTTTAAGTGGACATTTTTCCAACGTCTAGTTTTCAAAATGGCTAATAAAATAACCCTTTAGGTTCCTTTTTAAAACACATAAGCTTCCTACAACATCTCCACCGATCAAAGATCCATATCCAATCTTGTGTCCCTTTACTTGATCTTTTTAGAGAGAGAAAATCAAGTCCCAAGCCCATATTAAATTGAGAGTGTCAAACCCAATACTCTATTGAAGAAAAACTCCAACCCAAACCATTTTGAGCATAAAGCTTCTTCCTCAATACCTCTTTAGCCAAAGATATAAACCCAATACTCTTGTGTGCTTAAGATCCAATCCAATACCCACTTGAACAATATACCTGTGATTACTTGTCTGTTTATATTTATAGAGAGAGAAAGTAAAATCATTTCATATTTATTTTTAGTGAAGAAACTTTTCTTTACGTTTTGGTTACAAATCTAATTATTGTTACTTATGTTTGAACTTCATTACATCATCATGAATGGTAGTGTAGTAGTTGTGGAGAGTCAAGGCATGATAAGACCTTGAGCTCTTGTGTGTACCCCTTGGGCAAAGATGGGTACAGTCCCCTTATTGGTTATAGTTTGGAAGGTGTTAGAATTCCTTGTGAGGTTTTGGTTCCTTCTTAGAGAATCGGAGATAATAAAGTTTCTCAAGTACCATCTTGAACATGGACATAGATGTAATACCCCGTAGTTTTGACAACAATTAATTAATTATTAAATTGATTATTTATTTGGGATTAGTTATCATTTGAATTTGACATGTGTTATGTCACTTAATATATTTTTCATAAGTTGTTATGTGATTATATATGTGGTTGTATTTGTTTTACACGAATTATCACTTTTTGGAATTAGCAAAATATATGGTAATTTATTATTTAAATATTATTAGTGACATAGTACTACAGGAAACTATGGAAGGGTCGGGGGGTAGGTGTGGGGCTTTCCTTTTTTTGGATTATTCCCTCGATATAAGGTTCCACCGATTATGAAATAGTTTCTTATAATGTCGAGTCGCACATTAATAATTAATAATAAGTTTTCACTTAAATGACTCGTACCTGCTAATATAGTAATTTAATGAGATAATTAATTTATTATAATTATTTTTATTCCGTGTTGACTTTCAGGATGCTTAGAAAGTCCATTTATGACGTGAAATAGCTGGAACCGACTCTATTAGGTTATTATATGGTTTAAGTAGAGTGTCGAGCCCTTTGAACTGTTAGTTGGGCTCATTGGGTTGATACCCATATTTGGCCTAAGGCTAATTTCATAAAAATTTTACTTAAAAGATTTATTCGATAAACCCAAAACACATTTGAGGAATTAGAGAAACCATAGAAGGCTAAGGAGAAAAGAGGCATATAAGGTTGAAAAGGATTTGGGAGTTTTGGGACTTTAATTTTCCAATCAGTCCATGGCAAGTGTACATCGAGTAAGAATATATTTGGGATTGTGTTGTGATGGTAGTACTCATTGGAATCTAGATTAAAACTTATATAATCTGATTTTTATCATCTGAACTTAATTTTTGAAATTGGGTTAATGGCTAAATTAATTTAGACCTCGTGTTAATGATTTCATGTTAAAATATCATGAATCCAATCTTATAATATGATTGTTATTATTAGATACTAATTCGTTGAAATGAATCAGATAAAATTCGCTTGTTTAATTCAAAAATTAAATCCAAAGCTGAGTTGAATTGAGTAGAAATAAGAACCTAGGGTTTAAGATGCATAATCAGAAATTAATGATTAAATACTTGTTTAATCACGTAAAACTTGTAGTTATAGGTTGTATATTGATCTATTAGTGTTAAAAGATCTTGTTTAATTCAAATATTGAATCCAAATCTGAGTTGAATTGAGTAGAAACAAGAACCTAGGGTTCTAAGATGCATAATTTGAAATTAATGCTTAAATACTTGTTTTATCACCTAAAACATGTAGTTATAGGTTGGATATTGATCTATTAGTGTTAAAAGGAGATCATTAATTGGTTTTTTTGAGGTGTTAGGACCTTAAGCATGGAGTTAATGAAGGACTAGGATTTCTAAGTACATAACTCTGGGTTTGGGGAAGAAGAAACCAGATTTCGGAAGTTTAAATCCGCATATTGTGCACGGGGTTAGTCGCTCTATGCGAACGGCACCATGCGCAAAACTAAGATTAGCCCCGTGCACATGGTTTTGAGAAGGAAAGCAAGAATTTGTTTATTTTTATTAGTGTGAGGATGTTTGGTAAGGCTTATTGGATAATCCTAGGATGTTATCATTCCATCGAGATAAGGTTCCTTCTAGAACGACTTTTATTTGGTTGGAGATTGGTTCCTAATTAATTTGGATAATTAATCGACGACTTGTAATATTTTTAATAACTTATGAGTATATGGGATTTATGTATACACGGTTGAGGACCTATAGTATAGGACGGAGTATTGGAGTATTTCATGAGAACAATAGATGTTTAATGATTGTGTAGATCACATATTAATTTAGAATGTTTTAATGACCCATTGAGTCAGGTAGTTTTTATATTAAGATAATTCTTGTGAAAGTTAGGTATGAGAAGATGCCTACGTTTGGAGATCCATGGGATTTCAAGCTAATGTTATATATAACCGATTATAGTTTACCTGCGTACTAACTAATAATAAAAGTCGATTAATTGTAACCCAATTGATTAGGGTTGTATTTGTTTATTTAACTAGGTTGTGTAGGGTTTGTACTCATTTGTTTATCCCGGTTGTGTAAGGTTATGCTTACTTAGTGGATTTATGTGCAATCATATGGTGATGTGTGAGTGTCGTAGGGGATATACTAGGAGGGATTATGATGGGACACATACGAATTTTTATGCATGTGTTATTCCCAGTGATGAGATAGGCTCTACCTAGGTGATATTTACCCCGATCCTGCTACGATTGGCGGAGATAGTGTATTTATTTACCTTGGTGTGATATCATAAGGTTCTAAGGTTATAACGCCTTATAACAATATCTAGTATGCACAAATCATCCCCAAAGGCAATAGGGATGGACCTTAGTAGTTTATTTGCGAGCTCGAGCGCAGCCCATGAGATTTTATATGAGTTGTGTACTCTCATAGATATTCTAGTTTTTGTGATACAAGTGATGTATAATCATAGACTTATGACTCGGGAATAATGTAATAAATATATTAGAGATGCATATACTAAATCAGGGACACGAGATTGTTTAGGGTAGATAGATTTAAGACACACTTTTGGAATCATAACTAGAGACTATTGTTGATACTTCAATTATTCGGAGAGCTGATTTTAAATTAAGAGATTACCATGCAATAAATTATTCTTAATACAAAAGACTAACTTAAGAATGAGAAAGAAAAGAATATTAAATTAAGATATGAGACCATATCACATGGAACACGTATGGGGTTGGGAGTAAACCCCCATGATTATTTTAGGTTACTTGGTTGGGGTAACTTATTTTATTTAAAATCTACTTAATAAGGGAGGAAAATTCATTATTAAAAAGGCGTGGTAATAGGCAATGGTGTAAAAAATCCAATTTTTAATGTTTTCAAATTAAAAATTAAACTTAAACAATTTACCCCAAAGTAAAACGTTGCATCAATTTTAAGCGAGTTCTAATTAAACGATTAAACACTTTTATCTTGACCTATACATGCATCTAGGTGAGAGAGGGGTAAAATAAAGTAAATAAAATCACGACGGCCAATGTACGAGGAAAATTCAAATTGGCAAAACCTCGAACGGCCCATCCATACAAATTCACTATGATAAGGAATTTCTAAAGTCCAAAAATGACTTACACAATAACTCGACTCCCTCACAAGCCTTGACGCATTTTTTATCTTCAACCTCTCCTCCACAGCGACACATATGAGTCCACCCGTGCAACTACCAGAACGTGTGAGTCCACACATGCTTCGATATCCATCGATAAGGCTCAGCAATCGTCACACACGAAGTCCACTGTATTTAAATAAACTAGGCACTAAATACATCCCATAAAATAAGTTCTCAACAAGATGAAGACGATAAAATTTTGAAAACAAACAAGATCTCAAAGCATATATAATATGAACACTTGGATCTTAAACTAGTTGGTTGAAAACTAGGGTTTGGGAAAATAATGCTTGAAGACTTTTTAATATAAACTCTCAAAATGATCATTTCAAAATGCAGTCCCTAAATCCTTTTTATAGTATAAATTATTTTAGAAGGCTAAGGATCAAAGAGTTGTGCAAAAAATAGATTTTCAGGAAACAATTGCTGCTTTGTTAGAAATCTCGTTGGATCTCATTCTAACGAGGTAATTGTTCTCGTTAGAACATCTTCTAACGAGATATCCAACGAGAAACTAAAGAAAGAAAAAAAATGGTCGTTAAAAGTTTTATTGGATCTCGTTCGAAAGAGGTACCTGTTCTCATTGGAACTAGCTTCTAATAAGAAAATAACGAAGGCTAATTTTGACTAGTTTGAAGTTTCATTAGATATTGGTTCTAACGACATCCAAAACAAGTTGTAAAAAATTTCTAAAATTAGTTTTAAAACAACTTAACACCCCAAAATAAAATATCCAAGTCTCAACATAAATACGCATTCATATCGGAGAGATCCTTGGAACATGAAGACGAAAATAAGCACGAAACCCGACACGACAATGTAAATCTTCTAGCTTGGCCACTACGTCTAAAAGAAACCATTTCATAGGCTTGAAAGGTCAACGCACTCAAGCCCTAACTTATGACTCAAACAGTTTTGTCCAACATAGAGAATTAATCCAAAATATATGCAAATTGACTTTATTGAAAATTTGTTCTTACAAATCTCCTCCTTTGGCTATTTTGAAACAAAATCAAAAATAGAAACTCTGATGGGCCATCAATATCTCAATCCATAACCCCAAAAGGAAAAAGTAAAACTGGACCAACTCATAAACCTTAAATAGCTTTACTTTCTTGAAAACTTTGCCGCATTTTGCAAACCTTCACATTAAAAAAATACCTTGAAATGCAAAGAGAATATAACAATATAAATTTTCATATGAATAAGTTCCCCCTATGTCTAACGATCCCCGCCTAGGTAAGATGTCTTCCCTAAGATAAAGATCTCCTCCTAATACTAAAGTAAAAGATACCATTTCTCTCCCCCCACCCCCTTTTGTTCAGGAATAGACAAATATCCAATGCATAATATCCTATTTATCCCCCATAAAATATATCTCCCCCAGAAAGTGAGACATATGATACCAATTGAAATTAAGGAAGAAATAATACTATCATGCAATGGTGTAAAGTATAACAAATATAACATGGCAACACAATCACAAATAACCTAAACGTCGATCAATCAATACCAATATTGATGAAATAAATGATACCCACTTGAATACATAATGAAACATGAGATACTAATGTAAACAACAAGCAAGATAAACTAATATGATCATATAGCATGTGAATTTGATTCAAAGATAAATCACATTGTAAACGTGAACTAAAAACAAATGCAGAGACTCAAAATAGACGATAACGCACAAAAAAAAACATGTACAAACACCATAAAATGACACACAATACATAAGCGTTATACACTAGCATAGTATCGATGTGTCTAAATATGTGGGATGGAATGAAGGGGCATGAACTAAAAATAAATAAAGAATTACCTAATCACTCAAAAATGTCCAGTGAGTTCTATATGATAGAATTAACTTTATCAAACAAGGATTTAGCCTCATAGTAATAGATAAAGCGAACTCATGATGGATAAACAAATACAATGCACACAAGCCTAAAAATTTGATGATTCTCAAATCGATACAGTAAAACATAAAATAACTAGAACTCGTTGTACAAATTTAGTGATTTTCAACTTATAACACCCTCAAAATTATAGATATATCATTTTTTACTCTCATATTTTGATAATACCAATTTAAATGAAGAATCGATGAAACAAAAATTTGGCCTTGGCAATATATTATTTTCTTTTGTCTCTCAATTTTTTAGGCTCTTGCCAATGGTGGCCTTTCATGCAAGGAATATTTCTTCCTTCGTAGCCATTTTCTGTGCACAATCATATTTTCAATAAAAGCATAAAATCATGGCTAATAGTTCTTACATTTACAAATCTTCCAATTAAATATATATATATGTATAATGACATGACTTTTAGGAGAATATATCTCTTAGCCCATGTAACATATGGAGTTAAAATCCAAAAGATCTTGTGCATGTATGTGAGGAGGCATATGCAAAGTGAATTCATTAGGCAAGTCATTTTCAAACAAATTTATGCAAACATGATTAAGAATAATCTAAGAATTGAAAATCATAATCAAATGTCATAGACACGTGGAAACATAGAATGGAGTCGATTCAAACACACCACTATGCCACACAAAATGTGTAAAACTAAACTACACGTAAACCAAAATTATTTTTAAGTTTTTAAACATTTTTTAAAATGATACTAGTTTAACAAAAACAACTCAAAAGATAAACAAAATATTTCTTGTATTTTTCTCAATAAGACCATAAAAAGGAAAAATCAAAATACAAAAAAGATAAACATCACACATCTAAGAAGCATATATATCATCAAGTACAAAAACTAGTGTATCAAAACATGCAAGCAATCACCTATAAAATATAGCATGTGAAGAGTCATGTGCAAGCATGTAAGAATCAACCAGACTAACGTTTTGCGCCTCTAAAATGGATTTCCTAATCCAAATATATGAATATCTAGCACGTATGGTCTTGAGAACCTTGGTGAAACGACTTCTAGACTTCCTAGGAAATTTTCTAAGATCAAAATAAAACATCATAAAATGACATTTCCTACCATAATGTGAACATGTGTAAACACGAGAAAGGCGACCTTTGGGTTGAACTTTTCTAAAATCACGGGCAACGATTGACACTCTAAAAAAATGGTTTTGGATTTACGCATGGAAGAATTTGTATTATTGAAGTCACTACCAACACTACTTGAGTCTCTTAGATCATTTTTTAGCCTCAAAGTTTTAAACTCAAACAAAGAATTAGACTCTTCAAATGTAATGGACTCCTTTTTCATATTTTTAATAACTCCTAGAAGGTTATATAGATCCCTCTTAATGCTAATGGACTTATCCCTAAGATTCATCTCACATGCCCTTAAAACATTTATCGATTTATCATTATCCTTAATGGCACGTACATTAACCTTAGAAATTTTAGAGCCCTATAATTCATTCTTTAAAAATCGGACTCTATCCTCACTCTCTTTCTTGGACACTTTTAAGTTTTTAAAATCACATTTCATGTCCATGAGATTCTCACAAAGGATATATCTTTGAGTTTAAACGGTTCAAAAAAAGTCAATTGCAGCTTTAAATCAAAAGAATTATTTTTCTAGAAATTTAATTCTTTTTGCAAACTCCAAATTCAAAAGGGCTCATTTTTCAACATGGTTATGAAGGTCATTAAACTCGTCTCTAAATAAAAGTCATCATCATTACTAAATGCATCAAATAACTTATCACTGGGATTACCCATAGAGAGAAAAAATAAAACTGCACACACACATACAGAGAGAGAGAGAGAGAGAGAGACCCAAACAACCCTAAAACAGCACAAAAAGATGGATCTACATGATAACTTATTGTTCCTTTTGATACAAATTTGAGAAAGCGTGCTAATAGAGAATGGTCAAAAATAAAGCCAATTTTTAATTTTCTCAAATTAAATATTAAACTTAAAAAATTTACCCCAAAGTAAAGCGCTGCATCAGTTTTAAGAAATTTATGATTAAATCTATTAACCAATTTTATCTTGACCTAAACATGCATCTAGGTGAGAGTAGGATAAAATAAAGTAAATCAAACCATAACGCCCGATGTACGAGAAAAACCCAAATGGGAAAAATCTTGAATGACCCGACCACACAAATACATTATGACAAGGAATTAAAAAGGTGAAAAATAAATTAAACAACAACTCAATGCCCTCAAAAGCCTTGACGTATCTTCGATCTTCAACATCTCATCCATAGTGACATGTAGGAGTCCACCCACATAATTGCCACAACGTGTGAGTCCACATACGCCTTCATATCCATCGATAAGGCTCAACAACCATCACACACGGTGTTAACTCCATTTAAAATAACCAGACATGTAATTCACCACACGAAACAAGATCTCAACAAGATGAAGATAATAAACTTTAGTGCCCACAAACAAACAAGCTCTTAAATCATATATAATATGAATAGTTGGATCTTAAACTAGTTGGGTGAAAATAAGGGTTTGGGAAAAATAATCCATGAAGATTTTTTGATATAAAGCTATCAAAAGGATCATTTAAGAACACAACTCTGAAGTCCTTTTTATAGTAGAAATTAGTTTAAAAGGGTAAGGACCAAAGATTTATCCAAAAAAAATATTTAAAAAATTTCCATCTCGATAGAGGTTTCATTGGATCTCATTTTAACGAGGTTAGATTAGCTTCTAACGAGATATCCAACAAGAAATCAGAGAATGAAAAGACCAGATCGTTAGAAGTTTGTTTGGATCTCGTTCGAACGAGGTACCAGTTCTCGTTGGAACCAGCTTCTAAAGAGATATCTTACAAAAAATTGTAAAGGCTAGTTTTGACTCGTTTGAAGTTTTGTTAGATCATGGTTCTAACGACACCCAAAACGGCTTGTAAAAAATTTCTAAAATCATTTTTAAATTAGTCTAAAAACATCTTACATCCAAAAATAAAATATCCATGGCTCAATATATATAAGCATTCATACTTAGAGATCTTTGAAACATGAAAACTAAAACGAGCATGAAACACGGCACGATGATGTAGATCTTCTAGCTTGGCCTCTATGTCTTCAAGAAATAACGTCATAGTCCAATATACAAAATAAAGCTAAAATATATGCAAAATGGCTCTATTGGAAATTCGTCCTTACAATTATTGTTATTACGGCCCAACTTCATTTAAATTCTTACTCTTTGTAAACTTGCTTTAACTCTTGTTGTTGATTTATTTTCCACGTGTTTTAGGTTACTATTGTTTTCATTGACTTAGATCAATCGTTATAGATTCTTATGATGTAAGTGTCAAGTGCAATCGCTCCCTCAAATCTTTGTATTTATTTTAATTTATACCAAATCAAAGATAGTACATGGTGTACTTGTATTCTAAGATACATATTACATAGTTGAGATTTTATATTCCACAATTGGATTTATTTTCTCATAGAGGTGATTTGCTAACAGAGTTATTGTCTTTGATTCAGTAGTTTATTCATATTGTGTTGCATTTATATTAATTCATTTTATTTTACTACGTAATGCTGAGAATGTTACCAAATGTTTTTTATTCCTGTGATTTTTGTATTAGACCTGATTAATCTATTTATAGATTCTACGGGGTGTCACAGTTGGTATTAGAGCATTCCAGGATTTAGTGTCCTAGGTTCTTGAGTGAATTTGTCACTTTTCCAAGTTACATTCTTTGACTACTTTAGAGCTTTACCATTTAGGGTTTCTACTCTCTAAAACGATCGCCGCTTAGGTGGTTTCATGCCATTATCCTAGACGAATGATTCAAATACACCAAAGTGTCTGAGGAGGGTTCTTTTTTTGGATTTCCTTTATGAGACTTCCCACGCATTAGGTTGACTTTAGTCAGGAGTCAGGGACTATAGGGAAAGAGGCCTATAGTATGTGTTTAGTGGATAGTCTTAGGGGAAATGTTTCCACTCACTAACCTTAAGAAAATTAGGAACAAGTTCCCAAGACCTTGTTAGGAAAACTATATGGTAGCTATTATGAGGGAGAGTTCAACTATATTTCTTTTCCTACACTAAAAGATATTGATCCAAAAGCGAAGAAGGATATTCTCTTTATCATCAACCTTATGATAATAGACGTAACATTAAAACAAAGTGTAAAGGATTAGGATGGTGTTATTGGGTGACTTATCCTTCACCACTTATGCCTGGGTGGTGGAAGTTTACGTTCTAGGTTTACAGAATCATCATATATATTTGAAGGATAGAGTTCATGTAAATTATAATAATGAGGCCAGATTAGGCTCGAATGACGAGATAGTGTAGCGTTTCCCCGAGTTATGGATGACCTCGCCAACAAAAGGAAACATATAAGGGGAGAAAATACTAAGATGTTCCATGAGCAGACAATCTGGATTATTATATCCATTATAGCTAAGGGCATTATAGCTAATGGCGCTACGGTGCTACGGCCAATGAGAGCAGGGCCAATGAGGCAAGTTATAGCAGAACCAATGGTAGAGATATGGTCAGTAGGGCCGCCGATTGAACCTCCATCTAGATAGTTCATTTAGAGGAAATTATTACACTTGTGGTGAGTGAGACCACATAATTAGTACATAAATGAGGGAAACTGTTATTATTAGGGTAATAACGGGGGATGGTTAGGATTTATTTATGGTTCACACATATGAGTCTCACTTTGGCACTGAGGAGTTATTGTTCTTTTATTAGTAGTGTATTTACTACGATTCTGAGATATATAAGTTTTATCACTGAATTTCATTTATAAGTGGATACCTCAGTGGGTAGGGGTGTTGCTTTATGTCGTGATTGTGGAAATGGGGCAGTGTGTTTGGTTAGCTTAATGTTCAGCCGCTTTATTATTTCGGACATGTGGTCTTATGATTTCATTATTGATCAATGATTAGTAGTTATGTAAAATGATTATATTGACTATGGTGGGTAGGCTTTTATGTTTTCTATTTCAATCAGGGTTTATTTTTTAGTTACATATAGGCTCGGGGAAGTGTCTAGTGTGTATGAATATTTTATAGAAGTGAGTATATTAGAGGGGATTACGGTTTCTTAGCAATATTCTCAAAATTCCTAGATTATTATAGTTTTATTCAAAGATATACCAAGTTACCACCTACATGAGATATTAATGATGACCTTAATATTTGCGCTAACATTTAGCCCGTTACGAATGCAATTTGTTAGTTAGATCTATTGGAGATATCGTAATTTTGATCTAAGGGTTTGTTCAAAGGAGTAAGTCACCATGGAGAAACTTCAGTTCTATTTGTTAACAGATTGATGGTTCACTGGATTTTATGACGACCACTAGGAGTTAAAAAGGGTCGCAATATGAAGCAAGTGTGCATTGCCATATATCAATGACCTATTTGATCAATTAAGATTAGTGTACTTATGTTAAATATGAAATGGTGCTCGAGCTATTGCAAGTTGCGAAATAGGTATAAAAATATTACAAAGGCAATTTTTGAACATAATATGGAGCATTCATGTCCAATTTATGTCGGTGGATTGATCAATGCTTCGTTCGTGTTTATGAAGTTTTCATTTAGCGCATTTTGATCGTAAGTGGATCAATTTGTTGTGGTTAGTGATGACATCCTGTTAAAGTAGAAGTTGTATAGTAATGGTGGCCATTGCACCTAAATTTTTTATCATGATATGGTATATAAGTTGTAATTGGTAGGAGTCCCCTTTATTTGTTTAACTAAAGCAAAGAGTTTCATTTCCAAATAAGATTATTTTCCTGAGGGTCTCAAACTACATAAAGTAGTTTTGACCTATATGTGTGTTTCTTAGTTCACCTTACATTCTAAAAGTGATTAGATATTAATGATTTAAGGAGTCCATATTAGTGGTGTGGTGAAGCAATTAGTAGTATAGCTTATATCTAAAGTTGTTATTATCAGTAGTAATGGTAGGGCATCAAAGACATTCAAAGGGTTGTAGTGTTTGTAATTCTAGTGTGGAAGTGGGATAGTAGGTTTTTTGACTTTTCTCGTGGAATACATAAGTTCCAAAAGGGACATGGGCCCATCTGGGTTATCTGAGTTTGACTGACCAAGTTGAATTGAGCTAAAAGTTAGCAAGTTATTCATAATAGATGTGTTGAGGACACCTTGGAGGGGATAATGTTCCTATTAGAGCATATAAAGATGGTTAAAGGAGGCAAAAGAGCTTTCGAGGGTAGAGAAAGCATAGTTTGGGGTCCCACGAGGTAGATAAAGTTCTTTTAAATATATCCTTGATAAAGGGAATTGAATGTTTTGGATTTCGAAGAGAAGTTGGCATTCCCATACATAGGTTTTTTTTTCATGATCTTTGATAGGTGAGGTTCGTGTCATGTGACCTTACTCGATCACCATCAGCATGTACATTATGTCTTTCATGGGAACATGGCGGAGGGAGTTCCTAAGGGACAAGTTCACATTTCAATGGTTATACTAGTTTTTTATGAGTATTAGTCTAACAAGGTTTGTGACGAAAGACCTTAGCGTGTGTTAGGTCAAAGAATGAGTAGATTATGTAAGTTAGTACGAGGACGTTGTGGAGGAAAGATATTCATAGAGATTTGAGTAGGTATAAAAAATTTAAATTTCGAGGATGAAATTCCTTGTTTAAGGGGGGGGGGAGAAATTTAATACCCCGTATTTTTGCAATAATTAATTAATTATTAAATTGATTATTTATTTGGGATGATTAACCATTTTCATATGACATGTGTTATGTCACTTAGTATATTTGTCATAAGTTGTTATGTGATTATGTATGTGGTCGTATATGTGTTACATTAATTGTCACTTTTTGGAATTGGCAAAATACATGGTAATTCATTATTTAAATATTATAAGTGGCTTAGTATTATGGTCGACTATGGAATGGTCAGGGACTAAGTGCTGGAGATTTCCCGGTTTGGATTATTTCCTCAGTATCAAGTTCCACCAATTATGAAGTAGTTTCTTATAACACTAAATCGCACATTAATAATTGATAAATAAGTTTTAACTCATTAAACTCGTACATGATAATTTATTAATTTAATGAGATAATTAATTTATTAGAATTGATTTTATTTTGTGTCGACTTTCGAAATGCTCAGAACGTTTATTTATGACTTAAAATAGGGGGAATTAAGTTATTGGGTTATTGTTTGGTTTGGTAGAGTTTTAGGCCATTTGGAGTGTTAGTTAGGCTCATTGGGTTGAGTCCCATATTGGTTCTAAGGATAATTTCGTGAGAATCTTACTTATTAGGTTTATTAGATAAATGTGAAACACATTTGAGGCATTAGAGAAACCCTAAAGGATAAGGAGAAAAGAGGCACATAAGGTTGAAGAGTATTTGGGAGTTTTGGGACTTTGATGTGTCAATCGGTCGGACGCAAGTGTACATCGATAAAGCATCTGATTGGGATTGTGTTATGATGGTAGTACTCATTGGAATCTAGATTAAAACTTGTATAATATGATTTTAATAATCTAAACTTATATTTTGAAATTGGATTAATGGCTAAACTAAGTTTAAACCTCATGTCAATGACTTTAGATGATTTTATGTTAAGTTTGTTGTATTCGATCTTATAATATGATTGTTGATAAGCACCCAAAAGTTTTTAAATAAAACCCCAAATGGACGATTTTTAATTGCTAATTCTCAACAAAATGGGTCTTATGAGCTTATATGTCTATTTTGTAGGTCATATACTTGTTGCTATCTTCAAGCGCTCTAATCAAGGAAAATATGTGGTTAAAAATGCTGAATCCCGAATCCTGTAGCCTAAACCTACCCCGCACCAAGCCAAGACCATCCCTATTTCGTCCCCAGCCTCGTGTGTGTTTAGTTTGTACTTTTAAATTTTTTTAGACTTTTGTTTGTGTCATTTTTAATTTTTAGAATCTATTTTATATTTTTTTTAGTCTTGTATAGTTTTAGTATTTATTTGTGCATCGATTATTTTTATATATTTTTATATAGGTGTGAGTTTTTATTTTTTTATTTTAGTTTTTATTTTTAGTTTCATTTTATTAATATTTTATTAGATTTATTAGTATTATTTTATTTTGAGTCTTTTATTTTTAGGATTAGAATTTTTGTTATTTTTAATAGAATTTATATTATTTAGTTTTATTTTATATATTTGTAAATATTTAATTTTAATATAGGTTAGATTTTAAAGTTTTATAGATTTTATTTTTACTTTCAGGTGAGTCTTAGATAGTTTTATTTTTAGTACATAACTAAACACACACACACACACACCAGTTCCATACACCCTACTACACACCCAAGTACACCTCTTATCATCTTCCCCACCAAACCTTTCTTTCTCTCTCTCCTAACCTCCTTAACCATAAACCTTTACCCATAAATCTCTAACCCATTTCACCCACTTCCAAACCCCCATCCCCGAAACCCGATTGGACCTGACCACCTGCTATAAACCCGAGTTCCAATCGACCCTTCCATCTTATTAATCTCTGGCCACAATACCCGGGAAGACCGACAATAGCTAATCCAAGCCTCCGTTCATTACCAAACTAAAACCTAATAACTCGTCGACCACATCCCAGCCTTATACCTCAACTCCCCGAACCCAAACCCTCCGGTGACCCATCATCCCTGTTTAAACTGGCACCTACTCGACTCAATCCCATATATTAGGTAGCCCCAACTCGCTGCTAGTGAAAGCCTTCAAACCTACCTGAGCTCCTTTCAACTCCACCCGGAGCAACCTTTTAGCCGAACCTAGACCCGGGATGCAGCCAATTTGTTCCATTACAGTATAACCCGCTGCTAAACCCACGTTCCATCTCAGCACCCCATACCTTTACTTCTATTATAACAATCTCCTATCCAAAAACCCAAACCCGAGTCTTCCCATTCAATCCCATACCAAACCCAATCAGCTCATTATCTTCAACCCACATCACCCTCTCAACCTCCCAAGACCCAAGTCTCATTTCTACCCAAACTGAAATCATTTTTAGCTTCCAAACCAAAAGCCAAAGACCCGCATATGTTTAAAAATCCAGATGTTAAAAGACTTCTCCCCACATTCATAAAACACCACCCAACACTTCAACCACCCTAATCAACCCACTATTCTATTATCCTCACCCTAGTATACACCTCAATATAGCTCATACCCCTCACGCACACCATTGTCCTTCCAATTATACCACTTAGCCCTATTTTTCCATGATATAAATAAATAAAGGAAGACCTATTTGAAAAAAAAACTAAGTAAAGAAGAGTCTCAAAAAACCCTATGTAAGGAGGAGGCTCAAGAAGAGACTAGAGAGAACGAAACACCTTTGTAAATAGTAGAATAGTGTTTTGCTTTATATTATTTTTTTCATTTTTTTTTATAGATTGGTGAGAGATCAAATTATATTGAGAGATTCAATTGAGTGTATATATTGAATTAAAAATGTTTGGAAGCTCAATTTGGATGGATATTGCTCAAGTTCAATGACGATTTAGAGTTCAATTTTGCAAATCAATGAGACTTGTTTGAAGATTTATTCTCTTGTCTCTACTATTTTATTTTAATTCCATTGATTACTTAATTATTGTATTTTATCATCATGTTATTCTAAAAAACCCTTTCAATGGGTGGGGTGATCCCGTTATTTGATGTTAATCCCACTTTAATTAGTTTATTTACTTTAAATGCTCATTTAATAATTAACTTTGCACCCTTACTTTTGATTTACGCCTCGAGAGAGGGTAAATGATTTCGAGAAAAAATAGAGATTCTAGTCTTAGTTTCCATTTTAGAATCGAACTAGATATAGATTTTTCTAAAATGTGAAATTATTCCTTTGAATTTTAACTCTAAGCTTATTTCTATGATTTAAACTAATTTAGTAAATCGATCCTAGCAGGTGGTTTGTTCAATGATGTTTGGATCTACTTTTCAAGAGTTTTCGAAGTGTTAAATGTAGTTTTCTAAAATGTTATTACTAAAATTATATTTGCAACGAGAGTTGATTTGTAATTTTGATACTAACTTGGGAGGTTTAATTTGAATAAATTAATGAATAAGATTAACAAGAATATATGGTATAATCCCATCCCTTGTTAGCCCTCGCTTTGATTTCCTCACTAATCTCATATTTTACATTGTTGTTTAGTTAGATTTCACTTATTTTCCATCTCAATTTTTAGTTAGTCAGTAAATCTTTTATTTAAGTCTTATCTCTCCACTTTCATCAAAATTCTTTATATATTAAAAAAAAGCTAAAAAAAATAGAAAAAGTCAAAAAATAAATTAAATAAAAAATGAATTGCATTAATTCTCATTTGTTTCACTTCTTAGATTAGGGTTGACATCCTTACTTACCTCTATTCAAGTTTGTTACACTTTTGTGTAGGCGATAAAGGAATTGATTATCTTGGCTTGACAACAATGACATTATAAAAGTGCAAGCTATCTATTGTTATCATTGGAAACTAATTCATTGTAATGAATAAAGTAAAATCCCCTTTTTATTTTGAAAATTGAATCTAAATCTTAGTTAAATTGAGTAGAAACAAGAACCTAGGGTTCTAAGATGCATAATCTAAAATTTGTGCTTAAATACTTATTTAATTACCTAAAACTTGTAGTTACAGGTTAGATATCAATTTATAGTGTTGAAAGATCATTACTGGGTGTTATTGAGGTGTTACGACCTTAGGCAGGGCCATTAATAATGGGAAAGTGTTTATGTGTTCATAAATTTGGGTTAGGGTAAGAAGAAACCTGATTTCAAAAGTTTAAATCCATGTAAACGGTAGCATGCACACGGCTAGGATTAGCCCCGTGAGCATAGTTCTGGGCGGGAAACCTTGAATTGTTTATTTTTATTAGTGTGGGTATGTTTGGTAAGGCTTATTGGATCATCATATTATGTTATCATTCCATAGAGTAAGGGTTCATGTTATAACGACTTTTATATGGTTGGATATTGGTTCTTAATTTATTTGGATAATTAATATAAGACTTATAATATTTTATTTAACCCGCGAGTAGATGGGATTTATGTATAGACGCTTAAGGTCCTTTAACATAGTACTAAGTATTAGAATATTTCATAAGAACAATATATGTTTAGTGATTGCTTAAAGCACACATTAATTTAGAATGTTTTTATGACCCATTGATTAGGGTAGTTATTATATTAAGATAATTCTTATGAAAGTTAGGTATGAGATGATGCCTAGATTTGGAGAGCCTTTGGAGTTTGGGTTAATGTTATATTTAATTTATTATTGTTAACCTTTATATTAACTCATAATAAAAGAAGTTATGTGTAACCCATCCGAGTAAAGTTATATTTGTCTATTTAACCTGGCTATGTAGGGTTTGTATATGCTTTTTTATCCCAGTTGCGTAGGTTTAATCTAACTTATCGAATTTATGTACAATCATACTATAATGTGTGAGTGATTGTGACAGACGTATTCAGAGGGATTTTTATGTGGCGCATATGATGTTGACCACACGTGGTATTCTCGGTGATGATGCGACTCTACTGTAACAACCCAAACTTTTGAGCGACTATTTTATATTATTTTGCCTGATGGGCTAATTTTATAAAATAGGGGAAGTTGGAGTAAATATTATTTCCCGTCATATTAAGGAATAATATTTACTATGTTTTGTCTATTTACCGTTATGGGAAGGTAAATAGCATTATATTGTGTTTTATTGCGTCGTTATATGTTATACGACGGTTATGACTCCTATTTAAATTGGAGCCTAATTAATGAAATAAAATGAATTTGGAACATAAAAATAGTTCACGTTACTCCGAATGCCAAAATAGGGGGTGCGATTGTTTTTAGAATAGTCGAGATAGTCAAAATAAATGTCAAGTTGTATTTTTTAGTTTTGGGCACTTTTGACGAGTTATGACTCAATTATGTGGTTACGAGTCATTTTAATGGTGTATTAACATTTAAAGGAGGGGAACTAACGTTTAGAACCCGTATAAGTTTCCCAAACACATTTATTCCCTCATTCTTGTGTTAGAAGCCAAGAGAGAGAGAGAGAGAGAGAGAGAGAAGAGAGAGCTTGGGAGAAATGGAGAAATGAGAGAAAATTGGAAGATTTGAGCCGAAATCCGTAGCTACCGGAGGATAATCCAAGACTACAAACTTGAGGCAAGTTTCTTACTTGGTAGATATTGATTTAATGTGATAATTTGCATGTATAGTTAGTTTTTGGAGATTTAAACCCTAAATGGGTTTTTATTAATTTTGGTGATTAAACCCTTAGATCTTAGTTTTCATTTGATTTGAGGAGAAATTATTAGTTAGTAATTGTGTAGAAGTGATTTGGTAGCAATTATTGTTGTTTTAGTTGGGTGAAATAACGAATAAAAAGCTTAGAGGCTCATCCATGGCCGAAACAGCTTCTCAGAGAAGAAGCTGTCTGCCATGATCGATAGATCGATCATGGGGGATCGATCGATCGACGGCCAAGGGTCGATCGATCGACCCCTTCTGAAAGTGGCTATTTTTGTGAGATTTTTCTAGTTTTGTTTTAGCCCTTTTTTTTAGGTTCGAGGTTTAGGAACCTTCCTTTAGGAAGTAATGAGGAGTCCTAGAGGGTTGTTTTGGGTAGACAAATGTCCTAGGCTAAAATGGGGACAATTGGGCTTACCCCGAGAGATAGTTAATGTTCGAACGATATAGGAAGTTAACCTAAAATTTATAGAAGATAAGAGATGTTAATGTTGATACTTTGGGAGTCAATTATTGAGAGAGACTCACTTGATGACTTAGGACATTGTGTTGAACTCTTGGAGACTAGTTTGAGGATAATGGCACTTCGGGTCTTAGGTCATTAATAAAATATGACACTAAGAATAAGAAATGCATATTCTAAAAAGTAGTACTAAATGAATAAATACAAATGATTTTGAGAATGTAAAAATGGATGTTTTCAAATGGAAAGAAAAATTATTTTTATAAATGTTAATTTATGGATACACACCTCTCTAAATCGCTATCATAAGGGAAGTTCGCGCGTGTGGTGAATCCCCCTGGCTAATGAATGCAGGGTGGATATATCCCTAGGCCATATGAGCGTTTATTGTATGTTTCTGCGAGGGTGAGGAAATTCTGGGTGTGGTTATGAATCTCCCGCAGGCATATGCCTGCTTCCCAACGTTTCGATAGGATCCCAGGTTGTCTTGGTGATAGGCCCTGGAAGATGATAGCCATTTAGGGGCGCGCACAGTGGGGAAATTCGAATTGGCGGTCTTAGATACGTTATATTATATGATATATAACTATGTTCAATAATGTGAGACATTATTGGTATTAAAGCATTTTATGATAATGAAATGGCTTTAATTACATTTCCCATACGGAAGAAGGGAAATGGGACGTTAAATACACTTTCCGGATAGAAGAAGGAAAATGGGATGTTATGAAAAGGATAAAGCATTTTTATGTTAATAAAACATGCTTTAAAATAAATGTATTTTTCCTTAATGGAAGAAAGGAAATAAAACTGGTAAAGAAAGTTTTGAAATGTGATTGAATTGGTGAACATTTGATAAAATGAATTACAATTTATATATATTCTTTAAGAAAGAAATAGGAATTGTGCATGTAGGGTTGTAGATATTGATTAGATGACTCCTTAAGTAATTGTAGATGAGTTCTCCTATGCTTATATGATTCATTGAGCATCATCATTGATATTGCGCTAGGTTGTGCTTTTAGAATTGAGAGGTGAGAAATATTATGTTAATTGCGAGAGAATTACGCACTTAACTATCATGCATTTTAGTCGCATGGTAATCATATCAAACCGGGCCCTGACCCGTATATATTTCTTTATTTTGCATGAAACTCTTTGTCCGTTCAGGTGCTCTACCGCAAGGACACCCGTATTGACTTTCCATTCCAGTTGTCTTGGAACTATAGCATATTGCGGATGTTGTAGGATATTGTTTTAGAGGCCTCTATCTTTTGCACTCTAGTTATGTTCAGTTATTTATTCGGGCGTGTTGCCCAGGCATTGTACTCATTTATCATAATGTAATATTTAATTTGTAATACTCGGTGTAACTAATTTTATTGGTTTGTTAACCAACAGCTTATTCGGTTATTATTTATTATATTGTCTTTTCGTTACCCGTTGATTTTTGGTATCCACCGTTTTTGCAAATTGGATTGTCTAAGTGTTTTTTTTTATTTACAAAATTTTAAATTTGACAATCCATTTTCTAAAAATATTGGTGGTTATCTCGTGTTATTATTTTAATCGACAGTGATGCTGAGAATGGACCATCTATGATTCCTGTGATTATTAGAGTATTGGGTTGGCCACCTATTATTTTAGTAGGCGGGTTATCACAGATGGTATCAGAGCATTAGGTTCTAGAGTCCTTAGGAATCTGTGCGAACGTATTTTGCTTTCAGCGTTACTTCTTATTTGTTATATAGCCTTAGGATTAAGATCATTGATTTTTCTTGTGAGATTTCGTTCTCCTGCTATGATATGAGAACCCCGAAAATCTTTTACGCGTTCGTGTGAGACTCGTAAGTTATCGAAGGAAAGTCATCAGGGAAGGTTGTTATGAAGTCGTCACGAGACGGGATTACTAAGAACTGTAAGCTGTAGTCGGGGATGAGGGACGCTTTGGAGGTCTCTCCCTTCGTAGCGTTATCTTATATCGCTACCATGACTACTAAGTAGATGTAGTTTTCCATGTACCGCTACACGTAGAGAGTGGTACTAAGATTGGGACTCCAAGCAACGTTGATTTGAAGTTGAGAGGTCCTTGACGAGGACCACATGTTGAAGTTCGATCGGCTGGAGGAAGTCTAATCTCATTTGGTGAGAATATAAGGCCCGAGAGTTTTGGCCTATAGTGGGGTATAGAAGTGACCAGGTGCGAAAGATTGGAGGAAAATCTTTCACCCATAGGAGTAAGGTTGAAGTGGCGAAAATGGTAGTCACCATATCTTGGTGGAACCGAAAGTTTTTCCCATAGAGAAACCCGTCAGGCATTTTCAACAGCGAGTTTCTCTGGGATATCAGGAATGATGAGAAAGTAGATTCTCAAATATTCACACAAGGTTCGGTTAGAGGCCGACCGTGAATAAAAATTTATAGGGTTAAGGAAACCTTGAATGTAAGTGGTTGGGTACAAGGGAGAAAGAGCCCTTCAGTGGAATGATAGGCTCACGAATATGTGTTGTTAACACTTCTGCAGAAGTAGTGTTCATGAAACCCCATTGGTGGACATCCACCCGGGGAGGATTTATTGAAATAATGCAGGGGAGGCCAGTAGCATGTTCTCTTTGTTGAGGAAGTTAAGGGAACTACACAGGTAATTGTCTGGCAGTTAGAGATTGAGAAACGGTTCTGACGTAGAATGCGGAACCACGCATTTTGATCTTGTCGATTGAAGACAACCGACAAGAATAGGGTGCCTAGTTGGGGGCATAGATGGAAACATCTTGGTTCGAATAAGACTAGAATAATGTGTCTAGGAACCATTAGTGGTGGCCAAAGAGATTGGCATGTATGTTAGCGGGAATTTCCACTTTAGTTGAGGGTGAAGCATTCCTTATGATAAGATGGAGTAGTATGATATTAACCCTAGATTCGAGTGTGTAAATCGAGCTTGTGGTAGTATCGATATTATTATGTAGTGTATTTATATGACTTTCATGGTAGGGAAGTTCTATATTTTTCCTTCACCCGTTATGAGGCGAGTGACGATATATATAAAGTATATGTGTGGTATGTGCTACTCGTATTATATGCAATATACGAGTGGAAATATTCTTGATTTGGTTGGTGCGATAGTAAGCGAATAAATTGTGAGGCTATCCTATTTCTAGTTCTAGAGAGGAACTAGTTGTTCTATAATATCTCTCCTGGATACAGGTTGAGACTTTATAGAGGTAGTTAAGGTGGGTAAGAAATTTTCATTACTTCTCTTGTTTGTTTTGTTTGTCTTATTTGATTCACTGCTTGCTTTGTTTGTGTTTGATTGTTGCCTTATCTCCACGACCAACAAAGTTAAGTAGTAATGTATAGGAGGGGTTCCTTGTATGGATTTCGCTTCGGCGAGACGTCCCATGCATGAAACCGAGCGAATGTCAGAAGTTGGGAAAGGTTTTGGACACTAGGGAAATAATTAGGATAATACTTATATGACTCGATTAGGATATAGATCGACTTTAAGATTATTAGGACGTAAGGCCTTTAGGTCATGTTAGGTCCCTAGAACGAAGAGGTATAGGATCTCGAGTGATTCAGAATGTTAGGCCATAGAAGGTGAGGCCTCTCTTAGATATAGCGTTACGTCGGTAACCTAACTTTTGGGGAGTTACAAGTATGAGTTGACTTTTACTCCTGCACTCGTGTTGTTATGATTGAGAGTGGGTTTAATGAAAAAGTCTCTGCCAGGAACAGGAAGTATTAATACGGGAGCATGGACCCATTGTTTATGCGTCTCACAGACTTAAATTTCATGAGAAGTATTATTCCACGCTTGATTTAGAGTTCATAGCGGTGGTATTTGCCTTGAATGAATAGAGGCACTACTTCCTGGGCAGGAAATTGGCCTTTTCACGAGCAACAAGTTGGAGCTCATAAAGGACTATCAATGGGATATTCCCTTTCGCTAAGGAAATGCGAATACGGTAGTTGATGAGCCGAGTAGAAAACCCATCGAGGAGATTAACTGAGGCATGGAAAGCCAAATAGAATGAGTCTAATTAGGAGGACTCTATATCAAGAGCATTCAGGTCCGTGAATGACCAGTTCACCTACTTGAATGAAAAGAGTACTATGGAACGAGGAAGGGTATATTCGTGGACATTTTCATTAAATTGCCGGCACCAAAATGGTCATGATCCTAGTTGAGGAAACTGTTGATCATTTGATCAAATCGTCACTTTTATAGTGAAAATGGGCGAACTAATTACAGAGAAGTATGCCCAGCTCTTTATGGTGAAGTTATGGAACTGTGTAAGGTGCCTATTCGAATAGTGATGGACCGAGACTAGATTTTCGTGTCAAATTCTTCGCAAAGTTTCCAGAAAGTAATGGAAACCGTATGCATATGGGGTATATCCTACCACCCGCAAGTGGATGAATGAATGGAGGAAGTTAACCGAATGCCGAAAGTCATACCTCGAATGGGCGTGTTGACTTAAAGGAAGGATGGTAGTAATAGTAGCTTTTATGGGTCAAAATTTCGTGCCATAGTTCAGATTGTTTTCTATAAGTGTGGTGCCGTGTGTGTGGCCTAGTATAGACGGCTGAGTAAATTGCCTGCCCGTTGGAATGGAACCAGCGGATAATATATTCCTTGGACTTGGACTAATCCAGGAATATTTCTTTAATGATTGGGCTCATTGAGTCGCATACTTTTAAGGGCTACGCCAATGCGAATAGAAGTGAGTAGTGTTGGGGTGAGTGATTATATGTTAGTGTAGTAATTCCCTGGCAAGGGTATAACGTGACTTGAGAAAAAAGGCAATTTGTGCCGAGATGTGTAGGTATCACCTTCCGTAGTAGAAAGGTAGGATCGATAGTTCATGAGGAACCATTTAGTGCTATGTAGAGCACGAATAATGTAGACTTAGATCGAATAGTGATGACCTTAGTCCAAGTCCAATGGGGACGCCGCACTGCTAAGGGGTTTGCTAAGAATGATAGAACGATAGTTTAGTATAGTATACCCTTTATATGGTTATACTCTATGCCTGAATTTTGAGGGAAAAATTCCCTTCTAAGGGGAGGAGTATGTAACAACCCAGACTTTGGAGCGACTATTTTATATTATTTTTCCTGATGGGCTAATTTTATAAAATAGGGGAAGTTGGACTAAATATTATTTCCCGTGATATTAAGGGATAATATTTACTATGTTTTGTCTATTTACCGTTACGGGAAGGTAAATAGCATTATATTGTGTTTTATTGCGTCGTTATATGTTATACGATGATTATGAATCCTATTTAAATTGAAGCCTAATTAATGAAATAAAATGAATTTGGAACATAAAAATAGTTCACGTTACTCTGAATGCCAAAATAGAGGGTCCGGTTGTTTTTAGAATAGTCGAGATAGTCAAAATAAGTGTCAAGTTGTATTTTTGAGTTTCGAACACTTTTGGCGGGTTATGACTCAATTATATGGTTACGAGTCATTTTAATGGTGTATTAACATTTAAAGGAGGGGAACTAACGTTTAGAACCCATATAAGTCTCCCAAACCCATTTATTCCCTCATTCTTGTGTTAGAAGCCAAGAGACAGAGATAGAGAAGAGAGAGCTTGGGAGAAATGGAGAAATGAGAGAAAATTGGAAGGTTTAAGCCGAAATCCATTGCTACCGTACGAGAATCCGAGACTACAAACTCGAGGCAAGTTTCTTACTTGCTAGATATTGATTTAATGTGATAATTTTCATGTATAGTTAGTTTTTGGAGATTTAAACCCTAAATGGGTTTTTGTTAATTTTTGTGATTAAACCCTTAGATCTTAGTTGTAATTTGATTTGAGGAGAAATTATTAGTTAGTAATTGTGTAGAAGTGATTTGGTTGCAATTATTGTTGTTGTAGTTGGGTGAAATAATGAATAAAAAGCTTGGAGGCTCATCCATGGCCGAAACAGCTTCTCAGAGAAGAAGCTGTCCGCCATGATCGATCGATCGATCATGGGGGATCGATCGATCGACGGCCAAGGGTCGATCGATCGACCCCTTCTGAAAGTGGCTATTTTTGTGAGATTTTTCTAGTTTTGTTTTAGCCCTTTTTTTAGGTTCGAGGTTTAGGAACCTTCCTTTGGTAAGTAATGAGGAGTCCTAGAGGGTTGTTTTGGGTAGACAAATGTCCTAGGCTAAAGTGGGGACAATTGGGCTTACCCCGAGAGCTAGTTTATTTAGGTTAATGTTCGAACGATATAGGAAGTTAACCTAAAATTTATAGAAGATAAGAGATGTTAATGTTGATACTTTGGGAGTCAATTATTGAGGGAGACTCACTTGATGACTTAGGACATTGTGTTAAACTCTTGGAGACTAGTTTGAGGATAATGGCACTTAGGGTCTTAGATCATTAATAAAATATGACACTAAGAATAAGAAATGCATATTCTAAAAAGTAGTACTAAATGAATAAGTACAAATGATTTTGAGAATGTAAAAATGGATGTTTTCAATTGGAAAGAAAAATTATTTTCATAAATGTTAATTTATGGATAAACACCTCCCTAAATCGCTATCATAAGGGAAGTTCGCGCGTGTGGTGAAGCCCCCTGGCTAATGAATATTGGGTGGATATATCCCTTGGCCATATGAGCATTTATTGTATGTTTCTGCAATGGTGAGGTAATTCTCGATGTGGTTATGACTCTCCCGCAGGCATATGGCTGCTTCCCGACATTTCGGTAGGATCCCAGGTTGTCTTGGTGATAGGCCCTGGAAGATGATAGCCATTTAGGGGCGCGCACAGTGGGGAAACCCGGACGGGCGATCTTAGATACGTTATATTATATGATAAATAACTATGTTCAATAATGTGGGACATTATTGGTATTAAAGCATTTTATGATAATGAAATGGCTTTAATTACATTTCCCAGATGGAAGAAGGGAAATGGGACTTTAAATGTACTTACCGGATGGAAGAGGAAAGTGGGATGTTATGAAAAGGATAAAGCATTTTTATGTTAATAAAACTTGCTTTAAAATAAATGTATTTTTCCTGGATGGAATAAAGGAAATAAAATTGGTAAAGAAAGTTTTGAAATGTGATTGAATTGGTGAACATTTGATAAAATGAATTACCATTTATATATATTCCTTAAGAAAGAAATAGGAATTGTGCATGTAGGGTTGTAGATATTGATTTGATGACTCCTTGAGTAATTGTAGATGAGTTCTCCCATGCTTATATGATTCATTGAGCATTATCATTAATATTGCGCTAGGTTGTGCTTTTAGAATTGAGAGGTGAGAAATATTATGTTAATTGCGAGAGAATTATGCACTTAACTGTCATGCATTTTAGTCACACGGTAATCATATCAAACCGGGCCGTGACCCGTATATATTTCTTTGTTTTGCATGTAACTCTTTGTCCGTTCAGGTGCTCTACCGCAAGGACACCCGTATTGACTTTCAATTCCAGTTGTCTTGGTGCAATAGCATATTGCGGATGTTGTAGGATATTGTTTTAGACGCCTCTATCTTTTGCACTCTAGTTATGTTCAGTTATTTATTCGAGCGTGTTGCCCAGCCATTGTACTCATTTATCATAATGTAATATTTAATTTGTAATACTCGGTGTAACTAATTATATTGGTCTATTAACCGACAGCTTATTCGGTTATTATTTATTATATTGTCTTTTCGTTACCCGTTGATTTTTGGTATCCACCGTTTTTGCAAATTGGATTGTCTAAGTGTTTTTTTTTATTTACAAAATTTTAAATTTGACAATCCGTTTTCTAAAATGATTGGTGGTTATCTCGTGCTATTATTTTAATCGACAGTGATGCTGAGAATGGACCATATATGATTCTTGTGATTATTAGAGTATTGGGTTGCCCACCTATTATTTTAGTAGGCGGGTTGTCACAACTATGTAGGTGCTATTTATCTCAATGCTATTGTTAACGTACCCATGTTCCTGAAGGGGATAAACGGGGTATGCCTCTATATTGTCTTGGATATGGGAGCGTACGACTGGAGGGGATGAAGTAGTGATTTCCTTGGTGTGACGCTGTAAGGTTATAGGGTTAGGATATCTTTTAATTATACCTAATACACATGAATGATCTCCAAAGGCAATAGGGATAGACCTTCATACTTTATTTGCAAGATCGAGCATATACCATGAGATTTGATGCGGGTTAACTACTCTCATGGATATTATGGTTTATATGATACTATTTTGTTATATTTCACGATGGTTGTACCAATTATGACTTATACTATCAATGTATAATCATAGACTTATGACTCGTGAATAATGTAATGAATATATCAGAGACTTATATACTAAATCGGGGACACGAAAGGATAGATAGATTTCGAACACACTTTTAGAATCATAACTGGAGGTCGTTAGTAATACTTTGATTAGTTAGCGATTGTATTTTAAGGTAAGAGATTGCCATAGAATAAATGATTCTTAAGAATGAGAAAGTAAAGAATATTAATTTAAGAGATGAGCAAATATCACATAATACCACGCCTTAATATTTCATTTAATTTCCCCACATAAGTTGAAATGGAGTGAGAACCTTGGAACTTGGACAATTATGAGTGGGGATTGTATTCTGGTTTATCTATCTGGAGGCTATATGATAATTATTAGAAGTTGTGGGTCAAAATTGAAAGAAATAGAGAAAATGGAAAATTAGTCGTTCACACGACATGAATGTTGCTTCAAACGAGATACAAGGTCGCTTGAAACAAGGGATCAAATGAGCTTCAACAGAGATCCCACTTCCTAATAGTTCAAGTCACACGAAGTTTGTTAGAAGCCATAAATCGAACTAGATGAACTTGTCGTTCAAACAAGGATCAATGTCGTTCGAAAGATGTGCTTTGAAAATTTCAAATTTGACTTGGCCTTGTGCGCTGTTACATTGTTTGCCCTTGGATTATTGAGTGGTGGAAATCTAGTGAGCCCAGATGGGAAAAAATAGGATTTGGAAGGATTGGGGGTATTTTATATGGTTTGTTTGCATCATTTGGGTTCATTTTGGGGTTGGAAGAAGTAGAGAGAGATGTAGGTCTTCCAGCATTTTTGTATGTTCCTCCACCTCTCCCCACCATAAACCACCCTTCTACCACCACCCCTCCACATTATATCCTCATATTTATTATGTATTCCATCATATTTGAACCATATATACTCATTTCCACTATGGATGAGGAGAATTATGAATTTATGGAGTTATTATTGATTGTTCTTGAAGATGGAAATAAAAGATTAATGGAATTTTAAGGGGGGTCTTGCTTGAAAATTTGATGGAGCATGCTTTTGGAGTGGGGAAACCTCCTTGAGGCCACCATAGGAGATGCGAGGTTTCCATCTTCTTAGACCTTTTATTCTTACTATTGTTGGGGGCCCATTTAAGGTGGGAAACCTTACTCTTAGTATTAAGACTCTATTTTGTGTATTTGTAGTATTGTTATTAGATTACATGAGTATGGTGCATTTGATTAAATGATGCAAATCATGTAAAGTAAGTAATAAACATTTTTACGAAATAAAAATATTGCAAAAATATTATTTTTTGAACAATAAATGATGAGTAAGTATTTCAAAGTTTCTTGAAATGAAAAGTGGGATCTTTATGAAAATGGTGTATTTTCTAGAAAATTGATGTTAAACATTTTATGAAATAAAATGTTTGAAAATGATTAATTATTTTGCTAAAACAATAGTGAAGTAATGTTGTAAAGTTTCTTTCAAAAATGGAGTGTTAGGTAAAATGGGCATTTGTTAAGCTTAAAGAAATTAAAAATGTCTTTATGTCTTGAAAAGCATAATTTTGCAAGCATTGTGAACTTGTAGAATGAATGTACGTTTAACCCATTTAATAGGATTTTAGAACTTAAATTCTATTTTCTCATGCATATAAACTTATAGTATTTTTATAATAAATATGTGAACAAGTTCAAAGGAGGCTTCATTGGGTTTGAACAAGAAATAAGAAAAGCAGAAGTTCTAATCTTCAAAGTGTGAGAAAAGGGGGTTAAGGATGTGATGAATATAAGGTTATAAGACAACATGTATTTATAAAAAGGAAATGGTATTTTCTTATAAATTAGTCTTTAAGTGTAATTAGATTTCTTGAATAAAGAATTAAAAAGATGTTTAATTTGTAAATAGGATTAGTAAACGTGTTGGCTAAGTGTTAATGGTTCAACATTGGAAAGTTGGTCTGTGTAACTTAATAGTGTATTTGAAAGATTAACACTTATGAATTTGAAGGAAAATAATGGAATAAAGAGGTTTTCAACTTGAAAAGAGTGATACTCCAAATATTAAAAAGGTGTCAAAGTGTTGAAACAACTTAAAAAGTAGTATGAGTAATTAATGGTGTTTGGAAAAATAACACTTGTAAAAAGGAGAAAAATGACAAGTTTGGAAACAAATGGGTAAAATGATAATTTTACTTAAAGTGGAACATTTTTATTAAATAAAATATTGGAAAAGGTGTTACACAAATTGGCCCGAAATGAATATGTTTTGGACTAAAAACAAAGTTAAAGTGTAAAAGACATGAAATGATAATTTCAAAGTGTAGCCCAAATTGGGTTGAAACCCCGGGTTTGGCTTCGACAGGGTACAGAGGGAAAGAAGGAATAATGTGGACATTTGTAAAATGTCAAAATACATAAAGGGAACTCACATGATACCAGGATAATTAACGAGGGATCGGAGCCTTAGGGTGAAAGACCCAAAATCACTAGTCAGAGTGTATGATGGCATCGTACTCGGTGTGGAGCCCGTTGAAGTATGCAGTTTATTGAAAGATTCCGAGAATAAGATAAATGAATAAGGGACATGTCAAGAAATGGGTTGTGTGGTAAAACATATTAAGACAAGCTAACTTGAATGACTTGATAAATGTTATGATAAAAGTTAAATGGACAAGTAAATGTGAAATTGATTAATGTCTATAAGGTAAGGAAAAAGGAAAAGTAAGTGGGTAAATGGGTGGCTAAGAAACCTAAATTGTTCAAACCATAATTAACACAAGTGTGTATCGTAACAGGTTTCAAAGACTAAATAAGTATTTTCTAACACGGTGTCCGTGTGTGTTGAAAGGGTGATTTTCAATGAAAATAATAATGTGAATTGGTTAAAATGGAAAGGGTAATTTCGATTAAAAAAATGGCTTCCGGTCAAAACAAGTGTAGTTGTTTCAAGTATTTAACCATGTGTGTTAAATAAAAGGATAAATTTTAAACTAAGGAAAATGAAGTTTTTCTGCAAGATTAAGCTTGATCGGGATAAATAATGTTTTCAGAAGTAAAACGAGTTCAATGTATGTATGTATATATATATGTACAAGGTAGTTCAATGTGCATGTGGGTATAACGCGTAGAGTCTTCTTTATGTCGTTTGTTTCTATACTGCATTTGTATATTCCCACTGGGCATTGGTTCACCTTTTTGTCTTTAATACGGCAGGTTGAGTGCGAGTTCATATTTTTAAAGCGTTATACAAGTAAGTGTTTTATTTAATTTCATGTTAGTAGTTAGGTAAGCTTGGACACTAGGAATGATTCCCACGCGTCCTTCACGTAGTTTGAACTTGAAATTGAAATCGCATGCTAAACAAGTGAAACATTAATTAAAATAAAACTGAACTAGCAACATTATATAGGTTGTTTCATTGCACTTCACACCTGATGCTCGGGTTGGGGGCGTTACAAATGGTATCAGAGCTTTAGGTGTAAGGTTCCTTTCAGGAGTGACTTGGTGAGGTTGGTAGTGGATCTTTCGACGTTGGTGTTGGTTTGGTCCAGTCACGCTGGTTCTGGTGAAGGTTTAGTTCATGACCTTGATGGTAAATATAAAGCAATTACCACGATAAGTAAGTTGGTTTCATGTGGCACACGATCGAATTGATAGTTGTTAGTCACTTTCGCGCTTTTGATTATATGTTAATAATTTGCGAGTGTACTTGCAAGCCAATAGTTGTGACATCGTGGTTGTTAGTGTGTGGTGCTTGTGTTTAATCCTTGATGACGTAGAATCTTTTGAGATGTTAATAGAACAAGATCACGCCCATCGGGCAAGTGGAACGAATTGCATACAGTCAATAATAAGGGCTGATATTTAGGATGTCATGACAAACCAATGATGACTCATGATTAAAATGTATATAACCTCTAAGTGTGGTGCTTGATGGTGGTTAATGCCAATAATGTAGTTAGGCAAATTCAAATCCTTCGGGTAAAACCGTAATCGGTGGATAGTCGATAAGCTTGTAAATTTATGTGGGCTAAAGTTTGAGGTTAGTGATATGTCAAATATTGCATATTTTGTCCCTTTATCTTTATGAATTCTAACACTTTTGTGTTTCTTATGCCTATATTTATGCTCGTTAACTAGAAAACCACTATTTCGTATGTTTATATGCCTAGCGAGGTATAACTGAGCTTTTATAGGTATTGGAATGCTTAAGGCGTGGATTGGTTGCTTACTAAGGAAGCTCCATCGTCCCACTCAACTTCAAGGGAATTTTAATCATTTCATACTTTATCTTTAGCTCATTGAAATTCTATGGAAGCGTAGTTCGTTAAGTTAGCTTCGCGTGGCTACAAATGGCATCTCGTTTTGAGTTCGGATGAAGAAATTAGAGTCGATTCTGAAATGAACATTTTCTCTTATGTAAAGAACAAAGCTCCCAAGTAAACAGTGCACCGTTCGACCAACCCTGAGCCCCCGGTAGATCGATCTTTCATCTTTTGCGTATGTTCGACGTATAAGGGTTTTCTCACTACCACCGGTCGACCGGTCCTCCCAAATCTTTGACGGTGTGACACCCCACCTAATTAAATACCGGGTGATCAGTCCTTTATTAAATTAAATCAAAGTGTCCGGTTGGTTCATTCTTAGCATCACTGTCGAAAAACATTTTTTCTTTATTAATCACCTAATAAATAATTAAGCTAAGTGTCAAAATATTTAATTTTATAAATTAAGACCTATTGTTATGATTTAATATACGAAACCATTTTTTTTACGAACATAGATAAAAATATTAAAAACCAAATCATCCAAATGAAATAACCAAGATAGATTAACCAATCCAAGAAATATATCCCAAATCGCAGGATAAGGAAATAAATAAAACAATCCCAACAATAGTTGAATACTGAAATAAAAAAGAGTACAAGTCTCTCTCTAAACTAAATAAAATATGGAAATTGGCGACACATGCCTTATCTAATAATGACTAAATAGGAGACTGAGAAGACAAGGATGAAATCGTCTACTACAAGGTTCTGCAACTCCCACACTAGCTGCAGCGCGTTAATAGTCCAAATATCTAAGCTTGATGCCCCTGTGGCTGGGCATCTATAATATATATATATATATATATATATATATATATATATATATATACAAGAGAAAGAAGAGATGATAGGAAATGAGTCAGAGACCGAGTGTAAAACAGCCTTAAAATAGTTTAGCACGTATTTAAAATGCTTACCAGTTGATATTACATGCATTTTCATACTTCGACACTCACTTGGGAATTCTCACCCATAAACTAGTGTACACGCCTAACGTACTACCGAACTAATCGAGCTAAAGCTAACCCAATTCACTAGTCTAACCCAATTTCCCCTCACCAAATACTATTTCAAGTACGCATAACTATAAATTTATATCTGATAACCTTTTATTTTAAATATATTAAGCCAGTTATGTTCATCTCAATACAAACTTAAGTTCTCAACCCCTTAATTCATTTAATATCAATTATTCCATTTTATCTACTTACAAGCACATTAGATTAATCACCGGTACGTATATTTATTACTCATAATATATATACTAATAAGGCACCCCACATAAATCTATGGTGTTGGCATACTCTGTTATCAAGTCCCCGTATCTCTCGTACAAAAAGGGAAATACTAGTTCGGAATCACTCTCGCACTGTATTAACACAAAACACACATACTGGAGGCGAAGCATAGTTTCAAGTCTCAAAGAGGTCAGCACATACCCTCACGTCTCATAAGACCATCTCACTATCACTCTCGGATAGCCTGTACCAAGGATTATATGTTCTAGGATACAAGTCAATATCCCCCATAAAAGTCCAATTTAGATCAGACTAAACCCTGTGCGGAACCTCCGTGATAGAAAGTAGCACGGGTATGATTACACATAAATATACAATATTATACATATATACATGCATCCATATATATATATATATATATATATATATATATATATATATATATATATTCACATTATTCATCTATATACGCCCACGACCCATAATATTTTAACTATACGTGGCACATAATGCCCGAGTTCTACGTATAATTAAATCATTCTTTAATTTTCTCCATTACCGCAAGTTCTTAAGTACTTCTTGTCTCTCGAAGTGTTTCATCGTGATAAGTATAAAATCACTAGGTGTACACTCTCTACACTACTGGTTTAAGTCCTTCTTAATTCTCACGTGACCTAATTTAACGTACGGACGATTTCCCACTCAATTTATACCCCCGAAATCCCACGGTTAAATCCCATATACAGTCGTCTTACCCAGACCCTACTTATACCCTACTTGCCATTCTCAAGTCCCATTATGATATGTAAATTATGTCCAAAGGTCCTTACACATTAGGATTGTATTAACATTTAAAAGGGGAAGAAGTTTCCATTTCCAGGAGGAGTCGATCGATCGATGAAAAGGGGTTGATCGATCGATCCAGCCAATCGGTCGACATTGTTAAGTCGATCGATCGACCAAGCAGTTATCTCCAAGAATTTTCCATATTAAGCCTACAGGTTTCTTCCAACTTAAATCATCGAAACTCCTTTAACGTGTCCCAAACTCCCAACCAAACATCATGAACGTTATATAAACTAATATGGATGATTTCTAACATAAAACATTCATTAATTCCTCAAGAATCATCATCAATTGGATTAATTCAAGAATTTGTCATTTAACCCTAGTTTATCAAATTTTCTTAAGAATTCCATTAATTTCCATATTTCTATCCTTACTGGTCATCAAAATTTGTGGTTAATATTCTACATATAACAAGATACTCATCCTAATATGTTTTCTACTCCAAATTGCAATAATAATCTCCCAAACAACATTATATTTTCATGAGACAAAGAAATCATTATCTCCTACACTAGCATGGATGTGTTATCAACTAAAGAACAACAAGTTAGATACTTGCCAAGAAATCAAAGGTCTGATCCGACAAATTTGAGTGGTATAGGAACGATTCTATTCTTCCGATCTACACATTGGTGGTGGAATTGGTGAGGATGGTGTTGGGTTGGTGGTTCTCCTCCTTGGAAGCCTTATCTCTTCACTCTTCCTTAGCCTCTATGCAACTACAATATTTCTAACCCTCGAGGACTCTAACTCCCATAAGATATAACCCTTCAATTTTTGTCATTAGTTAAGGCCAAAAATGGGAAATTATCGAAATGCCCTCTCAGGCTGCCGGTTAGGCCTAAAAATGTCCCTAGACCCAAACTAAATCCCCGGGTACACTTTTATGACTATCTCGACTCTTTCGAGAACATTGGCGCACTCAAAATGAATATACGGGCAACTTAGAATTAATTTACTTTTTATTCCATTAATTTAGTCCCGACACGACACACGCGCATCCCGCCTTAATTTCTATAACTATCGTAATATTCACGCGCAATAATTTTAATAAACTCAATCTCATATATTACTTTACTCATTAACTAATATTCAACATAATTCTCACCAATAAATACTAACTCTCGCCATGCTAGTAAATATTTATTTTAAATTCCGGATTAATATTAAATTAATGTGACACCCCGCCTAATTAAATATCAGGTGATCAGTCCTTTGTTAAAATAAATCAAAGTGTCCGGTTGGTTCATTCTTAGCATCACTATCGAAAAATAATTTTTCTTAATTAATCACCTAATAAATAATTAAGCTAAGTGTCAAAACATTTAGTTTTATTAATTTAAGACCTATTGTTATGATTTAATATACGAAATCATTTTTTTTCGAACACAAATAATAATATTAAAAATCAAACCATCCAAATAAAATAACAAAACTAGATTAACCAATCCGAATAATATATCTCAAATCGCAGGAGAAGTAAATAAATAAAACAATCCCAACAATAGCTGAATATTGAAATAATAAAAAGTACAAGGCTCTCTCTGAACGAAATGAAATATGGAAAAGGGAGACAAATGGACTATCTAATAATGACTAAGTGAAAGACTGAGAAGACAAGGATGAAGTCGTCTACTGCAAGGACCTGCACCTCCCACACTAGTTGCAGTACGTCAAAGGTCCAAAGATCTAAGCCTGACACCCCCTGTGGCTGAACACTTGTTTACATATATATATACAAGAGAAAGAAGAGAAAACAGGAAATAGGTCAGAGCCCGCGTGTAAAACATCTTTAAAAATAGTTTATCAAGTATTTAAAATTCTTACCAGTTGATATTACATACATGTTAGTACCTCGACACTCAGTTGAGAAATCTCACCTCTCAACTAGTGTGCTCGCCTAACGTACTATCGAATTAACCTAGTTAAATCTAACCCAGTTAACTAGTCTAACTCAATCTTTATTCACCAAGCCTAATCCAAGTGATCGCATGACTAAGTGAAAGTGCCCAATATGTGCGTGTTTCAAATCAAACCCATTTTCTCCAAAAAGTATCCAACTTTTAATTTGTACCAAACCAAGTTGTGAAATCCCAATTCTTACTTTAAACCAATTTTATCTTGATTAATTCTACATATGCATCTGGAGATTAAAGCAAGTAAAATAAAGTAAAGAATACTCACAACGCCGGATGTACGAGGAAAAAACCCAAAACGGGAAAACAACCTCGGACGGCCCAAGCCAGACAATCACTATGAATAATGGTTTTACAAAGACAGATTAGCCTTACACATTGACTCAATCCCCATGGTTATTGACACTCCTTCTGATCTTCTATCGTTCTTCAATAGTGCCCACGCAAAAATTTCATCTTCCACAATACCTGTCCACAACACTCGACTCCACGAATGTCTCGGTGTCCACCGATTGGCTTTGATTCGTCTACAATGTCAAAAAAAGAAGCCCTTCTCTTTCTTCACCGCAAAACCCTTGATGTTCAATGATAGAACAAACTTCTTGGTGTCGCAAGATCACGTAAGCATATAAGAATGATAACTCGGATCATGCAAACTCTAAGGATGTGTTTAATCTTTTTAAACCATAGAAAACATCTGTAAATAAGTTTTTGGTTCATAAACAGTTTTCCAGAATGCACACTTACGAAACTCTGATAGAAACACGCTTTAAATGAAAATTTAGCGTCGCCTCAAAAAACGGGTCGTTCGAACAAGATTGCCACATCATTCGTGCGACATAGCCATCTCTTTGGAACGAGATCCTTATGTCATTTGAGCGAGCTGACGTTAGTTTGACTTTTTCTTACTTTTAGTTCACAACGTCTCTTGCAAAAGGGATCCAAATTAGTCAAACTCCTTTTCGAGCTTACCAGAATTAAACGTAGTGTAAACCTTTAAAAAACTTTTTAAAACATTTTAAAATATTTTTTCTTTATAAAAATACATCCTTATCTTTTATAAAAACAATTCCGAGCACTATTAATTATACACATTCGTACCTGAGTGATCTCGAAATGCAAATAACTTAAAGACGAGTAAACTTGCACCAATTAAACTTCGGCATGATTATTTCTTTGAAGATTTTTCGCAACGTCTTCAATTTATTTAATACGTCATAGACCAAGTGGGATCGTGACAAAATAAACATCTCCCTATGACATATTACAAACACAGTTTTGTTCACGGAATTAAGTTAAAACAATACAGTGACTCAATCAGAAATTTATGTCCTTTCAAATCTCCCCCTTTGACTATTTCGGGACAAAATTAAACCAGTGAAATGCCTAATCGGGTCGTCAAGCGGTATGACGCCTAAATCCCATCCCATAATCTCAAAATCAAAAATTACATGACACGGACTAGTATATGTAGCACCGGCGAGCATAAATTGTCTGAATGTGATGTAGACTTGAAATCTTGAATTGCTGAAGAATACCTACACACATGAAACAGACAAGCAAATACCGAGTGAAGTATGGAGGAACAAATGAAACCAATATATATATCCAAATGATACCAAACAATAATAGATACCAATATGAATAATCGTTGAAAAATCAGTTGTTAAAGAAAAATTTGAGCAACAAACAGATACCAATGTGTAGTACCAAGATGAGATACCAATATGTAACATATGTACACCAAAACATGCTTAAATCTCCACTTCCGTCACATACATATCTCCCCCTTTTATCACGAATAGACAATCCGGTGAAAAGATAAACCAATCCAAGTATCTAGCATGAGAATATAAGCCAATGTGAATCAATATGAAATCGCTAGATAATCATGAAACTACCAGCTAAATATGATCATGTAATGACAAATCAGTAGCTAGTAAACCAATGTATCACACAAAGAATACAACAATCTAATCAGGTGTGATAAGCGGAATTATATGCAAAATATGAATTTTGAACCAATTAAAACCTACATATAAAAACAAGTCATTCAAGAAAATCTTCCAGCAGTACCAAAAATATCACCAAAACAAACAGTGGACTGTAAACCAATTAGAAGCCACAAATCAGCCTGTCGTTCGAACGAGCCAGGGACGTCGCTCAAACGAAGTGAGGACATCGCTCGAACGAATGACAGATGTCATTCGCGCAACATAGAAATGTCGTTTGAACAACTTCTCCCTACCTGCCAAAATTTTCTTGATTCCCAGAAATATTATATAATATTTCCCAGTGAAAAAATTTCCACAAAAAAATTCCAGGAAGGGCCGGACAGAAGCAAAACAGTGTTAAAATAGTAATCTTTTAACACAAAACACAAAAACTAATAAAAACTAATAATGTGAGTTATATGAAAACATAGTATCGATGTGCTCAAACATGGATATGGAATGAATGGACGTGAAACTACAACAAATAAGTCACAATTCCAACACATCGAAACGATCAAGAAACTCTAATTGATAGCGATAAATCATCAAACTTTATCATAGCCATATGACAATAAAAGTATGAGCTTAATGAACTAAGCATACTACATGCACACAAATCCAGAATTTTGATTATTCTATAAACAATAGCGTCAAATTGCAATGTTTAAACATTAGGATTAGTTGTACAAACCCGTTTAAATTTTTAATCCATCCAAACTCCCTCAATAATATAAAATTTTCTTTGGAATGAACTAAACTAATTTGGCCCTTTTCTTAGCATATTGCATTTTCTTTTGGGCTCTTTTAACCGGTGGATTTCACGACGAGTTAATTTTGAACTCTCGTAACCCTTTCCCGTGAATCACTCATTATTTTTACTAATTTAAATCCTCACTGTAAACGGTTCTTAAATTCACATTTCTCCTTAAGTCTACTTACGCATAGATGACAAGATTGAGATAAGAACTCCTCACCAAATTCAAATATGCAAGAGAAGTCAAACATCCATATAACCTCGTGCATGTGTGCAATGTTGGCATATATACAAAGTTGAATCAAAATGCATATCAACTTCGAAACAACCCCATATAAACAATGGTTAACATCATTCTAAGGATCGATAATAATGACCAAATGTCCTAGCCATGTGGATAATGAAACGATGGGGGGGGGGGGTCCAAGCACGCCAATATGCCACATCAAACATGTAAACTCAAAAACAAAAATTGAAAATCTTTTTGGCTTTTCAAAAGTTTTCTCAAAAACAAAATCTTTTTGTATTTTTCAAATAAGACTCAAACAAGTGAAAAATAAAATACAAAGAGATAAACATGTCATAACACTAGCAAATTATAAATCATGATGTAAGGGCTAGCATATGACAAAACATGCAAGCTATTATCCATAAGAAATAGCAAGAGATGAATCATGTGCATTCATGTGTGAATCACCCAACGAAGCATTTAGCATCTCCAAAACGGATTTCCTAACCCAAACAGGTGTATACCTAACAAAACGGGTTTTCGGAACCAATGAAACACTATGTTTAATCTTCCTAGGGTATTTTCTAAGATCAAAACAAAAACTCCTAAGGTGACCTTTCCTACCACAATGCGAACATGTGAAAACACGACGAGGAACGGGACCTTTAGGTTGAACTTTTCTAATACCCTAGTATGTGGTTGACGCCCTAAAACAAACTATAGTTTTGGCTTTTACAATCGAATCACTAGAACAAGATAAGCAGCCACTATCACTACTCGAGTCATTTAAATCATTTTTTAACTTCAAAACTTTCGACTCAAGCAAACGATTAGACTCCTAAAACATTCGGGACTCCTTCTTTAAATTTTGAATTAATCCTAGAAGTTTATCTCGCTCCCCCTCAATATGAGCAAACTTATCCCTAAGTGCCTTTTCTTGTGCCACAATATCATTAGTCGAATTATTTTCCTCAACGACACAAACTCTAGAATTTTTTAGATCCTCTAACTCTTTTTCTAAAACGAGGACTCTATCATCACTCTCCTTTTTGCCCAATTTTAATATAGTAAAATATTTAAACAAGGAACTAAACTTATAACGATAAATATCTCTTTGAATTTGAAACGTTTGCAAATATTCAATCCTATTTTTGAAACCGTAATTCTCTTTCTCCAAAACATCAAAACGTTTTGCAAACTTAAATTCAAACGATGTAAATCGTCAAAGCTTAGAGAAGCCATCGAGAGAAAATAAACACACGAGAGATAAAGAAACACACGGGATCATAAAATAAATAAAATATGTTTTCTGGCTCTGAGCCCAATATGTGTGTGTTTCAAATCAAACCAATTTTCTCCGAAAAGTATCCAACTTTTAATTTTCACCAAACCAAGTTATGAAATCCCAATTCTTACTTTGAACTAATTTTATCTTGATTAATCCAAAACATGCATCTAGAGATTAAAGCAAGTAAAATAAAGTAAAGAATACTCACAATGCCGGATGTACGACGAAAAAACCCAAAATGGAAAAATAACCTCGGACGGCCTAAGCCAGACAATCACTGTGAATAATGGTTTTACAAAGACAGATTAGCCTTACACAATGACTCGATCCCCATGGGTCTTGACGCTCCTTCTAATCTTCTAATGTTCTTCAATAGTGCCCATGCAGAAATTCCGTCTTCCACAATACCTGTCCACAACACTCGACTCCACGAATGTCTCGGTGTCCACCGATTAGCTTTGATTCGTCTACAATGTCGAACAAGAAGTCCTTCTCTTTTCTTCACCACAAAACCTTTGATGTTCAATGATAGAACAAACTTCTTGGTGTTGCAAGATCACGTAAGCATATAAGAATGATAACTCGGATCATGCAAACTCTAAGGATGTGTTTAATATTTTTACACCTTAGAAAACATATACAAACAAGTTTCTGGTTCGTAAACAGTTTTCCAGAATGCACACTTACGAATCTCTAATAGAAACACGCTTTAAATAACAATTTAGTGCCGCCTCGAAAAACGTATCCCTCGAACGAGATTGCCACATCGTTCGCGCGACATAGGCATCTCGTTCGAACGAGATCCTTATGTCATTTGAGCGTAGTGTAAACCTTATGTCTTAGTTCGAACGTGATCCTTATGTCTTAGTTCAAAACGTATCTTACAAAAGAGATCCAAATTAGTCAAACTCCTTTTCAATCTTATCATAATTAAGCGTAGTGTAAACCTTTAAAACACTTTTAAAAACATTTTAAAATATTTTTTCTTTATAAAAATACATTCTTATCTTTTATAAAAACAATTCCGAGCACCATTAATTATACACATTCATACCTGAGTGATGTTGGAATGCAAATAACTTGAAGACGAGTAAACTTTCACCAATTAAACTTCGGCGTGATTATTTCTTTGAAGCTTTGACGCAACGTCTTTAATTTCATTAATACGTCATAGACCAAGTGGGATCATGACAAAATAAACATCTCCCTATGACATATTACAAATACAGTTTTGTTCACGGAATTAAGTCAAAACAATACAGAGACTCAATTGGAAATTTATGTCCTTACATATAGTTTATATTTGATAACCCTTTTCTTATGAATTTTCCAAGACAGTTATATTCATCTCAATTCAGACTTAAGTTTTCAACCACTTAATTCGTTTAGTATTAATTATTCCATTTTATCTACTTACAAGCACATTAGATGAATCACATGTATAGATATACATATTTATCACTCATATAATATATATACTAATCGGTCACCCCACGTAGAATATATGGTGAAGGCATACTCTGCTATCAAATCCCCCATATTACTCGTATAAAAGGGAAACACTAGTTCAGAATCACTATAGAACTGTATTAACACAAAACACACATATTGGAGGCGAAGCATAATTCCAAGTCACTAAGAGGTCTGAAAATACCCTCACGTCTCTTAGGACCGTCTCGATATCATTCTCGAAAGATTTTGGCGGCTAGAGCAAAAGTAGAGTGAGAGTCGGGAGATCACGTTTTAGGGGCATAAAGGGTTTGGAAAATAATGAGCGGGGATGAGAGGAAAATGGCTCCAAAATGAACACAATAAATTCAACATATACCCTTGATGATCCTTCGATTGGAATGGATAAGGCACAAGGAAAGTATCTAGCAAAATAGATTTGTCCCCATTCACAGTCCGTGGCTTCCGATGGCCAAGCATTATTTTGACAGTGCCAGGGATCGAACTGGGGACCAAACCCAATCCACCACAATATTGTCCCAGTGGTAGTCTTATACTACTGGGCCTCTCTTAGATCAAGGAACCAGGACTATAAAAACTAGTTGGAGCAACTTGCCAAGTTGAAAGGTAGACTTGAGGAAATGGAGGAGGTCGACGCCTCTGTTCAAGAAGAAATGGATGCTTTGAAGTTGATTTGTCTGAGGACTTTAACGTGATGTATACCCCATTTCCACGACAATTGGGGCGTAATGCTGAAAAACAAAAAGCTAAATGGAAGGCAATTTCTAGAAGTCTATAACCTCATACTAAATTAATTCAAAATTCAGAGAAATTGCCAAATCGATAACTCAGGAGGGTATTTTAGTTATTTTATGATTCGATGAATAGTGACCTATGAAATTTAGAAAGATTTATCAGCTGCTAGGTTAGAGCCTTAGGGTTTTCACCACCAAAACTCACAGTCCAAAAATTGCTTATCGAAACGGATCCGATCCAAGTCCATTCGGTATTACAATGTGTTTTGGCGTAGCTTAAGATGTAAAGCTAGATTTGAGTGAGCTAGCCTGTACCAAGGATGTTATGTTCTAGGGTACAAGTCAATATCCCCCATAAAGTCCAATTGAGATAAGACTGTCCCCGCGCAGAACCCCCGTGATAGCAAGTAGCACGGGTATGACTACACACAAATATACAATATATATATATATATATATATATATATATATATATATATATATATATATATTCACATTATTCAGCTAACGCTCACAGCCCGTAATATATTCGAACTATGCGTGGCATATAACGCCCGAGTTCTACGTATTATTAAATCATTCTTTTTACTTTCTCAATTACAACAAATCCTGAAGTACTTCTAGACTCTCGAAGTGAATATACAATATATATATATATATATATATTCACATTATTCAGCTATGTAAGCTCACGACCCGTAATATATTCGAACTATGCGTGGCATATAACGCCCGAGTTCTACGTATTATTAAATCATTCTTTTTACTTTCTCAATTACAACAAATCCTTAAGTACTTCTAGACTCTCGAAGTGTATCCTCTCGATAAATATAAAATCAGTAAATGTACACTCGCTACCCTACTGGTCTGAGTCCTTCTTAATTCTCACAAGACCTAATTTAATGTAAACACGATTTCCCATTCAATTTATACCCCCGAAATCCCGCGATTAAATCTCATATAAAATCGACTTCCCCGGACCCTACTTATACCCTACTAGTCCTCCTCAAGTCCCATTATAATATTTAAATTATGCCCAAAGGTCCTTACACATTGGGATTGGATTAACATTTAAATGGGGAAAAAGTTTCCATTTCTAGGAGGAGTCGATCGATCGATGAAAGGGGGTCGATCGATCGATCAAGCAGTTGTTGTCCAGAATTCTGCATATTAAGCCTACGGGTTTCTTCCAACTTAAATCATCAAAACTCCATTAACATGACCCAAACTCCCAACCAAACATTATATAACGTAAAACATTCATTAATTCCTCAAGATTCATCATCAAATGTGTTAATGCAAGAAATTATCATTTAACCCTAGTTCATCAAACTTTCTCAAGAATTCATTCAATTTCTAGATTTCTATCTCTACTGGTCATCAAATTTCATGGATAATATTCTACATATAATAAGGTATTCTTCCTGACATGGTTTTTACTCCAAAATTGTAATAATAATCTCCCAACAACATTATATTTTCATGAAAAATAAAATAATTAACTCCAACACTAGCATGAATGTGTTATCAACTAAAGAACAACAAGTTAGATACTTGCCTAGAAATCTAAGTCTGAATCATAGAGAATAGTGGGTATGATCCCGCTCCTCGTTCCCCGATCTATGCGTTGGTGGTGGAATTGGTGACAGTGGTGTTGGGTTGGTGGCTCTCCTCCTTGGAAGCCTTCTCTCTTCTCTCTTCCATAGCCTCTCTAAAACTCTAAAGTTTATAACCCTCGAGGACTCTAACTTCCGTGAGATATAACCCTTCAATTTTCATCCATAATTAAGTCCTAAAATTAAAAATTACCAAAATGCCCTCCCGGGTTACCGGTTAGGCCTAAAAACATCCCGAGACCAAAATTAAAATTCCGGGTACACTTTTCTGACTATCTCAACCCTTCTGGATAAATTGACGCACTCGAAATGACCATACGGGTGACTTCTAATTAATTTACTTTTTATTCCATTAATTTTGTCCCAACACGGCACATGCGCATCCCGACTTAATTTCTTTGATTATCGTATTATTCGCTCGCGATAATTTTATTAAATTCAATATCATAAATTACTTTACTCATCTAGTAATATTCAACATAATTCTTACCAATAATTACTAACTCTCATCACGCTAGTAAATATTTATTTTAAAATTCGAATTTATATTAAATTAATTTATCCCAATTAAATTTAATTAATCCCATAATTAAATGCCATAAAAATACGGGGTATTATAATTAATTTATCCCAATTTAATTTAATTAATCCCATAAGTAAACTCCATAAAATACGAGGTATTACATACTCCCCCCTAATAATGAAATTTCGTCCCGAAATTCGAAAAATAAGGCATACCTTGTAAAAACAATTCTGGATACTTTTCGGGCATAATTAACTCACGCTCCCAACTGGACTCCTCCACATTATGATACTCTCACTGGACCCATACAAGTGAGACTACCTTCAACCTTAATCTCCTCTCACTATGGTCTGGGATAGCCACTGGTCTCTCCTCATAAGAACTGTCAGGCTGCAAATCAATCTCCTCTATCGAAATACGAGTGTGGGCCAAATTATTTCGAAGATATCGCCTCCATGACAAAATGTGGAACACATCATGAATGCGTTGCAAATGCTCCGGTAACCCAAGCATGTATGCCACCGGTTCAATCATCTTGATAATGGGAAATGGTCCTATGTACCTCGGAGCCAATTTCCCTTTCTTCCCGAACCTCATCACTCCTTTCATAGGAGACACTCGTAATAGTACCTGGTCCCCTACACTAAACTCCCTGAAGGACTGCTTTGAATCGGCATAGCTTTTCTGCCTATCCTAGGCTACCCGAATGCGACTCCTGATTAACTCAATCCTGGATGACGTCTCCTGAATCACCTCTGGCCCAAGTAGCTTGTTGTCCCCCACCTCTAGCCAACAAGTGGGAGAACGACAAGGTCTTCCGTACAATGCCTTGAAAGTGTCCATGCCAATCGTAAACTGGTAGGAGTTATTATAAGAGAACTCCACCAGAGGAAGGTACTTCTCCCATCCTCCTCCAAAATCAAGGACACACATGTGTAACATGTCCTCCAGCATCTGATTCGTACGCTCAATCTGCCCATTTGTCTGTGAGTGATATGTCATACTCAACCATAGCTCGGTACCCATAGCGTCATGAAAGCTCCCCCAGAAGCATGAAAAAAAATGTGTTTCTATTTGACACAATATCCAGGGGCACCCCATGCAACCTCACTACCTCAGCAATAAATAACTGGGCATACTTTCCCATAGTGTAATCCGTCCACATCGATACTTAGCACTTCTCATACTTAGCATATAGCTGATGCTCTCATAGAGTCTGAAGAACCCATATCAAATGCTCGGCATGCTCCTCTTCAGTTTGGGAATAAATCAGAATGTCATCTATAAAGACAATGACAAACTGATCTAGGAACTTTTTGAACACCCTATTCATTAAGCCCATGAACACTGCTGGAGCATTGGTTAGCCTAAACGGCATAACTTAAAATTCGTAGGATCCATAATGCGTCAAGAAAGCAGTCTTCGACACATGCTTCTCCTGAATCCGTAACTGATGGTATCTTGATCTCAATTCTATCTTTGAGAAGAAGGCAACTCCTCTCAATTGGTCGAACAAGTCATCGATTCAGGGCAACGGATACTAATTTTGTATCGTGACTTTATTCAACTCTCGGTGGTCAACAAAAAACCTTAATGACCCATCTCGATTCTTTACAAATAACATGGGAGCACCCCAAGGCGAGGTACTCCTACGGATAAATCCCTGTCCCAACATCTGGTCAATCTGATCACACAGCTCTCTCATCTCAGCTTGAGCCATACGGTATGGTATGGGGTCTATAGGCCGAGTCCCCTGCATCAAATCTATAACAAAATCTATCTCTCGACTAGGCGGTAGCCCCGATATCTCCTGAAACACATAAAAAAACTCGCGAAGTACGTGAATCGAATCAATGGGAATCATTACCTCCTTAAAGGTATCCTCTATGTAATATAAATGGGTGGACGATCCTCCATCGGGACGAGGCATCACCACCAGAGACATCTCCTGGACCAGAATAGCAAAAGTAATACTCCTACTAAAATAATCTATCATGGATCTATAAGCAGCAAGCCAATCCATGTCAATAATGGCGTCATGCTCGTGCATATCTAAGACTAGCATATCTGCAGGTAAAATCAGACTCCCAATCTATATACCTACTCCCCGGCATATAAACAAAATCAAAGACCCACTACCTAGTGGTGAGTCTACACATGTCATTGTACTCTCTGCTGAGTCTAACAACCTCATGGCCCATTCAAAACTAGTGGCTATGAACTAGTGTGATGCCCCAGTGTCAAATAAAATATACCCCATAGTACCATGGATAGGAAACTTACCCTCAACTATGGGTGGCGTCTGTGGTACTGCTGCCTAGTGAACGTTATAAACACATCCATATTGTAACTGTCCCTACTGAACTGGGATGGTTGGGGTGGCTGTTAAGGTTGGCATCTGAGGTGGTGCTGGGAGGGGGGCTGGGAAGATCGGTCTCCGTGGATCCTGACTGCCACCCTGCTGCTGAGGGCCCTGTCCCCCTCGGGACAATCCTGATGTCTATGGACTTTCTTACCACAATGAAAGCATCTTCCCCCTAAAATTTCCTCCCCTCTGTCCCTTCTATCCCCGTCCCTGATGGCCGTTACCACCCTTCCATTGGCCATGTTGGCTCTGTTGATACCGCTGTTGGCCCTGATGGCCCTGTTATTTACCCTAGTGATAACGATGTTGGCCCTACTGACTGGGTTGGCCCTGTCTATAGCCTCCCTGTCCCTGCCTAGAGTCGCCAGATCAAAATCTCTTAGCAGGGTCCCCCTAATGGGAACTCTGCTCACCCTGACGGACTTTCCCCTGAGTAGCTGGTGCCCCACTGGGACTACTCCCTCCTGTCTGACCCTGCTGGATGGACTCCCAGGCTCATTTTCTCCCCTGGAAATGCAATAGGGCGGTGTTGAGTGCATCAGTATAAGTACCCAACGATAGATTACCCAGGAGGTGCTGGAGAATCCTCCAGGTAAAAACATCTATGAACATCTTAATCTTCTTTTCTTCGGTAGGTGCCTCATTTGGCACAATAGTAAACAGTATCGTGAACTCATCCTCATACTCCATGACAATCATACTTTCATGCTTAAGATTCAACAGTTTCTGCCTCATCTCAGTCTACACGACGAAGGAAAAGTATTTGCGGTCAAACCGCACCCAAAAACTCTTAATCGTCATATTATCATGCTCCTTCAAGTTGGTAGTGGACTCCACTACTGCAAGGCGCCCCCACTAGCTTTTAGGAATCCAGTTTCTGTCTCTGAATGTCTGTGCACTCGTACATGTGGAGATGCCTCTGGATGTCTTTCTTCCATCGGCTCGCGATGACAATATCATAACTGCCCGAGAACTCTGGGGGATGTTCCCTCCGAAAGCATCCCTAACCCTCTATCGTGCAGAGAGAAACTGAGCTAGTTATGGCACCACAGTCTGAACCTGGGGTGGGTCCTGCTGCACCACCGCCAGAGTTGCATTCCCTGCCTGAGCAACTATAGCGAAAACTTTGGTTTCGTTCATCATTCCCTGAGCCTGAGCTGCTGGTTGCACGGGCTGGGCATTTCTATTCCTCGAGGCTCGTCTTGGAGGCATCTGAAACGAGAAGGAATTTATTAATCCACAGTTATTATTAAGTCCCAAATAGATGAAGACGTAATCGCATAAATAAGAGTACAACAATCCTAAAGATAGGGCGCTATATCAAAGGACACTAAGTTGGAAGCACAATAAGTCATACAAATCCTAAAGGACTATAGAACCTGATGCTCCTAATTAAATATCGGGTGATCAGTCCTTTATTAAAATAAATCAAAGTGTCCGGTTGGTTCATTCTTAGCATCACTGTCGAAAAATAATTTTTCTTTATTAATCACCTAATAAATAATTAAGCTGAGTGTCAAAACATTTAAATTTATAAATTAAGACCTATTGTTAAGATTTAATATACGAAACCATTTTTTTTTACAAACACAGATAATAATATTAAAAAACAAATCATCCAAATGAAATAACCAAGCTAGATTAACCAATCCAAATAATATATCCCAAATCGTGGGATAAGGAAATAAATAAAACAATCCTAACAATAGATGAATACTGAAATAATAAAGAGTACAAGTCTCTCTCTGAACTAAATGAAATATGGAAATGGGGGCGACACATGCCCTATCTAATAATGACTAAATAGGAGACTGAGAAGACAATGATGAAATCGTCTACTGCAAGGACCTGCAACTCCCAAACAAGCTGCGGCACGTCAATAGTCCAAAGATCTATGCCTGACGTCCCTGTGGCTAGGCACCTGTTAACACACACACACACACACATACACACACACACACACACACACACACACACACACACATATATATATATATATATACATACATACAAGAGAAAGAAGAGATGATAGGAAACGGGTCAGAGCCCGAGTGTAAAAAGGCCTTAAAATAGTTTAGCAAGTATTTAAAATGCTTACCAATTGATATTACTTACATGTTAGTAATTCGACACTCACTTGGGAATTCTCACGCCTCAACTAGTGTGCACACCTAATGTACTACCGAACTAATCTAGCTAAAGCTGACCCAATTCACTAGTCTAACCTAATTTCCCCTCACCAAATACTGTTTCAAGTAAGCATAACTATAAATTTATATCTGATATTCTTTTATTTTAAATATATAAAGCCAGTTATGTTCATCTCAATACAAACTTAAGTTCTCAACCCCTTAATTCATTTTATATAATTATTCCATTTTATCTACTTACAAGCACAGTAGATTAATCATTGGTACATATATTTATTACTCATAATATATATATATATATATATATATATATATATATATATATATATATATATATATATATATATATATATATATATATATATATATATATATATTAATAAGTCACCCCACATAAATCTATGGTGTTGGCATACTTTTCTATCAAGTCCCCGTATCTCTCGTACAAAAAGGGAAATACTAGCTCGGAATCACTCTCGAACTATATTAACACAAAACACACATATCGGAGGCAAAGCATAGTTCCAAGTCTCTAAGAGGTCAGCACATAACCTCACGTCTCTTAGGACCATTAGACTATCATTCTCGGATAGCCTTTACCAAGGATGCTATGTTCTAGGGTACAAGTCAATATCCCCCATAAAGGTCCAATTGAGATAAGACTTTCCCGGCGCGGAGCCTCCGTGATAGCAAGTAGCGCGGGTATGATTACACACAAATATACAATATTATACATATATACATGCACCCATATATATTCACATTATTCAGTTAGGTACGCCCACGACCCATAATATTTTAACCATACGTGGGACATAATGCCCAAGTCCTACGTATAATTAAATCATTATTTCATTTTCTCAATTACTGCAAGTTCTTAAGTATTTCTCGTCTCTTGAAATGTTTCATCTTGATAAGTATAAAATCAGTAGGTGTACACTCTCTACCCTACTGGTCTAAGTCCTTCTTAATTCTAACAAGACCTAATTTAACGTACGCACCATTTCCCACTCAATTTGTACCCCCGAAATCCCATGGTTAAATCTCATATACAGTCGTCTTACCCGGACCCTACTTATACCCTACTGGTCCTTCTCAAGTCCCATTATGATATTTAAATTATGTCCAAAGGTCCTTACACATTGGGATTGTATTAACATTTAAAAGGGGAAGAATTTTTTATTTTTAGGAGGATTCGATCGATCGATGAAAAGTGAAAATACAAGATTGTGTGATAATTGATTAACTTCGCAAATTTCTAAAATGTCACACTCATTTAATTTCATCCCCTAAACATGCATCTAAAGTGCAAGTGTCAACCCATAAACAAATAAAGCAAGCGACACAAAGTTAAGGAAAAAATCCCCGAAGGGCAAAACCTTTTATTTCTAGAACTTTGAATAATTTACAAGACCATTGACTTACATACAACCTGATAATCGTCCACAAGTGTAACGCACGGTGTCTTCATTAAACCTTCAAAGCAACGGCTAGAAACAGTGTCAGCTGGAATCTCCCGCAGGAACTCCAGGTGGTCAGCAATGAAGAAGGGAGACGACTTCTTCACAAGGTTTGAACAATAACCAAATTGTGTTCTAGGGTTCCAAAAGATTCACAAAAGTAATTGGGATTTTTGTGTGTGAATCAAAAAGAGTCTTGGGACTCAAAAAGATGAAGACTTAGAGTATTTAGGACTCTGAAAATCGTCTTGAAAAGTCTTAGAAAACCACTTCCCGTAGTGGGTTTTAAATAAGAAAACTTTGAGCCTAAAAAATCTCTAACAGATCTGGCCGAATATATCCCAGGTGGACCGGTCCGTCTTGGGGGAGGATCGGTCTGGTTGACCGGATCGGTTCTTTTATTCCAGTCTTCATCGGTTCGCTTGCGGTCCGGGGTATACTGGCCTTCAGTAAACGGATCGGTCCGGGTCTGAGGCGGACCGGTCCGGTTAGCAGGATCGATTCTTTTATTGTAGGCGGATCGGTCCGGTTTGTCTGACTTTGATTCCTCTTCTTCTTTTGATATTCGGATCTGTTGATGAATGTATGAATCTTGAATTTCTTCAACGGTGTAACGGCGTGCGACATAATAAATTGTTAATGGACAAAAATGTCCTTACAAATCTCCCCCTATGTCTATGCCGGTACATACATAAAAACAAACATCCAAATTATCAAACAACTAAAAATGCCTATACAAATCTACCCTTCCATGAACCCAAAACTGGAAAGATACAATTGAATAAGACTACAACGTTTGCTCTTCAATTCTTCAGGAATCTCAACACTTTTCTCATCAGGGTGTGCAATCCAATGATAATCCATGTAGTACCTACACACATGAGACAAAGCAAAATACCAAGTGACATATCGAGTTTGAAATGAGATAAACATATATACCAATTTATGACCAAACTCAAACTTTCAAATCTCCCCCATAATAAGATAATTCATTCTCCCCCTTTTTATGATGTCCCCAAATAGACAAATGAGAAGAATGAATCAAATAAGCAAAATCGGGGTGTCACGGTATACAAATCAAGGCATCAATCAAATTGCAAACTGTAACACCCCGCCCACCCGGAGAGAGCGAACGGAGCGCTAATGCGATAAAATAAATCCAAATCCACAAGTAACAAGGTATAGAGCATCTAAATAAACCCACAATAATATAAATCCATTAATCTCAATCTCTTCAATTACAACAAGTCTCTCGAATTAAAATACAACTATCTAACTCGAATAAAAATACAAATCTCCAAAGCTCTATACATCAAAATAATACAAATCTCTCCCAAACAATCATCGCTAAAATCAATCTCCATAGCGCCCCAAAATCTGCGCTAACCTGCCACTAAAAGAAAATATAGGGAAGTACACAATACGACAGGAAAAATGCTCAACAAATATATGTTAGCGATGAGTAAAACGTAACAACACGAGTACGAATATTCAAATCAAAATGCAAATCTCAAAGCATTTATCAATATAATTCCTCAACAACACTTTAATCGGGTCACCAGGCCTCACCACATCCGTATATGCTTTATCAAGCCATAGCCCGAGAAACAGGAATTTTAGCGAGTGCCCAACATCCGTGCCATATTAAAATCTCATGACAACGTGCTCATCAACAATATAATGATACCACATGAATCAAAATAATTTCAACAATCATTTTCCAGATTTTAATGAATTTATCTATTCAAATATGAGTTCAATTAACAAGAATTAAAAGAGAATGACACTCGCGAGATTTAAGGAGCATATTGTGTAAAACCCCATACCTCAAACCATGATGAGAAACCAATGATCACATCCTCAAGATCAACACAAAAGATCTACAAAAGCTCCTCCAAGAACCTCCAACAAAATAGCCCCAAGAACACCTCTAATCTAAGGTTGGAACCCACAAATCTCAAGGGCCAATGTGTATATAAAAAGAAGAGGAATATAAAATATATTTGCTGCCAAAATTTGTGCCAAAAGTAGGTTAAAAGGCTTGCCCACGACTTCCTTTTATAATGCAAATAAATGAAGAGTTGGAATCCAAAAGACTCCTTTAAATAAGGCAAAGAAATGAAGAGTTGAAAGTTAAAACAACTCTTGAAAATTACTTAATGGTCGCCGACTTAGAATTCCAAGAGTTAAAAACTTTTAAAAATCATTTTAAAATCCGTTTTAACTCCGTTTTCGAACCCGTTTGAAATTTTCGCCTTTAAAAATAATAACCAACAAGTTTGAGCAATAAAAATAATTTTATTAAAAACTTTATTTTTCCTCTTTATTTTGAAAATTCCCCAAAAATTACGCGGGTTGTTACACTTCCCCACTAACAATGGAATTTCGCCCTCGAAATTCGCCGAATGCCTAACTCTCAAAAAATTAGGCTAACAATCTCCAAAAATAATTTCATCTCCAAAAATAATTCCTCACCTCTAATCTCGAAACCTAACACGAATATCACCTAAAACTTTCTATCTCCAAAAATTGCTAACCACGCAATGAACCCAAAACTCAAGCCCCAAGGGTTGCCGTATACCTAAGCTCTGATACCATTTGTAACACCTCGCCCGCCCGGGGAGAGCGAACGGAGCGCTAATGCGATAAAATAAATCCAAATCCACAAGTATAAAGGTATAGAGCATCTAAATAAACCCACAATAATATAAATCCATTAGTCTCAATCTCTTCAATTACAACAAGTCTCTCGAATTAAAATACAACTATCTAACTCGAACAAAAATACAAATCTCCAAAGATCTATACATCAAAATAATACAAATCTCTCCCAAACAATCATCGCTAAAATCAATCTCCATAGCGCCCCAAAATCCGCGCTAACCTGCCACTAAAAGAAAATATGGGGAAGTACACAATACGATAGGAAAAATGCTCAACAAATATATGTTAGCGATGAATAAAACGTAACAACACGAGTACGAATATTCAAATCAAAATGCAAATCTCAAAGCATTTATCAATATAATTTCTCAACAACACTTTAATCGGGTCACCAGGCCTCACCACATCCGTATATGCTTTATCAAGCCATAGCCCGGGAAACAGGAATTTTAGCGGGTGCCCAACATCCGTGCCATATTAAAATCTCATGACAACGTGCTCATCAACAATATAATGATACCACATAAATCAAAATAATTTCAACAATTATTTTCCAGATTTTAATGAATTTATCTATTCAAATATGAGTTCAACTAACAAGAATTAAAACAGAATGACACTCGCGAGATTTAAGGAGCATATTGTGTAAAACCCCATACCTCAAACCATGATGAGGAACCAATGATCACATCCTCAAGATCAACACAAAGATCTACAAAAGCTCCTCCAAGAACCTCCAACAAAATAGCCCCAAGAACACCTCTAATCTAAGGTTGGAACCCACAAATCTCAAGGGCCAATGTGTATATAAAAAGAAGAGGAATATAAAATATATTTGCTGCCAAAATTTGTGCCAAAAGTAGGTTAAAAGGCTTGCCCACGACTTCCTTTTATAATGCAAATAAATGAAGAGTTGGAATCCAAAAGACTCCTTTAAATAAGGCAAAGAAATGAAGAGTTGAAAGTTAAAACAACTCTTGAAAATTACTTAATGGTCGCCGACTTAGAATTCCAAGAGTTAAAAACTTTTAAAAATCATTTTAAAATCCGTTTTAACTCCGTTTTCGAAACTGTTTGAAATTTTAGCCTTTAAAAATAATAACCAACAAGTTTGAGCAATAAAAATAATTTTATTAAAAACTTTATTTTTCCTCTTTATTTTGAAAATACCCCAAAAATTACGCGGGTTGTTACACAAACGTGCTCTTGCAAGGAGATGCTCAAAAAAATCTTCACAAACTATTTTTGAATTTTTCAAATTTTTCGTACAAAAAATAAGATACCAATTTGAACAAATATGATACAAAAATCACACCATGGATTTAGACTCAAACAACCAAGTCATGGAAATGGAATGAATGGGTGTGAACACATTCGATAGGTAAATCAACTCAAACAATCATATGTGCACGATGCATATGTGTACTCCTAACGAATGAACATCAAAAGTATCCTTAGGTGTAAAGATTGTTGAATTTAGATGACATCGTCTTATGCAAATCAACAAATCAAAGTCAAAATGATTTCCACACCAATAACGTCCAAAACTATGTAGCGCATTTTCAAGTATTTCAAGGACGTGCAAACCCGTTTTAAATTCTCCAACCAAACTCCCTCATATATATTTTCTTGTAGAGGTGATCTAAATTCTCAAACTTTGGAGAATTGGTGCAAAAACCTAAATGGCCCCTTTTTGGCATGAATATCTTTTTATTGCCTTTCAATTTTTTCGGGCTCTTTTAAACCTCTTTGGACCTCGAATAATAAAATTCTTCAATTTTTGAGGTCCTTTTTAACAGTGGCTTTTGCGCAAAAGATAGATTATTACCTTTCGCAGCCCCTCCCCGTTATCAAACCAATCACACAAACTCACAAAACGGTTTTTATATGCACAATTTCCTTATCAAAATTTATCGCCCTTGGTTCGTTTTAAGGACAGGATTGAAGTGAAAACACCCAACCAACATGTAATAAGACAATCACAATAATCAAACAAATCCGTGCAAGTGTGCATAAAAGGAAACATGAGTCAAATATATAGGAAGTAACACTTAATTACATCTTAATGACTCAAAACATTATAAAGCACGAGGATGAATTGACCTATTGTCTCAAAACACTATCAAATAGTCACATGAAAAAAATGGAATGATGTTGTGACTTGGTCATCCAAAGTGTTCATCCATAAACGGTGCAAACAAAATACAAAAATCTTTTTGGATTTTTTTAAAAAAAATAAAATAAAATCTTTTTGTATTTTTCAAAAAATTTCAAAAAATAAAAATCTATACAAAAAGTAAATGCACAACGCTAGCAAACATAAATATCATGAAACAAAAACTAGCGTATGACAAACATGCAAACACAATCATCTATATGATATGGCAAGAGAAGAATCATGTGCAAGCAAATGAGAATCAACTATTCTAAAATCTAGTGTATCTAAAAGTGATTTCCTAACCCAAATAGATGTGACACGTCGTGTAGGGGATTTGAAAACCACGGGAACACTAGACATAAATTTCCTAGGACTTTTTCCAAGATCAAAACAAAATCTCCTAAGGTGACCTTTCCTACCACAATATGAACATGTGTAAACGGGAGGAATGTTACCTATAGTGTGATCTTTTCTAACATCCTTGGAATTAGTTGACCCTCTAAAACAAATAATGGTTTTGACTTTAGCACTAGAAGCATGAGAACAAGATGATCCATTACCATCACTATCAAACCTACTTGAGTCCGTCAAATCATTTTTTAACTTCAAAATTTTTTACTCAAGCAAAGAATTAGACTCTTGCAAATTAAGGGACGCCTTCTTCAAATTATCAATCAAACTTAACAGTTTATTGCGCTCCCCCTCAATTAAAATAAACTTATCCCTAAGAGTCTTTTCACGTGCCGTAAAATCATCGATTAATTTTTTATCCTCGGTGGCACAAACGGGAACCCTAGAATTTTTTAAGTCCTCCAATTCCTTCTCTAAAACTAGGACTCTCTCATCACTCTTCTTCTTGGACAATTTTAAAGAAACAAAGTCATGGTCCAAGGAAACAAGTTTTTCACGATAAAAATCTCTTTGATTTTGAACCGTTTGCAAAAGATCCATCGCGGATTTAAAATGGGAATTTTCCTTTTCCAAAACTTTAATTCTTTTGCAAAGTTTCAAATTCAAACTTTTTAAATTTTCAGCATGGTCGTGAACTTTTTCAAAAATAGGCTCCTCATTAAATGGGCGTTCCATTGAAAAATTGCGATTTTTCACAAAACTGATTTTAAAAAAAAAAATCAATATCACACGATTTTGCGGAAAAAAAAGGAATACGCGATAAATTAGCGTAACCTGCTCTGATACCAATTTGAAAAGACAAGATTGTGTGATAATTGATTAACTTCGCAAATTTATAAAATATCACACTCATTTAATTTCAGCCCCTAAACATGCATCTAAAGTGTCAGTGTCAACCCATAGACAAATAAAGCAAGCGACACAAAGTTAAGGAAAAAATCCCCGAAGGGCAAAACCTTTTATTTCTAGAACTTTGAATAATTTACAAGACCATTGACTTACATACAACCCGATAATCGCCCGCAAGTGTAACGCACGGTGTCTTCGTCAAACCTTCAAAGCAACGGCTAGAAACAATGTCGGCTGGAATCTCCCGCAGGAACTCCAGGTGGTCAGCAATGAAGAAGGGAGACGGCTTCTTCACAAGGGTTGAATAATAACCAAATTGTATTCTAGGGTTCCAAAATATTCACAAAAGTAATTGGGATTTTTGTGTGTGAATCAAAAAGAGTCTTGGGACTCAAAAAGATGAAGACTTAGAGTATTTAGGACTCTGAAAATCGTCTTGAAAAGTCTTAGAAACCCACTTCCTGTAGTGGATTTTAAATAAGAAAACTTTGAGCCTAAAAAATCTCTAACAGATCTGGCCGAATATATCCCAGGTGGATCGATCCGTCTTGGGGGCGGATCGGTCCGGTTGACCGGATCGGTTCTTTTATTCCAGTCTTCATCGGTTCGCTTGCGGTCCGGGGTATAATGGCCTTAAGTAAATGGATCGGTCCGGGTCTGAGGCGGACCGGTCCGGTTAGCCGAATCGGTTCTTTTATTGCAGGCGGATCGGTCCGGTCTGTCAGACTTTGATTCCTCTTCTTCTTTTGATATTCGGATCCATTGATGAATGTATAAATCTTGAATTTCTTCAACGGTGTAACGGCGTGTGACATAATAAATTGTTAATGGACAAAAATGTCCTTACAAAAAGGGATCAATCGATCGATCCAGTCGATCGATCAACCAAGCAGTTATTGCCCAAAATTTTGCATATTAAGCCTACGGGTTTCTTCCAACTTAAATCATGAAAACTCTATTAACATGTCCCCAAACTCCCAACCAAACCTCATGAACGTTATATAAACCAATGTGGATGATTTCTAATGTAAAACATTCATTAATTCCTCAAGACTCATCATCAATTGGATCAATTCAAGAATTTATCATTTAACCCTAGTTTATCAAATTTTCTCAGGAATTCCATTAATTTCCAGATTTCTATCTCTACTGGGCATCAAAATTCGTGGTTAATATTATACATATAACAAGATATTCATCCTAACATGGTTTCTACTCCAAATTGCAATAATAATCTCCCAAACAACATTATATTTTCTTGAGACATAAAATAATCATCTCCTACACTAGTATGGATGTGTTAGCAACTAAAGAACAACAAGTTAGATACTTGCCTGAAAATCAAATGTCTGATCTGGTGAATTTGAGTGGTATAGGAACGATTCTCTTCTTCCGATCTATGCGTTAGTGGTGGAATTGGTGAGGATGGTGTAGGGTTGGTGGTTCTCCTCCTTGGAATCCTTCGCTCTGCTCTCTTCCTTAGCCTCTCTACAACTCCAATGTTTTTAACCCTTGAGGAATCTAACTCCCATCAAATATAACCCTTTAATTTTCGTCATTAATTAAGTCCTAAAATGGAAAATTATCGAAATGCCATCCCGAGTTGCCGGTTAGGCCTAAAAACGTCCCGACACCCAAACTAAACACACGGGTACACTTTTCTGACTATATCGAACCTTTCGAAAACATTGGCGCACTCTAAATGACTATACGGGTGACTTAGAATTAATTTACTTTTTATTTCATTAATTTAGTTCCGACACAATGCGCGCGTCCCGACTTAATTTCTATAACTATCATAATATTCACTCGATAATTTTTATAAATTTAATCTCATATATTACTTTAAACACTAAGTAATATTCAACTAATTCTTACCAATTATTACTAACTCTCGTCCCGCTGGTAAATATTTATTTTAAATTCCGGATTGATGTTAAATTAATTTATCCCAATTTAATTTAATTAATCCCATAATTAAATGCCATAAAAATACGGGGTATTACAGACGATTTTGCTTATATCATTTCTCGTTCCTTTATTTCTTTTTCCACTTACTATATAAACAAAGGTTTGTTTGTTTTGTTAGATATATTTTATTTTGTTTAGTTCTAGGTTAGTTTTAGGGTTTGATTTGGGAAAGCTCATATTCCGTGTCTCTCTTTGGGTTTTGCCCATTTAGGATATGTAAGTTGCACTATTCATCATCCCATTACCTCCCCTAACAATTGAAAAACTTTAGGGATGTGATTTTAATTTTCTTGAGATCGATGTGGTCTTATCACACTTAGTATATAAATCCCCCATTACCTCACTTAAAATTTTAATTGGTGATGGTTCATTTCTTACGCCTTACACATGCCTTCCGTTGTTTAAACCGGATTATTATTTTTCAGGAGGCATGCACTTGGGTGAGGGTACACTATTAATCCCTCGAAGACAAATCGTATTTTGGGAGCCCTAAAAAATTTATACTTGTAGTGTATAGTTAGTTAGAAGTTATAATTGTAGGTCGTATATAGCTACTTTTTCTTTCTTTCTTTCTTTCTTCTCTCTTTTTAATTTTAGTCTAGTTTAATTAGTTAAAGTTTTTGTTATTAATTTTGTTTTGCTTAGTTTTAACATGTTTTGTAGATTCAATGGACTCGTACTTATTGTAGATCGCTCCATTGTGGGTAATATGTTTATGTTCATCTCTTTATGTTGTGTTTTTTAGTTGCATTGAGGACAATGCAACATTTAAATTAGGGGGTGTGGGATAATTTATCCATTCATTGTTAGTTTTATTGATTTGATCACATGTTATTCACTAAGCATGCTTTGTTGTAAAAAATTGAAATTTTCAAAAATATTGTCTTTCTTTTTTCTCAGTTATTGGGTGTTTTGTCTTTGTTTTTAATAATAAATTTTAATGAATGCTCAATCCAATCGACAAATCAATGATGCATGTTCTTTATTTTAGAAGTTATTAAACTTTAGTCCTCATATCATTAATATTATGAATAACTTCATGAATTAAACTTTAATCCCCATGAGCACATGCGCTTTTCGTGTTTTAATGATTTGGTCTAAGGAATTTATAACTCGGTAATTTTTGTTGCATTGTATACACTTACACCGAGTGAGCTTTGGGATTTTCTTCATTTGTGAGTATTATACACTACTCTTTCCACCTTGAAAACGTTGAATTCGTTGGTAATCTCACCATTCTTTTATTTGATCATTCATTAATTGAGTTCATATTTATGATATGTGTTACTTGATCATGATTTTCAAAGTTATTTTGACTTGAAAATTGTGCAAGCTTTAGGAAACGATCATAGTCCATCTTTGTTTTATCACCATATTAACCTTGACCTCATCTTACATAATATCTTATTTAACCCCTTTGAGCCTTAATATAGCCTTTCGTTTCAAAATCCAAAATCCCATAACCAACTCTTCATTAGAGTAATAAACCATACATATTACCTTCCATACCTTTGTTTGGAATGATACTTGGGATTGAATGATGTTCTTATTACGTGGTTGCAATTAAGCATATAAGAGTGAGTAAAATGAAGAAAAGAAAAAAGTGAAAAAGCAAAAAGAAAATAAAAGAAAAAATGAGGAAAAAAAGAAAAGATATATAATGTTTGTATATGATGTACATAGTGCTCAATAATCCTTTTCGCTCTCCAACTTCATATCTAATGCTTGTTATGGAACTCATTTTTTAATTTTGAAATTGACCTCAATTTTCTATTATCCACAGTTTTCACCCCCGAACACCTTTGAATCCGTACACATTCCCTTCCTTTCCTACCCTTAACCCCAGACCTACATTACAACCCTATAAAGCCCTATGTGATACGGGTTTGAATTCAATTCAAAAGTAATAATAGTTTTGATAATCTATGAAAAATTATTTCGCCTCCTCTAATGACAATATCTTTCATTGACATTACAAGTGTTTCATTTTATATATAGCGTTATTTATTAGTGACATGTGCAAAACCTTACTTCCATTTACATTTACTCTTTATGCTCGTATGTCCCATGTATTACCTCCCGTTCATAGTGATTTCATTTATTGAGTGTAATATTCGGTGAGGATTGACATATATGCACACATGCTTATCCGATTTGTAAAAGTTTTTCCAAATCATACCTTGCATGTGATCGCTTTTCCTCCCACTTTTAAGGTTTCAATTCTACAAAGTTCATTCTATAATGTTAATAATACGGACGTTTGTACGAATTCATTCACTTTGCTAATAACGTGTTTGAAATCTTTTTCGTTATTATTGGGCTTCTCGCATGTTGGTTGGGCATACATTTTGAGGAAACTTTGATCTTTGTGGGTTTTATCTCTCAAAACCCTCACGAGACAACACTCGTCCACTAAGATAACCTAGGGGTTTAATGGCTAATTGCATATGCAAATGTAATCGTCTTTCCTATGAAAGTGGCATTTATATTTTTATGCACATATACATTTTGCACCATATTCTATTGGACTGGATTTATTTTGTTTCATTACTAGGGGCTAGCAATGTTTAAGTTAGGGGGTGTGATATGTCACGAATATTGCGTATTTATGCCCTTTTTCTTTATGCATACTAGAACTTTTGTGTTCCTTATGCCTATATATATGATCGTTAATCAGACAACCTCTATTTTGTATGTTTACATGCTTTGCGAGGTATAATTGAGCTTCAGTAGGTATTGGAATGCTTAATGTGTGGATTGGTTGATTTTCGAGGAAGTTCCGTCATCTGACTCAAATTTAAGGGCATTTTAGTCATTTCATACTTCATCTCCGGCTCAATGGAATTCCATGTAATAATATTTCGTTGAGTTAGCTTCGTGTGGCCATAAAGGGCACATCGTTTCGAGTTCGGAGGAAGAAGTTAGAGACAATTCCGTAAAGCACCCTTTCTCTCATGTAAAGACCAAAGCTACCAAGAAAATAGGGCACCAGTCGATCGACTTTGAGCCCCCGGTAAATCGTTCTTTAAGCTTTTTCCTATGTTCGAATTCATAGGGTTTTCTCACTACCACCGATAGATCATCCCCCTATATCCATTCGATCAGTCTTCCCAAATCTTTGACGATTTTCCTTATTTCATTTCTTGCTTTGTCACACAACGTTAGTTATATATCCTTTATTTCATGCTTTGTCCTTCATTTACTTGCCTTGTATTTACTTTATGTTTTTTAATTATTTGTTTTCATTTGTTAACTAGGTTTATTTCTTATTTTAAATGTGTGTTGTATCTAGTTTAAGGTTGGCATTATATTTCCACCATTAATGGGTCTCGATCTTTAAAATCTAGGTTTTGGGTCAAAACGCGTTTAATTGAAACTTTGTGTATTAAAGTTGGAATATTTTGCGTTTAACTTTCTTTGTCACACAACATTAGTGTTTAAAGAGATAATCTGATTTTGATCCATGTGTGATCATTTTCGATTAAGTGTTGAATCCTTTATCGTTGAATTAATTTCCTTCATGTTTGTTGTTTATAATTAGTTGAGTATGCTCGATCAAATGTTTTCGAACCGAAATCCTTTTTAAGCATTGTTTAGCCCACGGCGGGGATGTGACCTTAATCCCATTTTATCGTTCTTATCTAGTTTTATTTCTTTTTCCTTTTTTTTCCTTTTAAACCTCATCACCTTTTACACTTTTATTTCAGAAGTAATAAATAAATTAAAGTCTGTCAAACATTCCCTATGAATTCTTTATACCTAGACTGTCCGCTATACTCCCTTAAAGAGTGTAGTCAAAGTTTACGCTTTTTGCATTGCGATCGAAAGTGGATAACAACGATTATCATATCTACACGGATGCTCGGTTTTTCCTACATCAGTTAGGTACATTCAGTCTTAGTTGATAGGATGTTACCCTTGTGGGTGAGTACTTTAGTAGCTGTTGGCTAATAAATGTATCTCATAACCGGTGATTAGAATTATGGGCCATTTATAGCAGAGGTATTACATATGGAACAATGATTATTGAGGAGGTTTAGGAGTAAATTCGAGGTAGTCTTTTGTGATGGGGTTTTAGAAAATATAGTGTGACTTCAAGGAATAGGATCTTTAGTTATGTCGGTGATGCAAACCTAGAGGTTTATAGGTTGTAGGCGATGTCCTGTACCCTGCCAAAATCCTTAGTAGCGATAATCGTGGTTTGTACGTGGCATATGGTCACATCCGTTTAGAAGAAAGATAAGACCATTATCTATGTATATAGGCTCGTTTGAGCCGCCGAAATAATGTTTAGGTATGAGGTAATCCTAGTATGAGTGTGGTTTAAGGGTACACTGGAGTGTCCGTAGGACTAATTGTGTGTGGTGTCATTGGGGATAGAAATCGACTATTGTGACGCCTTGACGTGTTTGATGGTTAAGGTGCACTATATGTAGAAGCTCATAAACCATTGTCCTTACGACCGCCTAGTAACACTTATGAAGGTATTGAGAGGTTTGTAAAGCGCACCTACAATGATAAAGGTAGGGATAATGAAATATTGTCGAGTCTTGAGGACAGTTACATAGAATGTGTTTAGTGTCCTTAGGAAACCAATTAAGTCTGAAATAAAGAAGCATTGGCGTCCTAGTAACGATTATGTTGAAGGTCAAGTGATGATCTCGGGATGCTTAGAAGAGTCAAACAGCATACGTGTCGGGTGATACTTCCCAAATCGGCACGGATAGGTGGTGTAACCTAAGAGAAGTTGAAATCTTGTGTCATTGTGGGTGTGATGTTACCAAATACTTTTTATTCCTATGATTTTTATATTAGACCTATTCAATCTATTTATGAATTTTACGGGGTGTCACAGTAGGCATGGTTGATCTACTGTAAAACCTCGATTTATGAAGTTTTTTTAAAACCCTCTCTATTAAATTCTTATACTTATTGTTGATTAATTTCCTATACTTGAATTAATTTATCATATTGCAATTAACTTTTAAATAAAGTTAAGAAAGTTTTAAAATTTGCATTAAATTAACAAACACCCTATTCACCCTCCCCCTCTTGGATATATTTCCTGACCAACACATTTTATCATTATCATTAAATCACCCTTACAATCGGGTTAAGTAATCCACATATATTCTAGAGTATTTCCACATCTAAATAAATATACCCCAAAATATTGTATACAATTATACGTTAACTGATTGTATGGCATCTTATCCCAATGCTACACCACTAACCATATTCACACCAACACAACCTCAACCATTTTTCTTGATTGAATATATATATATATATATATATATATATATATATATATATATATATATATATATATATATATATATATATATATATTTATATTTATATTTATTTATTTATATTTGGTTGATTTGATTTTTATTAATTGGTGGCTCAGATTTAATCTTGAGAATTTGAATCTAACGGTTGGAAATGCTTTGATATTGAAAAGATTCTTTGATCATTTACACTTTATAGCACAAGGGTCGAGGTAATTATTTTCTTAACAAAGCACAAGGCTCGAAAGGGCTCTCTAACCAAACCCCTTTCTCTCTCTTCATAAACTTTGATTTCAAATTTCATTTGAAGCTTCTCCGTCCTCAAGTTTCATTTATAGGTATATTTTAAACATTTATAACCCAACTTCTTAAGTAGTGTAAAAATTAAACCCATTAAATGAACTGGGTTTTTATTTATGCACTTCCATTCTCAAGTGCTAAACGAAATCCAACATTCTTTCGCTCTGAAAACCACCGTCTCTGAAGGTTTGTAGTTCATTCTCTCGATGGTTTTTATTGTTAATGAAGAAATAGTTTCTTGGTGTTTTTTCGATGAGTGATGGAAGAATGTTTAATCATTTCTTGCATTTTTTTCTTTAAAAACAGGTAGTCTCTCAAAACAAAACCAAAGGATACGCTCTGTCAAGGTTAGCTATTTAATCATTTCTTGCGTTTCTGTCAAGGTTCGCTATTTAATCATTATTCTCATGTTTTTTTTATAAACGCAGTTATAGATGCTCCATCTCTCATCAAGTTTTATTTTTGTTGTGAGGTTGTTCTTCAGCTTTTGGTGTACCTGTGCAGTGGACTTGAACCGGAAAGCGACTGGTTTGGGTGGGGATGGTGGCCGGTATGTTTGGTTTAATTGGATCTGAGTCTATCTTGATGGGTTTGGGTTTGAGCTTTTTCGACACTAAGAGCATGGCTTTTCCTTGAACGATTTGAGCAAGCTCGCGTTTGTGCCTCATATTTTGTAATAACTCTATATTTTAGAACTCTCGGATTTGACTTCACTTTTTGTTTTTTTGTTTGTTTGTTTTCATGGGTATGTTGGTAATAGCATGCAAAAATCAGAAATACAGACCTGACATTTGAGCTCCCTTACTGTTCAAATTTGAATTCCTTTTTACTCCCAACTATTTGAACTGTCAGATTTGTTGTTTTTTATTTTTAGTTTATTTACTTTTTTAAGGTTTTTTTTCAAGAAACATGGTTGATGAAATATAACTTATAAAACCATGTGGTTACAGTTGCAGGACTGATGCTAGTTTTTGGTAGATTGAAAAAGTGACAAGGGTATTTAACAGTTCAATGTATGTTGGTAGTACCGGAATGGTGTTCTTTTCAAGCTATGTTAATACATTTAGAACTGTTGTTGGTTTGATTTCATTACACTTTTTTGTATGGTGTGTTTTAATATCATTTGAAACATACGTTTTTTAGATTTTTACTTTTTTTTTAAAAAAATAACGTTTTTTTAATTTTCCAGACAATTAGTATTTTTATTTTATATTACCAATATTACATATCTTTTTGATTTATTCCTAATATTATGTTTTTAAGGAATAAATTTATATTCCCAATATTAGTATTTTATATTCCTAATATTACTATTTTAAAAAAGTAAATATTTTTAATTTTCTTAACGATATTGTTTATGTGCAAATATTTGTAATTTCGAATTTTAAAGTAATTTTAAGCATTATTGATTCGCTAGAACAATGTCTTTTCAATAAGGATCCACATTTTTTATTAGATTATATCTTTTTTTAGATTTTAAATGATGTTTATGTGGGATAAAGGAAAGTTAGAAAAAGTGATGTTTATGTGGGTTAAAGGATAATTACCTCTTTTTTTGTCCAAGTAGAAAGCATGATCATGTGGTTGATGAAGAAGAAGAAAGATGAATATTGATGAAGAAGAAGACGAAAAGTGATGGTTTAAAAGAAAGATGAATATTGTGCTACTTTTGTACAATTACCTCGCCTGTGGTTGGTAAGATTCAATTTTTTGGGGGGGTTGTCATAATGTATACTTTTGTACCCATTTCTATTTGACTACTGAATTTTTTAGACTTGCAGTCCTAACCCCTTAACTATTGTATTTTATTGGGGTTACACTAATTTAATTTGAAATTATTGAAATAAATGTGAATATATTTTGATCTTTATATTAATTTTTTATTGAAATAAATGTGAATAAATGTTTTTTTGGAGAAAGTGTAAACACTCGAGGAAACTTTGAGTGTAAATTATAATTTTTTAAAAAGTGTAAACACAATATATATATAATTTTTAAAAAAACTTTGTTTTTTTCAAATCTTTATGAAACATAACTTTAAAAAAAATGTATTTCTTTATATATACCACGACCACAACCATTAATGAAGCTTGCACGCTTCTATTTGTTTGAATTATATTATTTCTTTGGATGTTTCTTTATTGGTCATCTCTCTCATTATAAAAGCTACAAGATTGGGAACATGGGGGCACAAGGCTCGAGGAAAGAAGAAACATGTGAAATTCTTTTGATGTATTATCGAGCACATGGGGCACAAGGCTCAAAGTTTAAATTTGATATACTTTAATTTAATTTAAATGATAAACTTTGCGGGGCATCCACTTTTAACTTTTTTAAGTTAAACTGTTTATTCTTTAACTTTCATTACATTCAAAATTAAAGATTTTAAATGATTTATATATATTATTTGATCTTTGATTGCATTTGGATATATAATTTTTTATAAACTTATGAAGTGTAATATTTAAAAACAATTATATTAAAAAATAACCATGACTAATTTTAAAAAATATTTTGACCCCAAATTATTAACACTTCAAACTTTTTTATACATAGAAACTTCATTGGCATACATTTAAAAAATAAATTTTTTTTTCAAAAAAATTGGAAAAAGTCCAAATAAAAATTGGGATAAAATAAAAAAGGGGAAATTTCTAATCAACATCTATTAAAAAGTTGAAATATTATAAATTCTAATAATTAAAAAGTCGGAATATTGTAAATTCAATATTGTAAAAGTCGGAATATTGTAAAAAGTCGGAATATTGATTTTTTGAGCAGTTAAAAATGTTGATTATAGTGTCAATTATTTATTGCCAAAAGCTATCCGTTAAATAGGTATGTACAAAAGTAATGTCTATTTGTTGTCAATTATTTGATTATAGCATCTACCAAGTTATGATTTTGATAAGTGAACTTCCACTACTTTAACACATAAAATGTTAATTCAAATTCTAGCTTTCATTTATTATTGTGGCTTACATTTTTACAGTTTAGAGTCATTTTATTATTTTATTAATCTAAATAGGCATCACTGATTATGCAACTCTTAAAAGTATTCTAATTTGTTCTTAATTTTCCTTGATCTATAATTTTAAATTCTCCATTAAGATGATTTTCTATTACCAATATATTAGTTTGATGTTCACGTTGCTTTAGGGTCTTTCTTTTACTCTAATAGTGCACTACTTTAACTTTGTATTTTGTGAATGGGTGCTTGAGAAAGAGACCTGTTTTGAGATCTTTTTTTTCAGATTATTTCTTAATGTTAATGGTTGTTTTGTCCAATGAAAAAGTATTTGGTGTTTTTTTAATTTTTACATTGAAGTGTGGTTTAATTTAATGTATGCAGTGTGGTTTAATTTAATGTAACTCATAGTTAGGGATGGCAATTCGGATCAACGGGTTGTGTTTCGAGTCGATACGACACGATAAGGTTTTTTCGGACACGACACGATATTTTGATTGTATTTTATAAAAATAATTGTTTTATGAAAAAAACAAATTGTACATTATATATATATATATATAAATGTAATGTAATTTTTTTTTAACTAAAAATGAATCTGATCAAAATAAACACGACACAATACGACACGGTATGAAATAATATTTTTTTATTAATCACAAGCACTATTCGACTAAAAGCGGCACAACTACAATGCTTTTTTTAAAAAATGATCAAAATAAGCAGGACATGATATATTGTTATTTACCTATCTTGAACACGGTCAGGTAAAAGCCACATTACACAATATTTTTTAACCAAAAAAGAACTTGACTAAAAGAAACGCGGCACGAGATGAAATTTTATTACCACTCACGAACACTACTCAAGTAAAAGCAGTACAATGCAATATATAATTTTAAACTTGAAACGAATTTGACCAAAAAAATTATAGGGGAGTTCGGATAGTGGACAAACATATTTTGATTGAGTGAATATAAAGTTTGAATAGTTGTAATAAAATTTTGATGATGAAGTCCAAGATTGAATATTTTGATGGAGTGGACAAATATAGTTTGAATAGTTGGTGATGAAGTCCAAGATTTTGATAATTTTGTTTTACTGTTTTTTTTATTATTAAAAGGGGGTGTAAAATACTATGCAAAAAGTGTATTCAGAATTTAAATCTCTTTATAAAATTTGGGTCGGTAAAGTTTGAAATATTATCAGAATACAAGGAAAACTCGTAATGTTAGTAAAGTTTATAAAATTTGGTTCAATAAAGTTTGAATTATTACAATAAAAAAATACTAATTACAAATCTAAACTAGCAACGGATCAATATGCTAACCGTTCCATCACCATGCGATACACATAGCCGTGATGAACAAATTGGTGGCACGTTTTTTATTTTTCACAATTGGCGACATGTTTAAAATACAAAATATCACAAAAACAAATTTAGCGTCGAGCCTTCGGCACGGGTACAAAATATCACGGAAAAAATTTATCGTCGTGCCATCGGCACGGGTACACCCTAATATATATATACACACACATGCACACACCAAATTCCCCGAAATGATTCCCCCAAAATTATTTTCTATATCCACTTAAATCCAACTCAACTCCCCCCCCCCCCCCCCAAAAAAAAAAAAATTATCACTTGGAAAATAATACCTCCAAAAAGCTCCCCGTAACACCTCTATAGCGTTATAGTAGCCCAGTTGAACTACTATAGTGGTTTTACTCCACTACTGAGTTCGCAATCCCATTTAAAAATTTCAAAGCTACGTCATTTAACACCCTTATCTTCAACCTCTTACCTAATTTTGAATTTCTATAACCCTAATCACCATTAAAGGGTTTTATAAGACTCCCAAAAATCCCAAAATACTCCATTAACATTATAAAGTGATTCTAAACACATATTAACTTGTAACTAAATTATACCTATCCATTAATTTGTTATTTACATGACAGAAGTAATTATCGAATATGTTCTTCATAGGGGTTCATCTTACCGATGAATTTTAATTAGTTCCTCGTCATAAACCATGTGAATAACCATAAATTATCAATTAATTTTCAAAATCAATCAGATTTACATTAAATCAACAATAAAAGAAATTTTTAATTTTTCACATCAGTGTATTCAATGTGGTTCATCAACATGTGTTTCATCCTGAATACAAATATATATACTTAATCAAATCAAATTTATAATTAATCAAGTTTTGGTAATCAGATTCCAGTCCTAATAATATGTTTATAATAATTAAATCATACACGGTGATGAAGACCATAAACAAATTACATTAATACGATAATCAAGATAATATTATTTGGCTTAAAAAAGATTAAACTTTGATTAATCCCTCTCATGTGTTCTTTGTCTTCTCCTAAAGTTTGCATTTGCTACTAGGTTTTGTATTATGATTTATTATTATGATTAATGAGGTTTAATAACCTATTTATAATTCTAATCACTAGGTCCCTTATGGGACAACTTTTAGATACCCAAATAATCCCAAACTGTTAACGAGATACTCATAAAACTTGGCCCAAATTCGTACCTATCCCTGGGCTCAATTTGATACATTAAAACACCACTCTAGGAATCTATATTTCCCTAGAGCGCAGTCCAACCATACCAACCTTTAACATACAAATAAATTACAACTATTTTATTAAACTAACGAGGCATGCACACATTATTTAAATTTTAATTTTAATTACGGTTAATAATACAAACCAATTCATTCTAAATAAATTTCCCGTCAAATCATCCAACAAAATATTATTAGATTGTTAAATAATCATTTATTTAATTCACAATAATACAGTATATTACATTATCCTCCTTAATAAAGGAATTTCGTCCTCCTAATTCTCCCGAACCCTATCCTATCAGAAAAACAAAGAAATAGTAGGTTGTTGGATCCAAGTCTCAACACCTAGTAGAAAATCGTACATCATACGAATAATAAAAACAAGGAAATCCTTGTATATACTCGTAGCCGACCATTTGCACATTGGACCCAATAGCTTATGGAATCTCTTTTAAAACACACATTAACCATACCTTCATATTCTCGGTACTTTAAGTGTTATATCGCAAATCAACCATGTCCACCTATTCACCAAATTACCCACGCGGAGGCAAATCACCCATGCCATTTTATTCGACAAATCATCTAAGTTTTGTAAAATCACTCATGCCATCATATTCAACAAATCACACATGTTGTGAAAAATCATCCATACTGTGAGAAATCAACCATGCCATCTGATGAAAAGGTATTTTTATGATGTTTGTCGATGATGGATATATCTTCAATCAAAATCCCTTGAAACCAACACAATACACTAAAAAGTGCATATAATGGCAAGTAACGGTATCAATATTTCTTCATAATATGGCAAGGAATAAATTGAAGACTAATACAATTTAAAAATAATATTTTCAAAGGATAATATTATAACAAATAAGGCAAAAGTTTAAACTATAATAACTAATAAATGAAATGATTAAGTAAGAGATATGTGAGGTGCAACAAATATGAGATAATTCAAGGGTATCTATTTGAAATACCCTAAGATATAATTAAATTCACAAATCAACTCTCGTTGTAAATGTGAAGTTAAACATAGTCTTTAAAGCTTAATGTTAAAATTTCACAAACTCTATAAGAACCAGCTTCAAATAATTTCTCGTAAATCATTAACGAGGAAAAATTTACTAAAAATATTTTAAACCATTAAAATGAATCTTTAGAGTTGAGAAATTCAAACTACAATATCATTTAAAATATTCTATCTCTATGTTAATAATTAAATATATATTATAATTCGAATTTACTATTTTCTCTCGAAAATTATTCACCCTCTCTCGAGGCATGAATATAAGTTATTAAATTTTAATACTAAAATTCAAAGGGGCAATGTTTATAAATAAACTAAAAAATAAAAATTATCAAGCTAAGAATTTCATTTTACCCATTGAATAGGGTATTTGGCCTCTTATTTGGGTATTATTACATATAAAATATAATAATAACACCAAAAGAGGTACAAAATATAAAAGAGAAAAGAGAATAATATTAAACCACGCCTCCTTGTATTTTCATTGAACTCTCAAGCTTATACAATAATCAAACCCCACAAATATAAGTTTTACAGTAAGAAATATGATAGAAGAAGACAACCACCAATCTCAAACTCTAATTTAAAATGAAGCTCATAAAATCATAACGAGATGTTTTTGCCTCACACAACTCTCTAAAAAAATATTAAACAAATAACTAAAAGATTAACACAAACTAACCCTAAAAATTACACTAAAAATAACCTACTCCTATTCTAAAAATGAGATCTCAACTCTTTATAGAATCCTCTCTTGAATGGGTTGTTTGTATCTTTGTATATATAGGAGCAGAGGAGCTAGGGCTTGGGTACGAAATGGGCAGGTGTAAGGTGTGACACCCCGCCTAATAAAATACCGGGTGATCAGTCCTATACCAAATTAAAACAGGAATCCCAGTTGGATCATCCTTAGCATCACTGTCGAAAACTTTTTAAAACTTACTAACCACCTAGTATTCCAAAGACTGGTGCCAATTTTAACTTTTTAATTTAAACCAAAACCATACATGCGGAATAAAATATAAACCATTCACACAACTGAATGAAAATAAACTGCATCATAATTACACAACATGTCGAATAACTCACCGGCCACCAAGGAAACAATCTATATACAAATATACAACACCTGAAAACTGAACTGAGAAGTCTGGGCGACAAGACCTAAATGAAACTAGAACTGATACAAGATTCCTACTCTAGAAATGAATAAATGATGCGTCTAATCCAAACTCCTGCTAGCATCCACATATGCCGCAGCTCCGTGTCCCTGGAATAGAATATCAATCCTGGCGTCCCTGTGGCTGGACACCTAAAAGGTTTTGAAAATAGTTTTATAGCAAGGGTTAGAACCCAAAACATTTTGAAAATATTTAGCAAGTGAATTAACTGCAGTAATTTAAAATGCATGAATGCGCTTCATATTTAAGTTAGTGTCGCACTCCCTTGTGGACATTCTCACCCCTCCACTATTGTGCACACCTACCGGTTGCCTTACCCCACCTAGTTGTACTACCCCGTCCAACTAGTCCTGGTATAACCTTCCCTTGCCGTACTACTCTAACCCGAGTATAATGATTCTTGAAATATAAGTTATCTCACTAGTTAACTTATTTAATTCCTTCTTACTCTAAAGCATATAACCGTAGCATAAGTTATATAAATTAACTACAACACGCACTGTATTACCCATAAATGATTAAATTAATTAATTTCTCATTAATTAACAGCATATAACTATAACCCAAGTTATATAAAGTAAATACACCACACACTGTATTATCATCTACGTATAATATTCACTACTACATTATACATACCTTTACCAATAACCACACATATCACACGTGTACTCATCCTTCCGAGTATGTCCTCACCGGATGATTTTCTCTAAAGTGCCATCTCACTAGGTGTGCTCACATAACCTAGTTATCCAAGTTAGAGTCTCTCACTAACTTGGTTTGATATACGATTGGAGGCGGTCATATTCCTTCCCGGAAAGTGAGATGCCCCTCACCCCCTGTAACGGACGCTATGACCTGGGAATCTACTAGCCCTACTCCTCAAGCTAGGGGATTCATCCACTGCGCGCAACCTCCCCCTATGGCACTAGAGTATAACTAAAATAAATGTCTAATCATAGATACATAATAGCACAGACAATATATACACATATATATATATACTATCACTATACCGTATATATATATATAACATAAACTCCGGCTCCTCCGTGTACTCATAACCTGTAACACTAGCCTATAATGTCCTGAGTCTCTCGCCCGACTCAACTAAATAAGTTTTCTCACTTATAGATTATCATAATCCCAAGCCTATGGTCTGACTCTAATTTAATTAATTAACACACATTTTTAATTTAATAACTTGGTGTCACTCAACCATTGTCCCCGAACTCACTTACTTGGCCCGTAACTTGATATTTTCCAAGTAAATGTTCCGACTCCAAATTAATTACACTCTCTCAATAATTAATTTAATACTTTGGTGTCACATCACCAACACACCCGGACTCACTCACTTGGTCCATTTTTACATCTCATAATTTCTTTTCCACATTTTTCGCCCACAATGTGTCGCACATTTATTTCCATCATTTTCCCCAATTATATTTACCTATAATTGCTAGCACACTCGGACTCACTCACTTGGTCCATAATTAAATATCACCCGAGTCTAGTCCCCGACTCCAAATTAATTAATTTAGATGAGTAGCGTTACCCTACTACTATACCCGAACTTATTCACCGATTTCGTTATCTTATATTCTCAGAATTTATTCGCCAAAATTCATTTGCAAAGTGTGGCATATAATTTCCCCACTACCCCCAATTATATTCCCTTATAATTGTTAAGAATTAACTCCCATAATAAAAATTTTCTCTCTTCATTATGCTAGGGGAAATTTACAATTAAAATCTTAACCCATAAAAATCCATAAGGCAAACTGTCAAAATAACTGTAGGGTCGATCGATCGACCACCACCCGTCGATCGATCGATCGAACAGGTGTTCGTCCCCTCCACCGAGCTGTTTCCTCCATTAGTGAAATCCCAAGGTTTCTTTCCTCACAATCCAGCCTCAAATCACCCTGTTAATCGTCTTATAGCATTTCTCATAAACTATAAACATTATCTAAACCTTTTTACATCATTAACCCTACGAATCGTGATCCGCTCAAGAACATAAATTTCTAAGGTAAACTTCCAAATTTCAGATTTAAATCCCACCCTTTTATATTCCGGTTTTTCACATTCAAACCCGATAATCCTATTCAGAAGTATATAACCCAACAAATTCCTACTTTGAATCTCATTCAATCGTTCCAAAAATAAAACTCCATTATTGTACCCATTTATACCCAAAAACGGATTTACACCCAAAAACAGATTTTCATCCCCACATCACTATAATATAAATTGATTATCATGCTTTAAGAATCAAAACAGTTAACCACTTGCCTGAAAGTGTTCGTAGTGTCTGATTCCGTTGGCGGAGTCCCTCAATTTGGCTCCAAAAGCTCCCAATTTGTTCTTGATTGTTTTCCCCCAATCTTCCTCTCAAACCCTAGGTTAGAATAATGGTGGCTGCTCCTTTTCCTTTTCTTAGGTTTAGGTTTAAAAACACAAATCCCGTTTTTAGCCTAATGGGCTAAATTAAAATAGCCCAAATCATCCCGTGCGGGCCCGGCTATGCCCAAAAATATCCTGAGACCCAAATGCTACCCCCGGGTACCCTTTTCTGACTATCTCGACCCATCCGGACTCAACCGCGCACTCAGAATCGCCATCCGAATTAATTTATAAAAATCCTTACCTCACCCCCAATTTAGTCTATACCGACTCCCGGCTAAGATAATCGCATACCCCGTCATTACTACCCGAAATGACGCAATTAGATTATTACTATTCACTTAGTAAGTAAATTTACCTAAATATTGGCCATTCACTCCCCGATTAATATTTAAACATATATTGCCATAATTAATTCAATTAAAAATTACAACCCACAAGTAATTTAAAATCCTCGAATTAATTAAATATTAAAAGAACAAAAAAAAATACGGGGTGTTACATACTTCCCCCCTTACAAAGGAATTTCGTCCTCGAAATTAAGATAAGCCTAGTGTTCCAATATTCTCATTTTACTCACTAGTCATACCCTTATAAGCTAGCGATATCTATCTCTCCCGCTTTTCTTTATACGTTACCCAAATATGCATTTTATTGTCCAGGACGCCCATACACCCTATACCCGTACTTTACCGCACTCAAATTTTCTTGACTATGCTAGTCGTGCCCCGTAAGATAACGTCCAACCCGTAGTCATATCCCATACGTATATATATATATATATATATATATATATATATATATATATATATATATATATATATATATATAGTGGCCGAGGTACCCACCCCATGTACTAACGACCAACCATTTCCCACCCTGAGGATTATACCATAGGGCACAATGTAATAATTAATATTATTATTACCAAGTCTACAAATCTCACACAGTAGAAATATTCACAAGTTCATTTATGTATATATATATATAGTCACATCATCCCTATACATATATACCAATCCTGCGCCCCCAGGCTAAGGCCCAATTGTGCACCTACTAGGAGAATCCTGCATCCCTAGGTTAGCACCCCTCAATGTGCCTATTAAGAATATTCTTGTACCCCCGGGTACTCACCCATTAGTACACTTAACAATAGAGTCCTCTAGTTATCACTCATTAGCGCGTTTAACTATAAGTTCTTTACACCACCAAATACTTGTCTCTCAAACGCAAAGTATATATGCCTACACTTAGGCTACCAAGACAATGTAATATACCGCGCCCTACAATCACAATTCCTTGTGCAAAATCAACCCCGAGCTATCTCTCCCTGTCTGAACGTAAATCTAACCACCCTGATTCACTTCAATAAATACCCCCACTCCCTGGGATAAAATGCGAGAACCGAAAACCTCCCTATGTGTCCCTCGCCCCACGCAAAACAACATATATATATACCCATATATATGTTAGACGCCCTCTCAGTTGATACCTAGTACCAATCATACCCTGGTGTTGCGAATACCAAAACTTTACCCCACTATCCACAATAGTTCAGATCCATCGCTATCCCGTCGATATTTGGGAATAATAATCCACCCTAATCCCATATTTATCAATCGTATAAATCCCTCTCATAATTCAAACTTTCACTCAGGTTACACTTCACTCTCTCGTGAAAAACACTAAAACTCCGCCACCCCACGGAAAGTTTATCCACATACTACGGCTGCTACCGCCAACGCACCCACTCAATTCGACTCATCTGCGAACTCTAGTGGAGAATAAGTCTTATCTTGTGACACCCTCCTTGTCACTCAAAACATACCCCATGCCCATAGGATAAAATATAATTACCTCCATACTCCAGTTGCAATGGCTGATCTTCGGGTTCCGGAGCATCTTCCCCCTGCCCGAACGCACCCATGACTTGTTATAGTCGCTGTACATTCAGGACTTCATCCTGTAGTTGACCCTTATATCACTGAGGGCACTCCCTCTTCATGTGTCCCGCTTCCCTATCAACGAAACACCTCCTGAAAATTTCACCCTACCACTGATCCCTTCCTTTCTGGTCATCCCGCCGATAGCCTCCAGTTCTAGATCGTTTGGCATGATTTCTCTGTCGAAAACCCTGCCCCTGATCTCCCCCAGTCTGCTACTGGGATACCCCACTGGTATTATTCCTTTCTGCCTCACCCGACTGGTTAATCCCCACTCCCCTCCCGCTTCCTTTCGCGTGGAAGCGATCTTCCCGACAGTGCCGGAGTGTTGCGTTAATGACATAAGTATTATCAACTAATGCGAAATTTTCAATTAAAAGTTGTCTGATTCTCCAAACTAACCCATACATAAACCTTGCTTTCTTTCTCTTTTCCTCGCTGACCTCATCCGGTACCAAATTTTGCCAACGAGTGAATTCTTCCTCGTAATCGGCCACTTAACGGTCCCCTTTTGAGTTACCTCACACAATTTTCTCCTCGTTTTGGTCTCAACCGCTGGAGAAAAATACTTGCGATCGAACCGCACCCAAAATTTTGTAATAGCTAGTGTGTCCCTTTCATCACTGTGGTGAGCGACTCCCAACACTGTAGCGCCACTCCCACTAACTAAAAGTGGTTAGCATTTACTCTCGCACCCCATCACAATCTCCCATGCGTAGGTGACGTTGGATATCTCTCTTCCTTGACACGCTAGTACTACACCTGAACCCCTTCGCAACTCTGGTGGGTTCCCGCTAAAATAACCTCTCTTTATTGTTTCCACCCCGACGACCCTGTGTGAGTCTGAACATCCGACGCCACTAACACTTGTGGCTGATTTCGTGGGAAGTACCTTGTCGTTGTGACCACCGTTGCTCCAACTGCCTGTGCCACTATTTCGGTGATCTATGCTGCTAAAATCATCTATGGCCGTTGCTGTGGTAGCTCTTGCTCCTAACGAGCCTCCCCCGTCTCATCTCCCCCTGCTGCCCTAACTGCTCTCTCCCTCTTGGGCGTCATCTGGAGTGAGAACCGAATTTTATGAGTTCACTCTCAATTATAAATTTCGTAGAAGAACATATATGCGCATACGTATGAGAATACAACAATCCCATTATAGGGCTCTATATCAAAGACTGCTAAGCTGAAACGTGAAAAGCCACACAGATCCTAAGGACACTAGAACCTGATGCTCTGATACCATCTGTGACACCCCGCCTAATAAAATACCGGGTGATCAGTCCTATACCAAATTAAAACAGGAATCCCAGTTGGATCATCCTTAGCATCACTGTCGAAAACTTTTTAAAACTTACTAACCACCTAGTATTCCAAAGACTGGTGCCAATTTTAACTTTTTAATTTAAACCAAAACCATACATGCGGAATAAAATATAAACCATTCACACAACTGAATGAAAATAAACTGCATCATAATTACACAACATGTCGAATAACTCACCGGCCACCAAGGAAACAATCTATATACAAATATACAACACCTGAAAACTGAACTGAGAAGTCTGGGCGACAAGCCCTAAATGAAACTAGAACTGATACAAGATTCCTACTCTAGAAATGAATAAATGATGCGTCTAATCCAAACTCCTGCTAGCATCCACATATGCCGCAGCTCCGTGTCCCTGGAATAGAATATCAATCCTGGCGTCCCTGTGGCTGGACACCTAAAAGGTTTTGAAAATAGTTTTATAGCAAGGGTTAGAACCCAAAACATTTTGAAAATATTTAGCAAGTGAATTAACTGCAGTAATTTAAAATGCATGAATGCGCTTCATATTTAAGTTAGTGTCGCACTCCCTTGTGGACATTCTCACCCCTCCACTATTGTGCACACCTACCGGTTACCTTACCCCACCTAGTTGTACTACCCCGTCCAACTAGTCCTGGTATAACCTTCCCTTGCCGTACTACTCTAACCCGAGTATAATGATTCTTGAAATATAAGTTATCTCACTAATTAACTTATTTAATTCCTTCTTACTCTAAAGCATATAACCGTAACATAAGTTATATAAATTAACTACAACACGCACTGTATTACCCATAAATGATTAAATTAATTAATTTCTCATTAATTAACAGTATATAACTATAACCCAAGTTATATAAAGTAAATACACCACACACTGTATTATCATCTACGTATAATATTCACTACTACATTATACATACCTTTACCAATAACCACACATATCACACGTGTACTCATCCTTCCGAGTATGTCCTCACCGGATGATTTTCTCTAAAGTGCCATCTCACTAGGTGTGCTCACATAACCTAGTTATCCAAGTTAGAGTCTCTCACTAACTTGGTTTGATATACGATTGGAGGCGGTCATATTCCTTCCCGGAAAGTGAGATGCCCCTCACCCCCTGTAACGGACGCTATGACCTGGGAATCTACTCGCCCTACTCCTCAAGCTAGGGGATTCATCCACTGCGCGCAACCTCCCCCTACGGCACTAGAGTATAACTAAAATAAATGTCTAATCATAGATACATAATAGCACAGACAATATATACACATATATATATATATACTATCACTATACCGTATATATATATATAACATAAACTCCGGCTCCTCCGTGTACTCATAACCTGTAACACTAGCCTATAATGTCCTGAGTCTCTCGCCCGACTCAACTAAATAAGTTTTCTCACTTATAGATTATCATAATCTCAAGCCTATGGTCCGACTCTAATTTAATTAATTAACACACATTTTTAATTTAATAACTTGGTGTCACTCAACCATTGTCCCCGAACTCACTTACTTGGCCCGTAACTTGATATTTTCCAAGTAGATGTTCCGACTCCAAATTAATTACACTCTCTCAATAATTAATTTAATACTTTGGTGTCACATCACCAACACACCCGGACTCACTCACTTGGTCCATTTTTACATCTCATAATTTCTTTTCCACATTTTTCGCCCACAATGTGTCGCACATTTATTTCCATCATTCTCCTCAATTATATTTACCTATAATTGCGAGCACACTCGGACTCACTCACTTGGTCCATAATTAAATATCACCCGAGTCTAGTCCCCGACTCCAAATTAATTAATTTAGATGAGTAGCGTTACCCTACTACTATACCCGAACTTATTCACCAATTTCGTTATCTTATATTCTCAGAATTTATTCGCCAAAATTCATTTGCAAAGTGTGGCATATAATTTCCCCACTACCCCCAATTATATTCCCTTATAATTGTTAAGAATTAACTCCCATAATAAAAAATTTCTCTCTTCATTATGCTAGGGGAAATTTACAATTAAAATCTTAACCCATAAAAATCCATAAGGCAAACTGTCAAAATAACTGTAGGGTCGATCGATCGACCACCACCCGTCGATCGATCGATCGAACAGGTGTTCGTCCCCTCCACCGAGTTGTTTCCTCCATTAGTGAAATCCCAAGGTTTCTTTCCTCACAATCCAGCCTCAAATCACCCTGTTAATCGTCTTATAGCATTTCTCATAAACTATAAACATTATCTAAACCTTTTTACATCATTAACCCTACGAATCGTGATCCGCTCAAGAACATAAATTTCTAAGGTAAACTTCCAAATTTCAGATTTAAATCCCACCCTTTTATATTCCGGTTTTTCACATTCAAACCCGATAATCCTATTCAGAAGTATATAACCCAACAAATTCCTACTTTGAATCTCATTCAATCGTTCCAAAAATAAAACTCCATTATTGTACCCATTTATACCCAAAAACGGATTTACACCCAAAAACAGATTTTCATCCCCACATCACTATAATATAAATTGATTATCATGCTTTAAGAATCAAAACAGTTAACCACTTGCCTGAAAGTGTTCGTAGTGTCTGATTCCGTTGGCGGAGTCCCTCAATTTGGCTCCAAAAGCTCCCAATTTGTTCTTGATTGTTTTCCCCCAATCTTCCTCTCAAACCCTAGGTTAGAATAATGGTTGCTGCTCCTTTTCCTTTTCTTAGGTTTAGGTTTAAAAACACAAATCCCGTTTTTAGCCTAATGGGCTAAATTAAAATAGCCCAAATCATCCCGTGCGGGCCCGGCTATGCCCAAAAATATCCCGAGACCCAAATGCTACCCCCGGGTACCCTTTTCTGACTATCTCGACCCATCCGGACTCAATCGCGCACTCAGAATCGCCATCCGAATTAATTTATAAAAATCCTTACCTCACCCCCAATTTAGTCTATACCGACTCCCGGCTAAGATAATCGCATACCCCGTCATTACTACCCGAAATGACGCAATTAGATTATTACTATTCACTTAGTAAGTAAATTTACCTAAATATTAGCCATTCACTCCCCGATTAATATTTAAACATATATTGCCATAATTAATTCAATTAAAAATTACAACCCACAAGTAATTTAAAATCCTCGAATTAATTAAATATTAAAAGAACAAAAAAAAATACGGGGTGTTACATAAGGCAATAAGGAGAGATGAGGGAGATGTAAACATGAGGAGAATGAAATAGCAAATTGCATGTGTGAGGTCGGTTCAGTGTACAGGTAGGTTAGTTCTTGGAATGAATGAGGTGAGGTGGAGAAGGATAAAAGGTATGTGTGTGGGATGCACCTGCAAGCTGGTGGTGTACAGATGTTAGGAGCGATAGTGAGAAAATGGGGTTGAAATGGTACAATAGCAAACAACAATGGCTGCTTACTGGTGGTATATGATAAGGGAAAGGCGTGAGAATGGAGAAAGAGTAAGGAAAAGAGATAGAGGAGAGTGAGGTGAGACTAATAGTGGGATTTGAAGGATATAGACATGCATCTGGTTGTACCTGCTTTGTGCATGTAGAGAAGGACGTGAGCTGATGTGGGCAATAGGCTGTAACAACCTGAGACTTTAGAGATGATAATTTATTTATTTTGGGAGAAATAAATATTATTTTATTTGGTGAATTATTAAATTGGCAATTAAAGTAAAAATTTGAAGTTGTTAGAAAGTGTTTCAAATGGAAATTCTGAGGATGTAGTTGTTTTCGAAAGGGTCGAGAAAGTCGGAATGACTGTACTTGGGGTCTATTTAGGTTCCGAAATAATTTAAGTGCGTTTGACTCGAATTAAAGTTACCGAGTCATTTAAAGTGTGTATTATCATTTAAAGATGTTTACATTGGGAAATAAGGCTTAAAAGCCTACGGGAGAAACAATTATCCAAAGAGAGAAAGAAAAATAGAAAGAAAGAAAGAGAGAAGAAGAAAAGAAGAAGAAGAAGAAGAAGAAGAAGAAGAAGAGAGTGAAAGAGGATTTTCCGACATTTACGCGATCTCGAGGACTAATCAGACCCTACGAACTTGAGGCAAGTGATTAAACTTGCTAAATAATTGTTGTGTACAATTTATTTCATGATTCGTGGATTAGATCTTTGGGTTTTAGGTTTAGTTTGATAAAACCTAACTTTTGGGTATAATCTTAGATTTGTTTTAGAGAAATGGATTTGAGGTTATAGATTAGTTTATATGAGTTCTTGGATGAATATTGATGATATATATGTGATTGGGTTGAAGAGAAATGAAGAAAAAATGATTAAAATGAATTTTGGGATTTTTGGCTTACAAAAAAGTAGCCATTTTCGTGAGCTCTGAAGGGCCGAATCGATTCGGCTCCTTACCGAATCGATTCAGAAATATGCAGGTGCCCAGGTCTGAGTGACCGAATCGATTCGGACCTCAGCCGAATCGATTAGTCCTGAGACAGAATCCCAGGTCTGATGACCCGAATAGATTCGCCTTGGAGGCCGAATCGATTCACAGGGCCGAATCGATTCGGAATTGGCCCGAATCAATTCGGAAACAGGGATTTTTTAGGGATGTTTTTCTAGGGAGAATTTCATTCCATTTCGTTCGAGGTTATCGATCGGGAACCTCTATAGGAGTTATGTGGAGTATGTTTTGGAGACTTTTAGAGAGTTTCCCTTATAAGATATTATTGGAGTCATATTGACTTAAATTGAGGAATGCCGATTAGAGATTATGGTATATTCTAAGTGGGGAATCCCACTATTGATGAAAATCCTATTTGGGGATAATTATTAAATTTATATGAAAGAATGAAAATGAGCTTAGTGATGTTTGAATTCTCGGATCAAATCCCAAAGGGGATAACTTTAAAGGTTCATCCAATTAATTGAACCATATTATGGATTGAGAATATGAATGCTAATGAATGTGCATACGGATAAAGAAATATCCTTAATAATGAATAATTTGGGGAGATGTCTCACACAATGAGAAATGCAAATTGAGGTTCCTTAGGATAGAGAGTATCCTTAACATAAATAGAATTAAGAGACAATTCATAATCATGAAGTGGTGCAAAAACTTCAAGTGAGAAATAATATAATGTATACTAAGTGGGGAAGATGTGTGAGAATTGACGATTAGTATATCAAGAGAGAGAAATATACTAAACAATAATATTATTTCATCTACGCCTAAGAGCGTACTATGAATATGTAAATGATGTGGTAGGTATACCTTATATGATGGTATATCTTTATATGATGTGATGATGTATGTATACCTTATGTGATGGTACATATATACATAGTGAAGCATACCCCCTCCTTGTTATCATTGGGAAGTTGTGTGCGATGAGGGTGAGCATCCTGGCTCAATGAGCAGGGTGTGGATATTCCCCAATTCATAGTCGTCCATGGTGATTATTATGTGATATACATTTATTATTTTGGGGGTGAGAAGTCGTGGGTATGTGTCGTTCTCACTTGCCGATTAGGAACTATGACCGCTTACCAAACGTTGTGTGTGTGAGTGATCACGAGGTGGGTGTCGCTTAGCCCCACCAGCTGGTCCCCAGTTTTCTACGTGGTTTGGACAACTGGAAGATGATAGCATTGTGAGCCTGCGTTCTCGAGTTATATCTCGTTTGGATGGTTATTATATTATGGTTGTGATTGGTTACATGGGTATCGAGGGCATAATAGACCTCAACGACCAACATTGCCAAGGAGTAGTGTAATGGGGGGCTTCGGCGAGACGTCCCACACATGAAACGCAGTGTAATGTTGGGAGTGAGGAGACGTTAGTCCTTAATGCTCATACTTATATATTATATGTATCTCAACGATCAACAGTGCCAAGGAGTAGTGTATTGGGGGGGTTACTTGTTTGGATTTCGCTTTTGCGAGACGTACCACGCACGAAACGTTGTGTACTGTTTAGAATTGGGAATAATAAATTAATTAATATGGAATAATGAGAATTTGGATTACACGCATCATGCATTGAGGGCATAATGAATCTCGAAAATCAATACTGTCAGGAGTAGTGTAATGGGGGGTTCCTTGTTTGGATTTCGCATTTGCGAGACGTCTCACGCACGAAACATAGTGCAGTATTGAGAATTGGGAGAAGTTTAGTCCTTAGCCCTTAGAGATGCTAATAACTCATCTATATAATTGTATATTGTTGGCATAACTAGAATATGAGAAATTCTAGTAAAGAAGAATGTTTATGTATATTGTAATTTAGTAAGAGTTTGGTTATGTAAACTTTATATGTCAAGTAAATGAACAAATAAAGAGAGCAATAACATTAGAAATTGAAGAATATGATTTAGATGGAATTTAGATAAGTGTAGATTGCGAGATAAGCTAGATGATTTTAATCGAATATTTATATTGGGGTTTAGCTAGATTTATTTGCTTAATAAAAATTGGGCATTTATTTGGAGATCATGTGCAAACGTTTAGTTGTGCGCTTTAGTTTAGAGGTGAGTTGGATTGTTATGGAAAGTGGGACTCCATTAAATCATGTCATAATGCATTTATAATTATTATGCATTTTAATGCACTTGCTATAAAATGTTTTCAACTCGGGCTCTAACCCGTTTATATTTTCTCCTGCTATGTATATATATTGTATTATTTTAGGGTTTCCTCCACAAGGACGCCTTGGATGTTCATACACCCAGTGTATTCGTGGAGCTGTGGCAGTAGCGGACTGTTGCGGCCCTTTGTCTTAGTCGATTCCTATCTTTTGTATATCTATATTAGGATTCAGTTTGTGTATCGGGTTTATAACCAAGTGTTAAAGATTAACATTTTTATATTTTCTTTCTCAGATTATTATATTGTCTGTGACCCGACAGCATATTCGGGTATTTCATTCTAGTGATTGTGTTGTACTCTTGTATTCATCTCTTTACTTATTGGAGTTTGTATGTATCACTCATCATAGTTAAATGTAGTATTGTTATTATATTGGTCGCATGGTTGGTTTTAAATGGTGTTAAATAAAAGTTTTAAATTTTTGGCAATCCGCTTTGAATAGTTTCGGGTAGTTAGCCTTGTATTATTTAGAATTGTCAGTTGATGTTGAGACTGATCCATCTGAGATACCTGATTTAATGTAGTATAGGGCTGACCACCCGTTATTATTTTGAGCGGGTTGTCACATAGGATTGTGAGGGATTGTACTAAAGGAGAAAATGGAGTAGGGATATGAGAGCGTGGGGTTTTGTTTAATGGATTTTTAAGTGGGTAAATTGGGCGAAAGGTGAGGGGACAAGCTGTTATAAGCAGCAAGTGGGTTGTACCATCTAAGGTGATGGGTGTGCATGTATAGGTAAGCAACTAGGTTTTAGGGAAGATAAGGAAATAAGAGAGGAACTGGGTTGAGGGTTATGGAGTGCATTTTTTAACGATAAGGGTGATGGATGAACCACGAGTGGGAATGGAAGAATGATGTGTGGGGTTGGGATATGCTAGCGGGGTGGTTTTCAAGGATGGTGAATTTGGTTTATGTATGTGTATAAATAATAATGTATATATGTAGGTAAATGTACACATAAATAAACATAGTATAATACCTAACAACAAAAATAGTAATACTAATACTAATACCTAACTCACATATAAAAAAATATATATAAAGACACACAACTATTAAAATACATACTATTAAATATAACACTACTCACACACATAGAAAAATATTTTATAACTAAAACACTCATACGACACACACACACACACACACACACATATATATATATATATATATATATATATATATATATATATATATATATATATATAAGACACATATAGACTACTATATATGATATGAAATGCATATACTTATGTATAATATATGATTAACACAAATATTTATAGTTAAACACGTAAAATATGTACATACTAAACAAATGACCCCAACATATAAAAGTAATACGTACTAAAACATATGCTAATATAATACACACACATGGAGTGACAAACATTGGAAGATGGATTGAGAAAGTCTTGATATAGGGTTTAGATGGGGTATTTTGGATGTCTACGGTCACTCAAAATTAGAAATCATGATTTAGACCCCAACTTGTTGCAATTACATATGATTAAGCGTTTGCGCACATTAACCTAAAAAATAAATAATTTCACATACGAGTCCAATTTTAATAAGAACTGATAATTAAAATAAGTCTATTTAGAGTATAAATAACACAATTCTGTGTGCTTACCACTTATCCCCCAAACATATTTTTTTAGTCATCGAGCAAAAATAGAGACAAACCAAGATAAGTAATCAAAAGTGTGTCACTTTTGCGGGCACTTACAATTTCACTTAGTATGGGAAATAAGTCATTAAACCTCTAGATTACCCTACAAAATGAGTGTTTTCTCGTGAGGGCTTGTTGTGAGTATACTCACAAAATTCAAAAAAAGTTTTTATTGAAAATGATTTACTCAAAAGTTGTAAGTAAAATATCACACAATCAATCATTAAATAGTTTCAATAAATTGGATTATTGAACTATGAAGTATTTAAAAAAATAAACTTGCTTAATACCAAAGACAAAAATCCTTCCTAAAACTCAATGCGTTTTGTGTGAAATCAATCAAAATAGTTTCAACTACCATAAGAATAATTTCTATATTTCCTTTTAATCTACCGAGATTTGGGTAGGTGTATCTATCTTGTTTGTGAGGATATGAGTAAATGTAATTAAGTTCAAACGTCTTATACACATAGAGAATTGACCTCGTGAAATGAATGTTAACCACTACTTTGAGAATGTTGAGTTATTTACCATATTGAATTCTCATTTTCTCGAACACTGTACTAAGTGTAAAAATGGGATTAATGTGATGGGTGATGGGGAAATCAGATAGGGAAGATGGATGATAGGATGTTATGGATTTTTTGAAAAGAGTGCACTATAACTTGAACAATTTATGCCTCCATTTCATAAGATTTTGATCCCATGCTTTTCTACTTACTTTTTTGGTCATTTTTTATCTTTGTTTTTTTCCTTTTTTAATAGTTTTCTTTCAATTTTTTCTTTTTTTATTTTCTTTTTTTTACGATGCAATTTCTCTTGATAATACTAATGAATACATTTAAGTTCTGGAATTTCGAGCATTTTTTCTCAAAAATGAGGGTTATGATGGGGAATTATATATAGATGATGTGGGGGAATAAATATGGGAAAATATGGAAATTTAAAGAGTACAATGGTAAAGTGAATGGTAATGTGATATGGAAAAATGGTAAGTGGATGGTTGAAATGGTTTAGTCATATGGAAAATGGTAAGTGTATAACTGCGATGATTTGACGCTCGGGACAAATTACAAGACACGTGTTTCTTACAACTTGAAAGTGAGGACACTATGAGTGATTAAGCCAATTTTAAAGAATAGTGAGATCATACAATGATTTAGTACGACATCCAAAGAAATTTTAACTCTAGTTTTGACTCGAAGATTGTGTAAAATTCCTCAAAAAGGTGAAAATCTAAAAAATTCACGGGTTTAAGTCTCCACTAGTGATCCTTAAGGTACTCTTGAGAATTTTTACACTCTTCAACTTTATACTATTATGACGTGATAAGTGAGCAAAAAATGATGAGTTTAGGAATTCACAATGCTACTATATATAAAATGATATGCATATAGTTATATATAATATATAATAAATACAAATAATTATAGTGAAACACACAAAATATGTACATACTAATTAAATGACCTGAACATATAAAAATATTACATACTAAAAAATATTCTAATACAATACACACACACATGGAGTGACAAAAAATAGAAGATGGATTGAGAAGGGTTTCAGATAGTGTTTAGATTGGGTGTTCGGGATGTATCGGGTCACTATAAATTGGAAATCATGTTTTAGACCCAACTTACCGCAATTTCATATAATTAGGCGTTTGAACCGTAATCACACACATTGACCTATAAAATAAAAAATTTCACATATAAGGTCGATTTTAACAAGAACTAATAATTAAAATAAGTCTATATCTAGTATAAATAACATAGTTATGGGTCCTATTCGCCATCATATCCTTGCGGTAAATCATCCATATTATCCTTCATATCATATCCTTGGCAAATTATACATGCCAACCTTAGTAGTTACACGTAACTCAACTAGTGTATCCACATACCCTGACTACATGTCCCTTATGTAAGCATAGATAGGGGAATTAAAAATACATAAATAAAGTAATGAAGACATACCCTAGTCCATCTGATATGGTACCCATTAAACGAGGTACTAGGATAACCATCCTCTTTAGATGTCTCCCCAACTCCTGTGGTGCTGTTAGGGCTAACGGAACATGAATCGGTACTGGAAACTAATGTGTCAGTGGAATTGTGTAAGTGGTTGTATCATGTTACCCTGCTAAATAAATTGTCTTATATTGGCCTTTGAACACCACTTGGTCAAATGAACCTCATCTCCATATCCATAACATTGTCCCTAAAAGACTCTATGGTAATCCCCTTATTTTTGGCACGCAACCTCCCCCTTATGTTTCTTCCATGGTAGATAATACGTTACTGATCATTGCATTGTGCCTTTTTGTCCTCCTTGCGATGAAAGTGATTTTGCCCATTTTCCCCACCATTCTTATCTAGAGTAGAGTTTGTAACCTTGTTTATTTTCTTCCTATTATTAGATATCTAAAAGTCTGAATTCTCCTAACAATGCATAAGTGTAACATTTACTACCTGGGTATATAAGGTGTGTGATGGATTCCTCAATAGTACTTGAGTGATCCTCTAAGTTAGTCCCATAATGAAATAGTCTCCTCATTGCTCACCTCCTCAAATAAAAATAAAGAGAGGTTTATGAAATCTTATTTATGTTCAGCCATCGTAAGGCTCCCCTGAACCAAAATCGGAAACTCCGTTTTATTTTTTTTATCTAACTAGTGGCGAACAATAATTACACTTGAAACTTTTCCTAAATTCAACTATAGTTACGTTGTTCCTAAACACCCACCGCTATAACACATCACCTGTCAGCTTAAAGCAAGAAAGCCTCTACATATGAATATTTATCTCTAAGTGTCCTTCTTCCATTAGTGTTCTACTTAAATGTCCATAGTCCCCTCAAACTCTTGCGGGTTACCCTTATTAAAGGCCCCACAAACCCTCTCCCAAATAAATAATTGTGGGTGAATTGGCACAACCACCTACGATTATGGCTGCTAGGGATGATGAAGGTGTTGCAATGCGACCTTCACCTCGATTATAACTGCCTGGGTAATAATGGAATACAAGTCAACTGGTGCTACAAGTGGTGTCCGTTTTGATTGTTGCTGGTCCGCCACGGTCTCCCGATTGGTAGCCCGGATAGTAATTGTCCATCCTCTCCTATCTCGAGTGTTTTTCTTCTAAAAGAAAATAAGAAAATTTGTATAAGATATCGATCACTAATATAGAGTAAAAATCATCATAATCATTGGGTTCAAATAATAAAAACGCAATGCGAAAAACCTAACGGGCACAACACAAATTCTAAGAACACTACAACCTGGGGGATCTCATACCAATTGTAACACCCCCTATTTTGCGCGTGCAGTTGATAAGGCTGACACACCGAAGATAGGGCATGTTATAAAAAATTTACCATTCTTAGTATCAATGATAAATAAAAATGACAGTAATATAAAACCATGCACGACATAATAATAAATGATAGTATAAATAATAGTCTCCAAAATAAAGTTGAATCCACCAACCATAATGAACTCCACAATAGCAAATAGTCTCAAACTAAAACGTAAAAAAAATTGGAACCACTCCATCCCATAAATAAAAGTCCTGAATAATGAATAACTAGAATATCAAGTTAAATTAAATAACAATCCTAACCAATGCAACTCCAGCTACTCACTCCTATTGATCCTACCCAAGAATACCTAAAAATATATTTTAATAAGAATTGGTCAAGGCCCAAAAGTTGCAAGAAATATCTACATTACTTAATAGTATTAAATTAGAGTCATTCATTCCTCATGCCGTCCCCCGCCAACATTCATACCAAATATACATCCCATCTCCTCTAACCTGAAATAATTCCAATTATATGAATTCCTCATAACCTTAATATATTAAGTCTACCATCCCATAACTTAGTACATTTTACCCACAACCAGTATACACAAATTAACCTTTTTAGAATATATCACTAGATACATACAAAGAGTCTCATGCCCAATATCTCCTAACTCCCAAATGAACAAAAATATATGCATGGGACGTCTCACGAATGAAATCCAACCAATGACCCCGATATAATTCTGATTATTTGGATCAATCATGAGAATAAATGGTACGAGACTCCCTAAACAAATACCAGTAATCCCAACTTACCATAACCATATCGGTTACCCAAGAGAACTAATCCAAATCATATACTAAACAAGAACCATACCAATAACCTAACCATCCTACCTAGAGGAGTCAACCATCTCCATAAACACCATATGTTATGGATTATATAACATAATATAAATACTTACATCGGTTCAGACTAAACAACCAACCCTGAACCATATAAAATAGAGTATTCAACCCACTCTTACAGTTTTATCATTTGAATAGGTTATCCAACCCTTAACTGTAATATGGTTGAGTAATCAATCAACTTAAGCTCCATCCTTAAACCATACAGAGAGTATAACTTCTCCAAATTAATCCAACGTTAAGAAATGTATCGCAACCATATATTGCTAATCATTCTCTATCCATTATTATTAACCCACCCATGGTGCATTTGAACATTTTTAATATATTATATACAACTCCTCGTTTAAATTTTAACATAAAAAGATATATTCCTGAATTATTATCATAACGATTTCCATTTCCCATGTATACCTGTACGCGTATACAATTAATATGTATCGTCCTAACCATGCCCATTAAGGCGTACAAACCTGAATTATAAACCACACGCAACATCCCAACATATATGCATTTAACATTATTATTAAATTAATCTTACAATCGGGTTAAGTAATCCATATGTGTGTGTGTGTCTTTCCCTCTCTCTCTCTCACTATATATATATATACTCATACTCGTGATTATTCACACATCTAAATAAATATACCCTAAAGCCTTGTATACAATTATATGTAAAGTCATAAGGCATCCTATCCCAACAGAACACCACTAACCATATTCTTAGGGCTGTAAACGGATATTCGAAAATCCGCATCCGTCCGATATCCGAATCCGAATTTGTGGATATTTATCCAAAAATATTGAAACGGGTACGAATATGGATACTCTTTAAAAATATCCGAGAAAACGGATACGGATACAGATAGTACTAGTATCCGACACGGATAATCCGTATCCGATGCGGAGTATCCATTTTATCGGATATCCATTTTACCGAATATCCGTATCCGTCAAACATATGTTTAAAATGTTACTAATAATATTAGTATTAATATTACTAATAAAATAATATTAAGACAAATCTTAATCGTTTATTCCCAATACAAAATAAACACATACTCCACTCAAAACAAAAACACCCTAAAGTTATTATTTTATTGGGTATATTATAAAATATCAAGTATTATTATTTAATTGGGTATATTATCATGGAGTTACACTAAAGTTACAATACACCTTATCACACACAACATACACCGACTAAAGAACATATACTCAACTAAAAAAAACTAACTTCGTTTCATTTCTCCTTCGTACAAAATAAGAGAAAATAAACTCTTATGTGGTTGTCCATTAGTTTCCTTAATTATAAATAAATGTAAGAGAGAAACAAAAAAGAATGTAAGAGAGAAACATAATAGAATGTAAGAGAGAAACATAAAAGTAAAGAGATGGTTTTGATTGTAATGAGAACTGAAGTTAATGACATGTATATTATATACAAAATAAAATTGTATACTTATTAAAATAAAAATATCAGCATGTTTTGAAGACAAAAGGTCCATGAGGTTATCATTCTCAATAAATTTGATTAATCTAAAAGGTGCATATTTATTTATACTGTCATGGAATGCGACTGTTATTTTTTTTGGATGACTTTAAGCTTATATGGTTGTAAAGTATGGATGACTTTAAGCCATATTATCATTATGGAATGATACTATTATTATGAAATCCATAATTGGTGATGTTAGGAGATAGTAATTTTGTTACATATTTATTTGGATTGGATTTCATTGGATTGGATATTTTAATTGTTATTTTTTGCGATGGTTAAATAATGTAAACGGATACGGATATTATTCGAATCCGAGGTATCCGAGCGGATACGGATATGGAACTATCCAGACGGATATGGATACGGATACGGATAGTACATTAAGATAGCGGATACGGATATGGAAAACATGGTATCCGATCCGTATCCGTCCGTTTACGACCCCTACATATTCACATATATATATCCTCAATTGTTTGTCTTAACCGAATATACCCTAAATGTATAATACATATTTATATATTTAATAATATATAGTATAGTCCCCTAAAAAGGATTCCCCAAATTTATTTTCTATATCCACTCAAAATCGCCAAAAATTCACACCAGAAAAACAATACGAGTAAAAACCTCCCCATACCATTGTTATAGCGGCATCTTGTACCCACAATAGTGGCCCAATTGAACCTCTACAATTTTTTTCCCCTGCCACTAGATTTTATAACCCCTTTCAAAAGTTTCAATGCTACGTTATTTAATCCTCTTGTCTTCAACCTTCGGCCTAATTTCAAATTTCTACAACCCTAACTGCCATTAAAGGATTTCAGAAGACTCCGAACAATCCCAAAACACTCTATTTAAATTATAAAGTGATTCTAAATAAGTCTTACCACTTAAATAAATTGTATTCAGTCGTTAATTCATTATTTACAGGACAAAATCAATAATTTATTTTGTTCATAGGTGTTCGTCTTAATAATTAATTTTAATTAGTTCCTTAACATAAACTTGTGAATAACAATAAATTAGCAATAAAATTATCAAAACCAAATTTTACCATTATTTACATCAATGTATTCAATGTGGTTAATCATTGAACATGTGTTTAATCTTAAATACTAATATATATAATTAATATAATCAAATTTGTAGTTATTCAAGGTTTAATAATCAGATTTGAATCATAATAACACGTTTCTAATAATTGAAACATACTCACTGATTAAAATCACAAACAAGTTACATTAATATGACAAGCCAGATAGTATTTCTCTCCTTAAAGAATGTTAAACTTTGATTAATTTAACACCCCGTATTTTTTAGGATAAAGAATTTATTTAATTTAGTGAATTAGAATCTAAACTAAATTGATGATTTAGAGAAATTATTCAATTTGGAGAATTTATTTAATTTGGAAGATTCAATTTCTTTGGAGAATTAAGATTTTAATAAATTCGGGTTATTCTTTTTTAAGAATATATATGTTGGTTGAAATTGGAGATTTTAGTTAAGTAACTCGGATGGTGATTCGGAGTGCGTGATAAAGTCCAGAAGGGTCGAAATAGTCAAAAAAGAGTACCGATGGGTAGTAATTGGGTCTCAGAGCATTTTTAGGCATAATCGGGTTCACACGGGGGTGTTTGGGTCATTTTAATTTGATCCATACACTTGATTTCGGGATTCACCTAATAAAACCTGCATGAGAGAGGTTGTGGCAGACACAACTCAAATAAGAAAAACCCTAGTTGTAGAGGGAACAAAAGGAATCAAGTAAGAGAGATTTTAGGAGCCAAACCAAGAAATTATTGATGTGTTCTTCATCAAAAATACTGTCTACAACAAAAATCAGAGTCTACGAATTGTCCAGGTAAGTAGTTAAACTTGCTTTCAATTTAATTGCAGTAATTCGATTCATATCATAGTGGGTGTGATAAAGAAATTCGTTTTGGGGAGTGGGTTATTATATAAAATGGATTTTGATGATTTGAGGTTATTATGTAGATTAATTATGTGGTTGATGATGTTCTATGATTTAGTGAAGTTGGAATTCGAATTATATCAGATATCCAGTAGTAGATGTGAAGTAACTGGGATTATAGAATCGAAATTTTGAAAACGATTGTACGAAACCGTGAAAACCCAATTCAAGGATTTAATAACATTTGAAGAAAATAGATGATGGTTAAGATTACTATAATGATTAAAAACCATGTTAAAGGTGGGTTTCAGGTTATCTTCATCGAGTTACACTCGGAGAAGCAGTAAAGAAGCTTCCATGGATTACCAATGGAGGAAAAGAGATCAGCGAAGAAAAAGAAGATGAACAACTCACTTCAAATGGCATTGCTAGTCGTTCAAACGACATTGCACAATGTTCGAACAAGATTAGTTTCTCGTTCAAATGAGATTTTTATCTCATTCAAACGACCCTAGGTTTTGGACATGGAGATAGATCTTTTCATTACGAACACGTGGCCGCATGTTTCGTATTTTTTTATTTATTTTAATTAGTTATGATTTCACTACGGAAGGGTGTCTGAAATCGAAATTCTTTGGGAGAAATCAAATCTGGATTATTTAGGGATGTACGTAGATGAGTGTAGAACTCTCGAAAATATTAAGGAACATTATTTTTACCTTGAAATTGGATGGTAATGAATTCGGGGTATGGATTCGAATGGAAATTCGGATTAAATAAGGATATGGAGTGGATTGTGATGTGATGTGATTAGTGAAAAAAAATATGAATGTAAGTTAATATTTATTTAATAATGAGTCGAGGATTGTGACTCGAATATTTTTAGGAAAGTGCGTCAAGATTGGGCACGGAATGGCCAGATTAATTTATTATTGGAAAAATATAATAAATTATTGAATATTAAATGAAACGAGAGGTGTGAACTAATATTTGGGTTTGGTAGAATAAATTCTCTAGAGTAACTATACTTGCCGCATGAGTGAGTCGGAGTATTGTACTTGGGTGACACTACTTTAATAAATTAATCAATGTGAAATTGATAAGATTAATCGGTGTAATTTAAAATGTAACGAATTTGGGGAATGAGTGAACCTATTCCTTACATCAGTAGAATTTGATTGACTTACCTACTGAAATATTTGAAAGGAAAACTGACATACTTCGAGTAATGAGGGATACTCAGAAATATACGATAAGAAGTGTAAATTGGAATTTAGTAATACGTAGTATATTCTGGAGATATATATTCTACGTATGGGATATATGATATAGGTTGTGTGTATACAGTATACTTATACTGATTTGTATGATTTATTATGTTTATGACATACCTACACTACTTGCTATCGTGGAACGTTTTCGCGTCGGGACTGTCATATCCTGATGAGACTTTAAGGGGATTTTTGACTTGTGCCTCAGAATATAGAACCTAGGTAAGGGCTATCTGTGATAATGATAGTGATGATGATCATATGGGTGCGTAGGTATGTGCATATCCCATAGGCTTGGAACTATATTCGCCTCTAATATGTGTGATTTGTGATAATGGTTCGAGTGAGATACTGAACCAGTGGTCCTTTATACAATGTGTTATGTACCGATACTTGATAGTAGAGTATGCATGCACCGCTGGTCTCAACCTAGGTGTGTTGTATTGTATATATATAATTATAAAAATAAATATATATACTTGTATTTTATTCTACTATGTATGCTTGGTAAATGATGTATCGGGACATGACAACATAGTATACATGTACCCCAGCCCATCCTAGGGCTGCCGTATTAGTTTAAATGTAACAAGGTGATAAATATATGCTTACGACTTATTCTATGGTGTGTAAGTAGTAGATGAGAAAGATAGTCACATTTAAAATAACCCTAGTGGGTGGAGGATTAATCATATAATGAGAACATCATAATTGGCTAATTGAGACAAAAAATCAAATGATGTACTGCGGCATAACGAGTTAGTATGTAGAAAGAGACTTAATACAGCTAGTTAGGTGGGGTAGCTTAACTAGGCGTGACACCCACCTAATTAAATACCGGGTGATCAGCCCTTTATTAAATTATAATCAAGGTGAACGGTTGGTTCATTCTTAGCATCACTGTCACAAAATAAACTTTTCAATTTAAACACCCTAAATAACTAAGCTACGTGTCAAAACCTTTAAAACATTATTTCCATTTTATTAAATCCAATTATGAAAACCTTTAGTAAGTAACATTTTAAGAGTCCCACAATTAATAAGACTGGAAATAAACACCCATGAATTTAACCATTCAGATAAATCAATACCAACTTTAAAACCACAAAGGAAAACCATCCAGACAGTAATCAAATCCCAAAGAGTAAGAATACTAAAGATAAATGAACATAATCTCTGACAAATCCAACGGAATAAGGAAACGGGCGACACATGCCCAACTAATTAGAACTGAAATAAGAGTGGAATCAACAACGAGGTCGTCTAAGGAAATGGCCTGCAACTCCCACATAAGTTGTAGCACGTCCAGTCCAAAGAACCTAAGCATGACGCCCCTATGGCTGGGCACCTATAATACATACATATATATATATATACAAGAGAGAAAAGATGACAAGAGACGGGTCAGAGCCCGATTGTAAAACAGTTTAAATTTAGTTTATCAAGTATTTAAAATGCTTACCGGCTAATGCAACAATCATGTTAGTATGCGACACTCTCTTGAGAAATTCTCAGCTCTCACCTAGTGTGCACGCCTACCGCACTATTAACCCCGAAAGTTCATTTTAATGTAAATCTCCCATAAGGTTTCATGTTGACAATTTCTATGGCTAAGATAATTATTTTCTGAGAATAAGGTTCGCACAACTATCTCATTTCATTTGAAAAATATACCAGTGTTGTCATAAGATTTCCAAACACTTATATTAAAGTCAGAGTATTAATTTGTTACTGAACTACTTTTTATACACAGATGAAAGTTCCCAGTTTCATGTGTGTATATATATATATATATATATATATATTAAATCACTCATATAATATATATACTATCGGCACCCCACATAAACTTTATGGTGCTGGCATACTCTGCTATCAAGTCCCCGTATCACTCGCACTAAGGGAAATATTAGTTCGGAATCACTCTCGAACTATATTAACACAAAACACATACAAATGGAGGCGAAGCATAGTTCCAAGTCACTAAGAGGTCAGCACATACCCTCATGTCTCTTAGGACCGTTTGACTATCAATCAGATAGCCCGTACCAATGATTTCTATGTTCAAGGGTACAAGTCAATATCCCCCATAAAGGTCCCATCGAGATAAGATCGTCCAGGCGCGGTAACCTCCGTGATAGCAAGTAGCGCGGGCATGATTTTTCACATATATAATATATGCACAAACACACAGTCATATATATATTATCCCCATTTCTAAATTAGGTACACCCACGACCCATAATTATGATTATTCGTTCTTAGTACACTATACTCGATTATCCTGTATAACGGGCTCGTCTTTTTTATTCTTAATTATAGATTATTCCATACTTACTTCATATCCCTCGTAGTATTCTATCTCCCTGTGTATAATTTCAGTAAGTACTCTCTTATCTTCTAACGTAACTTCCTTATGAGTCTCACTCCTTTAGTTACATGTTCCCATAATTTCCTATGTGTATATTACTCCCCATTAACCCTAACTTCGTCTTACATTAAATACTCACTTTTTACTAAGTCCTACTGGTCCTCTTTATGTCCCAAAATGTTCTAACAATAATGCTCAAAGGTTACTACTCATTTTAATCGAAACAAACTATTATAAGAGGAATATGAGTTTTCCAGGAGGGGTCGATCGATCGATGGAAGGGGGTCGATCGATCGATGCTCTTTGATCGATCGATCGATCGATCAAGCAGTTATGGCAAAACTGCAGAAAATCCAGTTACGGAAATCCTTCTCCAAACTCAACCAAATCATCATATTTATTTCTCAAACTCCCAACAAATGATACTACAAGTGTTATATACCCAAATACATAATTTTCTACGTAAAACATGTGGGTTTTCATCAAGTATAACGATTCAATTGGGTAAAATCTACATAAACTTCAAGAACACTAATATTTTCTTTAAATTTAAATTCTTCTAATTCTTTCCTAGATTTTCTACTTCTAATTCAATGAAAATTCATGGTGTAGCCTCTACATGTGAATTATATTTCCAGAATATGATTATTACCTCTACAACATGCGAATTCTAGTCTCCAATATATATTTTCTTTCATGAAACTAGTTCTAATCAACCCTAGACTAACATAATTGAAGCATTAACTAAAAATAAAGCAAGATAGATACTTGCCTGGAAATCTTTGTTTCTGATTTGTGGAAGAAAGTGGTATGGTTGTGTTCCTCGTCGCGCGATCTACACTTTGGCGGTGACGGCGGTGTAAACGACGGAGTTTTTGTCCTAGAACTCCTTAGAAAGCTTCTCCACTTTTTCTCCAATGGTCGTTCTTTGGTTTTGCTTATGTTAACCCTAGATGACAACCCCTAACATCTGATATAGCCTTGGTAAATTCGTGGGTTTAATTACCCAAAAATATGAAATGTCCAAAACGCCCTCCCGGGATGCTAATTAGGCGTAAAAATGCCCCGAGACCCAAACTAAACCCCCGGGTACATTATTTTGACTATCTAGACCCTTCCGTACACATTGGAACACTCAAAATGACCATACAAGTGACTTATAATTTATTCACTTTTAATAATACTAATTTAATCCCAATACGACACCGACGCGTCCCGACTTAATTTTCCAAAATTATCACATTATTCCCTCGTGACAATTTTAATAAATTCAATCCTACATATTCCTCTACTCAATAAGTAATATTTAACAAATCAATAATTTTCCAATAATTACTAACTCTCGTCGCGCTAGTAACATTTAAAACAAATTTCTGGATTAATATTAAATTAATTTATCTCAATTAAATTTAATAAATCCCTAAATTTAAAAGCCATAAAAATACGGGGTATTACACTAGGAAAGGTTATCAGGCAAACGTTAGGTGTGCACATTAGAAGAGGAGTGAGTATAAGCCAAGAGAGTGCGACACTAGCTTAAATATGAAGAGTGTACATGCATATTTAATTACAATGATTTAACTGCTTGCTAAATATTTTCAAAATCTTTTACTTGGGCTCTGACCCGTGTCAAAATATTCTTTAAAACCTTTTAGGTGTCCAACCACAGGGATGCCAGTTGAATATTCTATCCAGGGATGTGAAGCTGCAGCTCATGTGGAAGTTGCAGGACTTGCTATAGACACTTCGTTCACTTATCTCTAGTGTAGGATCTTTACTCCATTAGTCATTTGGGAATGTCTCCCTCAATTTTAGTATTCAATTATTTATTTGATCATTGTGTATTCCGGTTATTGTTTCAGTTTACTGTTGAATTTTATTGTTGAATCGATAGTTGATTCGATTACTTGTATTTATATTATTCACTGGTGTTGGATTTATTTATCAGTTTGTGATTGATGTTTTAATCCTTATTTACCTCCGCATGTTTTTAATAAATGAAAGATAAAATTTGGCACCAGTCTAATTAAACTACTAGGGGGTTAGTAACTTTAAAAAAAATCGATAGTGATGCTAAGAATGAGCCATATGAGACAAACGTTTTATTTTGATCAAGGACTGACCACCTGGTATTTTAATAGACGGGGTGTCACAATTAATCCCTCTTATGAGTTCTCTTCTCTCAAAGTTTGCCTTTAATGCTAGGTTTTCTATTACGATTTATTATTATGATTAATGAGATTAATAACATATTTATAACTCTAATCCTATCGGTTACTTATGGTCCCACTTTTGGACCTACAAATAAATCCAAAACACAAACCAAATGCTCCTAAAATATAGCCCAAATGGGTACCGATCCATAGGGCCCAATTTGATACACTAAAAACATCACTCCGGGCATTTTTATTCCCCTATAGCCTGGTTTAACCATATTAACCCGCATCATACTAATTAATTATAATCATGAGTCGTACACATATTATTTAAATTCTCTCTTAAATTCTCTTTATAATACAAACCAATTAATTTTAATAAATTTTTTGTCAAATCATCTGAATCAATATTAATTAATTATTAAATAATTATTTATTTAATGCACAAAAATACGAGGTATTACAAAAACTAAGTCGACATACAAATCCATATTGATAAATACAAACAAGTAGGCATGTCATTCTGGCTCTATGAGCCGAGCCTATGATTGATCAGGCTCGGCCCGATTTTGATTTACTTCGCTCAAGCTCAAGCTTGGCCCGAACGAGCTTGAGAGTGCTTGGCTCATGCTCGGCTCAGAAAGTAAATCATGCTTCGGGCCCGATTAGAGAAGGCCCGAATTGAATATTCCAATACATATTTATTTATTTTAATAATAAATATTCATATTTCAGCAATAAAAAAACGATTTCAGCACTAAAAAATAGAATTCAGCACTAATATTCACATTTCAGCATTAGTAAAACATATTTCAGCACTAAAAAATAGATTTCAACACTAAAAACACATTTTAGCACTACAAAACAGATTCCAACACTAATATTGACATTTCAACATTAAAAAATCACATTTCAGTACTAAAATAACAGATTTCAGCACTAATATTGACAAGTCCCGTAAGATTAAGTAAAGTAAATTAATAAATGACCCCCTTATTTTTGTTTCTTTAATATTAAGTCCAATAGTTTATTTGCGTAAGGATAAAATTATAAAAATTATTTTGTTTTAAAATATTTTTTACGTATCATAGAAAATAAAATAATTTTGTAGATATATATAAAAATATATATTTGGATTTTATTTTGGATCGAGCCTAGTTCGGTCTTGAAAGTGCTTCGCTCGCGCTCTACTCATATTGAATTCGGGCTTAATATCTCGGCTCAAACTCAATAAAAGCTCGACCCAAATTTAGCGGTCCGAGTCGGGCCTGCTCGGTTCAATTGACAGGCCTACAAACAAGCAAACATCATTAAGAAAATAAATCAAACACAACTATTTTCCTCAAAATCCGCCACATATCTTCATCCTAGTCAAGACCCACTGAAAAAATAAAAGATAAGACTGCATTTGTTTTTTCATCTGAATTTTGAAGTCTAGAAATCTGAATCCGAAAAATATGTTTATTTTCAAGTCTGAATGGACCTCTAAATGGGTTTATTTATACAAATTCAGATTTAAGTTTACCTAAGAGGAAAATATAGTTGTTAGCCTATTAACCAAATAAGAAACCAACACTATTCTATACATTTTAAGTCTGAATGGTTCAAATTCATACAAAAGAGGAAAAAGTAAATGAGCCCAAAGTAAGGTCATGTCTTCACCGAAGACCCATCTTCGTCAAAGACACTTTCATCTTCGTCAAAAATTGAAGATGGGTTCGACGGTGAAATGAAGACATTGATCTTATTGACTAGACCAGTGATATTAAATCTAATAAATATAATCCATTGAAAGCACAAACATACAATCAACAATGATCAATAATATTCATATCAGTATTAAGTTTGACTTTAATCTCTCTCTCTCTCTCTCTCTCTCTGAGCTTGAGATAAATTAGGATAGCTTCCAACTTATTGAAATTATTGTAGGAATATATGAACATTATGGGTTAAAGGTTGGAACTTTTTGGGTGATAATTTGGATACCTAATTAAGTGAGTAGTTAAGTTAGGTAATCAAGTTAATAATTAGTGACCTTTGTATAAGTAGGTTACTTGTTTTGTGTTTTGTACAATATGCTGGGTATGCGTACTCTGGAGATATATACTTGATCGTATATTCTTATGGACCGTGCAATGGTGCCACTTCGATATCCCGATAGATAGATACGGGTTATACCCTGGTCTATACGATGGCGAGCACTACAACGTTATTATATCCTGGGTCGGGCAACGGCGCCACTTCGGTATCCCGAAAGAGAGCGATGGGCTTACCCTGGGTTGTGCGATGGTGCCACTTAGGTACTCCGGTAGATATAAATGGGTTGTACCATGGGTTGGGCGATGAAGCCACTTCAGTATCCCGAGTATGGATCATACTTATGTGGATGCAGACTTAGAGAATGTTTGTATTCCTTGATATGTTCATATACTGGAGATGTATAATATCTTTAATAATAGAACCTTTACCCAAACAGTACTTACATTATGGAGATGTTAGAGACCATACTTCCCGGATATAGTTGATATTTAGATAAATAACATGGTTAAAAATGTAATATGTATAGCTACTCAATTAAGATGAATAAGATGTAATCATAGGATACATGTGGGGTTTGGGATTAGACACATGTGATAGCTAGGGTTGTTTGGATTTGAATAACTTAAGAACAATTAAAATACGAGATAAATATGCGTCATTATATTATAACCCAAACTCCATTATATTCTTATACTTTGTAGACTTAATGTTTATGTCATTATTGACTTTAATTTTCATGATATATGAAACTATTTTTGCCTTTGCCATACATGCTCGATACCTCACATCGCTCAATGTAAATGAAATACATCTAAAAGGGGTTCTAACGTTTAATCTTCAAGCCTTGGTAGTGAATTCAAATAGAGACCGATGGGCTCAAGTATAAATACTATGTCGGTATACTAGAGAACTTAAAATAACGCGAAGGGTCAAGCTATAAGATAATAGCTACGCACTCAAGTAGTAAAAATATTAAACATGAGTGTAAATAATTATTATATAATTATTAAGTTTTAAATAAAAAGTTTACGATTATTACTCTAACCGTTATACTCAACCCTTAACGGTGTCAAAATCATTAAAGAAATTTTATTTTACAAACCCCCACCCTTATTGGTGTCAAAACCATTACCTAATGTTTTCAATAAACTCATCTTATACCACTACCGTTCCCTATATAAGGAAGAGATAAAGAATAGTAAAAATATCCATACATCATAACTAAAAAATATGAAAATATCTATGCTACCGATGAAGCACCTTATACCTTTGACTTGCTTAAGTCTACATTGTATAAGTGCTCAACTAATTTGGAAATATTGTCAAAATTGGTAGTCCATCCTAGAAACCAAAAAGCCTCAGAACCTATCTCTCTAATCCTCTTCAAAGATCAATGATGGTACAAAATGAATCACACAACACACAATTAGAAGTGCATATATGTGTTAATATTGCCTAAAATTGAGTGTGTGTTTGATTCCCCTTGAATTGGAGCATTAATATTTTTTTGGGAATTTTTTAATATTTTTAAACCTTTTTAAACATTTTTTTAAACATTTTTGAATAAATTTTTTTATTAATAAAATGGGTTTATAAAATGTGTGGGGTTAATATACTATTTTGGAAACTTCATTTTTCACTGAAATGTTTGGTTGGGTACGATCTCATAGCGCTAGAGACTTCAGGGTGAGGTTTTGTAATTAGTTTGATGCGCGTGTGAGAGCCTCTTACCAGCCAACACTTGTCATCCTTTTGGTGCGTTAGTTTGTGTTTGTTATGTGAGAGGATAGCCAGGTGCATTGGTGATCGTTGGATTTTTCCTTATCAAGGGTTTGCATGCGTTCTTAGTTAATCCCAGTGCAAACCTTTTGAACCAATCAGAACCATCTTATCCACCGCTGTTTTATAACCATAGGATCAAGTCAAACCTTGCAAGACTTCATCACAGCCATTGATTTTCCTCGATCATCCAGAACCTTCCCCAGGCACTATATATACCCTTCACTTCTCAGCCTTAGAGAACTTTTGGTCATTCGTCTTTCTGAGAGAAAAAAATAAGAGAGAAGTGAGAGAGAAGAGAAAAGAATAGAGAGAAGAGAGAGAAAGAAAAACCTGTTAGCCAAACCCTAACCCTAACCCTAAACAGTTCACCTTCTCTGAAATAAATCTTCGTATATTCAAACCCAAACACAACCTGAGTGTCTGAGAGAGAGAGAGAGAGAGAGAGAGAGTGGTTTGTTCATATCGTTGCTGTAACCTCTTGATTTTTAGATCTTGTACACAACTTAAACATTTGTGTGAAGATCTAGTTTCTTTTTCATAGAAACGTTAGATCTACATACTATATGTTACATTTTCACTAGATCTGCATCTTTTATACTTGTTTTAAGTAAATAGTACTGATTTGGTTTTGAAAATGTTTTCTGGTTTCTTTTCTTACGAAACTTAATTCTGACCTAGTTGGATTCGCACTTGGAGGGTTTTCAATCTCATAAATGTTTTCAAAAGAGATTGATTAAGGTCTTGACCGATTTCTGAAGCAAGATCTCCGTGGAATATGGGTTATCTTTAAAGGTCAAAAGGATTTGAGTTCTATGAGAAAGAAATAAATTGAAATCACTGCATATAGACTTTATATGTAATTTACTAGGATTGTTTGTAAATCTAAGTGTGTGTGAGTTCATGCATGTGAATAGGAATCACTACACAAACACTTAACACACTACTACACTGGAAGTGTTGTGTTTAAGATCTGAAATCATTGAGTCGACGTAAAGAAGCTAAAGCAAAGGAAGTTAGCAAACTGGAGGAACATCAACAACAAATCAGATCTATCAGAAGCTAGAAGGACACCAAGGGGGTATATTCCTAAACTTAGAATAGGTTGATTTGTGTGCTTGCATGTTGTATAATTTGTAACTGATTTTTGTTATTAGTGGATTTTTTTGCTTTTGTGACTTAGAAGTCACCGTGGATGTTTCTTCTGTTGGGAGAGGTTTTACCACGTTAAAATCATTGTGTTGATTATCTTCATCTACTCACCTCATTCTTTAAGTGTGCTGAATTTTTGAAACTGCCTTGGTTTTAAAAACTGATTACATAATCTTAATTACTCTCGTACATAAGTTTCTTTGTAAACACATCTTGTTTATAATTTTTATTTTCAAAAGAAAAGGGTTTCTCCAACAAACATTCGGAGTTGCTTATACAGTTTAACCTAGTGTTAAACGACATTAGAGACGTTTTTCAATTGGTAACAGAGCCCTGTTAACTTTATTTCAAAAGATCTTGTGTTTCTGAAATCGTTTTCTGAAAAACCTAACTATGGACGAGAAGAATGAAAGGTTTGGTAATCTGTCCAGACCTCCACTCTTTGATGGAAACAACTTTGCATACTGGAAAGTAAGAATGGTTGCCTTCATCCAAGGGACTTTAGGAGATGATGTCTAGGACATTATCGAAAATGGATACAGTTATCCTACAAAACCAGCCACTGAAGGAAGTGATGAGAGGGTAAAGAAAATATTAAGTGAATTTACCCAAGAAGAAAAAACTATTTCTCGTAATAATAATAAAGGCAAGAATGCCATTTTTATGTCTATTAATGAGTATGAGTTCAAACGATTCTCATCTTGTGCCACTTCTAAGGAAGCTTGGGACACATTAATCACTGCCCTTGAAGGAGACTCAAGAGTTAAAGCTGCTAAAACCCAAATGCTTATCCAGCAGTACAACTCTTTGATCATGTCTGATTCTGAATCTTTTGATGATTTTTACATGAACTTAACTGATATAGTCACTAAGTTGCATGCTAATGGTATTACTTATGATAGAAATGAAATTGTCTCTAAAATTCTAAGGTCATTACCACAAAAATTTGACAGTAAGAGGTATGCTATTGAGGAAATGAATGATCAAAACCTTACCCCTGAGTTACTCAGTAGCAAACTTAGGAATGTAGAAATGGAATTAGACTTTAAGAAACAGTTGAATCATTCTCAAAGAAAATAACCTAACTCTAACTTGAGTTTTACCTCTAAGATACCCAAACTTGAGTCCAATTTGACCAACTTTGACTCTGATGAGGAGTGTGATATAGACAAACTAGATAATCAGATTGCCTTAATGTCTAAACAATTTAAGAAAATTGTCAAATTTCGAAACAAACAGACTACTAAACAAGGCAAGCCTAATTATCCTACTCTGTCTAATCCCAAACCTCATGAGAGAGGACTTGACAAACATCCTAAGGACAACAATTCCAGACCCACTAGAGACCTTAAAAATATTAAATGTTTTAGATGTGGGAAACTAGGTCACATTGCACACGACTGCAGAGTTAATCTGAATAAAGCCAACACACACAATAGAGCCAATGTCTGTAAAACTTGGAATGATTCAAGTGACTCTGATGAAGAGGAACTTGAGTCATCTAATGTACTTGACCCTTGCATGTCTTTTTATGCTAAGATCATTTACAATGATGATACTCATGTGTGTGACAATGATGCTCCTACTTCTGCTTGTGTGAATACTGCTTTGATTGGCCTAGATGCTTTATTGTCTGAAAATGTTGCTAGTTCTAGTTCCGTGTGTGTGAGTCAAAGTGATCTCGATAATGACGATGCAAATGGGTGCGTGAGTACTAAAACTGAATCGTTAGGGGTCACTACACACACTTCACTTAGCGACTCAGATACAGATGACCTCCCTGATATTCATACCTGTATGCTAAATCTCTTAAAAAAGGCACTAGATTGGAGAAGACTGTTAGAGACCTGACTAAGAAATTAGATGATCTAAGTCTTATAGTAAAGTTGAATGATGAAGAGTACACTAACCAGTGTCTGACTCATCAATCTGAAATTGAAACTTTTGATCAAAAATTAAAAGAGTTGACTAAAACTAATGAAATCCTGGAAATGAAATATAAGGGAACATTATTAGAATTGGAGGAAGCAAAAACAAAGACAGCTACTGTTTTCAAAAAGTTTTCTAAGTTTGAAAACAATTCAAATTGCTTTACTGACTTTGTTGTTGACTCCAAGACCAATTCTGATGATAGAACCGGTATTGGATTTTGCCCTAAGAACAAACCACAAACTACTAAACTTGAACCTATTAAGTTTGTGTCTGGGGGCAAAAGACCAATTGAAACATGTCCAGACTTTCATTTGATTAAAAATGAATTTGATCAAAAACAACAACAGAAAGACATTGGAGATTCTAGTACTTCTAAAGCTGACACTGCACTTAAGACTAAATACGTCTGTCCTTTGATCAGAAAGGTTGATTATACCTATAAGACCATACCTCCTAGGAAGAACACTTTTGAGCAGAATGCTGTCAAACCTATCTTTAGAAGTTTTCCTAAGGAAATTCATCCCTCAAGCAATCAATATTGCTCCTACTGTGACATTTATGGTCACTCCTTTGAAGGTTGTTATGCTAGGCGTCTAAATACCCCTGTTTACAACACTTCTGTCTACAAGAACTTTAATTATTCTAGGCAAAGTCGTAACAATTATGTCCTTCCAAGACAACCTGATAAGAACTCTAACTACAGAAATAGAAAGACCAAAACTAAGAGTTCATTTAAGAGAAAGGCTCCCAGAAACTTTCCTAAACCAAAAGCTTAACTTTTTAACAACAATCAGTTTGCTGCTCCAAATGTTTTTCGACAAAAAACTGTGTCTCGAAAATTTTATCAAATGAGGGCAAACTTGCGCAAAATTAAACCTAGAGCTATTTGGGTTAGAAAAGAGGATATTTTACCCCAAATGAAGTGTAACATTGTTATCACTGCTTTAAAACCTGAACAGACTTCATCTGGTTGGTATTTAGATTCAGGATGCTCCAAACATATGACAGGAGATGAAACCAAACTTTTAAACAAAACCAGATTTTCTGGTGGGAAAGTAGTTTTTGGTGATGGTGTTTCATCTCATATCATAGGTAAATGAACCCTAAAAGAAGAAGGAATGTATGTTCTCGAAAATGTTCTGTTAGTTAAAGGCCTTAAAGCCAACCTCCTAAGTATATCACAATTTTGTGACTCTCACCATACTGTCACCTTTTCAAAGAACAATTGTAAAATTCTAAATGATAAAGGTGAATGCATTATTACAGGATTTAGAACACCTGACAATTGCTATACTGTCAAGACTAGTTCTGAAACCTGTAACATTGTCAGAATGGATGACAATGAGATCTGGCATAATCGTATGGGTCACTTAAGTTATGATATCCTTGGTAGATTGTCTAGTCAAGAAATAGTTAGAGGTATTCCTAAAATTTAACCTATTTCAAGTGTTGTCTGTGGTCATTGCCAGGAAGGAAAAATAGTTAAGACTTCGCATAAAAAGGTTAAAGACATTCTCACCTCTAGACCTTTAGATCTCATCCATATGGACCTCATTGGTCCCTCTAGAACTGTTAGTCTCTGTGGACACAGTTATATCCTTGTCATGGTTGATGATTTCACATGATTCACTTGGGTTGCCTTCTTAAAACATAAATCTGACACGTTTCAGAATTTTTTGAAAATTCTTCTAAGAATTGAAAATGAAAAGGACACACAAGTCAATCGCATTCGTAGTGATAGAGGAGGAGAGTTCATAGACACAGGAATAGTTGAATATTGTGACTACAGCGGTTACAATCATGAATTTAGTGCCCCTAAAACTCCTCAGCAGAATGGCATTGCTGAAAGGAAAAACCGAACTCTTCAAGAGATGGCACGTGTCATGTTGCATGCCAAATCCCTACCTAAATACTTTTGGGTAGAATCCATTAGAACTGCCTGTCACATCACTAATAGGGTCTATCTTAGGAAAAACTCTAAACAAACCCCTTATGAGTTGTGGTACGGTAAGAAGCCTAATCTGAAATACCTAAGAACCTTTAGAAGTCAGTGTTATGTCTGTAAAGATAGAGAACATCTGTCTAAATTCGAAACTCGTGGTGATAAAGCCATCTTCTTAGGATACTCTCCAAACAGTCGTGCTTATCGTATATAAAATCTTCGTACTAAGGCTCTTATGGAATCGATAAATGTAATTGTAAGTGACACTATTGTCGAAAATAAGATATATGAATCACCTATTGTGGTTGAATCTGAAAATGATTTCAAAACTGATTCACCAGAAATAGATGACTCATTACCTATTGAGAATCCAGAAGTACCTGGCTGGGTATCTAAAGATCATCCCATTGACAACGTGGTCAGTAATCTTAATGAGCCAGTTCGTACTAGATCCCAGTTAAGAAATTATGCTAATTATGCATGTTTTGTCTCCCTTGTGGAACCGAAAAATGTTAATGAAGCATTGAATGACACACACTGGATTTCTGCTATGCAGGAAGAACTTTTACAATTTGTTATTCACGATGTCTGGTATCTTGTACCTCGGCCTCAAAATAAAAATGTTATTGGAACACGTTGGATTTTTAAGAACAAATCTGATGAAAATGGGATAATCCTTAGAAACAAAGAAAGAATAGTTGCTCAAGGCTACTCTCAAATAGAAGGGATAGATTTCAGCGAGACTTTTGCCCCTGTCACTCGTCTTGAATCTGTTCGACTTCATTTCGCCATAGCGTGTTACTTAAAATTCACACTTTATCAAATGGACGTCAAATCTGCCTTCTTAAATGGGATTCTATCCGAAGAGACATATGTAGAACAACCCAAAGGGTTCATTGATCCTAAATACCCTAACCATGTCTTTCGTCTGAAAAAGGCTTTGTATGGCTTAAAACAAGCTCCTAGAGCTTGGTATGAACGCCTTTCCAACTTTTTGTTGGATAAGGGTTTTAAGAGAGGAGGAAATGACCAGACTCTATTTGTCAAACATTTTGACAAAAACATTATTATAGCCCAAGTCTATGTAGACGACATCATTTTCGGGTCAACTTCAAACTCTGAAGTTAAATCCTTTTCTGCCAGTATGCATAAGGAATTCCACATGTCCCTTATGGGGGAGCTACAACTTTTCTTAGGATTTCAAGTGAAATAGAATTCTGATGGTCTTTTTGTATCTCAAACCAAGTATGCCTTAGACCTTGTTAAGAAATTTGGCTTAGAGAATGCTAAAGTTGCCAAAACGCCTATGAGTACTACTATTAAATTATGTAAAGATGAAACTGGAAAGTCAGTTGATTCCACACTCTATCGTAGTATGATTGGTAGCCTACTCTACCTAACTGCCTCACGACCAGACATAATGTATGATGTATGTCTGTGTGCTCGTTACCAGAATAACCCTAAAGAGAGCCATTTATCGAGTGGAAAACGTATAATAAAGTACATAAAAGGCACTCTTAATCTTGGACTTAGGTACACTAAGGATACCTGTAGCACCATCATAGGGTATACTGATGCTGATTGGGCCGGTTGTACTGATGATAGTAAAATTACATCAGGTGCCTGTTATTATGTCGGCAATAATTTAGTTGGTTGGACTAGAAAAAAACAGAATTGCACATCATTATCCACGGCTGAGTCCGAATATATAGCAGCAGGAAGTTGTTGTGCTCAATTGTTATGGATCAAACAGATGTTAAGTGATTATGGGATTAAAGAAGAACAATTGCAATTGTATTGTGACAATCAAAGCGCCATTAACATATCTAAAAACCCGATTCAACACTCGCGAACTAAACATATTAAAATAAGGCATCATTTCATTCGCGAACTTGTTGAAACTAAGGAATTAGAAATTCATTACCTGCCTACTGATCTGCAACTTGCAGACATGTTCACTAAACCTTTAGACTATAACAGATTTCTGTATTTGCGAAATTCTATAGGCATGGTATGCGCTGATTAAACTCTTAAAACCTTAAGTTTTACCCTTTGTCCATTTGAGACAAAATGGGGGAGAAATTTGAGTTTTATGAGTTCATTTTTTTTGTTCACATTTCATCTAAACTGCTTGATCTTAGTGTGTATATGTATAGGAAGCTCTTCTTCTGATTATCTACCGTTTCTAGTGTACAAATTTGTAAATAGTTGAGTTATGTAATTTTTGACTTTCTAGGAAATGGGTAGATAGTATCTTTTGTATAGGACTAGGTTTTGTTTTTTTTTTGGTTCCCTACGAGTTTTAAGCTAACTCAAAGGAGATTTTGTCTCATATTTCCAAAGGGGGAGATTGAAGCACCTTATACCTTTGACTTGCTTAAGTCTACGTTGTATAAGTGCTCAACTAATTTGGAAATATTGTCAAAATTGGTAGTCCATCCTAGAAACCAAAAAGCCTCAGAACCTATCTCTCTAATCCTCTTCAAAGATCAATGATGGTACAAAATGAATCACACAACACACAATTAGAAGTGCATACATGTGTTAATATTGCCTAAAATTGAGTGTGTGTCTAATTCCCCTTGAATTGGAGCTTTAATATTTTTTTGGGGAATTTTTTAATATTTTTAAACCTTTTTAAACATTTTTGAATAAATGTTTTTATTAATAAAATGGGTTTATAAAATGTGTGGGGTTAATATACTATTTTGGAAACTTTATTTTTCACTGAAATGTTTGGTTGGGTACGATCTCAAAGCGCTAGAAACTTCAAGGTGAGGTTTTGTAATTAGTTTGATGCGCGTGTGAGAGCCTCTTACCAGCCAACACTTGTCATCCTTTTGGTGCGTTAGTTTGTGTTTGTTATGTGAGAGGATAGCCAGGTGCATTGGTGATCGTTGGATTTTTCCTTATCAAGGGTCTGCATGCGTTCTTAGTTAATCCCGGTGCAAACCTTTTGAACCAGTCAGAACCATCTTATCCACCGCTGTTTTATAACCATATGATCAAGTCAAACCTTGCAAGACTTTATCATAGCCATTGATTTGCCTCGATCGTCCAGAACCTTCCCCAGGCACTATATATACCCTTCACTTCTCAGCCTTAGAGAACTTTTGGTCATTCGTCTTTCTGAGAGAAAAAAATAAGAGAGAAGTGAGAGAGAAGAGAAAAGAAGAGAGAGAAGAGAGAGAAAGAAAAACCTGTTAGTCAAACCCTAACCCTAACCCTAAACAGTTCACCTTCTCTGAAACAAACCTTCGTATATTCAAACCCAAACACAACCTGAGTGTTTGAGAGAGAGAGAGAGAGAGAGTGGTTTGTTCATATCATTGTTGTAACCTCTTGATTTTTAGATCTTGTACACAACTTAAACATTTGTGTGAAGATCTAGTTTCTTTTTCATAGAAACATTAGATCTACATACTATATGTTACATTTTCACTAGATCTGCATCTTTTATACTTGTTTTAAGTAAATCGTACTGATTTGGTTTTGAAAATGTTTTTTGGTTTCTTTTCTTACGAAACTTAATTCTGACCTAGTTGGATTCGCACTTGGAGGGTTTTCAATCTCATAAATGTTTTCAAAAGAGATTGATTAAGGTCTTGACCGATTTCTGAAGCAAGATCTCCGTGGAATCTGGGTTATCTTTAAAGGTCAAAAGGATTTGAGTTCTATGAGAAAGAAATAAATTAAAATCACTGCATATAGACTTTATATGTAATTTACTAGGACTTTTTGTAAATCTAAGTGTGTGTGAGTTCATGCATGTGAATAGGAATCACTACACAAACACTTAACACACTACTACACTGGAAGTGTTGTGTTTAAGATCTGAAATCATTGAGTCGACGTAAAGAAGCTAAAGCAAAGGAAGTTAGCAAACTGGAGGAACATCAACAACAAATCAGATCTATCAGAAGTTAGAAGGACACCAAGGGGGTATATTCCTAAACTTAGAATAGGTTGATTTGTGTGCTTGCATGTTGTATAATTTGTAACTGATTTTTGTTATTAGTGGATTTTTTTGCTTTTGTGACTTAGAAGTCACCGTGGATGTTTCCTCTGTTGGGAGAGGTTTTACCACGTTAAAATCATTGTGTTGATTATCTTCGTCTACTCATCTCATTCTTTAAGTGTGTTGAATTTTTGAAACTGCCTTGGTTTTAAAAACTGATTACATAATCTTAATTACTCTCGTACATAAGTTTCTTTGTAAACACATCTTGTTTATAATTTTTATTTTCAAAAGAAAAGGGTTTCTCCAACAAACATTCGGAGTTGCTTATACAGTTTAACCTTGTGTTAAACGGCATTAGCGACGTTTTTCAATCGAGATGTGAGAACAACTATATATAGTCTGCATATACATTTTTCATACCTCCATAGTAAAGTATATTCAAAACCATGACTTCATACCGAGTCATGCAATATATTTTAGCAATTCATACTCTGCCCATAGTGTGTAGCCTAAGAGAGTATAATAATTTAATAAATCCATAAATCAATATTAATCCACCCCTTTTGAGTGAGGTAAATAACCTAGAGTCTATCTATGAAAGCTAACCCATTTATAATTTATCACATGAAAGTGTATAATCTTTCGAGAGTTTATAACTGAAATCCAAAAATCAAATCGCAACAACTGACGTTCAATATAAACATCTTATAATTATCAATTCATTCTCATCATAAAAGATTACGGACTAAAATTAACATTTATACACGACAATATTCCATATGTTTGACTCTTAGAGAAGATAGAAAATGTGGAAATTTCACTTGAATATTTAAATTATTTTTACACTTTTTTCTCGTATAAAAATTCATTTTTAAATTTTCCATTTTCCCTATTTAATTGATAATAGTTCACCACACAGTTCATACCTAAATTCTAGATTTGAACTTAAAGAAAAATTCCAAATTTCATAACATAATGATAATTCCAATACAGTATTATAATTACAGAGAATTTCCTAATTATAATTATCTAAGGAATATAAAATTTCCTAAATCAATCCCATTATAACAATTAATATAATTTATCAAATATAAAATTTCATTAATTGAATTCATTAATTTATTCATAAAAAAATACCATTTATAGATATGTGGTCAAATTAAAATAAACCCTAATTATCTCTATACCATATTTTATAATTTATAAAATTATTGAGGCGGAAAATATTATCTAACTCATGAGAGGAGAAAGAAGAATTATCTTGCCTCAATTGATGAAAATCAATCATTAAAAGCGTCAAGATGGTGTAAAAATAGTCTTTTTTAATTGGTGAATTTTGTCTCCAATTGCCCTCCAAAAGCCCCTTAAAATTTGTCCAAATGATGTCCTAAAAAATCTTTCAAAAAAATATAAATATTGCTAGAATGAAATGATATATATTCAAGGTTGGGAATATATAATTTTTGTGGAATTTAGTTAAGGCTTAAAGGTCAACTTTTTTACTGGGAATGAGAGGTAGTAGTAGTACAAATGAGAGAATGAAGTCTCCTTAAAACGAATTCACCGCCTTTTTTTTTTAAATAAAAATGCTCCCCATTTATTTATTTTTTTAATTTTTTATTTTATCTATGGAAACCTTTTATCTTTCTTTTTTTAATCATCTACCTAACCTAAACCTAAACCTTTCTCTCGATATTTCTTTAGTTACCTCTTTACCCTTAACCTCATTCTATAATTTCTCACGTGCCAAATTCTTCACTGATTTTTTGTAATTACGATTTAACCCCCACTCTAATTTATTTACAAATAATTAGAATTACTTTATTAATTCACCAAAGAATTTCTAAAATTCATCAAATAAGTTCTAAAATTATAATAACTTCCATAAAGTATATTACGACTTCTACTAACACAAATAAAACTGTATTCTTTATTTAAATAATTATAAAATTCAAATCTTCATTTAAAATATTGATTTAAAATTCTCCCTAAATCTATAATTATTTATTTAATGGATCAAATACCAAAAAGTCCCTCAAATATTTTTTAATACACATTTAGTCCAACTCTTTTATTTTGTACCAAAAAGTCCCTTATTCTCTTATTTTTAAAGGTTTGCGCCAGCGACATGATGAAGGATTTTTTGGTGCAAAATAAAAGGCTTGGACTAAACGTGTATTAAAAAAATTTCGAGGGATTATTTGGTATATGCTTTTATTTAATTAATTAAATAATTTTTTTTAAATTAAGGGATATTTCAAAGCTCTTAGCAAAGAATAGGTGGATGAGAATCCTGTTGGAAAATTGGAATTAAAGAGCTGTCCAGAATTTTCTAGACAGAATTTTGAGCAAGTTTGAGCTCAAATTTAGGTGGGACCCACACTACGAAAATTGTGGGACCATATACGAACGCGTTCTCCTCCGCAAGGAGATTAACGTTGTATATTCATATGTCCAATTTCAATAAGTTATGAATGATAAATATGTCCCCAAAGTGACTCACAAAGAAATGAAAGTTAATGAAATGGGTATGTTTTAACTCTTGTCCCACATTGGAAGAGTAGTGGAAAGTTGATGAGTTAATAACACCCCAAGTATGGTCTAACGTTTGGATGCCTTGGGGTATCCCAACTCTTTGAAGGGGAGATGGCCTACACAATGCATGTGTTGTGCTTGGCCCAAAAGCCCACGCGCGCGCATTTGAGCCAATTAATTTAACTTTCTGGGCTTTAATTATTAATTAATTATGAAGTTAATTAATAAACTGTTGGCAGTTATTGCCAACAGTTAACAGTTAATTTTGTTTAACTGTTTTTGTCAGTTATTGCCAACAGTCACTTACTTTGCTATAAATAACAATGCTTCCCTCCGTTTTTAAATTAATGAAAAATTTTCCTCTCCCATTTCTTCCAACCAGAAATATTGTTCTTCATGCTTTCTGGGTTTCTGAATCCTTCTAGTCATACTGTTTCGTTGGGTAAATACACAGATTTGTGTTCGATAGGATTAACTCATTATTGTGCTACATGAATTAATTTGAAATTCGTTCTATCTTGGGAGACATTTATTCGTTAACTTACAGCACTTGGGAGGCAATAAAATTGTCTTAAGGAAACTGTGGTATCACATAGGGCTCGAATCCAATTTCTTATTCTTCTGTATTATACATTTCTTGTACCAAGTAAGTAATTCTAATTTTCTGTAATTTCGTTTTTATTCTGTAATATTTATTTCATTAATAATTATGTACTTTTTGTTAATTAAATAGTAGACATAACAATCTTAAGGCAATTTTATTTTGTTCTACTATTTTGTAGTGTACACAAAAAAATTATTACAGAAATTTATTTGTTGAAAATAAATCTGTTTTGACAGAAAAAAATGAATTAAATTATTGTTTAATTGCAGAAATTAATAAAACAGTTTTGGTACAAAAATTAATTTCTATACTGTTTATGTATTCTGTTTTAGAAAATAAATTTTTATTTGTAAATTTTGTTAAAATCTGTTTATGTAAAAAAAAATAATCTTAATCTTAAAATTATAATTTTGTTTTGTACAGAATTCCTTTTATTATTAAAAATTAGTGTGACACAGATTTTATTTTGTATAAACTTCTGTTTATATTATAGTTTAATTCTGAATATTATTTGTAATTCTTTTGGAATTCCTTTATTGTGAATTATATGTGGAGGAAATTGGTGCACTGAATTTTGTATTCTGTTTTGATTAATTCATTTATATATGAATTTTATCATTGATAAATATTCAGTTTTTGTAACAGAAATGGAATTGCAAAGTACGAATACTATTCCTGCTAATGTGACTGTCACCAACACAAATGTGATTGCACCCGTATCTATACCATACGAGGAGAAACCGAAAAAGTTCAATGGGGCTGACTTCAAACGTTGGCAAGGACAAATGTATTTCTATCTCACTACCTGCCAACTGGGTAGGTATGTATATGAAGATTGTCCCTCTATTCAAGATGGAGATAACTGTGAAAAGGTTGATGTTGTTGATGCTTGGAAGCATTCGGACTACCTATGCCGGAATTATATTCTGGCCTACTTGGACAAGACATTGTATCATGTCTACTGCACGATCAAAAAAATCCAAGGAATTATGGAATTCTTTGGAAAAGAAGTACAAAACTGAAGACACTGGGATGAAGAAATTTATCGTTGGGCGTTTTCTGGACTTCAAAATGATTGACTCTAAATCAGTGATCTCATAAGTCCAAGAACTCCAAGTGATCCTCCACGACATTCATGCTGAAGGAATGTCACTTAGTGAAACTTTCCAAGTTGCTGCAATTGTTGAAGAATTGCCACCATCTTGTACTTTATTCAAAAATTATCTCAAGCACAAGCGAAAGGAGGTGAATGTGGAGGAGTTGGTGGTCAGGCTGAGAATCGAAGAAGATAATCGTGAGTCTTAAAAGAAAAGTGAAAAGAATTAAATGGAAACGAAAGTTCCTGTTGTAGAAGGTCCTAAGAAGAACAAACGAAAGTATTATGGGGAATGCACTTCCAAACAGAACAAGAATAAGTTCAAAAGCAAAGGCTACAACTGTGGTAAACCTAGACACCGCTCAAGCGAGTGTCATAAGCCTAAGAAGAAAAATTGAAATAATCCTCAAGCAAATGTAACTGAGGGTGGGAATATCGCCAATGACTTGGCGGATATGAATCTTTCTGCCGGGGTCTCTAAATGTAACTTGGTTGGAAATACCAAGGAATGGTGGGTGGACACTGGGGCCACATGACACATTTGTGCAAACAAAAGGATGTTCTCCACCTATAAGCCTTTGAAAAATGAGGAGAACCTCTTTATGGGAAATTCTTCCACTTCTAAGGTGGGGGGACAAGGAAAGATTGCTCTAAAAATGACTTCTGGAAAGGAACTTACTCTCAACAATGTTCTTCACGAGCCTGATATCCGAAAGAATCTGATTTCTGGATCTCTCCTGACTAAAAATGGTTTCAAGCTTGTGTTTGTGTCTGATCGCTTTGTGTTGTCAAAGAATGGCATGTATGTAGGAAAGAGCTACCTAAATGAGGGGCTCTTTAAAATCAATGTTCTTACTGTAACCCCAAAAACATTTGTTTCAATGAATGAAATTGCTAGTTCTTCTAACTTGATTGAGTCATCTAATATTTGGCATGCTAGATTAGGACATGTTAATTTTGATACATTGCGTTGATTAATTAACTTGAAATTTTTGCCAAAATTTAATGTTGATAAAAATCATAAATGTGAAATTTGTGTGGAATCTAAATTAGTTCAATTACCTTTCCATTCTATTGAAAGGATAACTGAACCTTTAGATTTAATTCACACTGATATTTGTGATTTAAAATTTGTTCAAACTAGAGGTGGGAAAAAGTATTTTATTACTTTTATTAACGATTGCACAAAATATTGCGATGTATATTTATTACATAGTAAAGATGAGGCTATTAATGCATTTAAACAATATAAGAATGAAATTGAGAATCAATTAAGCAAAACGATAAAGGCAATTAGGAGTGATAGAAGAGGTGAATATGAATATCCATTTGTGAAATTTTGTTCGGAAAATGGAATTATTCATCAAACTACCGCTCCTTATTCTCCTCAATCGAATGGTGTTGCTGAACGCAAAAACCGTACTTTGAAAGAGATGATGAACTCAATGTTATTAAGTTCGGGAGCTCCACAAAACTTGGGGGGGGAAGCCTTACTTTCTGCTAATTACATTCTCAATAAAGCACCACACAAGAAGACTCACAAGACACCTTATGAATTATGGAAAGGTCGAAGACCTTCCTATAAATATTTGCGAGTGTGGGGGTACTTAGCCAAAGTGATGGTTCCTAAACCTAAAAAGGTAAGAATAAGGCCAAAAATTGTGGATTGTGTATTCATCGGTTATGCTACTAATAGCAGTGCATATTGATTTCTAGTTTGTAAATCTGAGATTTTGGATTTTCATGTAAATACGGCTATTGAATCGAGGGATGCTTCATTTTTTTAATATGAATTCCCGTATAACATGACCCGATAATCTGGTCCTTCTAAAAGGACAAATCAAGCTACTACAAGTGGTACTCATTAATCTATTGAATCAATAGAGGATGAACCAAGACGTAGTAAAAGAGCAAAAGCCTCGACTTCTTTCGGTCCGAATTTTCTAACATATTTGCTAGAAAATGAACCTCAATTGTATAAAGAAGCCATATCCTTACCTGATGCTTCCAATTGGAAAGAAGCAATTAAAAGTTAAATTTAATCCATATTACAAAATCATACATGAGAACTAGTGGATCTTCCACCAGGTTCAAAACTGTTAGGTTATAAATGGATCTTCAAAAAGAAGTTGAAGGCCGATGGATCAATTGATAAATATAAAGCTAGACTTGTAGCTAAAGGCTATAAGCAAAAGGAAGGGTTGGATTACTTCGACACATATTCACCGGTAAAACGAATAACGTCCATTCGGATGTTAATAGCAATAGCTGCTATTAATGGACTTGAAATACATCAGATGGATGTAAAAACTGCATTCTTAAATGGTGAACTAGACGAGGAAATTTATATGGAGCAACCTAAATGGTTCAAGGCTCCCGGATAAGAAGAAAAAGTATGTAATCTTGTTAAATCACTTTATGGATTAAAACAAGCACCTAAACAATGGCATGAAAAATTTGATAATGCAATGTTATCAAATGGTTTCAAAATTAATGAATGCGATAAATGTGTTTACTTTAAATACATTCAAAATGGATATGTCATTGTATGCCTCTATGTTGATGATATGCTTATCATGGGTAGTAACTTGGAAATTATCAAAACTACAAAATAAATGTTGAGTAGTAGATTTGACACGAAAGATTTGGGAATCACCGATGTTATATTAGGAATTAAAATTTTTAAAACATCGGATGGACTTATATTATCTCAATCTCACTACATAGAGAAAGTACTTGAAAAATTCAAGAAGTATGATATTAGTCCTACCAAGACACCTGTAGATGTAAATTTACATCTAGCAAGAAATAATGATGAAAGCATATCTCAATTAGAATATTCTCATATTATCGACAGTTTAATGTATATCATGAACTGTACACGACCGGACATAGCGTACTCAATAAGTAAGCTAAGTCGATTTACGAGTAATACAGGAAAAGATCACTGGAAAGCAATATTGAGAGTTTTGGGTTATTTAAAATATACTCAAAATTATGGACTGCACTACTCAAAATATCCAGTTGTTCTTGAAGGACATTGCGATGCAAATTGGATATCCGATACAAAAGACTCTAATTCTACGAGTGGGTATGTGTTTACCCTTGGAGGTGCAGCCGTATCTTGGAAATCCTCAAAATAAACGTGCATTGCTAGATCGCAATGGAATATGAATTCATTGCACTAGACAAAGCTGGAGAAGAAGCTGAATGGCTTCGAAATTTCTTAGAGGATGTTCCAATTGGTCTAAACCTGTGCCCGCAATATGTATATATTGCGATAGCCAATCAGCGATTGGAAGGGCACAAAATCACATGTATAACGGAAAGTCACGACATATTCGTCGTCGACACAATACAGTTAGACAACTTCTTTCAAACGGAATTATCTCAATTGACTATGTAAAGTCAAAAGGTAATATAGCAGATCCACTTACAAAATGTTTAAATTGAGAGAAAGTTGAAAGCTCATCGAGAGGAATGGGTCTAAAGCCTATAAATAAATAAGAATCAATATAGTGGCAACCCGACCTAGCTGACTGGAGATCCCAAGATCTAGGTTCAATGGGAAAACTGAACTGCATTGTATTCAGTAAGAACTGGAGGATATTTAATCATATCCATTCCGAAGATGAGACAGTGCACATCTGTCGCGAAATTAGGATAAGTTATGCTTTTAATGACTTCTATATCTTAGTACGTCTAAGTGGGGTATTGCACGATACTCTATATAGAAGTCATCTACGTGAGTAAGAAGGGGGCCACTTCTATGAGAATAATAAAAGGCATATTCTCTAAAATACTCACAGAACCAAGTGGTGTTCATGGCCAAAATGAACACAAATGTGAGAACCAACTGTGTTGAAGAATTGTTGTGTGAATACTATTGTCTAGGTTTACAGAAACGGTTGACGGCTCAAAGACGTGAAGTCTACTGATTAACCAAGTAAATCCGATAGTATATCACTAAGTAAAGTTCAAGGCCACTAGGCTACTTCTCCCGATGCAATAAGTCTTCAGTTTTACTCAACCTGTGTTTGCATTTGCATTAGCATCTGTTCTGTTTTATTTATAACGATATATCATTCATGTGGGGGATTGTTGGAAAATTGAACTTAAATTGGAATTAAAAAGTTGTCCAGAATTTTCTGGACAGAATTTTGAGCAACTTTGAGCTCAAATTTAGGTGGGACCCACACTACGAAAATTATGTGACCATATACGAACGCGTTCTCCTCCGTAAGGAGATTAACGTAGTACATTCATATGTCCAATTTCAATAAATTATGAATGATAAATATGTCCCCAAAGTGACTCACAAAGTGACTCACAAAGCAATTAAAGTTAATGAATTGAGTATGTTTTAACTCTATTCCCACATTGGAAGAGTAGTGAAAAGTTGATGAGTTAATAACACTCCAAGTATGGATTAAGGCTTGGATGCCTTGGGGTATCCCAACTCTTTGAAGGGGAGATGTCCTACACTATGCATGTGTTGGGCTTGGCCCAAAAGCCCACACGTGCGCCGTCCGGCCGGCCGGTCGGCTCGGTTCGGTTCAGGCTTGGGCTTGGGTTTGCGCTTTAATTATTAATTAATTACGAAATTAATTAATCAATAAATAAACTGTTGGCAGTTTTTGCCAACAATCAACAATTAATTTCGTTTAACTGTTTTTGTGAGTTATTGCCAACAGTCACTTACTTTGCTATAAATAACAATGCTTCCCTCCGTTTTTAAATTAATGAAAATTTCCCACTCCTATTTCTTCCAACCAAAAATAATGTTCTTCATACTTTCTGGGTTTCTGCATTCTTCTATTCATATTGTTTGGTTGGGTAAATACACAGATTTGTGTTCGGTGGGATTAATTCATTGTTGTGCTACATGAATTAATTTGAAATTCGTTCTATCTTGGGAGACATTTATTCGTTAACCTACAGCACTTGGGAGGGAATAAAATTGTTTTAAGGAAACTGTGGTATCACACAGGGCTCAAATTCAATTTCTTATTCTTATGTATTATACGTTTTTTGTACCAAGTAAGAAATTCTAATTTTCTGTAATTTCGTTTTTATTCTGTAATATTTATTTCATTAATAATTTTGTACTTTTTGTTAATTAAATAGTAGACATAACAAATCCCCTATCCCCAAGACCCAGGTTTTATGATAGGATAAATAACACAAAAGATTCGAATATGCAGTCTAAATCATATGGGGAATCTATAGATTGAGAGGAAGATGTGGCGTTAGCAGACTTACAAGAATTCTCGGTGAATTTGGCAAAAAAAAAGAGGGGTTTTGGAAAAAGGTCCGCATAATTCTCAAAGTGTATAAAAGTAGGACACTCCACATAATTTTATAAATTTAGTCCCTGTACTAAAAAACACCATGAAAAATTGTGAAAAATGATGCCACTGGTGCGGACCAAAAAAATGAACTCCTAACTCTAAAGGGAGCATACAAATAAATGTTATTGTACCATACGGACTAGATTTATAAACTTGAAAAGCATTGTCCTAAAATTCAAATATAGGAAGGAACATGACATTTAACTTAATTCTCTAAAAAAAAAATACAAGTTTTAATAGAGAAATGAGGAGGATTTCAGGCCAATCAAAAATAAGAGGACCACAAATCAGCAAAGGGATTAGTCACTAAGTCAGGGGGTGTGGTAGAGCGGAAGGGGCTCTTCCTCCCTTAATCAAGTGTCGGGGGTTCAATTCCCGCCTTGGGCATGGAGCACCGTTAAATCCCTAGGCCAGCTGTCCCACCCATCGAGGTGCCTACAAATCAGCAAAGGGATTAGTCACTAAGTCGCTAGTGGATACGCTGGTTTAACCAAAAAAAAAAAAAAAAGAAGAGGACCACAAAAGTTTGTGACCAAGTTTAGATATTAACTGTTCAGCAGCTAAGGATACCAATGCTTCATTATCCAAGTTTTCCTAATGATTAATTTACTATTTTGGAAGGCTAAGGGAGTTGCAAACGCCCCAACAGTTCGAAGGCTCTAGAAATTCACTAATTTCATATAATTTAGGTAGTTGCTTTGATGCCACCTAAAGTAGATGAAATTCAGTTGATGGACTTTTGCAGAAGATTGAATTTTTATCAAGGTTTTTCTAACACTGATAGCTCTATATGGGTCCTCTGGAAAGAAGAATGGGACATCATGGTTGTTGGAGTGGGAGAGCAATTCGTGCCATTCATTATTAACTACAATTCATTGGTTTCTTCAGTTCAAATTATGGCAGTTTATGGGAAATATGATAAATTAGAGAGGGGAGAGTTATGGGCAGAGATCATTCACCAATCTATTAAGGTCTAGAGACCTTTCCTCATAGGTGGAGACATTAATGTGGTAGCTAGACCTTTGGAAAAACTAGGTGGTAAATAGGTTGATATGAATGTTGTGTTAGATTTTAATTAAATGATGTTGTCAGCACGTTTACTAGAAGTTGACTTTTTGGGTTCCAAATATACCTGGTGCAACAACCGTGATGGGAATGCAAGGATTTATTGTGGACTTGATCGTGTTCCCTGTAATAAATCTTGGTTTAATGAGTTTTCACAATATACAGTTAACCATTTAAACATGACTAATTCAGATCATAGTCCCATGATACTTTCGGTGACTCATCAGGCTAACTGCAATTGTTTGCTGCTAAGTTAAAAAGGTTGAAAATGATGCTTAAAAGTTAAAATGGAATCAAGACAGTTTTAAGGATGTTTTTTAATAGGTGAGACGGGCAGAGGATCTTGTGTTAGAGAAAGAAATCAAGTTAGATACATATCAGTCATCCCAAACTAGAGAATAGTACAACATGGCTATAGCAAATTTACAACTTCAATTAAAAAAGGAGGGTGATTTTTGGAGACAGTAATCTAGGATAAAATGGTTGAAAGATGTGGATGTTAATTCTTCCTTTTTTATTCTTATGCCGAATGGAAAGAAAAGGAAATTATCAATTCATAGAAGCAAGGATTGTAATGGTAATTGGTTGGCGGATGACCAGGAGGTTAAAAGAGCAATCTATGATTATTTTCAACATCCGTTGATTAATAACTCTCCTCGTATAGTTGTTGATACTCTACTGGATGATATACACAGGACCACAGAGTTATTTCAAAAGAAGATAAAAACCTCCTTACAGCCACTCATTCTTCGGAAAAAAATAGAGGATACCATATTTCAAACGGATAGTACGAGTGTTGTGAAAATTGGACTTACAAAGGTGTTCATAGTTTTCTTGAAAGAATTTTGCGCTCAAGTTTACGTGGAACCTACATCACGATAGTTGTAACGTAGTATATTTATATGTCCAATTTCAATAAGTTATGAATGATAAATATGTTCTGAAAGTGACTCACAAATCAATGAAAGTTAATGAATTGTGTATTTTTTAACTCTTATCCCACATTGAAAGAGTAGTGAAAAAATGATTAGTTAATAAAACCCAAAATGATGGACTAAGACTTGGATGCCTTGGAGTATCTCAACTCTTTGAAAAAAATACTTCTCCACTCCCTCGAGTTTTAACTAATGAAAGTTTTTCTGCTTTCCAGAAAATACTTCTCCACTCTAATCATTTAGACTGTCTTGTTTTTTCTGCATATTTGTGTTCAATGGTTGAGTACTTAACACAGAAATTTGTGTTCGATGGAATTAATTCATTGGTGTGCTACTTGAATTAATTCGGAAATCCGTTATATCCTAGGACATAATTTTTCGCTAACCTAAAGCACTAAGGATGGAATAAAATTGTCTTAAGGACACTGTGGTATTACACAGGGCTCGGATTCTTTCTTGTTTCTACTAAATATTTCTGCTAATACAAGTAAGTATTATTTTCTGTAATTTAGTTTTTTATTTCTGTAATTATTACCATTCATAATTATGTGCTATTATATTAATTAAATAGCAGCAATAACAATCTTAAGACAATTTTTTTTTTGCTACTGTTTATAATGAGTACAGAATAATTTTATATTACAGAAATTTATTAGTGTAATATAAATCTGTTTTACAGGAAATTTGATAAATTATTGTTTTATTACAGAAATTTAATAACACAGTTAGTGTTATAGAAAATTAATTTTCTACACGATTTATAGTATTCTGTTTCAGAAAATAAAATAAAAATATTTGTAATTTTTTTTTTGTAAATCTATTTGTATAAGATTTTTAATCTTAAAATTTTAATTATGTTTTATACGAATTTTTTTTAATGTTAAAAACAATTTGACACATTTTTTTTTATAACTTAGACTAGTATAAACTAGTGTTTAATGTTTGTTTAATTTTGTGATATAGAATTCAGAATATTGTGTAGAATATTTTACTTTAATTCTGTGTTATATAATTCAGGATATTATTTAGAATTCTTGTTAGAATTCAATTAGTCTTAATTATACTAGGAGGAAATTGGTATATAAAATTTTGTATTCTATTTTGATAATTTCATTACAAATTCCCACTATCATTGATAAAAATTATGTTTTTGCAACAGAAATGGAATCAGACAATGCAATCACAGTTCCACCACCTAATGTGAACATTCCACCTACCGTGAATGTGATTCATTCACCTGTCGTTGCCCTCGAGACCATGCCACATGGGGAGAAATACGAAAAAAATTTACTAGGGCTGATTTCAAACGTTGGCAAGGACAGATGTACTTTTACCTCACAACTTTTCAATTGGTAAGGTTCGTGTATGAGGATTGTCCACCTTTGAAAGAAGGAGATGAGACTGAAAAGGTTGCTACTGTAGAAGCATGGAAACATTTTGATTATCTGTGTCATAACTACATCCTGACATACTTGGACAAGACGTTGTATCACGTGTACAGCACTATGAAAACTGCAAAAGAATTATGGAATTCTTTGGAAAAGAAGTACAGAACTGAAGACGCTGGTATGAAAAAATTCATCGTGGACCGTTTTCTTGACTTCAAAATGATTGACTCCAAGCCAGTTATTGCACAAGTTCAAGAACTTCAGGTTATTCTTCATGACATTCATGCTGAAGGAATGTCAATCAGTGACACTTTTCAAGTGGCTACGATAATTGAAAAATTACCTCCATCTTGGAATTTGTTCAAAAATTATCTCAAGCACAGATGCAGGGAGATGAATGTTAAAGAATTGGTAGTTCGACTGCGAATTAAAGAAGGCAACCGTGAATTTCAAAAGAAAAGTGGGAAGAACATCATGGAGTCCAAGGCTCATGTGGTTGAAGGTCCTAAAACCAAACGTAAGAGTGATGGGGCGGGAATATCTAAGAAAAGACAGAAGTTCAAAGGCAAATGCTAAAATTGCGGCAAGCCAGGACACCGATGAAACGAGTGTCGCAAACCAAAGAACGATAAAAAGCAAAATGCTCAAGAAAATTTGACGAGGGTGAGAACATTTTTTATGGTATCGCAGACTTAAATCTTTGTGTTGTTGTCTCTGAATACAACTTGGTAGGAAATAACAAGGAATGGTGGGTGGATACTGGGGCTACTGGCCACATTTGTGCAAACAAATGGATGTTCACTAATTATAAGGCTTTGAAAAATGAGGAGACTCTCTTTATGGAAAACTCTTCGAGTTCTTAAGTCGTGGGACAAGGAAAGATTATTCTGAAGATGACTTCGGGAAGGGATATTACTCTTAACGTTGTGTTGCATGTCCCTGACATCCGTAAAAATCCGATTTTTGGATCACTTCTAAGCAAGAATAGATTTAAGCTTGTGTTTGTTTCTGATAAGTTTGTGCTGTCTAAAAATGATGTGTATGTGGGAAAGGGCTACCTGTCTAAGGGGCTCTTTAAAATGAATGTAATGACATTGACGCCTAAGGCATCCCCTATGAATGAAATTTCTAGTTCTACTTATATGATTGAATCATCTAATATTTGGCATGCAAGATTAGAATATGTTAATTTTGATACCTTGGGTAGATTAATTAACTTGGAATTTTTGCCAAAATTTAATATTAATAAAAATCATAAATGCGATATTTGTGTGGAATCAAAATTAGCTAGATTACATTTTCATTCTATTGAAAGGATAACCGAACCACTAGATTTAATTGACACGTATATTTATGATTTAAAATTTGTACAAACTAGAGGTGAAAAAAAGTATTTTATTACTTTTATTAACGTTTGCACAAAATATTGCTATGTATATTTATTACATAGTAAAGATGGGGATAATAATGCATTTAAACAATATAAGAATGAAGTTGAGAATCAATTAAGCAAAAAGATAAAGGCTATTAGAAGTAATAGAGGAGGTAAATATGAATATCCGTTTGACGAATTTTGTTTCGAAAATAGAATTATTTATCAAGCCACCGTTCCATATTCTCCTCAATCGAATGGCATTGTTGAACACAAAAATCGTACATTGAAGGAAATGATGAACTCTATGTTAATAAGTTCAGGAGCTCCACAAAACTTGTGGGGGTAAGCCTTATTATCTGCTTGTAGTGACAATTACTGTTGGTGACAATTATTGTGCAACACAAATAAATATGAGAGAAGTAATGACCAAGAAAGAACAAATAAGACGCCAATCACACAACAACGGATATACGTGGTTCAGCAAAGAGATGCCTACGTCCACGGTGGTGCAGTCAGTATTATTTCTCAATATTCTGGGGAATGATTACAGAGAATACAACTTGTCCTTTGCCCCGGACCTAGGGTTTAATTTATATATGTGTAGGTTAGTTAATGGAGATGATGGATTCCTCCATTTTAGCCATCTTCCCTATAACTTCCCTTCATGGGATCGTGCTCCCCCATAACTTCCCTTCATGGGATCGTGGGGAAATCGAATCCATACAAAAGATGAGGGGCCTGGACTTTGGGCCGCTTGGGCTGGGCTACTCGTCCAGGCTTATAGTGCTAAATTCCGGGTACCCACAATTGCCCCTAAATTTGTTGTGCCATGCATGTGGGCCCAACAGATTTAAATGATTATTGCGTTGCAATTTCTTGGGAGCTGTAGAGTCGATTTCTGGCGGCAGCCGCTTCGCTTACTGTGCAATATGATTAGATTTTGAAGATTTGTTGGAATAAGGCACATTTCTTTTCGTCATTTCAGTTTTTTCCAGTAATCTTCTATCTTCTGAGAACTCTTGCACTTCGTACCTTCTGCTTCCGATCTCCACTCTCGTTGCTTCTTCGTCATTTGACCTATTCTTCTGTCTTGCAAGTTTCTCGTGCCCTTTGCATTTTCTCTTTGATTTGTAGTTTTACTTGTACTTTCCAATGGCGAAGATTAGAAATAGGTCAATCTCGGAGTTTAGAAAATTCTACAACATTCCTGAGTGGGTAGAGATTGAGTGTTGTGCCTCGCCTCCTAGGAACGTTAGGGATATAGAGGATGCCCACTGGATTCATGTTTTGTTTCTCTCCCAGGGGGGACACACCTTTCCCCCTAATGATCTGTTTCTGCACTTCTTTAGCTATTTTAGTATTGTACCTGCACAATGTTCACCCAATGTATGGAAAATAGTGAACGGCGTGCATAGGATAAACCAATTGTATGGCACAAGGTTAGGGCTTGCCGAGGTCTGTTTTTGTTATTCCTTTTCTCGAACTAGTTCAGGTGTCCTGTACCTCAAAGCTAGGAGCCCTGATAGGGTATTGGTAGTAAATCTACCTGATTCCCATAAGGACTACTGGCAGGAAGGTTTTCTTGTTAGGAATTGGCAGTTCTCTCCCCAATCTGAAGGGTCGAGGTCTGAGAGGTTCACTGTTCCCTTTTATGGGGAAGAATATAAAGGTAGATATTTGTACTGTTGCTTCAATCTCTGCTGGCTTATGATTTTTCTGACTCCCTTCTGCGTTTTCTTTTACAGCGAGGTCACGAAACTTGGAGCCTGCTCTCAGCGAGGTCCAGATTTCTGGGTTGGTTAAAGCTTGGAACATCAGAGAGCCTTTGGGTGACGGTGAGCATCCCAGATCTGCCGCTTTCTTGTTAGAGTATAAGAACGTGGGCTCTAGCTTTATAGCACGGCCTGTAGACAGTGTTACAGAGTTTGCTTCCTGCGAAGAGACTACTGTCGAGCTAATCCAGTTGGACAAAGAGGAGGGGAGTTCTGAAAGTGAGCCTGCAGGTGATCTTGGTGAAGGGAGCTCTGATAGTAGCAGCTCTTCTGATTCTGTAGAGGCTTCTGAGGCTCGAGGATCGTCGAGTACTTCCAGCAGTTCTGGTGAAGATATGCCTCCAAGGAAGAACCTGATCAGAGATGACGATGATGATGATGACAATGTGCTCCTTGCACAAAGGTCAAAGAAACAGAAGACTGCATCTGGGGTTGTGACTACAGGTTCTCGACCTTCCTCTCAGGAGCAAGAGAGGAAAAGGAAAGAGGAGGAGAAGAAGAGAGTAGAGGAGAGGAAAAGAAGGGAAAGAGAGAAGGAGGAGGAGAGGAGGAAAATGGAATCAAGGACCAAGGAAGGTCAAGCTTTGGTCCCAGTATCTGCCTTGCTCGAGGGGGCTTCGGTGGCCATTTCTCCTCAGCTAGCTCCTGCGCTACTTGAGAGAGCAGTTCTTCCTGCGGATCGCCAGAGGACGCTGGGGTCCGATCAGCTGGCCTTGCAAGCTAGCCAGAGGCTGGCCTTGGTAAAATTTACTTTCAATTCTCAATTTTTTAACAAGTCTTGATTGTTTTCCCTTCCTGATCTCTTCTTTATTCTTTGCAGTTTGTGACCGACTTCGCTGTGCTCTACCGTTCTCGCGACGAGCTGGTAATGAGGAACGGTGAGTTGGAGCAGCAAAAGTCTACTCTGGAGGCCAGGGGTTCTCAGCTGGAGACTGATCTGAAAGCCGCTGATGCGGCTCGAGTTTCGTCTGATCTGGCCCTCGTCAATTCTGCCCGCGAGAGGGATAACGCGGTTAAGGAGCTGGGCGAGCTGAGGAAGGCTTATGACCTAGTGTGCTCGTGCAAGCTGGACCTCGCAGAGAAGAACAGGGTTCTGGCCGAGCAGTTGGAGGCAGAAAAAGCCCAGGCATCCACCATTAAGGAGAACTCATACAACTCTGGGTGGGTTGCTGCTTATGATGATGCTGAGGTTCAGATTGGCTACATCAGCCGTCTGAACTTCAAAAAGGGCTGGAACAAAGCTCTTCTGGCTGCTGGTGTGGATTCTGAGTCTTCCCTGTTTGACGAGCACGACCTGGGTCCCAAGCCAACTATGGACGAGGAAGCTCCTGCTCCAACCATCGAGGGTACTGATCTTCCCTTGGATACAGCTCCTGCTGGTGTTCGCCCTGCTCAGGCAACTGAAAGCGTTCCTGTTGAGGGGGATAGCTCTGCTGCAGTTGATAAGGGGAAGCAGCCAGACACCGCTGGGCAGCCTGAGGTTGCTAGTTAATCTGCTCTTAGGATTTTCTTTTGTACTTTTTGCTTGTAATCTCCCAAGTTTTTTCTGCTCGATGTACTTGGTCTTTATTAATGAAATGAGATGATTCTCCTTTTGTTTACGCTGATCCCTTTCACTCTTCTATCTTTCTTTTACCTGTAGTTGGTTGATGTGGATGACTATATTCCTGTTACCTCCCAACTGGGTAAGACTCTTGGTCCTAATACAAGCCCTGCAGTTCGCCAGGCCTTTGCTAGACTTTGTAGGTTTGCTAAGACAAGGAACCAAAAATATAAGGATCAGTCCGAGCTAGTGGCCAAGCTGAAGGACAGGCTCCAGGAGATGGAAGAAATTGGTGCTTCAGTACAAGAAGAAGTCAGTGCATTGAGAGCAAGGTTGCTGGAGGCCACCGAGATTAACCAGGTCGGGGAGTTCCTCCAGCAGGAGAATGAAGACTTGAGGAGGGAGGTCCTAAGACTTAGGGAGCATTCGCCGAGCACCGTTTCGGCAGTCCTACAAGGCTCTTCTTCGTCGCGAGCTGCTCGGCCTCCCCTCCCGCGTGCTGGTAGGAGTGCCAGGGGTAGGAACAGGGAAGTCGAGGAACAGCGTCAGAGGGAGATGGAGGAGCTGCGCGGCGATGTTTGGCGATCTTACGTAACTGCTGCTGGGCTCCAGAGGGACGTCACCCAACTACGGCATTTGTTCAAGAACGGTCCTCGGCAAGTGTGGTCTGATGGCTATGATCAAGGCTGGCTGGATGCTCCGACGAGACTATCAGAGTTCGAGGAGCTCTCCTTCACCAAAAGGTGATTGAGTGCCCTCAAAGAGCTGCAGGTCCCGAGGAACTCGATGTTGTGGTATTGACACGAGATGTCCTCCTCCACTCTGATGCCCAATCCATTCAGGAGGGATGATCGATGGATCCCCATTGATGCTATTCCTCGGCAACTATTGGAATTGGACGTAAATGAGGTCGTGGAGGAGCTAGCCCCTGCTCCTGATGATGGAAGGAGAGCTAAAGTTGCTGATTATCTTGCTCGGAGGCTTCCACGTCCTTGAGATTTTGTTACTCTTTTTCTTTTTGATAATTGTAAATGCTTTGGGCGAGCTTCGCCGACTAAACATGTATTATCATTGTTTGTAAATATAAAGGATTAACGAAAAGTTCGAGTTTTGGGCAATTTTGCCGACTAAACGTGTTCATCCAACCCTTTTATATTTTTGCTGCTTCACAATCCTTTTTATTTTGTCATGTGAGTGTCCGCCCAGTCCAGTATAAGAATACCATTGTGCCCTCACTTTACCTTTTAGGTTGTGTCGTCACACTCCCTTAGGCCTAAGTAGGGCAATTGGCGAGGACACACCTGGTATTGGATGTCTTCATCCGATCAGGATTTTGTTTAACCAAAGTAGGTTTGATGCCTAAGAATACTCTGTAGGGCTTCATATATTGCCAGGGGCAATGCTAAGAGGTCTGTCGTGCTTCATGACGATGACCTGAGGAGGGGTGTTCCCCTGCTATGTCGACCATTATGCCTGTGATTTGGAAGGGATGCGCAATAAAATATGACCGTTACTAATCAGAGAGTGATTAACTGAGAGATTTTCATTAGTGAAATGAGAAATGAACTGTCCTTTCACATAACGAATACAATAAAAGATTTAATAACAGAATTCCTAAAAATAGAACTTCTTGAGATTAGCTGCGTTCCATGCTCGTGGTATCTCCCTGCCCTCCATTGTTTCCAAATGATAGGCACCCTGCAGGTCGTCTCTAATTATCTTATAAGGTCCTTCCCAGTTTGGGCCCAGTTTACCGTCTGATGGCTTCACTGTGTTACCCAGGACCTTTCTTAGAACATAGTCCCCAACTCTGAATCTCCTCGGGTTGACCCTCTTGCTGTAGTGCTTCGCGAGCTGTTGCTGATAGCTCGCAAGTTTCACTAGGGCAAGTTCCCTGCGCTCGTCGACTAGGTCGAGTTCAGCGAGCAAAGCTTCATCGTTCTGGCCTTGTTCGACAAGGTCGGATCTCATTGTTCGCAATCCCGCCTCTAGTGGGATGATTGCCTCCATACCATATGTTAGTGAGAATGGCGTTTCTCCTGTTGCTCGCCTAGGAGTCGTTCTGTATGCCCATAGGATATGCGGTAGCTCGGTTGCCCATGCGCCTTTGGCTCGCTCTAACCGTTTCTTCAATCCAGCGATCACTGTTTTATTGGAAGCTTCAGCTTGCCCGTTGCTTTGAGGGTAGGCCACCGAGCTGAAGTGGTGCCTGATCCCGTGTTCATTACAGAAGTCCTGAAAAGGGCCACTCTCGAACTGTGTTCCATTATCAGTGATGATGGTTCTTGGGATTCCGAATCGAGTGATTACATTCCTCCATACGAACCTTATCATGTCAGCATCTCGGATGTTCGCCAGTGGTTCTGCCTCGATCCACTTGGTAAAGTAGTCAGTTGCAACCAACAGATATTTGCGGTTGCCGGCAGCGGTGGGCAGTGGTCCCACGATGTCCATCCCCCATTGGGCGAAAGGCCAGGAGCTGGTCAGGGATTTTAATTCGTTGGCGGGCTGATGGACCATAGGAGCATGAAGTTGGCATTTCAGGCATTTGCGGACATATACTGCGGAGTCCTTTTGCATGTATGGCCACCAATAGCCTTCCTTCATTGCTCGGAAGGCTAGAGACCTTCCTCCCACATGACTTCCATAGATTCCTTCATGAAGCTCGTGAAGCACTGCCTTGACATCGCCTAGGTGGACACATCTAAGGTAGGGACCGGAGAAAGATCTTTTATATAATTCGCCTCCTGTGGATAAGTGAAAGCGAGCAGCTTTGACTCTTATCTGGTGGGCAGTTCTCTTGTCCTCTGGAAGCGTTCCGTCCTTCAAATAGTCCTTCAAGGGATCTATCCAGCTGGGGGCTTATTCCAATTGGAGTATTGGTTTCGCGTTTGGCAGCTCGCAGTTGGGGTGAATGCTTGGGCCACTGAGGAAATCGATAGGGATAAACCTTTTAAGGATAGAATCAACTTTCGAACTCAGGGCTGCTAGCGCATCAGCATGGTTGTTTTGCCCCCTGGGAAACTATTGGATGTTGATCTCTTCAAAGCTCGTCATTAAGTTTTTCACCAGGGAGAGGTAGGCTGCCATTATTTCATCCTTTGCGTTATAGTCTCCACTTATCTGGTTGGAAACTAGTTGCGAATCGCCGAATACCTGCAAACGCTTTGCTCCCAGAGTTTGCGCTTTTTGGAGACCTGCTATTAGGGCTTCGTATTCTGCTTCGTTGTTAGAGGCTGCAAATCCCAGCCTGATTCCTTGCTCAAGGACTGTGTTTTCTGGAGTGATGAGAACTATTCCTACCCCTGCCCCCTTTGAGTTGGAGGCTCCATCAATGAATAGTTTCCAGCTTTCCACTGTAGCTTGGTTATTTTGCTCTGTTGGCTTGGGCTGGTCGGAGGGCTCTTCGCCTGTGAATTCAGCTATGAAATCAACGAGGATTTGACCCTTGATAGCTGTCCTTGGTTGAAATTGGATGTCAAACCGACCGAGCTCGACTGACCATTTAGACAGCCTGCCTGACAAATCCGCCTTCCTTAGGACAGCCTTTAGGGGATGTGATGTAAGGACGATGATCGTATGAGCTTCGAAGCAATGCTTCAGCTTTCTCGAGGCTATTACTAGGGCGAATGCGAGTTTTTCCAAGGGTAGGTAACGCTGCTCGGCATCCAATAAGGTTTTGCTCGCGTAATAGACGGCATGTTGGATTCCTGTAACTTCGCACATTAGCGTTGAGCTGACAGTATGACTGGATACAGAGAGGTAGAGGTACAAAAAGTCCATTTGTTGTGGTATGACAAGCAGTGATGGAGTGCTTAGGTAGGACTTGAGCTCGTCCAATGCTCGCGAGCAATCCGGGCTCCACTCTACTGCTTTTCTGCACTTTAAGAGTTGGAAGAAAGGCTTGCATCTCTCGGAGGATTTAGAAATGAAACGATTTAGAGCAGCGAGCATCCCAGTGAGCTTCTGTACATCGCGGATTGTGCAAGGAGGTTGCACTCTGATGATTGCATCAATTTGGTCCGGATTAGACTCTATGCCTCGCTTGCTGGCCAAATACCCAAGAAACTTCCCTGACTGGACACCAAAGGAACACTTGCTCGCATTAAGTTTCATTCGGTACTTCCTGAGGATTTCAAAGGTGCCTGACAGGTCCGAGAGGTGATTCTCCTTCTCCTTGCTCTTGATGAGCATGTCGTTGATGTAGACCTCCATTGTGTCTCCCATCTGATTCTTAAACATTTTAGTAACTAGCCGCTGATAGGTTGCCCCTGCATTTTTTAGCCCAAAAGGCATGACCTTGTAACAATATAAACCAACCATTGTGATAAACGTCGTTTTGTCCTGATCTGGGGCATACAAGGGAATCTGGTGATATCCTGAGTACGCGTCCAGGAAACTCATTCGTTCGTGGGCTGCAGTGGCGTCTACTAGTTGGTCTATTTTCGGAAGAGGGAAGCTATCCTTGGGGCAGGCTTTGTTGAGGTCAGTAAAGTCTATGCAAACTCTCCACTTTCCATTGCTTTTCAGAACTACCACTGGGTTGGATAACCATTTTGGGAATTGTACCTCCCGTATGGATCCTGCTTCCAGCAGTTTTTCGACTTCATTTTCTATTGCTCTGGCCTTCTCGGGAGCAGTTCGTCGTGCCTTCTGCGTTATTGGCTTGAATGTGGGATCGACGTGCAACTGGTGGAAGACCATATTGGGATCAATTCCTGGCAGCTCATAAGGTTCCCAAGCGAAAACGTCTATGTTGCTTCTGAGTAAGGTTGACAATTCCTTTTGCTCTTGGTCGGTGAGTGACGCTCCGATCAGGAAGACTCTGCTATTGTCGCCTTCCCTAGCTGCCACTTCCACCAAGTCCTCGACGACACGCTCGGAGGGGAGGAGCCTGGCCTCTTCCACTCCAGGCCTTCCATATTTTAATTGCTATTTGGAAGGAATTGCACCTTCCTCCACTTTCTCGCTGGGTTGATCGGCTTTCTTATCTGGCTTTGGTCGGATGGCCGCTATGAAGCACTTCCTTACCATTGCCTGGTCGCCGTGTATCTCCATGACTCCTCGCTCGGTAACATATTTGAGCTTCTGATGGTAGGTCGAGGAGACTTCCTTCATGGCATGAAGCCATCCCCTGCCGAGGATGGCTTGATACGGTGAATCAATGTCGACCACCAAAAACTCGATCATCTTGGAAACATTTCCAGCGCGCACTGGCAGTACTATTTTGCCCAGGGGCATGGTCATTTTTCCAGCGAAGCCGACCAGAGGGACAGTAGCTCCCTTTAGGTCGTCGACGCTCAACTTCAATTTCCTGAATAGGTCGATGTACATTACTTCGGATGAGCTTCCTTGATCGACGAGCAGCTTATCGATGTCAAAGTTGGCTATCCTGAGTGTAATGACCAAGGCATCATGATGTGGGGTCCTTACTCCCACTAGGTCTTCATCCGGGAAAACAATATGCTTGTTGTAGTTGACATTCTCTGCTCGCCGACGTTTTCCTGACTGTGATTTTGCTGGATCAATCTGAAAAGCTTGCATTACCGCTGTCAGTTTCTTTACCTCCATTCGAGCTGAGTTCCCTTGTATTTGCTTGACGTCAGATACCCCGTGGATTACTGCGAATTCATGTCCGGCATCATCCTTCAGCACGTTGTTTGGTTTCGCCTCTCTGTGGGCAGCCACTTTCTCTACCTTCTTTTCCATAAAGTAATTCAAATGCCCAAACTGGGCCAACTCCTTGAGGTGGGACTTAAGAGCCTTGAAGTGCTCGGTCTTATGCCCTCCCTCTTTGTGGAAAGCGCATCTTAATGCATTATTTCTTTTCGTAGGGTCTCCTCCCATTTTTCGGGGCCATTTGATGAACGGCTCATCCTTGATCTTCGCAAGAATTTTGTAAATTGGCTCTTTGAAGACAGTGTTGACAGCCTGGAATGATTTTGTTACGTCAGGGTTTCCTCCGTTTCGGGAGCCATTCTTGCCCCCACTCTTTCCTCCTTTCTTCTGGTTCTCAACTTTCTCACTTCCCTTGGTAGTGAGCTTGGCTCGACCATTTTCTCCTACATTAAGGCGGGTGACATCTTCCACCTTTGCGTATTTCTCAATCCGGGCCATCAGGTCGTCAATGGTCATAGCTTCCTTCTTCGTCAAGGACTGGTAAAGGAGGGAAGAGTTAGGTAACCCAATTTTTAAGGAGGCCACTGCCACCTCTTCCGCGCAGTCCTCGATCTCGTTGAATAACTCCCAGTACCTCTTTGCATAGTCTCGGAGTGTTTCTTGAGGCATTTTCTTCATGGTTAATAGAGCATCCATCCTTTTGGGATGGGAGTTGCTGGTGATGAACCGGGTCGTAAAGAGCTCGGCTAGGGATTTGAAATTCCTGATGGATCGATGAGGGAGTTTTTTGAACCATTTTTGGGCCACGTCATGGAGGCTCGAGGGGGAAATACGGCACATCAGTGCATCCTGGTGATTCCAGAGGGTCATGGCCTGCTGGTACTGCCTGACATGATCAATGGGATCAGTCTTCCCGTCGTAAATCTTGAACCTAGGAATGGAAAATTTCTTGGGAGCCTCTTCCTCTTCAATTTCCCTCATGAAGGGTGATTTCATTTGGGTCTTGAGGGCTCTCCTGGAGAGTTCTCTGGTTGACCTAGTGCCGCGGTGAGTTGGATGTTGGTCCATTTCTCTGCGGACCAGGTTCCGTATGTTCTCGTCGCTGCGAACAGGACTCTGACATTCCCGCCTAGGGCTCTTCTTAGTTGTTCGCGGAGGTCGTCGTCTGAGTCGCCACCTTCGACCCCTTGATATTCCCGCCTAGGGATCTTTCCTCGGTTGCGGGATTTTCTCGCCTGAGGGCTAGGAGTACGATAGGGGTGTCTTCTGGTATCAGGATGTAGTCCCTTCTCCAGTCTTTCCAGTCTTCTTTTCAAGCGAGCATTCTCAGCCTCGTATCTGCGAGAAGACTCCCTCTGCTCATGGAGACTTGCCTCGTATGCATCAATCAATCTGGATATCTGCGTGGACCTTGTTGGTCCTTGACTTTCTTCTGAGGCTGGCCTTTCCAAGCGGGCCCCACGATCTGAACGTCGGACTTCAGACTTAATCCTGCGAGGAGCAGGTGGCTCTTGAATATCTCCTGCTTGAGGAGCGTTGCTGCTATGACCAGACATCTTAGATTCTTTTCTTGGCGTGGTCTCTTCTCAGGGAAAGATGAACGCTTCCCACAGACGGCGCCAATTGTAGTGACAATTACTGTTGGTGATAATTATTGTGCAACACAAATAAATATGAGAGAAGTAATGACCAAGAAAGAATAAATAAGACGCCAATCACACAACAACGGATATACGTGGTTCAGCAAAGAGATGCCTACGTCCACGGTGGTGAAGTCAGTATTATTTCTCAATATTCTGGGGAATGAGTACAGAGAATACAACTTGTCCTTTGCCCCGGACCTAGGGTTTAATTTATATATGTGTAAGTTAGTTAATGGAGATGATGGATTCCTCCATTTTAGCCATCTTCCCTATAACTTCCCTTCATGGGATCGTGCTCCCCCATAACTTCTCTTCATGGGATCGTGGGGAAATCGGATCCATACAAAAGATGAGGGGCCTGGACTTTGGGCCGCTTGGGCTGGGCTACTCGTCCAGGCTTATAGTGCTAAATTCCGGGTACCCACACTGCTAATTATATTTTTAATAAAGTACCACACAACAAAACTCATAAGACACCTTACGAGTTATGGAAAGGTCGAAAACCTTGCTATAAATATTTACGAGTGTGGGGGTGATTAGCCCAAGTGATGGTTTCTAAACCTAAAAAGGTAAAAATAGGACCAAAGCCCGTTAACTGTGTATTCATTGGTTATGCTACTAATAGCAGTGCATATCGTTTTTTAGTTTATAAATCTGAGATTTTGGATATTCATGTAAATACGATTATTGAATCGAGGGACGCTTCATCTTTTGAAAATAAATTCACGTATAACATGAACCGAGAATCTGGTCCTTCTAAAATGACAAATCAAGCTACTACAAGTGGTACTCATCAACCTATTGAACCAATAGAGGATGAACCAAGACGTAGTAAAAGATCAATTTCGATCCGAATTTTCTAACATATCTTCTAGAAAATGAACCTCGATCGTACAAAAAAGCAATATCCTTACCCGATGCTTCTAATTAGAAAGAAGTAATTAATAGTGAAATTGAATCCATATTACAAAATCACACATGGGAACTAGTGGATCTTCCACCAGGTTCAAAACCATTAGGTTATAAATGGATCTTTAAAAAGAAGTTGAAGGCCGATGGATCAATTGATAAATATAAAGCTAGACTTGTAGTTAAAGGTTATAGGCAAAAGGAAGGGTTGGATTACTTCGACACATATTCACCGGTAACAAGAATTACGTTCATTCGGATGTTAATAGCAATAGCTGCAATTAATGGACTTGAAATACATCGAATGCATGTAAAAACCGCATTCTTAAACGGTGAACTTAATGAGGAAATTTATATGAAGCAACCTAAAGTGTTCAAGGCTCCCGAACAAGAAGAAAAAGTATGTAAGCTTAACAAGCACCCAAATAATGGCATGAAAAATTTGATAATGCAATGTTATACAACGGCTTCAAAATTAATGAATGCGATAAATGTGTTTATTTTAAATACATTCAAAATGGATATGTCATTGTGTGCCTCTATGTTGATGATATGCTTGTCATGGGTAGTAACTTGAAAATTGTCAAACCTAAAAAATAAATGTTGAGTAGTCGATTTGACATGAAAGATATGGGTATCGCCGTTGTTATATTAGGAATTAAAATTTTTAAAACATCGGATGGACTTATATTATCTAAATCTCATGACATAGAGAAAGTACTTGAAAAATTCAAGAAGTATGATATCAGTCCTACCAAGACACTTATAGATGTAAATTTACATCTGTCAAGAAATAATGGTGAAAGCATGTCTCAACTAAAGTACTCTCGTATTATCGGCAGTTTAATATATATCATGAACTATACACGACCGAACATAGCATACTCAATAAGTAACCTAAGTCGATTTACGAGTAATCTAAGGAGAGATCACTAGAAGGCGATATTGGGAGTTTTGGGTTATTTGAAATATACTCAAAACTATGGACTGCACTACTCAAAATATCCAGTTGTTCTTGAAGAACATTACGATGCAAATTGGATATCTAATACAAAAGACTCTAAGTCTACGAGTGGGTATGTGTTTACCCTTGGAGGTGCAGCCGTATCTTGGAATTCCTCAAAACAAACATACATTGCTAGATCGACAATGGAATCCGAATTCATTGCACTAGACAAAGCTGGAGAAGAATTTGAATGGCTTCGAAATTTCTTAAAGGATGTTCCAAATTGGTCGAAACCTGTGCCCACAATATGTATACATTGTGATAGTCAATCGGCAATTGGACGGGCAAAGAATCACATATGTATAATAAAAAATCACGACATATTCGTCGTCGACACAACACCATTAGAAAACTTCTCTCAAACAAAATTATCTCAATTGACAATGTAAAGTCAAAAGATAATATAACGGATTCACTAACTAAAGGTTTAAACCGAGAGCAAGTTGAAAGATCATCGAGAGGAATGGGTCTAAAGCCTATAAATAAATAAGAATCAATATAGTGGTAACCCAACCTAGATGACTGGAGATCCTAAGATCTAAGTTCAATGGGCAAACCAAACTATCATGTATTCAGTAAGCACTGGAGGATATTTAATCATATCCATTCCAAAGATGAGATAGTGCACATCTGCCGTGAAATTAGGATAAGTTATGATTTTAATGACATTCATATCTTAATATGTCTAAGTGGGGCATTGCAAGATACTCTTTATGGAAGTCACCTACGTGAGTAAGAAGGGGGTCACTTCTATGAGAATTATGAAAGGTAAATTCTCTAAAATACTCACGAAACCAAGTGGTGTTTATGGTCAAATTGAACACAAACGTGAGAACCAACTGCGTTGAAGAATTATTGTATGAATATTATTGTCTAGGTTTACAAAAACGATTAACGGTTCAAAGACGTGAAGTCTACTGATTAGCCAAGTAAATCCGATGGTATATCACTAAGGAAAGTTCAAGGGAACCAGGCTAGTTCTTTCAATGCAATAAATCTTCAGTTTTTACTCAACCTGTGTCTGAATCCGCATCGGCATCTGTTCTATTTTTATTTATAGTGATATATCATTCACGTGGGGAATTTTTGAAAAAATTGGACTTAAAAAGATGTCCAGAGTTTTCTGGACAAAATTTTGAGCTCAAATTTAGGTAGGACCCACACCACGATAATTGTGGGACCATATATAAACGCGTTCTGCTTCGCAAGGAGATTAACGTAGTATATTCATATGTATAGGAAACCTTATCATCGGTATCTATACGGAAGTCCATCGAGGTTCTCTTATCCATTGTTGTTCATTTTAATACAAAATTTGCCAAATGGACGTCAAGACTGCATTTTTTAATGGGAATATTGATGATTGTATCTATAAGGTGTAGCCAGATGGTTTTGTATCTCAAGGCCAAGAGAATAAATTGTATAACACAAAAAATTACATTTATGGACTTAAGAAAGCATCTATAACTTGGAACATTCGTTTTGATCAAGCAGTTAAATATTTTTATTTTAATCAATGCCCGAATGAGTCTTGCGAGTACATTAAGTGCAACAGAAATGTAGTGGTGCTTTTAGGACTATATGTGGATGATATTCTTCTCAATGGAAATAATGTTAGCATGTAGTCTTTGAATTGAGTGTGGTTGTCCAACCAATTCGATATGAATGACTTAGGAGAATCTAGTCACATCCTTAGGATCAAGCTTATGCGGGATCGCAAGAATATGACATTGGGCTTATCACAAACGAGTTATATCGATTCCATTCTTGCCAGGTTTAGCATGAAAGATTATAAGAAATGGTTCCTCCCTTTTAGACATAGAATATCTCTATCCAAGGAAAATTCTATATTCAAGGATTAGTGTCCAACGACACCTGATGAGATAGAAAAGATAAAAGGCATACATTATGCTTCGACAGTTATGAGCCTTATGTATGTTATGTTATGTTATGTTATGTTATGTTATGCACTACACCCGATATCTGCTTTACTGATGGCAGGGTTAGTAGATATCACTCTAACCCTAGGTAAGAATACTGGATTGCGGTAAAGTATATACTCAAGTACCTGAAAAGGACACAAGATTATATGTTAGTTTACCAGGCAGAGAGTTTAGTACCTATTGTGTACATCGACTCGGACTTTCAATTTGATAGAGATTTCATAAAGTCTACTTCATTAAGGATTTCGAGTTACTGTAATGGATACTTCAGTCATAGATATACTTTAGTCCATTTGGTGGGGTGCAAAATATCATAAATGTTTAAAAACTAATACTGATTGGATGAAAATCAGACACATCGAGAATGTTTTAAAGATGTTGAAAAGGTAAATACATATATATAGTTGTAAACATGATTGTCATACATTCATCGCTATTTTTTTAATTGTAGGTGATGTTGAACAGGAACGGAGATAATCAACCAAATAACGAAACACCTCCAACGCCATCCTTTCCTACACCCCAACCTCAATTCTCACCACCTACATATTGGTAATACTCTATGCCGCTAAGGTTCACTCCACTGCTCCCTCTTCGAGCCATCAAACTCAATAAACCCCTATTAACCCAACACCCCCACCCCTTGCTACCTCGAAATCCCAGCAAATAATAGGAAGTCCCATGGGTTCTCCAGTTTCGAGAATTCTACCGGTCAAAAACTGATGACTAGATTTTTAAAGCCCATTGTTTATCTCTAAAAAAGATAATTATGGGCATCGGGGGCTCAGACAACTGAAAGAAGGTTGATCTCGCCATAAAGGGTTACGTGTGGGAACAACTTTGTAAGAATTTTACATTCCCACCCGATTCGAAGGCAAAAGTTCTTTCTCGAGTACATAAATATGTGAAATCCTATCAGATAACCTTTAAAAGTTTTTCTCAAATGGGGCATAAAGTTCTGATACTTTGGGGTTGAAAGACAAAGTTCCCCAAAATGTTCAAATGCTCGTCGACCAATGGAACAACTTCTTAGAGAATGAGGCCCGTGTGGAAAAATTGATTGAGATGGAGAAAAATAAACAGAACAGTGAGAATAAAGCTACAGTTTGCAAACTTGGGGAAAGTCATATGATGATCTGAAGGGTGAATGGGTGGATAGGGCTAAGGGACTCCGGAAGAAGGTAAAACCCCTAATCGGGTCAACTTATACTTTTATACCGATGGGATAAAGGGAACAATAAATTCCCAAACAAATTGGCTCCGAATCTGGTGAGTTTTAATTTAGTTATAAGATATATACATGTTATAATAAAATAATGTTAAAATCATAGTCCTAAATATAATATTATGCTATAGGAAATGATCGAAGGCATGATGAGTAGTCAATCAGAGTGTAACCCCTATGATATTGAAGCAGATGCCCTATCCAAGACATTTAGGAAGGACAAAAGGGGGAGGATAAGAGGTATAGGCTCACATATTACAAGTATAAAATTACAGCACACTGCACCTCTATTGGACGAGATCTCTTTAGTGAAGAGACATGTGTCGAGCCAGGCGAAAGAACATGCTGAGATAAAAGGGTAAGTTCCAGATCTTAAGTGGGACATGGTCAATGTTACTATCCACTTAGGACTACTAAGGAGTGAAATCAAGGATTTGATCCAACTATTTAGTCAACAACATGGTTTCCCTCCCATAAGCCTCATCAAACATTCCCAATTCATACACTTCAAGGTTTTCCCTCCCAAATGTCTCCTCCTACAACATTCCCCTCATAAGTGCCTCCTTCTAAAAAATTCATGGATCATCGTCCTCCATGCACGGTGACTATATTGAGAAGTATTATTTAAGGGACTCATCCAATATCAAGATCATTGGCATGAGCACACTCATTTCCATGAATGCAAGAACACTTGCCCACAATCTCCCTATGGAGGTGAGTGAGACTCAGATATTTATTGATAAAATATAAGAGGATTGCGAAGAGGAGCTCGCACACGTTGACTCTGATGAAGGGCGTATGTCAAAACATTATCAAAATTGTTATATTATCTAGTAGTTTATTTAATTGTTAGCATTAGGTTATGAACAATATTTTATTTGGAAACAAGTTTGTAATGTTTTAATTATGTGGGACATTTGTTGACATTATAAGTTATTTTAATTTTAATTTTTCGTGGTTTAATGACTCTTAATTTGTTTGGCTTTATTTCATAATTGTTGAATACTCAGTGTTGATGCGTGAAAATGAATTTACAAAACTAAACCAAGTCATCAAACCTATACTCAACCGATAAAAGCATAAAATAGAGTAAAATAGAGAGAAAAAGAGAAAAGCATGAGATTCAACGTGGTTTGGCCATAAATATGATTCTACGTCCATTGTGGATCCTTATTATCATTAGATTTATACATTTGATACAAGATTTGGGGCTTATTAGACATACAATAGTACCAAAATGGGCTAAATACACAAACATACATGTGTTGTGTTGTAGAGGTCGTGGCCTTATAGTGTAAATTAGTACGAGGCAATAGTTGTTGTTTTCTGAGGTTACTAGAGCAGGTGATCGAAATGTGAACTCTGATGTGGAGAGAAGCTAGAGAGAATTAAGCAGAGCTTCACTGCCCAGTTATTACTTACCAAATGAGGAGGTATGCACCTCTATTTATATTAGTTGGTTTAGGAGCTTACATGCACTATGAACATGTCTTGTGGATAAGGATAATGTGAAGGAATTCTTTTAAAAAGTGGATAGATGGTGATCCATTACTGACATGTAAGGGCACTACACCAAAACTGGAGATTGTTCACTGCCAAAATCCCTGACCAAAACTGTGGGTCGCGGACTTGGGCCGTGACCATTTCGGGCGTGACCATTTTCGTGGGTCGCGGCCCAAGTCCGTGACCAAAAAATGGTCATGGCCGAGAGGGGTCACGACAGATGTCGCGGACTTGGGACGTGACCCATACCGTGACGGGTCACGGCCCACATCCGTGACCCACAACCGTGACAAATTGGTCGCGGCCAAAGTCCGCGACCCACGTTCATGACAAAAAAATTTTAAAAAAATTAATCGCGGCCCTCATCTGTGACCCACAACCGTGACAAATTGGTCGCGGCCAAAGTCCGCGATCCACGTCCGTGACAAAAAAAAATGATCGCGGCCCTCATCCGTGACCCACAATCGTGACAAATTAGTCGCGGCCAAAGTCCACGACCCACAATCGTGACAAAAAAAATAAAAATAAATGATCGCGGACTTTGGCCACGACCATTTTTATGCGCGACGAAAAAAATAAAAATGGTCAAGGACAAAGTCCATGACCATATTTAACTATAATTTAAAAAAATATATATATATATTTTTTTGGTCCAATCCTAAAATTGGGGATCCTGTGAGTGCACCGTCGGTTGCTACGTGTGACGTTGGACGCGTACGAGGTGTTACAAATATTTATTATTGGCAAAATAATAAAAAAAATCACAAATTTCGAATCGAGAACGTTGTTAATAAACAAATATATATACAAACTTATAAATATTACACGTCTTAATAATTCACAAACCAAAAAAATTGGGCAGAGTTCCCTCTATTTTCTTGACATTCCAAAACCTGTAAATGTAAAACCTGCTTATTATAAAGCCCGCACGGCCATAAAATTCAACAATGAAATAATAGAAGCCCGCACGGCCATATAACTAAACAATAAAACCCCGCACGGCTGTAACACAAAAAAAAATCCTCAATGTCCACAACATATAAACAATCTTCATGTTGTAGACCATTGCCTCCTTCGTTGGTTCCGCGTGCAAAAATCCTACAAACGATGGGATACATAAAAAAAATATCAGTAACCAAGTAGTTTTACAAAGAATTTAATCAAGCTGAAAAGTTGCATATATGAGTTAAAATTATCAGTAACCAAGTAGAAATATGCAAATTATCGTCGTATTCTCAAATCGGGAGTCCAGTAACTGCGGGGTCAGTTCCTACGAGTTACATTAGTCTCGTGGGAGGTGTTGGTGCCACCCACGGGCCCGTTCAGGGGTTGTTTCGAGTTTTCACCCTCTAACGACATGTTTTTCTTAAGTCTAGAAATATGCAAATTACGGTCGTATTCTCAAACCGGGAGACCCGCGGTTACGGGGTCAGTTCCTACGAGTTATATTAGTCCCGTGGGAGGTGTTGGTGCCACCCAAGGGGACGTTCGTGGGCAGTTTCGAGTTTTCACCCTCTAACGCCATGTTTTGCTTAAGTCTAGAAATATGCAAATTACCATCGTATTCTCAAACCGAGAGTCCTGCAGTTGCGAGGTCAGTTCCTACGAGTTACATTAGTCCTATGGGAGGTGTTGGTGCCACCCACGGGGATGTTCGGGGGCTGTATCTCGTTCTCACCCTCTAACGCCAGGCTTTTAATCCTAACTCTAGAAACATACAACTTATCATCGTATTCTCAAATCGGGAGTCCCGTGGCTGCGGGGTCAATTCCTACGAGTTACATTGGTCCAGTGGGAGGTGTTGGTGCCACCCACGGGGACGTTCGAGGGCTGTATCTAGTTCTCTCCCTCTAACGCCATGTTTTTAATCCTAACTCTAGAAATATGCAAATTATCATCGTATTCTCAAATCGGGAGTCCCGCGGCTGGGGGGGTCAGTTCCTACGAGTTACATTGGTCCCGTGGGAGGTGTTGGTTCCACCCACGGGGCCGTTAGGGGACTGTTTCGGGTTTTCACCCTCCAACGGCAAGTTTTGTTTAAGTCTAGAAATATGCAAATTACCGTCGTATTCTCAAATCGGGAGTCCATTGACTGCGGGGTCAATTCCTACGCGTTACATTGGTCCCGTGGGAGGTGTTGGTGCCACCCACGGGGACGTTCGGGGGTTATTTCTAGTTCCACCCTCTAACGCCATGTTTTTAAGCCTAAGTCTAGAAATATGCAAATTATCATCGTATTCTCAAACCGGGAGTCCCGCGGCTGCGGGGTCAATTCCTACGAGTTACATTGGTCCCGTGGGAGGTGTGGGTGCCACCCACGTGGCCGTTAGAGGGTTGTTTCGAGTTTTCACCCTCTAGTGTCTTGTTTTTAAGCCTAAGTCTAAAAATAAGCAAATTATCATTGTATTCTCAAACCGGGAGTCCCACGGTTGCGAGGTCAGTTCCTACGAGTTACATTAGTCCTATGGGAGGTGTTGGTGCCACCCACGGGGACGTTCGGGGGCTGTATCTCGTTCTCACCCTCTAACGCCAGGCTTTTAATCCTAACTCTAGAAACATACAAATTATCATCGTATTCTCAAATCGGGAGTCCCGTGGCTGCGGGGTCAATTCCTACGAGTTACATTGGTCCCGGGGGAGGTGTTGGTGCCACCCACGGGGACGTTCGGGGTTGTATCTAGTTCTCACCCTCTAACGCCACGTTTTTAATCCTAACTCTAGAAATATGCAAATTATCATCGTATTCTCAAATCGGGAGTCCCGTGGCTGCGGGGTCAGTTTCTACGAGTTACATTGGTCCCGTGGGAGGTGTTGGTGCTACCCACGGGGACGTTCGTGGGCTGTTTCTAGTTCTCACCCTCTAACTCCATGTTTTTAAGTCTAAGTCTAGAAATATGCAAATTATCGTCGTATACTCAAACCAGGAGTCCCGCGGCTACGGGGTCAGTTCCTACGAGTTATATTACTCCCGTGGGAGGTGTTGGTGCCACCCACGGGGCCGTTCGGGGGCTGTTTCAAGTTCTCACCCTCTAACGCCATGTTTCTAAGCCTAAGTCTAGAAATATGCAAATTACCGTCATATTCTCAAACCGGGAGTCTCGCAGCTGCGGGGTCGGTTCCTACGAGTTACATTGGTCCCGTGGGAGGTGTTGGTGCCACCCACAGGGACGTTCAGGGGCTGTTTCAAGTTCTCACCCTCTAACGCCATGTTTTTAAGCGTAAGTCTAGAAATATGCAAATTACCGTCGTATTCTCAAATCGGGAGTCCCGCAGTTGTGGGGTCAGTTCCTACGAGTTACATTGGTCCCGTGGGTGGTGTTGGTGCCACCCACGGGGACGTTCGGGGGTTGTTTCTAACTCTCACCCTTTAACGCCATGTTTTTAAGCCTAAGTTTAGAAATATGCAAATTATCGTCGTATTCTCAAATCGGGAGTCCCGCGACTGCGGGGTCAATTCCTACGATTTACATTAGTCCCATGGGAGGTGTTGGTGCCACCCACGGGGACGTTCGAGGGCAGTTTCGAGTTTTCACCCTCTAACGCCATGTTTTGCTTAAGTTTAGAAATATGCAAATTACCGTCGTATTCTCAAATCGGGAGTCCCGCGGCAACGGGATCAGTTCCTACGAATTACATTGGTCCCGTGGGAGGTGTTGGTACCACCCACGGGGACATTCAGGGGCAGTTTCTAGTTCTCACCCTCTAACGTCATGTTTTTAAGCGTAAGTCTATAAATATGCAAATTATCGTCGTATTCTCCAACCGGGAGTCTCACGGCTGCGGGGTCAGTTCCTACGAGTTATATTTGTCCCGTGGGAGGTGTTGGGGCCACCCACAGGGACGTTCGGGGGCTGTTTCTAGTTCTCACCCTCTAACGCCATATTTTTATGCGTAAGTCCAGAAATATGCAAATTATCGTCGTGTTCTCAAACCGGGAGTCCCGCTGAGAGTGCAGCAGCAGCGGAAATATTGCGACTTCTCAAATAAAAACCAATTTTAATTAAATTCCTTTTAACCCAAATTAACCCTAAGCATGCAACTAGGTGTGATTGAAACAATATGAAATCATGCAAGAATTATTCAACACACAAAGTTTAAGGAAAAATCCCCGAAGGGCAAAACCTTTTATTTCTAGAACTTTAAAGAATTTACAAGACCATTGACTTACATACAACCTGATAATCGCCCACAAGTGTAACGCACGGTGTCTTCGGTAAACCTTCAAAGCAACGGCTAGAAATAGTGTGACACAGAAATACCCGCAGGTGTCGGTTCCTATGTCGGCGGCTGGAATTTTCCCTTTCCAGGAGGGCAGCAATGAAGAGGAAGAAGCGGTCCACTTCACAAGGGTTGAACAACAGTAATGGTGTTCTTGGGTTACCAAACTTTGATTCACATAGATATGGAAGATGTGTGAATCTAAAAACCTAGAATCATAGGACTCAATAGGTGAAGACTTTAGGGTTGATATGCTCTGATAATCGTGGGAAAGTCTTAAGAAAACCAACTGCTGATCGTGGTTTAAATAAGGGATCGAAACCCTTCAAAATCGGCTGCACGATCTGGCAGTGATTATCCTCGCCGGATCGGTCCGGTCGATTAGGCGGATCGGTCCGGGTAAGTCGGATCGGTTCTTTTTCTGAAACCGGATCGGTCTGGTTGGCATCAGATCGGTCCGGGACTTTTGCCTTCATCGGTTCGCTATGGATCCGGTGGCTACTGGAGTCTGACAAAACGGATCGGTCCGATAGATGGTCGGATCGGTCCGGTAAACCGGATCGGTTCTTTTTCTGGACCGGATCGGTCCGGTCCTCAGGAACCAGATTCCTTCAAGGAAATCTCTCCATCTTCAAAGGGCTATATCTTCTTCACCGTAGCTCGGAATGAGATGTCGTTTCTTCCAGTATCTTTGTTGCGGCAAGCTCTTCAACTTTCCAGTTGACCTATCCTCCGGATGGTGGATGTACAATTACCGAATTGCCCTTGAACTTTCATATCGAGCCTTCTTTCACTGTTTTGACTTCTCTTGCGTACCACTAGCATATAGTCCCTAAAAGCATGGAACGTGAAGTCATTGAGGCTGATGTAAAACACATGATGGAGATGTAGGATGCTTGATTCCTAGAATTCGGATTGAGGCCGTCATATGTGATCATGTAGAAACGTGCCAAATGTAACGGCGTACGACATACAAAACTGTAAGATAACGGACATGACAAAAATGTCCTTACAAATCTCCCCCTATGTCTATGCCGGTACATACATAAAAAATCCGAATTATCAATTCACAACTGCCTATACAAATCTACCCTTCCATGAACCCAAAACTGGAAAGATACATATGAATAAGACTACATCGTTTGTTCTTCAAATCTTCAGGAATCTCAAAGCTTTTCTCATCAGGGTGTGCAATTCAGAGATCATCAAGATAGTACCTACACACATGAGATAAAGCAAAATACCACGTGACATATCGAGTTTGAAATGAGATAAACATAGATACCAATATATGATAAAATCATAAGCTATATCTCAAAAACTCCCCCAAAATTCAAACTCCCCCATAAAATGATAATTCTTTCTCCCCCTTTTTATGATGTCCCCAAATAGACAAATGAGAAGAATGAATCAAATAAGCGAAATCGGGGTGTCACGGTACAAAACAAATACAAACTATTTTTGATTTTTCAAATTTTTCATACAAAGATAGGATACCAATATGAACAAATATGATACAAAAATCACACCATGGATTTAAACTCAAACAACCAAGTCATGGAAACGAAATGAATGGGTGTGAACACATTCGATAGGTAAATCAACTCAATCAATCATATGTGCATGATGCATATGTGTACCCCTAACGAATGAGCATCAAAAGTATCCTTAGGTGAAAAGATTGTTGAATTTAGATGACATCGTCTTATACAAATCAACAAATCAAAGTCAAAATGATTTTCACCCCAATAACGTCCAAAACTATTTAGCGCATTTTAAGCATTTCAAGGACGTGCAAACCCGTTTTAAATTCTCCAACCAAACTCCCTCATAGATATTTTCTTTTAGAGGTAATCTAAATTCTCAAACTTTGGAGAATTGGTGCAAAAACCTAAATGGCCCATATTTGGCATGAATTTCTTTTTATTGCCTATAAATTTTTCGGGCTCTTTTAACCTCTTTGGACCTCGGATAATAAAATTCCTCAATTTTTTAGGTCCTTTTTAACGGTGGCTTTTGCGCAAAGGATAGATGATTACCTTTCGCAGCCCCTCCCCGTTTTCAAACAAAGCACACAAACTCACAAAACGGTTCTTATATGCACAATTTCCTTATCAACATTTATCGCGCTTGGTTCGTTTTAAGGACAGGATTGAAGTGAAAACACCCAACCAACATGTGATAAGACAAGCACAATAATCAAACAAATCCGTGCATGTGTGCAATAAAGGAAACATGAGTCAAACATGTAGGAAGTAACACTTAATTACATCTTAATGACTCCAAACATTATAAAGCACATGGATGAATTGACCTATTGTCTCAAAACACTATCAAATAGTCACATGAAAATAATGGAATGATGTTGTGACTTGGTCATCCAAAGTGTTCATCCATAAACGGTGCAAACAAAAAAAATCTTTTTGTATTTTTCAAAATTTTTCAAAAAAAATATATACAAAAAGTACATATGTCATAACACTAGCAAACAAGTATAAAACATGAAACCACAACTAGTGTATGACAAACATGCAAACACAATCATCTATATGATATGGCAAGTGAAGAATCATGTGCAAGCAACCGGGAATCAACTTATCTAAAATCTAGTGCCTCTAAAAGTGATTTTCTAACCCAAATAGATGTGAAACATCGTGTGGGGGCTTTGGAAACCACGGGAACACTAGATATAAACTTCCTAGGACTTCTTCCAAGATCAAAACAAAAACGCCTAAGGTGACCTTTCCTACCACAATATGAACATGTGTAAACGGGTGGAATGACACCTAAAGTGTGATCTTTTCTAACATCCTTGGACTTAGTTGACCCTCTAAAACAAATAATGGTTTTGGCTTTAGCACTAGAAGTATGAGAACAAGATGAGCCATTACCATCACTATCAAACCTACTTGAGTCTGTCAAATTATTTTTTAACTTCAAAATTTTTGACTCAAGCAAAGAATTAGACTCTTCCAAAGATAGGGATTTCTCTTTCAAATTATCAATTAAACTTAACAGTTTATCACGCTCCCCCTCAATTAAAACAAACATATCCCTAAGAGTCTTTTCACGTGCCGTAAAATTATCGATTAATTTTTTATCCTCGACGGCACAAACGGGAACCCTAGAATTTTTTAAGTCCTCTAATTCCTTCTCTAAAACAAGGACTCTCCCATCACTCTTCTTTTTGGCAATTTTCAAAGAATCAAAATCAGTACACAAATTACCAAAGTGCTCACGACAAATATCACTTTGAGTTTGAAACTCTTGCAAATATTCAATCTTACTTTTAAAGAGAGAATTTTCTTTTTCTAAAACTTTAATTCTTCTGCAAAGTTTCAAATTCAAACTTTTTAATTTTTTAGCACGGTCGTGAAATTTTTCAAAAATAGGCTCCTCATTAAATGGGCGTTCCATTGAAAAATTGCGATTTTTCATAAAACTGATTTTTAAAAAAAATCAATATCACACAATTTTTGCGGAAAATAGGAATACGCGATAAATTAGCGTAATCTGCTCTGATACCAATTTGACGACGTGAGAAGTCAAATTGTATCAAAAAAAATCCTCGAAAAATCAGGATCACGCGATAAATTAGCGTAACCTGCTCTGATACCAATTTGAGAGTGCAGCAGCAGCGGAAATATTGCGACTTCTCAAATAAAAACCAATTTTAATTAAATTCCTTTTAACCCAAATTAACCCTAAGCATGCAACTAGGTGTGATTGAAACAATATGAAATCATGCAAGAATTATTCAACACACAAAGTTTAAGGAAAAATCCCCGAAGGGCAAAACCTTTTATTTCTAGAACTTTAAAGAATTTACAAGACCATTGACTTACATACAACCTGATAATCGCCCACAAGTGTAACACACGGTGTCTTCGGTAAACCTTCAAAGCAACGGCTAGAAATAGTGTGACACAGAAATACCCGCAGGTGTCGGTTCCTATGTCGGCGGCTGGAATTTTCCCTTTCCAGGAGGGCAGCAATGAAGAGGAAGAAGCGGTCCACTTCACAAGGGTTGAACAACAGTAATGGTGTTCTTGGGTTACCAAACTTTGATTCACATAGATATGGAAGATGTGTGAATCTAAAAACCTAGAATCATAGGACTCAATAGGTGAAGACTTTAGGGTTGATATGCTCTGATAATCGTGGGAAAGTCTTAAGAAAACCAACTGCTGATCGTGGTTTAAATAAGGGATCGAAACCCTTCAAAATCGGCTGTACGATCTGGCAGTGATTATCCTCGCCGGATCGGTCCGATCGATTTGGCGGATCGGTCCGGGTAAGTCGGATCGGTTCTTTTTCTGAAACCGGATCGGTCTGGTTGGCATCGGATCGGTCCGGGACTTTTGCCTTCATCGGTTCGCTATGGATCCGGTGGCTACTGGAGTCTGACAAAACGGATCGGTCCGGTAGATGGTCGGATCGGTCCGGTAAACCGGATCGGTTCTTTTTCTGGACCGGATCGGTCCGGTCCTCAGGAACCAGATTCCTTCAAGGAAATCTCTCCATCTTCAAAGGGCTATATCTTCTTCACCGTAGCTCGGAATGAGATGCCGTTTCTTCCAATATCTTTGTTGCGGCAAGCTCTTCAACTTTCCAGTTGACCTATCCTCCGGATGGTGGATGTACAATTACCGAATTGCCCTTGAACTTTCATATCGAGCCTTCTTTCACTGTTTTGACTTCTCTTGCGTACCACTAGCATAAAGTCCCTAAAAGCATGGAACGTGAAGTCATTGAGGCTGATGTAAAACACATGATGGAGATGTAGGATGCTTGATTCCTAGAATTCGGATTGAGGCCGTCATATGTGATCATGTAGAAACGTGCCAAATGTAACGGCGTACGACATACAAAACTGTAAGATAACGGACATGACAAAAATGTCCTTACAAATCTCCCCCTATGTCTATGCCGGTACATACATAAAAAATCCGAATTATCAATTCACAACTGCCTATACAAATCTACCCTTCCATGAACCCAAAACTGGAAAGATACATATGAATAAGACTACATCGTTTGTTCTTCAAATCTTCAGGAATCTCAAAGCTTTTCTCATCAGGGTGTGCAATTCAGAGATCATCAAGATAGTACCTACACACATGAGATAAAGCAAAATACCACGTGACATATCGAGTTTGAAATGAGATAAACATAGATACCAATATATGATAAAATCATAAGCTATATCTCAAAAACTCCCCCAAAATTCAAACTCCCCCATAAAATGATAATTAATTTGAGAGTGCAGCAGCAGCGGAAATATTGCGACTTCTCAAATAAAAACCAATTTTAATTAAATTCCTTTTAACCCAAATTAACCCTAAGCATGCAACTAGGTGTGATTGAAACAATATGAAATCATGCAAGAATTATTCAACACACAAAGTTTAAGGAAAAATCCCCGAAGGGCAAAACCTTTTATTTCTAGAACTTTAAAGAATTTACAAGACCATTGACTTACATACAACCTGATAATCGCCCACAAGTGTAACGCACGGTGTCTTCGGTAAACCTTCAAAGCAACGGCTAGAAATAGTGTGACACAGAAATACCCGCAGGTGTCGGTTCCTATGTCGGCGGCTGGAATTTTCCCTTTCCAGGAGGGCAGCAATGAAGAGGAAGAAGCGGTCCACTTCACAAGGGTTGAACAACAGTAATGGTGTTCTTGGGTTACCAAACTTTGATTCACATAGATATGGAAGATGTGTGAATCTAAAAACCTAGAATCATAGGACTCAATAGGTGAAGACTTTAGGGTTGATATGCTCTGATAATCGTGGGAAAGTCTTAAGAAAACCAACTGCTGATCGTGGTTTAAATAAGGGATCGAAACCCTTCAAAATCGGCTGCACGATCTGGCAGTGATTATCCTCGCCGGATCGGTCCGGTCGATTAGGCGGATCGGTCCGGGTAAGTCGGATCGGTTCTTTTTCTGAAACCGGATCGGTCTGGTTGGCATCGGATCGGTCCGGGACTTTTGCCTTCATCGGTTCGCTATGGATCCGGTGGCTACTGGAGTCTGACAAAACGGATCGGTCCGGTAGATGGTCGGATCGGTCCGGTAAACTGGATCGGTTCTTTTTCTGGACCGGATCGGTCCGGTCCTCAGGAACCAGATTCCTTTAAGGAAATCTCTCCATCTTCAAAGGGCTATATCTTCTTCACCGTAGCTCAGAATGAGATGCCGTTTCTTCCAGTATCTTTGTTGCGGCAAGCTCTTCAACTTTCCAGTTGACCTATCCTCCGGATGGTGGATGTACAATTACCGAATTGCCCTTGAACTTTCATATCGAGCCTTCTTTCACTGTTTTGACTTCTCTTGCGTACCACTAGCATATAGTCCCTAAAAGCATGGAACGTGAAGTCATTGAGGCTGATGTAAAACACATGATGGAGATGTAGGATGCTTGATTCCTAGAATTCGGATTGAGGCCGTCATATGTGATCATGTAGAAACGTGCCAAATGTAACGGCGTACGACATACAAAACTGTAAGATAACGGACATGACAAAAATGTCCTTACACCCGCGGCTGCGGGGTCCGTTCCTACGAGTTACATTGGTCCCGTGGGAGGTGTTGGTGCCACCCACGTGGCCGTTAGAGGGCTATTTCGAGTTTTCACCCTCTAACGCCTTGTTTTTAAGCCTAAGTCTAAAAATATGCAAATTATCGTCGTATTCTCAAACCGGGAGTCCCGCGGCTGCGGGGTCAGTTCCTACGAGTTACATTGGTCCCGTGGGAGGTGTTGGTGCCACCCAGGGGGACATTCGGGGGCTGTTTTTAGTTCTCACCCTCTAACGCCATGTTTTTAGGCCTAAGTTTATAAATATGCAAATTATCGTCGTATTCTCAAATCGGGAGTCCCGCGGCTGCGGGCTCAGTTTCTACGAGTAACATTGGTCCCGTGGGTGGTGTAGGTGCCACCCACGGGGACGTTCGGGGGCTGTTTCGAGTTCTCACCGTCTAACGCCATGTTTTTAAGCCTAAGTCTAGAAATATGCAAATTACCGTCATATTCTCAAACCGGGAGTCTCGCGGCTGCGGGGTCAGTTCCTACGAGTTACATTGGTCCCATGGGAGGTGTTGGTGCCACCCACGGGGACGTTCGGGGGATGTTTCTAGTTCTCACCCTTTAACGCCATGTTTTTAAGCGTAAGTCTAGAAATATGAAAATTATCGATGTATTCTCAAATCGGGAGTCCCGCGGCTGCGGGGTCAATTCCTACGAGTTACATGGGTCCCGTGGGAGGTGTTGGTGCCACCCACGGGGACGTTCGGGGGCTGTTTCTAGTTCTCACCCTCTAACGCCATGTTTTTCAGCCTAAGTCTAGAACATGCAAATTATCATCGTATTCTCAAACCGGGAGTTCAGCGGCTGTGGGGTCGGTTCCTACGAGTTACATTAGTCCCGTGAGAGGTGTTGGTGCCACCCACGGGGCCGTTAGGGGACTGTTTCGAGTTTTCACCCACTAACGACATGTTTTTAAGCCTAAGTCTAAAAATATGCAAATTATCGTCGTATTCTCAAACCGGGAGTCCCGCGGCTGCGGGGTGAATTCCTACGAGTTACATTGGTCCCATGGGAGGTGTTGGTGCCACCCACGAGGACGTTCGGGGGGCAGTTTCGAGTTTTCACCCTCTAACGCCATGTTTTGCTTAAGTCTAGAAATTTACAAATTACGGTCGTATTCTCAAATCGGGAGTTCGGGGGCTGCGGGGTCAGTTCCTATGAGTTATATTGGTCCCATGGGAGGTGTTGGTGCCACTCACGTGGCCGTTAGAGGGTTGTTTTGAGTTTTCACCCTCTAACGCCTTGTTTTTAAGCCTAAGTCTAGAATTATACAAATTACCGTCGTATTCTCAAACCAGTAGTCCCGCGGCTGTGGGGTCAGTTCCTACGAGTTACATTGGTCCTGTGGGAGGTGTTGGTGCCACCCACGGGGACGTTCGGGGGCTGTTACTAGTTCTCACCCTCTAACGCCATGTTTTTAAGCCTAAGTCTAGAAATATGCAAATTATCGTTGTATTCTCAAACCGAGAGTCCCACGGCTGCGGGGTCAGTTCCTACCAGTTACATTGGTCCCGTGGGCGGTGTTGGTGCCACCCACGAGGATGTTCGGGGGTTGTGTCTAGTTCACACCCTCTAACGCCATGTTTTTAAGCCTAAGTCTAAAAATATGCAAATTATCATTGTATTCTCAAATCGGGAGTCCCGCGGCTGCGGGGTCAGTTCCTACGAGTTACATTGGTCCCGTGGGAGGTGTTTGTGCCACCCACGGGGCCGTTAGGGGGCTGTTTCGAGTTTTCACCCTCTAACGCCATGTTTGCTTTAAGTTTAGAAATATGCAAATTACCGTCGTATTCTCTAACCGGGAGTCCCGCGGCTGCGGGGTTAGTTCCTACGAGTTACATTGGTCCCGTGGGTGGTGTTGGTGCCACCCACGGGGACGTTCGGGGGATGTTTCGAGTTCTCACCCTCTAAAGCCATGTTTTTAAGCCTAAGTCTAGAAATATGCAAATTATCTTCGTATTCTCAAATCGGGAGTGCCGCGGCTGCGGGGTCAGTTCCTACGAGTTACATTGGTCCCGTGGGAGGTGTCGGTGACACCCACGTGGCCGTTAGAGGGCTGTTTTGAGTTTTAACCCTCTAACGCCTTGTTTTCAAGCCTAAGTCTAAAAATATGCAAATTATCGTTGTATTCTCAAACCGGGAGTTCTGCGGCTACGCGGTCAGTTCTTACGAGTTACATTGGTCCCGTGGGAGGGGTTGGTACCACCCACGGGGCCGTTAGCGGACTGTTTCAAGTTTTCACCCTCTAACGCCTTATTTTTAAACCTAAGTCTAAACATATGCAAATTATCGTCGTATTCTCAAATCGGGAGTTCGGGGGCTGCGGGGTCAGTTCCTATGAGTTATATTGGTCCCATGGGAGGTGTTGGTGCCACTCACGTGGCCGTTAGAGGGTTGTTTTGAGTTTTCACCCTCTAACGCCTTGTTTTTAAGCCTAAGTCTAGAAATATACAAATTACCGTTGTATTCTCAAACCGGTAGTCCCGCGGCTATGGGGTCAGTTCCTACGAGTTACATTGGTCCCGTGGGAGCTGTTGGTGCCACCCACGAGGACGTTCGGGGGCTATTTCTAGCTCTCACCCTCTAACGCCATATTTTTAAGCGTAAGTCTAGAAATATGCAAATTATCGTCGTATTCTCAAACCGGGAGTCCCACGTCTGCGGGGTTAGTTTCTACGAGTTATAATTGTCCCGTGGGAGGTGTTGGTGCCATCCACGGGGACGTTCGGGGGCTGTTTTTAGTTCACACCCTCTAACGCCATGTTTTTAAGCCTTAGTCTAGAAATATGCAAATTATCGTCGTATTCTCAAACCGGGAGTCCCGCGGCTGCGGGGTCAGTTCTTACGAGTTACATTGGTCCCGTGGGTGGTGTTGGTGCCACCCACGAGGACGTTCGGGGGTTGTTTCTAGTTCTCACCCTCTAACGCCAGGTTTCCAAGCCTAAGTTGAGAAATATGCAAATTATCATCGTATTCTCAAACCGGGAGTCCCGCGACTGCGTGGTCAATTCTTACGAGTTACATTGGTTCCGTGGGAGGTGTTGGTGCCACTCACGGGGACGTTCGGGGGCAGTTTCGAGTTTTCACCCTCTAACGCCATGTTTTTAATCCTAAGTCTAAAAATATGCAAATTATCGTCGTATTCTCAAACCGGGTACATTGGTCCCGTGGGAGGTGTTGGTGCCACCCACTTGGCCGTTAGAGGGCTGTTTCGAGTATTCACCCTCTAACGCCTTGTTTTTAAGCCTAAGTCTAAAAATATGCAAATTATCGTCGTATTCTCAAACCGGGAGTCCTGCACCTGCGGGGTCAGTTCCTACGAGTTACATTGGTCCAGTGGGAGGTGTTGGTGCCACCCACGGGGACGTTCGGGGGCTGTATCTAGTTCTCACCCTCTAACGCCATGTTTTTAATCCTAACTCTAGAAATATGAAAATTATCATCGTATTCTCAAACCGGGAGTCCCGCGGCTGTGGAGTCAGTTCCTACGAGTTACATTGGTCCCGTGGGAGGTGTTGGTACCACCCACGGGGACGTTTGAGGGCAGTTTTGAGTTTTCACCCTCCAACGATATGTTTTGTTTAAGTCTAGAAATATGCAAATTACCGTCGTATTCTCAAATCGGGAGTCCCGTGGCTGCAGGGTCAGTTCCTACGAGTTACATTGGTCCCGTGGGTGGTGTTGGTGCCACTCACGGGGACGTTCGGGGGCTGTTTTGAGTTCTCACCCTCTAACGCCATGTTTTTAAGCCTAAGTCTAGAAATATGCAAATTATAGTCATATTCTCAAATCGGGAGTCCTGCGGCTGCGGGGTCAGTTCCTACGAATTACATTAGTCCCGAGGGAGGTGTTTGTGCCACCCACGGGACCGTTGGGGGGATGTTTCGAGTTTTCACCCTCTAATGCCATGTTTTTAAGCCTAAGTCTAAAAATATGCAAATTATCATCGTATTCTCAAACTGGGAGTCCCACGGCTGCGAGGTCAGTTCCTTCGAGTTACGTTAGTCGCGTGGGAGGTGTTGGTGCCACCCACGGGGACGTTCGGGGGCAGTTTCGAGTTTTCACCCTCTAACGCCTTGTTGTTAAGCCTAAGTCTAAAAATATGCAAATTACCGTCGTATTCTCAAACCGAGAGTCCTGCGACTGCGGGGTTAGTTCCTACGAGTTACATTGGTCCCGTGGGTGGTGTTGGTGCCACCCACGGGGACGTTCGGGGGCTGTTTCGAGTTCTCACCCTCTAAAGCCATGTTTTTAAGCCTAAGTCTAGAAATATTCAAATTATCATCGTATTCTCAAATCGGGAGTGTCACGGCTGCGGGGTCAGTTCCTACGAGTTACATTGGTCCCGTGGGAGGTGTTGGTGCCACCCACGGGGCCGTTAGCGGGCTGTTTCGAGTTTTCACCCTCTAACGCCATGTTTTTAAGCCTAAGTCTAAAAATATGCAAATTATCATCGTATTCTCAAATCGGGAGTCATGTGATCGCGCGGTTAGTTCCTACGTGTTTTATTGGTCCCGTGAGAGGTGTTGGTTCCTCTCACAAGACCGTACGGGGGCTGTTTCGTGTTTTCCCCCTCTAACGCCTTGTTTTCAAGCTTAAGTACTCATATTTTCAAATTATCGTCGTATTCTCAGACCGGGAGTCCCGTTATCGCGTGGTCAGTTCCTACGTGTTACATTGGTACCGTGAGAGGTGTTGGTGCCTCTCATGGGGCCGTACGGGGGTTATTTCGTATTTTCCCCTTCTAACGCCTTATTTTCAAGATTAAGTTCTCATATTTTCAAATTATCGTTGTATTATCCTACCGGGTGTCCCGTTATCGCACGGTCATTTCTTACTTGTTTCATTGGTCCCGTGAGAGGTGTTGGTGCCTCTCACGGGACCGTACGAGGGTTGTTTCGAGTTTTCACCCTCTAACGTCTTATTTTTAAGCTTATGTCCTCATATTTTGAAATTATCGTCATATTCTCAAACCGGGAGTCCCGTTATCAAGCAGTCGGTTTCAACGTGTTACATTGGTCCCATTAGAGGTGTTGGTGCCTCTCACGGGACCGTACGGGGGTTGTTTCGAGTTTTCGCTCTCTAACGCCATATTTTTAAATCTAAGTTCTGATATATGCAAAATTATCCTCTTATTCTCAAATCGGGAGTCCTGTGATCGTGTGGCCTATTCGTACGAGTTACATTGGTTCCGTGAAAGGTGTTGATGCCTCTAACGGGACCATTTGGGGGATGTTTCGGGTTTCTCCCCTCTAACGCCATGCTTTTAAGCTAAAGTCTACACATTTTCAAATTATCGTCGTATTCTCAAACCGGGAGTCTAAAATATTTTCAACATATTATCTAATAATTATCCCGTACTCCTTCTAATTATCCCATACTCCTTCTAACATACTATCCAACAACAAGCAACAACCAATAATTATCCAACAGCCAAACCAAACAAAACCAATAATTATCCCGTACTCCTTCTATCATCTAAAAGATTTAATAGATAATGCATATCAATTATATAACTACTTTTGTTAAAGTAAAGCATAGCTGATCTAACCTGCAACAATAGCAATAGGGAATGTTCTTCTCCTTGATCCGAAACAACACATTGTCAATGTAGAACTATGCTGGAGCATACTTGGGAATGTTTTTTACTGTCCGTCTAGCATGCATAACAAAAGATTTTTTAGAAATATAAATTGGAGCTATAGCACACTGATACTAAAATGAGTCCCAACAAAGTATACAATATATTCCCCAGAAGAATAGTTAGCTTTATTAAAAAAAATATAACGGAATCCAAAAAAGCCATTCCAGTAAAACTACAATCTTGGTTGAATTAGGAACATAGCCATTCCGCAAAGTTCAAATTAGACTCACAATACTAAATCGAATAATTAGAAGAATAATTATATAAAGACATGACATTTAGCGGACGAATCTGAATATGCTTAGAGAGAGTACCTAAGGTCCTTTTCGCAGATGGTCTTGCATTTAAACATGCATTTCCATTGGAATTTTGAAAACAAAATCATTAAATAAGTAACATTCTTGGAAGAAGAAAAAAACACGAAAGAAAATTAAACAAACACCGACTCGTCCTCTAGAACTGGCACCAATCTGAGGATACTTCAATATAGTCCAATCAAATACATAGTCAAATTGATAACCTACAAAGTGGGACAAAATCAGATATAAAAGATGAGAATATATAACTACCGAAAGCCTAAATACTCATATAGTACATAAAAAATAAAAATAAAACTCATTTACTTGCTTTAAAAAACTTATAGTTATACTTTCACGAATAAATAAGTCTCAAACAATACCCAATTAAACCCAAGTCATATCAGGAAAGCGAGAGTGGCTAGTTAGTCTCCCACTTTAATAAATCTAAACCGAGTAAATACGCATTTGATATTGCAGGACATGAATTAAAAAAATGCATAACATTGGATATATGCGTATATATGCCCACTTTCAAAATTAATTAGTGAAATTTGACTTTACAAAAATACAAAACATCACTCATCTTTGCGAATAGGCATAATGCTTCAATGACAAGAAATATGTAAGTAAGCAATTTTGAAAACCTTCAAACTTTGAGGTATTTACTCAAACACTTGGGCACTAATTGTAATAAATCATAAAAACAAAAGGTGTCCTTTGTATAAAACTCGAATTAACCCAATAACACTCAAAACTTTGGCCCCCTACCAAAAATCTTGGATCCTCCACTTGACCTTTAGGCTATCATACTTGAGGTTGCATCCGCACTTTATACGTATATAATCAATCGCAACTTAAAGTTAAAAAACTGAGAAATATTCTTTATTTAGCAGGATCCCTCCTAATATTAAAGTGTGAGAGTGTCCTGTTTTAAAATTATAGTGTTAAACAGTAATATTACCAGTTTATATAACTATTAAATTAAAAAAACAAAAGAAATTGATACGTGCTTGTTTAGAGAGATGGGGGTACCTGAGGAGGGTAAATTTATCGCAAAGCGATCGAGTGCTCGAGCCATCACCCGTGTACACAACGCAATCGAGATCCTATTGTTTAAGAACTCTTCCTGTATGGCACCAAATCAGACTTTCTTCTTGTATGGCTTTCACTGCACACTAAAGAACTCTCTCTCCTCCACCGCCATCGTTAATGTATGGGTGAAAGAACCCTACCGTCTTCTTTCTATTTCTGAGACCGTTTACAACAATCGAAATGAAAGAAACCCTACAGTCCACCACCGCCGTCGTTAGTTGAACCCCGCTTTCCATTTAACCAACAATCTGTGTACCCTCTTTTGAAATTACAGTGAAGGTAAAAGAAGGAAAAGTATAACATGATAATACTCAACAAAAATCCCTCGAAAATACAAAAAAAGAACACCAAATTAATCATTTTACTTAAACTTGAAATACCCATTTCTATCAATAAATTTGAAACCTCAATTCAATAACTCTCAAATTCGATGTCATGTGGAATAATTTTCTAAAAACTTTAATCCCCATAGAAGTAAAAAAGTGGTTTCTTCTCTTCAAAAAAATATCTATGATAGCCTAATAGGAGCATTACTTTAGAAGTGTAACCAACAATTTGTGGACCCTCTGACTTTTTCCAAAAAATAAATCCCCATAGCAGTAAAAGAGTTGTATACCACTCTGCTTCAAAAATTAATTCGGCACAATAGTCAGTTTGTATCCAACATCAAATTAACCACAAAATCTTAAAGTGAAGCAGAGAAATCAAAATAGATTAAAGCATAGACATCACAACATATATATACACAACTTTGTTTACTTTGTAGTGAAACAACATATCGTGAGACAGAAATGGGAAAGGAGAGATGAGAATCGATGAAACATCTCACCAGAGAAATAAGCCACAGTCCACCACCGCCATCGTTAGTCGTTACCGTCGGCGGTCTCGACCTTTGGTTCGCCGAAAAAGCCACAGTCCCATCGATAAGGGGTTTTTTGAGCGGGGCTATTTCATTGGGGGGAAATAAAAGAAACGAAGGCTACTGAATGAGAAAAGCAGCGTTTTGTTTTTTTAAAGTGAAGCAGCGCCAAATGCAGCGTTTTGTTTTCTTAAGATTGAACCTGGTCACGGCTCTCAACCGTGACCCACCAGAAGAAACACCACCGAAACCAAAAGACCCATCAAACTGCATATGGTCACGGCCCATAGCCGTGACCCACGCTAAGAAATGGTCACGGCCCCCAGCTGTGACCCCCAATGTGTGTATTTTGTGCTTCGTCATACATATGGTCACTGCCCAAGTCCGTGACCAATCCGCAACCAAGCTTGGAGGGAATTTTTGCGCGAGTTTGGCGCTAAGATGGTCACGACCTGATCACGGCCCAAGTCCGCGACCACTGTGGTCACGGACTTGGTCCGTGACCACTTCTAGAGCCTCGATAATTTAGTGTGATAATAAATATGGTCACGCCAAATATTGAGTGGGTCACGGCCCAAGTCTGCGACCAGCTGGTCGCGAACTTGGGCCGTGACCCACTGGGCGTGACCATTCGCAGGATTTGGTGTAGTGGGGTCTGCTGCCTGTCCTTATGGAGTCACGCTGTGGTTGAGGGGTCACGGCATGTGAGGCACCTGGACATAACTATTTGAGGTAGTCTATGCTTAGGTTCCATGGCCTTTGAGATGCTAAGTCATGATCTTATGTATTTAAAAGGAAAATGGAGTATTGTCCGTTGCCTGGTTAGGTACCAAGTTGTGGCTTTCTTTACAGGTCGAGGCCTTTTTCTAATCTTTGAGCATATCTTTATATATTTGCGCAGGCTTTTATTCCAAGTGTCTCTTATTCATTGGTTGACATATTTTAGGTATAAAAGAATCCCCCCAAGCCTAAGTGCTAAGAGGTAGATATGCCGAGGCCTTGTTGGGACTGAAATTTTATTGATTTTGAGGTCTAGTTGACGTCACGGCCTTTTATGGACGTGTTTTTAATTCTATGATGTTTCAACGTCCACGACCTATAATATAAATGGTTCAAATTCGGGGCCTCATTTACCTTTGCATACTTTGAGAGCAGAAGAATTTGGCAATTTTCAGCTTGGTGAAGGCTATTTTAGGTGACCAAAGTGAATTTTGATGACCTTTTTTCTTCAATTTCAGGACAACTTTTATCCATTTCTTCTTGATTTTGCTTGTACTTGTATTTGCATAAATTTCTACATTTTAATTTCACCAATAACTAGGATTTAAACTATTGTAATTATCGAAAAGTCTAACTAAGGTTTTTTGTCATTGTCTTGATGTTATTCTACGTTCGTTAGGTTTTTATTGTTTGACCCTGATTTGCTGTTGGTTTATTGTAAGCGAGATCTTGTTACGTTAGATTAGGACTTTTTTATACTGAAATGGGTTGAGTTGGGGATGATTTTGAAGGTTTTAGGGTTGGTATTGGGCAAAAATACGAACTATTGTCCGTTGTGTGTTCTTGGTCCAAAACCCTAGATTTCCTTCACTTTGATCTTGCCAAATTGCTAAATAGTAAATCTGTGGGTTTGTCTTTTATGGTTATGGTCTAAAACTAATAATTGTTTCCTTAGTATATTGATTATGGTCTGTGACTAAATAATTGCGGCCTTTATTACTTTGAACTTGAATTATTTTCATATTCGTTGTTTGAATAGTGCCTCAGACTTTTTTAATCATTACCTTAAACTTACACATTTAGATTTACATGCTTATGGATTAAACCTATTAGGACCTTTGCATCTTCTTAATTATTAGATTACCCAATCTATATACGTGTTGATTTGATTTCGGAGATTCCAACTACAGGGAACCAATGGAGGCGGTTGGGACAAGCTATGAGGATGACACTAGTTCAATAAAGAATCAAACCCCAATGGAGAGAAATATCAGGGAATAGGTCGTGGATCCTAATGAACACGTTCAATCCACCTCTAATATAAGGAATACTTAACTCAGGACCTTTATCCACAACACTGAGATTAAGACGAGCCCCACAGCCTTGAACTATCCTTATATCATGATTGAAGAATGGCTAGCTCGTTTGGCCAAAGTCTATGAATTTTCTGAGTGGGACTATATACTTTGTTCCATTCATGGACCGAAGAGGATGTTCAATGGTCCCTAGTGATAGAGTTCGCTTCCCCTTCACGCTTTTCTCCTCGGACAAAGGCTGCTAGTCCCAGTCCCAATTAGAATTTTTTTAAAGTAATGAACCTAAACCCAAACCAACTAGATCCAAATGAGTGGAGGGATATCCTGGCATCCTTGATCTCATGGAAGAAACAGTTCAAGGGGGATATAGCGATTGCAGATTTCTTTGATTTTTATAAGCCAAAAGAGGATAAGTTGAATAACCCTTGGTATTAATACATGTCTAAGTGGAATGATAGTAGATACCTAATTATTAGCAAGCCTTCCAACACTAAATATTGGAAAAGCAGATATTTTTTTTTCTCTGGAAAAATTGAGAAAGAAACAGCAGAGTCTGAGCGAGAGAGGTCCCATAAGTTTCAGTAATCCTAGTATCGTCCCCCTGGAAGGTAGTAACATCTTTATGATATAGTCGTACATTTGTTCCTTATACTTATATCTTATCTAACTTGTATCTTTGTTTTTTTGTTGAAGTTCGTGCACACTTGACTCCCTCAAACATCAAATGGAGAGAATTGAGGTCGTGGTCTCAATTTCTGATAGCAAGGACTTTCCTTTTATGGTTACATTAAGAGCCTTGTAGAAGCTTGGTTATTATACTATGTCTATTGCACCTGTCGGATCAGCTGAATGAGTAAGATAAATCTCTAGGTTATCGTATATTTTGCCTTTGAATAAGTCTCACTGGATTTCTTTAATCTTTATGTTAACACATTTTTGCTGTGAATATCCCTCCTCGAAATGTGGGACAATCATGGAAATTGATAAGGAGCTACTTCTTTCCCAATTTAATGAGTTGGGGAAAAGCATCCACAGCATGAAGCATTCCTCAAGGAAGACCAGAGGTAAAAAGAGGAAGAGAGTCATGGGCAAGGATACGATTCCAGCTGATGTCCCCACTGATGTTACGGTTGGTGGTTCAAACCCACCACTTGTTGAGAATGTCGCGGTTAACATTACCAATGCGGGCTTAGATTCTCCCAATGTCGGGGAGAAAAATCAAGAGCCAATAAATTCTTGGCATATCACCATCATTGAGGCTCATCCGCGGACTTCAGATGCAACTAACACATATGTCCCAACTTCTCAAACCAAGGTGCTACTTCCCAGACCAAGGCCTCATATTAGGCCAGCTAATAAATAGTCCCCCTAGGACACTGAGTCCACCGCGATCTTGGTAATGAGGAAATTTTCCAACTCCTCTGACCTCAAATGCATGTTTGAGCAAAATGTCGAGGACTTGAAAAATTAGCAATTGCATTGCTTCTCATGGTAAGTGCATACACCCGCGGTGTTTTATTTCAAGTTTTGCTTATTTTCTACTAACTCCTTTTTTTCTTCTAGATTATTGAGGATGCCATGAGTCAAAGGGCCAAATATGAAAAAATTTATGTCTAGAAAAATGTCATGGAGACTACATATCTAGCTAAGTTGGAAAAGTTCAAGTCTTCCTCGTTTGAAGCCGAAAAGATGCCCACGACTGCATCTTTAAAAACTTCCCAATTTGAAGTTGAGGCCAAAGTGGATGTTACTGTATAAGCTGAGGCTGAGGCAGAGGCCGATGAAAACTTTAAATAGGTCATGGATGATCTCAAGCTATGAGAGGCAAAGTGTCGGGAAGCTTTAAAATAGGCCACGACCAGCGATGAGAAAGATGTTACTCTAGAATACCAGATTACCTCGTTAACATAAAATCACGTTGCGGCTATGCAGAAAATAGTGGATGAACATGGCATCTCCCTAAAGAAGGTTGCTAAAGAGGTCATCGCATCATTTAATACGTCTAAATATTATTGGTGTTGATGTCAAAAAATGGACTAGATCCAATTTTCTAATCATAGATAAAATATAAGATTGTAATGAAATAATCAAATAAGAGACCAAGGATTTTTAAAGTGGTTCGGCTGTGTAAGAAAGCCTGCCTTAACTATTATTGTATTAGTTTGGGTGATTACAGAAAGCTAGGTACCCCTGTTAATATGAATATCATATATTATGTCTTATCATGCCTTTGATGAAAGGGATACAATATATTTATAGTGACTCTCGGAGATCAAGGGTAAGAATGACTTTATATATTCAAGCATTTACACTCGTATATAATGAATATGATGGTTGATTGTCAATACCACATGCGAAAAGACCCTTAGTTTCCCCCATGTGGTGACCTTTTATTTACTTTGATGTTCTGCATTCTTCAAGTTGGTCAGCACATCTGTCGAGCAACTATCTATGGAGTTAGTTAAGCGACTGCTGCCTAGGATTTCTTCCATGTAAGGAGACAAGTGCCCATTTTTATTAGTCCATGTAGGTGAATAATTTTTGGTATCAACAGAAGCCCGCAATACTTTATTCTTGATGCTTTTGCAGCAAGGATGAAGTATATTTTCTTCAAAGTTGGTCGGCGCAAGCCGACGTGTAGGACTTGTGAAAATTTTCCTTGTTTTGATTTTGTAGTGTCATTTTTGTGAATAATTTGAAAGTTAACGAACCGCCAAATGGCATATTGGTATTTTTGGGGCTTTCAGAATTATGAAGCCGTCAGAACGTGAATCATCGATACAAGTAATTATTTCTTGCACGATTTACCAAGTAAGTTATAAGAGATAAGATTTTGCCAAATTTTCATACCACGACTTTTCAAGCTTTCGTACTCTCCTTCTTCTCTAAGTTCTTTGTTTTTGAGCTTTCCTTTGCATTATACCTTCGCTTAAGTCACAATTTTCCCTATAAGCTTTCTTATCTTTTTTCATTACGCTTTATTTCTTTCTATACTCTATCCATGGTTTACATAGTTCAGGGGATTCTCTAGATGAATTTAGGCAGAATAAGAATATTCCTGATTGGGTAGAGCTATAAATTTTTGTACCCCTCTTGAGGTGTTGTCATTACCGGAGGGTCACTGGAATCCTTCTTTGTTCATAGCTGAATGTGGTTTCACTTTTCCCCCCAATTATTTTTTTAGAGTTTTGTCAGCATTTTGATTTCGTTCGTGCTAGGGTAGCCCCCAATACTTGGAGAGTGGTAAATGGGATACATAGGTTCAATCAAATTCATGGAACCCACATAGACATGCCTGAGTTAATGTTTTGTTATAAGTGGGTTACCAGTGATAGTACTTACTACATGAAGACTAGGTTTTCCAATAGGGCCTTGGTTGTCAATTTTCTACAGTCCAATAAGGACTACTTTGACTATGGAGTTATTGTAAAAAATTGGCAACAAGCTCCTCTTCAAACATGAGAGATGTATGATAGACCCAAGTGCCGCTAAGTGGGACATGGCATAGGTTGTTGGATTTTATTATTGTATTCCTCTATTTTTTGCTAACTAAGAGTTTGATAATATGCGTACTTAATATTTTCTTATCTTGTTTCTTGTTTTGCACAATTGAGAGCAGGAAGAAGTGTCCCAGAGAATAGGACTTTAATATCCGTGAATTAAAATTCATGTGGAATCTTCATTAGAGGATTGGTGAGGAATACCCAAGAGATGCCTTGTATTTGTTACAGTATAGGAGTTCAACTACCTCCTTTGATGCTAGGCCCGCTATTGTTATTGCTCAAGCCCCTATCAATCTTAAAGAAGAGACAGTTCCTACCTCTTCAGCTGTTGAATCTGTTGGTGCTAAGAAGGACTTTGGGACTTTCTCCTATTTTGAATTGTTGAATATTTCAACTATTCCCTCTTCTCCACTTACTGGTATGGGAAAGAGAAAAAACCCTGATTTGATGATTGGAGCTTTATCTCCAACTGCTAAGAGAGTTGCCGAGAAGACTTGCCAGGCTGGTGATGTTAAGAAGCCAGAAAAATAAACCAAGGTTTATGAGACAAAGAAGGTTACTCAAGTCATCCCCTCCAAGGAAGTTAATATTTATGCACTCAAATTCTAGAGATTAAGAAAAGGCATGTCTGATAAACATGTTAAGAAGAATTTTATCAACCATGAGTTGGTCGAGAAGTTTCAGGAGGAGTTAACTATTGTAGGGCCATCCTCAATTATCATTCATTTTGGTGTTGCTAGGAAATTAATCAAGACTGGTACCCGCTCTGCTGATAGAGCAACTCTTGCCCCACTGCCAAGATTGAAGTTGGTAGAAAATGCTTGCCAAAGTCTGGCTATGGTAATTCTTTCTTCTCTATTACTTACCCTTGAGGCCTTATTTTCATCCTAATACTCCTTGTAATATGATATTGTCCTTTATGCAGTTTTTGGTGAATTTTAATCAAATACTGGAGAAGGACGATCAAATTTGTTCTTCGAGAGGAGATATTGAGGAGGCCCCTAAGGGTCTAGGGAAATTTGTAGAGGCTTCAAGGAAGCTGTTGGAGTCCAAACAAAAGACTTGGGATGATGAGTAGAAAAAGGCCAATGAGAGGGCCACCACTTCTGAAGGAAACTGTTGACTACTGAGAATAAGGCCAAGATGGATGAAGATAAATTAGTGGACAATCAAGCTCTCATGAAGTCTGCCGAAGATAAAGCTACTGGTCTAATATCTGAGTTTGTTGTAGAGAGGGTAAAAAATAAGAAGATAAAATAAGCCTCCTTGAATAAAGGCTGGTACAAGGCTTTTCTAGAAGTCTCTGCTCAGATTGAGTTTGTTAGGAAGAAATCCTTTAAGGATGGCTGATCGGAGGCCCTCAAGGAGGTCGACACTCTAGAGGACTCTGAAATTCTTAAAGCATGATCCAGGTTCTCCTCCAAACTTGGAGGAAGATTTTAATGATAAGGAGGGATCTGGGGAATCCTCCATTCAGCCTGCTGGGTCAAATTTAAATCCCAATGAGAAAGTCATCCATTCTGCCGACCAGACCTATGGAAGTAATGTTCAGGACAAGGAAAAGGTTTAACTCCTTTATTTTTCTTTTTGTTCATTTGCCTTGTAATGGGACCATTAGGTAACACCTTCTGTTTATTAATGAAAATACTTACATTTGGCAAAGTGTGTTGCATTTTTCTTACTTGTGCCTTCTTGTTGTATTCATGAAATCATACTCTCTGTGTTATGTTTTTCTAGGTATTACACTTGTAATCTTACCTTTGCTATTTTTAGTTTGATGCCAGGAAACAAGCTATTATTTTTACTAAATTCGACATGCTCAAGCGGAGTAAAAATTTATTGGAAGCTGGCCATATTCCTTTGTCCGAAGAAGACTTGGCCGACCTACTCGGCCCAAATACTTCCGACCAAGTTAAGGAGTTATACACCCACATTTATTATTTGCTAGATAGGGTAGTGGAAAATAATATTGCCTACTTCGGGATGATTGAAGATCTAAAAGAAGCCTATAAGTTTACTTTGATTTTGCTCCATACCGACTACGAAGCAAAGTACAAAGCCTTAAGTGAAGGTTGGTGATTTGAGAAGAAACTTTGAACAGTATGCCTCTATGTATAGAAGAAAATAGTTACATTTGAGACGAGAAGAGGATGAATACATAGAGATAGCCAAACTTCTTGAGGATGAAAATAATAAGCTCAAAAATGAGTTGGGCATTTTGAAGAAGTCATTTACCAGTGGTGCTAATGAAGGTGCTTATTTCTTGGAGGCTAAGAATGCCATCCTAGTAGAGGAACTTGAAGCTCTGAAGAAAACCAAACTCAGGCAAACTTCTAGGCAACAGAGGTCTAGCCGACCCACTATAGATGAGGCAAGGGCCAATAAAACATTAGCCAACCAAGCTGCCTAATTAAAACCAAAGAGTCAGGCTATTATTGATTTGTCTGAAAGTTGGAAGCTAAAGATAAAGCCATTTCCGACCAATCTATTCAGTTAGAGGTGAAGAGTGATGTTTTGAAGAAAATTTAATATCAAGTTAAAATGTTAACCTTTTAATTTCACAAATAACCCAGAGAGGTGTGCATGGAAGGCTATAATGAAGCTCTTAGCCATGTTGATGATCAGCTTGTCTAGAGACATTGTGAAGGTTATAGGTGGGGATCGACCAACTATTAAACTTTCTTAAAATATGATTGTAATAACGAGCTGTGATACTTGAAAGCGTAAGATAGGCCCCTAATTTTTAAAATTTTAAAATCAATTTCCTTATTGAGATATGCGGAAGCGCAAGATGGTTCACAAAAACACCAAATTTTAATTTACTTCAAAATTAAAATCAAAATTAAAATTAAAATTATACCAAGTGAAATTAGATTCAACACATACTTATGTTAAAATTCACTTAAACCAAGTTAATTAACTCAAGTCCTAGAAAATTGCCTAAGTCACATTTTTCATTTAATTAAATTAGGCCAAACCAAATTATAACAAATTAAATTAAATGACTTGAATTAAATTAACTAAACATTACCCAATATTAATTAGCACCAAATTAAATAAGTAGTAATTAAATTAAACCAATTTTATCTTTTTACCTAAGCATGCGTTCTAGGTGATTTTGTAAAAGATAAAATAAACAATGAAATCACTACGCCGAGATGTACGAGGAAAAATCCACAACGGGAAAAAACCTCGGACGACCCTAGCCTCAAATCCACTAAGTACGGAATTTATAAATACAAGCAAGATGACTTACAACACTCGACTCCATCCCTCTCAAGCCCCGACGCGTCTTCTTGTATCAACCTCTTCTTAGTGAATAACCATGGAGATCCACCGTGGTCTCGGAATCCACTGATCGGACTTTATATGGTCACCGTCACCCGAACTAGGAGCCTTTCTCTAAGTGGGTAAATCAAGGAAAATTTATTTTTCTTTGTGGGATTTAGAAGCAAACCCAAAACGTCTCTTCAAACGTAGAGATGGAAAACCGGTGCCAAAAATCCAAGAAAAGTATATATATATATATATATATATGGAAGCTTGGATAAACAATATGGGTGTAAAACTAAAGTGTATAATCAATTTTTCTTGAAAACTTAGACACTTTAAAACATGAACTTTTTCCTTAATCAATTTTGCTCTCAAACTCTCTCTTGGAGATAGATGTGTATGAAAAATTTAAACCAAAAAGGTTGGTTCCCGCACTATTAAGTTCTGTCAAAAGTTAGTGGGGTAAGGAAGTGGGAAACATGGGTAAAAACTGCCATAAAACTTTCCCACCTGAAATCTCGTTCGAACGAGATTTTCGTTCGAATGAAGTCTCGTTCGAACGAGCCTTTCTAACGAAGTTCCAGTGGCTTAAAATTGAACTCGTTAGAAATCTCGTTCAAACAGCCATCTCGTTTGAACGATGTTCCAGTGTCCTATGGGGAAGCTCGTTGGCAGCTTCGTTCGAACGACATTCTCGTTGGAACGATAATATCGAACGAGAAACCAGAAAGTCGAAAATTATGAATTTAGCCCAGAAACTTTATATACTTTATATAGAAGTTAAATAAAATCTTTCTGACAAATAATCAACAGTTTTTAATTTAAACCTACACCCATTATAAACTGTTCCAAGCTCCTATATATATATATATATATATATATATATATATATATGTGTGTGTGTGTGTGTGTGTGTGTGTGTGTGTGTGTGTGTGTAATGCATTCATACCTTGGGAGCTTGGAACCACTATTGGTGACATAGAAACTAGGCACTTAAACTCGCCATTTTGATTAAGCTTTATACACTTGGCCCCTACGTCTTCAACAAACACGCCATAGGCTTGAAGGATGATCAATATACTCTATCCTATGACTCAAACGTTTTTATCCGGAATTTAGCCAAAACTACAAAGGACTCAATTTGAAATTTGTGTCCTTACAAATTTCCCCTTTGGCTATTCCGGGACAAAAACCAAACAAAAATCCTAAAGGGCCGTCAAGCTCTACTAGACTGACACAAAGTCCCACCCAAAATAAAAATACAATGCTTGACTCAAACAACCCAAAGGATCAAAATCTTTGCCGGTGAAAGTTGCCACTTAGAATAGAATTCCTGCACACTTCAGCAAACACATTAAACGCATACGGAATATTAAAAGATTAAATGCAATTAAATAATTACTCCCCCGAAATTATTAATTCTCCCCTGTATCAACTATGATCAGCCTAAGAAGATAGCGACTCCCCCTAAGTTAAATCTCCCCCAAACTAAGATACGATCACAATAGGATTAGATACCATTTTTATTAAACCTATCATTTCGCCCCCTTTTTGTTCAGGAATAGACAAAGGCTAAAGAATAAAAAATTAACTTATCTTCCACAAATAAAGCATATACACCCAAATAACTTATCTAAAATAAGCAAGGGATAAATAGAATGGGATAACAAGTTAAAACATGTAATTGTGCATAAAGTGATGAGAACGTTAAAGCACATGAACAAAAAAATCATAACTAATCCAACAAATATTAATGGATACCAACTAAGATGCAAGAAATCGATACCAATATGATACACAAGTATTAAGCATGTGATATCAATAAAGAATGCAATAAGATGGATATCAATTATGAATTAAAGCATATATGGATTAGAAATCAAGACAAAGACTAAACAAAAATATCAAATATATGTATACATAATATATACCTAATAGACTCAAGTACACATATATAGATATAAACACACAAATGACACACACAAAATATAATAGGAGTCTTTCACACTCGTAAGGAAAAAATGTGTCATATGGAAACGGAAGTGTTGGGGTGTGAACTACCAACAATTAAATTTAGACCCAATCACTTAAAACATGTTCACGGAGTTCTCAATTGATTGCAAACTTCATCACATTTGAATATAACCTCATGTGACAATATAAATTGAACTCAATGAACAAACATACACAACGCATATAAGCCTAGCATGTTGATGATTCTACAAACCAATAGAGTCATGACATGAAAAACGCAACTAGGACAAACGGACATTGTGCAAACCGTTGATATACCATCCAATCTCCCTCAATAAGCATATATATTATTCTTTTGAATGAATAAATCAACTAAACATATAGGCCTTGGCAATTATTTTTCTTTTTAATGCGATATTTTCTTTTAGGCCTTTGGACCACGTATTTCTTTTAGGTCCAAACATACGGTGGCTTACTATTCGCAAAGGAAACTAAGTCCTTTCGGAGCCCTTCCCCGTGCACATTTATGTTTATCATGTTTTTTTCCACATAAATCTCACGTGCAACCGATTTTGACATGCACTAGTCCTCCTAGGTTGCAAATATGTAGATGACAAGATTGGTAGGAAAACATCTCACAAAGCTCAAATATAACATATGAAGTTAAATTTCAAAAGAGCTCGTGCATGTGTGAATAGAGGCATATAAAAATAGAATCCATTATATCAACACAAAATCCAACTACTCCATGTAAGCATGGTAAAGAACATAATAAGGATTGACAATCTAAACCAAAAGTTCTAGCCACATGAGAGCGTAAAAGATGGGATTCTAACACAAGTATATGCCACATAAAGTGTGTCAAACTAAAATACACACAAAATAAAAATCTTTGAGTTTTTGAAATTTTTAAGCAACTATAAAAAATATATACTCAAAAGACACACACAAATCATTTGTATGTTTCATTAATCTTAAATTGCTAAAAAGATAAAATGCAAATGATAAACAAAAATCTTTATGTATTTTATATTTAATGCAAACAAAAATGAAAGAATTATAATACAAAAGATAAACAAAAATCATTATTCTAGCATGTCTTTAAGTATGGAGCATAGATTAGAAAATGACTAAAACAAGCATACAATTAGCATGGGTGATATAGCATGAAGCGTAAAAGCTAAAGTATGTAAATAAAACTAACACATTCAACCTTGAAATTTTGAAAGGGAGGAAGCATGTGAAAGTAAATGAGAATCAAAAACCCCATCTTGTAAAGCTACTAAGTCCGATCTCCTAACCCAAACTAATGAAGAGTGACTATCACGTGGTGTAGGAATCTTGGCTACCTTGGTTGCCTTACATTTGGATTTTCTAGGAACTCGTTTAATATCAAAACAAAATTTCCTAAGATGACCTTTTCGACCACAATATGAATACTTGAACTCACGGCGAAAAGAATTACCTCAGGAGTGATCTTTAAAGGTTTTCCTAGGCGATTCTCCTAAAACATTGGTTTTGGCTTTATGAGTTGATTCACTACAAGTATCGAAGCCTAAACCACAAGGGTCATTTTTAATTTGGACCGTTCCTAATATTTTATCTAATTTTTCCAAACGACACTCCAAATCAAATTTGACATTACTAGAGTATTTTAATTTATTTTCTAATTCTAGGATGTTAGACTCTAATAAAATATTTCTCTCTTCAAACTCGAGAAGCTCCTTTTTCAAGGATTCCATTAAACCTCTAAGGCTATCTCTCTCGCCTTCTACATATTCTAGCTTCTCTCAAAGAGATCTCTCTCGTGTCCTAAGGTCTTCCACTAACTCACTATCATCAACGACCTTGACACGCTCTTTTAAATTTGCTTCTAACTTCAAATTTGCTCCTTTTAATTTAATTGATTCTTTATATAATTCTTCAAAAGTATTATCAAGTTCACTCACATTAACCTCTTCTTCATTTTCACTCTCTCTTTCTTCTCCACTCTCACTATCATAAAAAATAAGGGAATCATAAACTATGACCTTGGAAGTGTCATGTGATTAATTTTCATCTATAGATGAGTTCTCGCTATCACTCACATGAGTAGCCATAAAAGCCACAAAGTTGGGCTTAGTGGGGGAATCGGGTCCCTCTTCCTTATCACTATCACTAAGGGTCGCATTATATGAAATGGGTCACTTACCTCTCTCCTTGGTTCAGTGGGGCACTCAAAAGCCCTATGGCCATAACCCTCACACCAAAACACTTATTTGACTCGACCCTATTTAAATTTTCATTAATAGTTTTAGGGATCCTCTCGGTTTTGTCATGCTTAGAAGTTTCAAATTTCTTAAAGTCATTTTTAAATTTATCTTTGTTAATTTTAAGAAAATTTTTAAATTTCCTAGCAAACAAGGCCATATCTTCCTAGTCACTATCACTCTCGCTCTCTACTACTTGTTTATCCTCTTTTAGGGCTTTTAAAGCAATGCTCTTTTCTATTTTCTTTTCAGTTTTAGAGGAAAACATGTCCAGTTCATAGGTTTGTAAATCACCTACAAGCTCTTCTAATTTCGTAGAGGCTAAAGTTGGTAAAAAATTTAACACGGTCACAATTGGAATAAATTTATCGGGTAAGGACCTTAAAATTTTCTTTACTACTCGGTTGTCGGGTATTTTCTCTCCCAAATTAAAAGATGAATTAACAATATCGAAAAGTCTAGCATAAAATTCATCAAAAGTTTCTTTTTCATTCATTTTGATAGTTTCAAATTGAGTGGTGAGGTTTTGGAGTTTCGAAGCTTTAACGACACTTGTACCTTCATGAGTGAGTTGTAAAATATCCCAAGCTTCTTTAGCGGTCTCACACGTCATAATGCGTCGGAATTCATCCTGTGTGACAGCGCTAAATAAGGCATTTAAATCACGGGAATTAAAGTTCGAAAGTTTAAATTCACTCTCACTCCATCTATCGGCCGGTTTGGGAACACGTTCATTTTCTACTAAATAAGTTGATCGGGACCACCCGTTAACTACAGACATCCAAACCCTCTCATCGATAGATTTACGTGTCGATTTCATATGCGCTTTCCAATACGCGTAATTAGAACCATCGAAAATAGGAAATTTTGAAAATGGGAAAATTCCATTTTAGCTAAAAAAATAGTTAAAGGATCTTTAACGAAGTAAATTATCGTTTTGGCTCTGATACCAATTTGAAATCTTAGGATAGGCCCCCAATTTTAAAAATTTTAAAATCAATTTCCTTGTTGAGATATGCGGAAGCGTAAGATGGTCCACAAAAACACCAAATTTTAATTTACTTCAAAATTAAAATTATACCAAGTGAAATTAGATTCAACACACACTTATGTTAAAATTGACTTAAACCAAGTTAATTAACTCAAGTCCTAGAAAATTGCTTAAGTCACATTTTTCATTTAATTAAATTAGACCAAACCAAATTTTAACAAATTAAATTAAATGACTTGAATTAAATTAACTGAACATTACCCAATATTAATTAGTACCAAATTAAACAAGTAGTGATTAAATTAAACCAATTTTATCTTTTTATCTAAGCATGCGTTCTAGATGATTTTGCAAAAGATAAAATAAACAATGAAACCACTACGCCACGATGTACGAGGAAAAACCCACAACGGAAAAAAACCTCGGACGACCCTAGCCTCAAATCCACTAAGTACGGAATTTACAAATACAAGCAAGATGAGTTACAACACTCGACTCGATCCTTCTCAATCCCCGACGCATCTTCTTGTATCAACCTCTTCTTAGCGAATAACCACGGAGCTCCACCGCGGTCTCATAATCCACCGATCAGACTTTATATGGTCACCCGAACTAGGAGCCTCTCTCCAAGTGGGTAAATCAATGAAAACCTCTTCTTCTTTGTGGTATTTAGAAGCAAACCCAAAACATCTCTTCAAACGTAAAGATGGAAAACTGGTGCCAAAACTCCAAGCAAAGTATATATATATATATATATATATATATATATATATGGAAGCTTGGATAAACAATATGTGTGTAAAACTAAAGTGTATAATCAATTTTTCTTGAAAACTTAGACACTTTAAAACATGAAATTTTTCCTTAATCAATTTTTCTCTCAAACTCTCTCTTGGAGATAGATGTGTATGAAAAAGTTAAACCAAAAAAGCTGGTTCCCACACTATTAAGTTCTATCAAAAGTTAGTGGGGTAAGGAAGTGAGAAACATGGGTAAAAACTTCCATAAAATTTTTTCGCCTGAAATTTAGTTCGAACGAGATTTTCGTTCGAACGAAGTCTCGTTCGAACGAGCCTTTCTAACGAAGTTCTAGTGGCTTAAAATTGAACTCGTTAGAAATCTCGTTCGAATTCTCGTTCGAACGACAATTCGAACGATGTTCTAGTGGTCTATGGGGAAGCTCGTTGGCAGTTTCGTTCGAATGACATTCTCGTTTGAACGATAATCTCATTAGAACGACAATATCGAACGAGAAACGAGAAATTTAAAAATTACGAATTTCGCCCAGAAACTTTATATACTTTGTATACTTTATATAAAAGTTTAATAAAATCGTTCTAACAAATAAACAACAGTTTTTAATTTAAACCTACACCCATTACAAACTATTCCAAGATCCTATATATATATGTAATGCATTCATACCTTGGGAGCATGGAACCACTATTGGTGACGTAGAAACGAGGCACTTAAACTCAAAATTTTGATTAACCTTTATACACTTGGCCGCCACGTCTTCGACAAACACGCCATAGGCTTAAAGGATGATCAATATACTCTATCCTATGACTAAAATGTTTTTGTCCGAAATTTAGCCAAAACTACAAAGGACTCAATTTGAAATTTGTGTCCTTATAGTACTGGAATGAGCCTGGTCTGCTAGATTAAGACAATCCTCTATTTAAATTGGATATATCATGGATTCCTCCTCATGTGATTCCCGAGTGATTAATCACCAAATACTTAGGAGACTATGGTCTGCATGATGTTCATGAAATAGTTCACCCTCCTCATCTGATTAATACGTCGAACAGTAGTAATGAATGAATGCTGAAGGATTTTAACTTTATCAACTTCTCTTATACCTTGAATGATCCTCCAACTGGTACAAAAAGAGTGCATCCAACTTCCAAAGCTTAAGTAAAACATCCACTGCAACCGTTTTTCTATATTTTGTTGTTCATTTAACCTTGAATGTACTACAGTTAGTATTTGAATAAAAATTTATGCATTTGCATTGTTAACTTATGATTATTTAATCAATGAGTAAATTGAGTTATTTTTTAATAATGAATTATTAAACTGTAATTATAAGGTCATAGATTCTACTAATGCACTTAGGTAAAACTATAAATAGTTTTAGTGATCCAAGTTTAGCATTAGCTATCAGTGGTGACCAAGTGTATGAGGAATATATATGTGTATTCCAATGGTCGTGAATGTTTACTTGGCTTCCTGCATTTAACCTAGTAGGGTAAAACTTATTTCTAACTGTTTGAGTTGTATATGAAGTTTTACAGACTTCTTGTTCATGACTTGTCAAAGATGAAGTCATACATGAAGTAAATGATTAGTGCCGACCAAGTGTGTTAGGAATTTATTCCTATATTTAACTTGGTCGGGTAATACTTCTTGTTCATGGCTTGTTAATACGAAGTTATAAATGAAATAAAAACTTTTTGTTCGTGACTTGTACATGCAAAGTCATACATGAAGTAATAAGTTAGGCGAGATACGGCTGTGCCTTAAGCTATTGGTGCATCTTGAATTTGATGTGTATCTTGAATTTGATAAGTTCAACATGATTAAGTATGTTCTGCTGATCAACAGATAAGTTTAGCCTGATTAATATGGTATGTGTTATTAATTGGCAAGAGCTGAAGACCAAGTGACATTTCTTATCTATTATTTCTGGGAAATGTATATCATCGTACTCTGAAAAAAAATTGAAAAAATTGAAGGAACCAAAATCAAGATTTTTATTAAACTTGACAATTAGTTGTGCTGGATATAAAGAAGTACAATATGCCAATGCCTGGAATTACTGAAAATATTTTTGAAGGTGCTCGACGTTCCAAGGGTTTTTGAATTCTTCTCCTTCTAGTGTCTCAATTCGATAGGTCCCTAGTTGGATGACTGTTGATATACGATATGGTTCATGCTAATTGGCCTCAAGCTTATTACTCTTCTAGATGACCTTCTTTAGGACATAGTCGCCTTCTTTTAAGTTGGTCGACATGACCCTTTTATTGTAAAAGCGAGCAGTCCTGTGTTGGTATGCAACATTTTTCAGAGCAACATCTTCCCGGACTTCCTCTAATATATCTAAGTCTAATCGTCTCATCAAATCACTTATAGGATAATCAAAATTCAATACCCCATGGATTGGTAGGCCTATCTCGGCTTGTACCATGACTTATGTCCCAAATGCAAGCATATAAGGTGTTTCACTAGTCGATGTCCTCGACATTGTTCTGTAAGCCCAGAGAACAAAATGTAATTCATTAATCCAATCTCCCTTGGCAGTATCAAGCCTCTTTTTCAATCTATTGAGAAAAATTATGTTTGTCATTTCCGTCTTACCATTGCTTTGAGGGTGACATGGTGCTGGATGGAGTTTCTGGATCTTGGACTGGACACAATATGCTTTAAATTCATCATTGTCAAATTAGATCCTATAATAAAGGCATAGGGAATGTTATACCTACATATGATGATTTTCCAAATAAATTTGTACACCTTCTCATAAGGCATTTCTATTAACGGCTCTGCCTCCACCCATTTGGTGAAGTAATCAATAACAACTACTAAGTACTTGAACCTTCCTTTGGTGGTCGGCAGTGGGCTGACCAAATCAATTCCCCAAATAGCGAATGACCAAGGTGAGGTAATGGGCGCGAGAGCAGCATTGGGTGTTTTGTGAATTATAGAGAACCTCTGGCACTTATCACACTTTTTTGCAAAGGCCCTATAATTTTCCCTCATAGTCGGCCAGTAGTATCCATGTGTGTCGATTCTTTGGAGCAACGACTGACCAACTGAATAAGCTCCACAAGAACCTTCGTGCACTTCCTTAATTAGATCTGCAACCTCCGATGGATGAACACAACATAGTAAGGAATAATTAATCCCCTTCTGTATGTAACTCCTTTGTCCAACACATATCTAGCTACTTTATTCTGTAGATTTTTTGCTTCTTTAGGATCAGTTGGTAGGGTTCCATCTTCAATGTAGGCCTTGATCGGATCCATCCAGGAAGGTCCTAAATCTACAGTAATGAAACTGACCCGTTAGATCTTCGTCTAAGCTCCTGTTAGCCAAGATTTTAATTGGAATGCACCTCCGAAGTTCAATTCTTGCTAGTGAAGCTAGCCAAGCAAGTGCATCAGCTCGAGCGTTAGCTATTCTTCATATCCTTTTCATTTGCATGTCTGGAAACTTGGAAATAACTTCACTATCTTTGTCCAAGTATATATTCATCAATTCTCCCTTGAATCCATATATATGAAGCACTTACTTGACAACCAGTTGTGAATCACTATGCGCTACTACCTGCTCGACGCCTAACGAATGGGCCAATTCCAATCCTACTATCAAAGCTTCGTACTCAGCTTCATTGTTTGATGCCTTGAATTAAAACCTCATGGTATATTCATTATCAATATCACCAGTAGTATTAAGTATGATACTTGCTCCACTTCTAGTTGCAAATGAAGATTCATCCATATATATATTACATAATGGAATATCACTCCTAAAATTCTCCATAAATAGGACTCCATGGTGGAATGTCGTCTTACTCCCTTATATATATTTCTGAGCCTTTTTCTTAAGTTCTTGATGATTCAGGTTGGTCAGCTACAACTTTGTCTTACTTTTGAGCTGAGTTCTCTTCCGAAAAAGTCTGCTCGGCATGCAAGTTTTGTTGATCGGTAACCTCTGAATAGGTGAATTTTGTAATGAAATCCGTCAAAGCTTGTCCTTTTAAAGATGGCATTAGTTCATAGATGATATCATAATCCCCAGCTCTAATGCCCAGTACATCAATATTCCTGACTTTTCAGGTTTGTGGAGCGCTTACCGAAGAGGAAATTAGTTTATATAATTATGGTGTGTGCTTGGAAATAAGGCTTCATACCCTTGAAAGATTCAATAATTGTTAAGGCTAGTTTTTCCAAGCACGGATACCTGATTTCGGCTCCCTTGAATGCTTTGTTGGTGTAGTAAACTGGTTTTTAGATCTCATTATCTAACCGAACTAGTGCCGAGCTAACTGCAGATTAAAAATAGCTAAGTATAAGTACAAGTTTTCTCCCAAAGCAAGTAGGGACAATAACGGAGGTGTTCCCAGATACTTCTTCAATTCTTGGAATGCTTTTCACATTCTACATTCCACTCAAATGTCTTTCTAAGCACCATGAAGAATGGAAAACACTTATATGTTCCCCGAGAAGCAAACCTGTTTAAAGTTGCCACTCTACCAGTAAGCCTTTATACATCCTTATTGTAGGTCGACGACTGTATTTTTATCAAAGGTTTTATTTAAGCTGGATTCTTAGATTCCCCTTTGGTTTACTATGAAGTCGATAAACATTCTTCCTTAGACACCGAACACACACTTGGTCAGGTTTAACTTCATTTGATGTTTTCCCAGCTGATCTGAAGCCTTCTTGCTTTTAGTCAACATATCAACCACATATACCTCCATATTATTTCCTATTTACTCTTCAAACACCTTGTTAACAAACCTCTGGTTTTTTTATCCAGCACCTTTGTGCACAAGGGGCGTTATATTGTCGCAATAAGTACATTGGATCGTGATAAAAGAAGTGTTTTCCCTATCTTCTGGTTTCATTCTTATCTGGTTATATCGAGAATAAGCATCCATAAAGCTTGACGGCTCATGTCCTAATGTAGAATCCACCAACTGATCAATTATAGGCAAGGGAAAGTGGTTCTTTGGGCAGGCTTTATTAAGATTAGTAAAATCTACAAATATTCTCCACCTATCATTTTTATTTTTGACCATCACAACATTGGCTAACCAGGCAGGATATTTGACATCCTCAATTAACTGGGCCTTTTGAAGTTTCTCCACTTCTTCCTGTATAGCTTGATTTTTCTTCGAACTGAACACCCTACGCCTTTGCTTGATCGGCTTGGCATCCTTATTAACGTTGAGCTTATGACAAAGGAAGCTGGGATCAATCCCAGACATATCTTTGTGACTCCAAGCGAACACATTCCTCCGTTGTCTAAAAAATGCAATCAATTCTTGTTTAAGAGGTGGTTCTAATGTTGAGCCGATATGGGTGCAATTTTTCGGTTTGTTTTCATCCAGGACTATGCTTTCGATGGCTTCAAAAATCTGCCATTTGACCAACTCCGTTTTATCTCAGGGATCCAAAGTTTCAAATTCTGATTCACTATTGGGCTCTATAGTATCTATCTGGTAAGTAGTGGTTTTCTTATTCAAATTATCCAAGTTTTCTTAATCGGCTGAGGAGTAATAACACTCTCTGGCCACCTTTTGATCCCCTTTCACTACACCGACCCCAAAGTTAGTGGATAACTTTAAACACTGGTGGACCGTGGATGGCACAGCTTCAAACTTCTTTAGTCCTACCCTACCAAGGGATTACATTATACGCTGATTGAAAGCATATCTTTTCAGTACGACTTGATGGCTAAGTACCGAACAACACTTCTAGCTTGATTGTTCCCAGTGGGTAGACTTTTTGCCTCGAAAAACCTATCAATGGCATGTGGTATAGTTCCAGTTGACTGAGTTTTAAATCTAAACTCTGAAAGCAGAGGTTGAACATGATATCAGTTAAGCTCCCATTATCAATCAAAACCTTGGCAATGATGTCATCCTGGATTTTGAAATTGAAAACCAATGGATCATCGTGGGGATACAGTACCCTAAAGAGGTAGTTCTTGAATAAGCCTATTACCAGTTTGTCTTTATTAACTTTCCTGGGCCGATCATATTCATTCATATTGATAATTTGGATATAAGAACAGGCATATACTTCATTTAGGTAGGCCTTTCTCTCTATAGTGTGATCTCCTCCTCCTGCATCGCCACCTGTAATTACATGATAATCAAAATATCCAAAACTTAACATAGCTACTTCATGCTCTGGTTACTTAGGCTTCTTTGAAAGGTCGATATCATATTCATAACCATCTTCATGATTTCTCTTCCTTTTATCTCTAGATTTGCAGGGAGAATTTGACCTTCCTCTTATTTATCTGTTTTCTCGTCGATTTACACATTTGTTCAGCTTTCCTTAATGAATGAGCGATTACACTTCATTCTCCAAAGTGATACATTTATCAGTCATGTGGTCATGATCCTAATGGAACTCATAATATTTAGATTTGTCCCTCCTATTAGGGGGTTCCCTCAACCTCTCAGGCCGTCGTAAATCTTTATTATGTTTAATTTCCTCTAGGATATGGTGAATGCTGACAGTTAATGGAGTATATGTTCCATACTTTTTAAGTTTATCATCCTTCTTTGGTTTCTGCTCCTTCTGATCCTTCTACTCAGGCATAGTGGCCGAACTCTGATTTACAATCATTGCTTCCTCGGCGCTCAAGATTTTTCCTGCCTTAGCCACGAGCTCAGTCATTGTTTTAGAAGGATCTTTGGCTAGAGCATAATATAGTTTTTTAGAAGTAATCCACTCATTAGAGCACTGATGGTCATTTTCTCCTCATAGTCAACCACTTCTAATTTCTCATTGTTAAAATGGGTGATGTACTCCCTAATAGTTTCGCCTACTCGCTGCCTAACACTAAAGAGATGGGCTACTCGCTTTACTGGCTTGGCCGAAAAATAGAAGTTGTTAATTAATAGCTTGGCAAGCTGATTGCAGTTGGTAATTTATCCTCATGGCAAGTTATTATACCATATTTGGTTTGAACCCGTGATGGTGTTTCAAAATGCTCTACATCTCATTTTATCGGGGACTGAATAGATGTCGACTTCATCTTGATACTGCTCGATGTACAAAATCGGGTCATTTTTACCATCGTATTTAGGGGTAACCACATGGGTTTTAAACTTGGATGGAGTTGGGAAATCAACGATTGCCGGAATGAAAGGAGACCCTTTGACAAAGTTCCTCTGTAATGGAATCTTTGCCTTTACCATTTCTCCCAGTCAATCTTCTAATCGCTGGATTGAGCCCTTCCGTGAAGGGTTGCCTGCATTAGATTTGTGTGAAGCAGCTCGACTATCCCGACCATTTGTTTGTGATGTGCTCTCTTCCTAAAAAATCTACTCGGCATGCACAGATCGTCGGACGCTTGATCTTGATCAAATTAAAGCTTCACACAGGTCAGTTGGGTATTGATTAGTTCTGGATAGCTCTCTAGGAGGATTTTTTTTACTTAGGGTCCTATACGGTTAAAAGTTGAAGCTCTGCTCAATCTTTCCAAAATATTTGGTCATTCAGGAGAGAGAGAATGACCATCATAGAATTCTATGGATTTGAGTGATGAGCTTACACCTGGACGATAAGACCTATTACCTGTAGATTTGGAATAACTATGTCGATTATGCCTAGGAGGGGGAGAAGGAATTTCTATACTTGGTTAACGGACCGTTTACTATCTGAAAAGGGCTGTAGGTCTAACTTATAATGACTGAGCCAATTGCCTTATTATTTCCTGCATGGTATCTTCGCCCTTGGCAATACTGGCAAGAATTTTATTTAGGTCTGCAGTTATAGGCGGAGCAGATGGGACAGTTAGGTTGCCTTTATTTTAGCACTAGGCTCAGGATCATTCATCTTCCCTTAAACAAGGGTATACAAGAGAGAGAAAGGAAACTAGACACTCGTTCCCACAAACGGCGCCAATCTGTTGATGTAAAAAAATAGACTAAATTCAATTTTTTAATCACAGATAAAATATAAGATCATAATGAGATAATCAAATAAGAGACCAAGGATTTTAAAGTGTTTCGGTTGTGTAAGAAAATCTATGTCAACTATTATTATATTGATTTGAGTGATTACAGAAAGCTGGGAACTCTTATTAAGAAGAATATCCTAGAATATATTATATCATGCCTTTGATGAAAGGGATACAATGTATTTATATAGTGAGTCGGAGATCAAGGGTTGGAATGCCATTACATATTCAAGCACTTACACCCATACATATTTAATGTGATGGTTGATTATCAATACTACATGCAAAAAGACCCTTAGTTATTCCCCCAAGTGGTGACCTTTTAATTACTTTGATGGTCTACAGTCTTCAAGTTGGTCAGCACGTCTGTCGAGCAACTATCTTTGGAGTTAATTAAGCGATTGCTGACTATGATTTCTTCCACATAAGGAGACAAGTGTCCATTTTTTATTCCAAGCAGGTGGATAATTTTTGGTATTGGGAAAAATAAGGGTTGCATCCACGACTACAAAGAGATGAGGCACAGAGTTGCCAAATACTTCCTTGAATCCAAGGATATCATTTTTTCTTGGAGGTTCACCAATGCTGAGCATACTTAGTGTGAGACTGAGTTGAAGGAGTTTGAAAAATAATGCCTAGAATAAAGGAAGAAAGTCGCGGCTACTGCTCAATTATAGGCTAAGGATACTCAAACTCGCATGGAAGAAGATGATGATGAATAAGGTGATATGGAGTCTAAGACTCTACAACTTGTGCCCTTTTTTTCTTCTAATCTTGAAATTTTTAAATTGTCTTGTAATGAACTGCAATATGATAAATGAAATCCGCCATTAATTTTTGACTATATGTTTTTACTTTGTCTTTGTCGTCTTTGCATTATTTTGTAATGACACTTTATTCTTCAATGTCTCCACTTCGTAACATTATTCAAATTGTAGCTTAATTTCTTATAACACAGCCTGTTGTTAACTTTGACACTTAGTTTTATTATAGGACTTGGTTGTGGATACGACATTCTAAGTTTACTAGAGGATCTAGGTTACACTTCTTGGCCTGTGGGGTACTAGTAACCCCCAAGGGTAGCCTTTTAACATATGTGGCCTTAGTTTCTTCTCTGGTGAATATTTACTTGATTGGTGTTGCAATCTTATGGACGAAGAGCTCATATGTTCCAAACTTTATCTTGTTGTTGAACTCCATTATGGTCGCCTCCTTAGTAAAGTCTCATGCCCAAAGGATCTGAATAATACTCTGTGTCTTTTAGGGTACTAGTGGACCCCCAAGGCTTTAGGCATGGCATGTTGCCCTTTAGTAGTTACGAATATTAATATGATGTCTTCCACTTTTACGGTCTTCTATTAACACCACGATCTTCTAGATCTTGAAATATTTAAAGTATGTTGAGGTATTATTTAGGATCATCCTCAGACTTCTGAGATATATTTAATATCCCTTAGGCTCATAGAGCATAAGTAACCCCCCAATGCTTATAAGTAGGCAAACAAGGGTCATAGGGTATAAGTAATCCCCCAAGGCTCATAGGGTATAAGTAGCCCCCCCAAGGCTTAGTCCCCCTTATTGATAAGTGAGGGTGTGTTATTCTAGAGCCTTCCATGAATCTAGTGAAATATACTTATTCCAATCATGGCGCCGTTGTTTTAGAGGATCCGATAAGAACCACTGGCACGAAATGATTAATATTTGGATATCTATGCGAACTAAGTCTGATTTCTCTAGCCAAAGTCTGCATTTCTTATGACTTGGGTTTTACACAGACTAAGTTTGATTGCTCCGATCAAAGTTTGCATTTTTATGATTTAGATAAAATATGATTTCTCTAATCGGAGTCTGTATTTTTACAACTTAGGTTTTCTTTTGAGGATGAATATGGATTCATTCTTTAGCTTCTAGTATTTTGGGAAGCTCTGCCTCTACGAACAATTATGAGCATGTGTCATTTATGGCCTTGGTCTTCTTTTGTGATTGGTTTTTTTTATTAAACCTCTTGAACAAAAATTGTAAAGGAATTAAAGTAAACTATTAACTTTTCATGGATATGAATTTGAGGGGATATGGAATTTGCTCTTCCGGCCTAACTATGGCCTCGTAATAATTACAAAAGTAGAAAATTAGCAAAAACTCCCTCAAAATATATTTTAGTTCGTGGCCTCCCTGTGGCTCCGTTATTGGCCATGGTCTTTGTGAATCTTCACAGCATTACCTGCCTGATAAGTCTTTTAACCCCGTGCTGTAGATTGTAATACATGTTGGTTATATGGTCACGACCATTGTGGAATTCACACCACTTGCTTTTATTTCTCCTACCAGCGGAAGTTTTGAGCTTCTCAAGCCATTTGAGGAGGTTTTCTTCTTTAATGCTGGACAAAATAGTTTTCAGGTAATAGTTGAGAGGAGTAAACTCTTCATATGGTGTATGTGGATAAGCCTCATTATTTCTTTTCTTCACCTCTGTAACAGACAGTTCTTAAGGTCGCAATCACTGCATATATCTTAGTGTCTTCGGCCTTCAGTGTGTTTGTAAGGGCTATGGACTATAGTATTAGGATCTTTTGGCCGAGGAGATTGATTATGCCCTAGAGTGAGGTTTGACATTTGTAGAGATTCTTGATACACCTCAATATGTGTGACACGTCGTGAGTCAATGGGTACCTTGATCCTGAGGTAACTTCTATGTTGTTTTCTCTCTATATAGTTAGTTCTTTAGAAAATCATACTTATCTTTTAGATGAACTAAACATAGTAAGAACTCCAAATCATCAAAAGAGCAAGAACATATAGTGATCATATATAATATGGGGATGCAACCTGTTTTACTGAGGTTGTGGCCTGTCATGCCAAAAAAGGATAATGCCGTGGATATTGTCCTTTATAAGGAATTTTTCCACCCTGAATGATATTATTGTACGTGATTTTCTCGGGGTTGATTCCATCTGACGGACAATTTTGCCAAATATATGCCCTTGGATGGAACGAAAAAATGATAACTGAAAAGTCAGTGAAATAACTTACCCTATCTCAAGTGGTTTAACGATCCTTAAGGTAATAGACCTGTTGGATTTTGCCCACAGAATCATCAATTTTCAGTCCTATAACCTAGCCTTATGAAAGTTAACAGGACCCCAAATCCACAAAACATGTTATGGGAGGAGGGGTTAATCATTTTGTGGCATCTTCGGTAAAGAAAATAATTCTTTAATCATATATTCTAAACATGCCAAAATAGAAGTTTTGTTCTAAACTGTTATTGGGAGGTCGCGGCCAGTAACATGACAACATGAAAGGTCGCGGACCTGTGGGGCTTGAATGCAGATTATAGCCCAAATTTTGCACAAATGTGATTTTTCTCCCCAATAATTAGCCTAAAAAGTCTTTGAGGTGTTAATCCAAGGCATTATAAGTCCTTATGTGCAAATAAGGTTTAACCGAAATCACCTAATATGTAGGTCATAACATGGATAAATTACCATAAAATGTAGAGAAAATAGCGTATATGTTCATCCTTAGTTCCCAGTCCTTACAAGATCGCATCCATTTCAACAGGTTAGGCAGATTTGGATATAAGAACATCATTGGGGGAAATAGATCTGCCCAAAAAAACCTAAATAGGCTTAATAAAATAGATCTGAAAATATGAAGGTACCCTAACTAGGGTTTATATGAAAATATGGGCCTAACCGCCAAAATCCCACCCAAAAGATGCAGATACGGAGATCCCTATGGATGAAATAAGGCATAATCGACCCGATTTATGAGAAACTCGGTAGAATACCTTGATTTCCCATAGACGATGCCAAAATATTGATGCGTGAAAATGGATCTACTAGAGTAAACCATGACATCAAAGCTATATTCAATAGTCAAAAGTATAAAATAGATATAAAAAGATATAAATATGACATTTATAGTGATTCGTCCATAAAAATGAGCCTATGTCTACTATAAAACCTTATTATCATTAGATTTATACATTCAATATAAGATTTGGGGACTATTATGCATGCAAGAGTGGAGAAATGGGGTAAATACATAAATATACATATATTGTGTTTTAGAGACAGTGGCCTTGTAGTGTAAACTGGTAGGAGGTCGTGGATATTATTTCTGGGGTTGCCGGAGTAAGTGACCGGAGTGTGAATGTCACTTTCCAAATGAAGGGGTATGCACCTCTATTTATAACAGTTGGTTTAGTACCTCACATGCATTATGCACGTGTCTTGTGGATAAGGATGATTTAAAAGAATCCTTCTAGAAGGTGGACAACTGACGATCCAATACTGACTTATAAGTGTATGCGACCTGTCCTTTTGTAGTCATGAGGTGGTTGAGGGGTTGCGGCGTGTGAGGCCCCTAGTTGTGTCCTTTTGAGGTAGTCTGTGCTTAGGTTCCATGGCCTTTGAGATGTTAGGATATGGTTTTATGTATTTAAAGGGAAAATGGAGTATTATCCACATCTTGGTTAGGTACCAAGTCGTGGCCTTCTTTACATGCCGAGACCTTTTGTTGATCCTTGAGCATATCTACATGTTTTGTATAGGATTCCATGCCATGTGTCCATTGTTCATTGGTTGACATATTTTGAGTATAACACTCGGGTTGAATGAATTTGAATGAATTTTCTTGAGTTGATTAAATTTTCTTAAATTATAAATTGAGAGTTTTTGTATCCAACATAACCGTCATTTCAACCTATTTATATTGGTTGTATGAATTTTCAAGACTATTAAATGATTTTACCACAATACAAAGAGTGGACGGTAGAGAGTAATAGAGTCTTTGATAATCATATAAAGGGCATTCGTGAATTTGTTAAATATGCAGATAGAAATCTTAATAGTGACAAGATTTTATGCCTGTGTAACTATTATATGAATGAAAAATTTAGGTCTTTGGAAGATGTTAAGTTGTATTTATCAAGGTGGGGTATGTCACAAGACTATAAGATATGGACATTATATGGGGAAAAGAAGGTACCATATGTTCTGAAAGAATTATCGGTACCCAATGGTGTAACGGAACCCTATTGTGTGAAAGTGGTGAATGATTCGCTAGCACATCGTCCTTTGATCTACCTAATTGATGATGCTTATTAAGTATACCACCATTAAAACCACTAGCCTATAGATACAGATAATGTGAATTTTGACCAAGTCAACTAACAAGTTGATGTTGAATTACCCAAAGATCGGGCATTATATAAAAATTGCAAAGAAGATCACTCGGTATTGTTGCACTGATCAATTTGCATAATTTGTAGAGTCAATTTGGTTTGTCGGGTAACAAAATAACAAGAATTCTTTAGTGAGTTAAAGACATTATCTCGAAAGAGAACACGTTACTATATAGTTATTCGAGCATGGAGAAGAGCTTGAAAGATTTAGGTTTGAAGTAAAAATATATTCATGAATGAAAGTACGATTGCATATTGTATTTCAACGAACACAAAATGAAGGGTGAGTGTCCTCTATGCAATGATCCGAGATATATGGTTTATGAGAGTGGAAAAGACAAACCTGCAAAAAATTTCAAGTGCTTGCAAGTTCCACACAAGATACTAAAGTATTTTGTGGCACCCTATAAAATTTACGCTAGATCAATCGGGTCGAAAGTAAATAAAATAGGAGCCTATAATAATTTGGTATCATTTTAATCATAATTGTAAATAAACTAAATGAATAAATAAATATCTCGACATAAAAGTGGTGAACCACTCAATCGCTAATACAAACCCAACAACAGTAATAGACTCATCACATAATTACCACTGTCTCCAAATACTCAACAGAATAGTAAATGGACATAGAAGAGTGAGCACGTAGGCTCGAAACCTATGTATTAGAAGATCAGTAACAGAGAAGAAGGTCACGACTTAATCAAGGGTGAGGTTGCACTAGTGGCCTATGTCCTGAAAAATGTTAACATGATAACATTGACAACAAATATAAGTAGTACTATAATATAGCTTATTCTGAGCTACAATATAATTTTGCATCTTCTTCTCGTATTTTAGTAGTTTTTAAGTTATCCCAAACCCAACAGTTTTACATATCACATAAGTCTAATCCCAATCCCAAGTGAACCCCATGATTACGTATTATTCATATTTCATTAAAAATCATTCTCTACAAAATTATTCTATACTTCTCAAGCATAAGCACCTAACTATGAAACACATCTCTACGTGTATATCCTTATATGTACGGTTTATACCAAATAATATTTTTTTATAACTGATTACCAGGGTACCATAGTGGTCACCATCGCAGGGCCTAGAATAAATCTTGTCACTCTCTATTGGGATACCGAAGTGGCATTATTGCCCGGCCTATGGTACAAAACATCACTATTTATCGGGAGGACCGAAGCGGTCACTATCGCACGACCCAGTGTAAATATCAGCTCTCTCAATCGGGATACCAAAGAGGCACCGTTGCCCGACCCAGGGTACAACACATATCTATCTATCACAATACAACATTAAACGTTGTCGCACGCCCTATAATATATACCATCTAATGCGTATAATACAAGTACTTATATTCGCTATATTGTACATAAACAATAATAAAAGTAGACATAATTCTTTCATTCATGTACTAACCTAATTTTCTGGTAATTTAGCACATATTTTTAAAAGTTTTATGTCAGTATGTCACTATAGTCTATATCATAATCCTCATACCACATTCTCTTTTTCTCAATTTAGAAAAATCATAATTTTGCCTAGACCATGCACACGGTACCATAATACATTCCTACGCACGACCCGTGCACACGAACCACAATTATGGTCGTTAACACGGCTAAACCACAAAACACTCACAGAATTTTTCTTTCTTCATCCTAAGACCCCTCTAATAGTTCATATGTCTAAAACGAGTGTTTTCGGCCATTTATAAGGACATATAACCCATATACAACTCGATTTGACATAGAATCATTCAGAATTCTAACTATATATTTTTCTTACATATTTTTAGTTGATTCACCTATATACGAGGGCATACATCTTAGAATTAAAACTAAAGAACCATAAGTGGGAAATTCATCTCTAAATCTCAAATTGTTAACCAATCCATGTAATAATCAAGAAGATTTTAGTAAATTTAACAATTAGAACATAATAAAACTATCAATTTATTCAATCGAACCCAATTTTTATACAGAACTATACAAATTTCCATTGAGTGACGAAACTTTTACTAATTAAATTTAAATTCCAATTTGTTATTTAAATTATCTAATTCAAGAGATTTTATATTTAGATTTAGAATCAAATGAATAACCATTTTTAAAATCAAAGTAACTATATTAATATACTAAATAAACTTTTTATAGTTAAATAAATGAATTTCCAATTCAATTTGCCCCAATTTTCTTCTTCTCCAATGTCCAATTGCCCAATTTTCTTCTCCTCCAAGTAGCCTCCTTCTTCTCTCTCCAGATTTTCCTTTCTTAAGTGTTAAAATGATCCAACTTAACCTTAATCTTTCTTGTTATATTATTAACCATGAAATTAGGTTTATGCCCCACATGGACCCTGATCCATTGAACCCAAAATCATATCCAAATAGTCCAAAGCCTAGACCAATTTATAGAAATACACAATTTATTTAATTTAATTTCCCTTTAAATTACAAGGCATTACAATTTTCCCCTCGAGACACGGTTAAACGGATATTTCAAAAAAGGTACTTAAGTATTTTCCACATAAGGTATTGACACATGAGTTCTGTATTAAAATGCTTACATTTATAGTGTCGGTGGCTAGAAATTAATGAAAGCTATAGTGATACTCTCCATATGACCCTTACATGATTCATCTAGATGAACATAATACTACATTTATATGATTACGTTCACACCGGTACTCTCACATGTTAAAGAATATGTTAAAGCATGATTACATGCTTATCTTGGTGAATTAGACCATTTTAGAGAAATTCTTACCATAGATTCAGAATTACATGATTGTAAATATGTTATCTTACCTGTGAAAGTCGTTACATATAAGACACCGGATCTACACCCAAATCATGCTTCAACAATGCCCACATATTCTTAAACTTGATGAAGATTTCATCTATAAAAATTGACTTGAAATCCTACTTTTGTGAACAAGGTGGCAATTTCATCTTAATGAAAACTCAAATGGGGGTCTCATCCTTATTATATTTAGGTAGCAATTCCACATTTTTGAAAAAAATGAGTGGAAATACCACCCTTATGAAAAAATGACAATACCATCTTATAAGATTTTGTTCCTGCATTGAATATACATTCTCACAATATCTTAAAATTGGCGACAATCCCATTGTTATTACAAAATTGAACTTAAAAATGATATATACGCTTAGATGAAGTTGAAACATTATGGCAATCCCTATATCATGAATTGTTGTATCTTAATTTAATGGAAAAGTGATGTCAATCCCATGTAAATGATATATTGACGTTACATTGAGAAATGTTAGTGGTGGAAATTCCACCTCAATGTCACTATACTTAACATGATTATGTTCTTACGAGATGCTTGGCATTTTGACTTAAGAATTGAATTATTAATCTAAAGTACATGTGTGATTTTTAATGATTACATTGGTTACACATGTGTTGCTCGTTGTTCCATAAAATATCCTAAGAGAGGGGGGGGGGGGGGGGGTGATAAGGATTTTATAAATTATTTTGTATGATTTAAATAAGTAGAGAGAATATATACATGTGAAATAAATTATACAATAATAGGAATAATAAAGAGAGCTAAAAGACTTTGCAAACCAATATTTTTATGTGGTTTGGCCTTGCATACATATACTCTAAGACGGTACTTGAGTAACTTCACTATCATAAATTAACTAAGGCAAAACCAAAACCTTACAAGTAATTTTCACTCCTTAAAATGATAACTAGCAAGGTAATTACCTACTTCCTTACCAAAACTCGATGAGCAATCTAATGGGAACTATTTTCCTTAACCGAATCCCCACAACAATGCACTACTGAGCGTGAAGATGAAGTTTAGATAGTAAAAATAAATAAAAAGGGTGTTGTTTCTCTAGGTTAATATTTTGGTTAAAACAAAATTATATCATTAAAAGTAAACTACTTATTTTGCGGTGAAGCTAATGGATCACAACGTGCAAGTTTTTTAGAAAAGATTTTTATATTCCTTTCTTTTCAATTTTAAAAAAAATTGATGCGGCAAGTGTTGTAATTAAGATTTTGATGCTTAAATATAGTTTGTGAGATCTGGTGTGTATAAAAATGAAATTTTCCTAAGTGTAAATACCATGGGAGTAAACACTTGTGATTGGAAGTTGCTTGAAAAAAGTTCTTTTGGGCTATTTGAAATAACTAGCCATTATAAGTTGTCTTTACATGTTGTAGTTGGTAGAAATGAGTTTAGCAGACTAAAATTGGTTTAGTTTACCAAACTAACTATCAGTCCACTATATTTCCCTAACTTTTGGTTGTTAGAGTTAGTTTAACTTTAATTATTCTAGTTAAGAAGAAATTTCTTAATCCACTAGACTAGGGACAATTATCGTTGTTAGGTCTTAAATATTTAGTTTTAGTGTGTGAAAAATGTTTAAATTGTTTTTGTGAGTGTGATCCAATCGTTTGTGCAAGTCTAAAATTATATATACTTCCATAACATTTCATAACTCTCTCGTAAATTTATCGAGTCTTATTGAAGTTGAATCACTAGTGTTGTTTGTTGATCTTGTATGTTCCTAAATCTTTGTAATGTATTTGAATGATGTCAAAAGTCATCCTTGATTAAATACACCTTGATTTTGTCTTATCTCACATTTTGAACTTGCATCTTCTTTGAGTGTAGTTCTTCCATTGGACTAGCTTTGGTAGCATAGTTGTATTGATTGGGTTTTACTTGTGAAGTTACTCCTCACGTTTTGAGTGTAATGATATTTTATCATTAACGTATGAGTAAGATAATGAAATGAAATGAAATGAAATGGATCAATTGAATTGTTGTCATCAAAGTTATTTAATTATTCTTTTTGCAATATTCGATTTTACATTATCCCCCCTTTTGCAATGGAAATTAACCTGATTGGTTAAAACTATTAGGAAATCTCTGCTTTCCTTGGATACTAGAGTTTTTGGAAATCATTTTTCACCCCTTTCTTATATTACTCACCGTGTCCTTATAAAAAATGAACTGTAAGTATAAACTGTAAGATGATAAGATGTGCATGAATGTAAGAGCTAACATTAAGTATTTTTATTCAATGTATAAAGAAATAGTACAACAAATTTGAAAATACGCAAAACGATGCATAAAATCCTAATCACACCCTATATAAAAAGTAAAAAAAAAATATTAAAAGTTAATGATGCATATGATTAAGATATAAATTAAGGGTATTTCATTATTTAGTTAATTGTTAATTGTTTTTGAAGATAAATACTAAGGTCCATGAAAAACACAATTGAATCTCTTAACACGCACTATATCATCTTTAATAATAATGTCCCCACTACATACACCATCGTCGGTGACCTCCCTCATTCTCTTGCGACGACAACCTTCAACTACCTCTATTTCCTTCTCTGATTTCTACCTCTCCATTGATCTTCAATGATGGCAGCTCTTTCTTCCTTTTCCTCTATGTCAGGGCATATTGGCGCCACCATGGACCAAATTTGTAGATTTTTTCCTTCTCCCTTCTTCGTCTATTACTAGAATCTCTGGAGTAATCTAGATCTAAAAAGAAAGTGAAACAAATAAAGCTTGATCAATTTAGCAAGAGACGTTCAGAGAAAAGGTATACATATATATATAGAGAGAGAGAAAATGGGTTATGGTGTTGTCTTCAATGGTATCATCGCTGGTGGTGTTAACTAACGGGAGAGACATATAGTCCGATGGCTTATGGAGAGAATTTAAGGAAAAACCAGACTTAAAAAATTGCATGCACTTAGTTTTTTAGCGTGTGCTTTCATTAAAAAAAATCCCCATCAATTCATAAAAATGCATGTTATTTTTTTATTAACAAAGTTAGAACTTCCAATCATTTCTCTACAAATAAAGTACACGTAAAATTTGCGTGTACTTTAAAAATATGTGTGTATTTTTGTAAAGATTTGTGTATTTTAATCAAAATATATATGTACTTTTACCATAAACAAACTTTAAAAATACTTCTTTACAAATAAATTATGAACAAAAAAATGCTTGTACGGGGGATACTGAACCCTAATGGATATAATTCCACTAAAATACAATACGTTGGGCGGGAACAAAATTCAAAAATTTAAATTTACCTATTCTTAATGGACTATTTTGATAGATCTCTTCAGAGATTTCCAAAAAGAAATCCATGTAAATAGATATTGTATTTTGAGAAATATTTAATTTAAAAGTTTGTAAAACACAAACTATTAGGGGTAAAAAGAAAATTGTCAAAACTTCAAAATTACATATCCTGCAATCTCCATGGATCTCTTTTGATACATTGTCGTCGAGAACTTTCCAGATTTATAAATTTTGTGTAAAATGGACTTATATTTTGAGGGATAGTTAATTTTAAAGTTTCAGCACATAAAAATAAAAAATAATTTTAATGTCTAGAAAATATGGACCTAAATACAAACTGAAGGCCCCTAGGCCCTAACTTTTAAGAAAAATAAACGAGTATCATACTGTCACAAAATAACAAGCACTAATACAAATCTCATAAGTTGACTCTAAAAAAAATGACCTTTCATATAAAAAAAATCAAATTAATTACATAACTTCAAATTGAGACTTCATGTTAAAATAATAAAACAAATTGCGGGGTTATTTATTTTTTACACTCAAATCTAAATCTGTCCATTTAGACTTAACAAATATTAAATATTATTTATTTTTTTCAAAATTAAGAGGTTAATAATTTTGTTTAACTTTGACTAAATACAAATATTCGAAAGTTAACCAAAACATAAAAAGAAAGGTATTTACCGCAATAAGATGCAAAAAACCTTAACTTTAAAAAACTGCAATGAATGAGTTATTTGATCACTCTACACAGGTTGTCATTTTGAACCAAATTGAAACCAAATCTTTATGTGTCAATCACAAGTTTTTTTGAGTTTATAAAAAGTGAATATATAGCGAGGTCACAAAAACATGTGATTCACACATATACAATTGGCTTCAATTTTGTTCAAAATGGTGGACTAAATAAAGTTTTGAGTAAATTATTCGTTTGGTTCCAAAACTATCACCATTGATCCAAAATGACTCTTAAAATATCAAAAGTGTCAAGTAAGCCATCAAAGTAACCAAACTAATTTAACGAAACCCTCATATCACTTTGGATCATTAACTTAGACGAAAATGAATTACGTGTCATGCACATGACCCATTATGAGGGAAAATGGAAAAGTTAACTAATATATATATATATATATATGTGTGTGTGTGTGTGTGTGTGTGTGTGTGTGTGTGTGTGTGTGTGTGTGTGTGTGTGAGTGAGTGTGTGTGTGTGTGTGTGCGTGCATGCATGTGTGTGTGTGTGTAAAGAGAGGGAGATTTCCTGAAAAATAAAAAATAGTATAGGGTTTCATTCACCAGGAAAAAACAAATGCAATGGAGTGGGGTTTTGTGGAAAAGTGACAATGAGGCAAGATGGATGGGAGTTTCATAAAAAAAATGAAGTTTGGGAGAGATAGAGAGAGTATTTACCTAAAATGAAGTGAAAAACATGAGGAGGTAAGAGTGGGGTAGGATGGCTTAAATGGAGAAAAAGATATGGAGAGGTTATGTTGTCGAAAACAGAGAGGTGTAAGGAAAGTTGATTTGTTAAAAATAGAGAGGTGAGATGGGGGTGGGTTTCATCGACAAAAGGAAGGTAGGGGATGGGAGGTTTTTAAAAAAATGAGATTTAAGAGGCGGGGGTCGTGGAAAAGTGGAAGGGAGGTTCGTCATGGAGAATATAGCCTCAGAGAGATGAAAATGAAAGAGACAGGGGACTTCACCAGAGAGGGGTAGTATTTCAAGTATTCTTATTTAATTTAACTATAAGTTTATGGTAATTGCACTTACCCCCTATCATATTAATATGTTTCCAATTTTTCCCTCACAATGGGTCATGTGCATGACACACAACTCATTTCCATCCAAGTTAAGGGTCCAAAGTGATGAAAGGGTTTTATTAAATCTATTTGGTTACTTTGAGGACTTACTTGACCCTTTTAAAATTTTAGGGGACATTTTGGAACAATCATGATAGTTTAGGGACCAAATAGGCAATTTACTCTAAAGCTTTCTATATTAGAATCTAAGTTAATTCTAATCTCCGGACAATGCCTTAAATATGAGTAAACTTTGTCTTTTACACAATATGACCTCCAAACAATTCTCAAGTGGTGGGTTTGGCGGTTATGGGTTAGAGTTAGGGTTTGGGTTAGAATTATGTGACACCCCGCCTAATTAAATACCGGGCGGTCACTCCTTTATTAAATTAAATCAAGGTAAACAGTTGGTTCATTCTCAGCATCACTGTCGATAAAAAATAAATTTTCCAATTTAACACCCTAAATAATTAAGCTAAGTGTCAAAACCATTTTCATACATAACTTTCCAAATTTTATTTAAAGAAAAAGATTTATTTATTTAAAAACAACATTTCTGCAATTAAGAATCACACCACAATAAACCTGGAACACAAACCAATTAATTTAAAACATTCGTAAATCGAATGTCAACATGCGAAATATAAAGTAACACAATACAAACTGAATAAGTCCCATAGAACAATACTGGAAATAACTGAAATACAAATGTCCCAATAACAATGAAATAATGGAAAGGGCGACACATGCCCAATAAATGAGAATGCTAGAAGTGGAGTTAATAAAGGAAGTCGTCTACGCAAGTGACCTGCAACTCCCACCTAAGCCGCAGCACGTTCCTCTCAAGGGATCCTAAGCAATACGCCCCTGTGGCTGGGCATCTGAAATATATACATATATATATATACAAGAGAGAGAGAGAAAAAGAAACGGGTCAGAGCCCGAAAGTGTGTTTGATTTAAAATACGTTTAGCAAGTATTTAAATTGATACAGGCCAATGCAACAACATATTAGAGCGACACTCTCTTGAGAAATTCTCACCTCTCTTCTAATGTGCACGCCTAACGCACTAACCTTCCCCATGGTTTATCTTACCATTATATCATACTAACCTTCCCAATAATTTATTAACTTAACTTACTCATAAGATTTCAAAACCGAACAATATTATTGTTTAAAAAGAATACTTCCAATTAGCAGCACAACTCTCGTTGTAGCTTTTATTAATTTATAAAGGTTTCCCAGTGTCATATTATACTTTCTCAAAATAATTATTTACAATTTGAGTCATCAACCATATCCTACATATCAATTCACAGTAGGTAGTTCCAAATTTCAGAATTCCATATATATATTAACTACTCGTATAATATATATATAGTATAACAGCACCCCAAATAAATTATAGTGCGGGCATACTCTACTATCCAAAACCCCATATCACTCATATTAAGGGGAATACAATCGGAATCACTCTCGAATTGTATTAACACATACACAAACAAAATTGAGGCGAAGAATAGATTCCAAGTCTCTAAGAGGATGGCACATGCCTGCGTCTCTTAGGACCGTCTGAACTATCACGTCGATAGCCTGTACCAAGGACATCTATCTTTTAGGGTACAAGTCAATATCCCCCATAAAGGTCCCATCGAGATAAGACTTGTCCCAGCGCGGTAACCTCAGGGATAGCAAGTAGCGTGGGCATGATTTTTACACATAGATAGTTTATGCACACAAAATCATATAACTATACTAGTATTACCATATCAATATTAGGTAAATTCTCAATTCCCATAATTTCGACATTTCCATATTATCATATTATTAGTATCGCGTATAAGGGTTCGTCTCTAACCTTAATTCGAAGTATTCATCCATCTATTACGTAGCTCACGTGGACTCTCTCTTCCCAAGTATAAAATTCAGTAGGTATACCTCTATTCACTATCGTAGATATTCGTCGAAATCTCTCGCTTGAAATACGTAATTTCGTCGTTCATTATATAATTATCCCAAAAACAAGATTCTCGTCTTATAATAAGGTTCCCAACACTTATTCATATGTCCTACTGATCTTTCCTATTTACCAAAACATTTCATTAAGATCACCCAAGAATTATTTCAATACAAATTTAATTTAACTAATTAAACAAGGGAAATAGGAGTCTGCCAGGAGGGGTCGATCGATCGAGGTCTGGGGCTCGATCGATCGAACCTTCGATCGATCGAAGCTCTAGGCTCGATCGATCGATCAAGCAGGTCCACGAAAATCTGCAGAAATGCAGTTACGGGTTTCATCTCCAAATTTACACCAAATCCATATTTTCAAGTTTTAATCGTCCCGGAATTCTACTACTAACATTATAACAATATACCAGATGTTTCTAACGTAAGGCATGTACATATTCATCATTTAAACATGGATCTTCAACCCAAAATTATATCTAATTATCAAGAACCCTAGAATTTTCTTAAACAGTTTTCTAACAAATCTTTCTCCAGAATTTCTTTCTTATGGTCATCAAAATTTCGTGGTTAATTTCCTCTACATGGCAAGGTTTTCCAGAATCATCATATAAATCAATACTACATGGATTCTCCTATCACAAATTGGGTTTTCTTCCATAGTTTTCATCACAAATCATTCCTAATCTAATATGAAGATTGCACCAACAAAAATACGTAAGAAAATACTTGCCTGGGATTTTTGGTGTTCTGATTCATGGCTGATTTTGGTATGGCTGCGTTCCTCGTCTCGCGATCTACGCGTTGGCGGTGACGGCGGTGCAAACGGGTGGCTTTTTGGCCTTGAATTGCCTTGAGAGCTCTCTCCTCTCTTCACCAATGGCCGTCACTTGTGTTTTGAGTTTCTAACCTTAGGTGACCATCCAGATATCTGATATAACCCTTGGAATTTTCGTGGGTTTAATTACCCAAGAATGTAAAATGACCAAAATGCCCTCCCGGGTTACTAATTAGGCCTAAAAACGCCCCGAGACCCAAACTACACCCCCGGGTACACTTTTCTGACTATCTCGACCCTTCCGGACGCGTTGGAGCACTCAAAACGACCATATGAGCAACTTATAAAATATTCACTTTTTAATTATCAAAATTTAGTCCCGACGCCCGATTCAAATTTCCAAAATTGACATTTTATTCACTCGTGACATTCAATATAATCAATATAATATATTACTTTGCTCATTAGTAATATTCAACAAATTTCCCATAATTACTAACTCTCGTCACGTTAATAATTATAACATAATTAATTTCCGCATTTTTATTAAATAATACACTCACATTAAATTTAATAAATCCCCAATTCCCAATTTAATATAGCATAAAAATACGGGCCCAATTTAATATAGCATAAAAATACGGGGTATTACATACTTCCCCCCTAATAACGGAATTTTGTCCCGAAATTCGAAAAATAAGGCATACCTGGTTAAAATAACTCTGGATATCTCTCGCGCATATCTGCCTCACGCTCCCAAGTGGATTCCTCCACATTATGATGCTCCCACTGGACCCGCACAAGTGGAACTATCTTCGACCTCAATCTCCTCTCACTATAGTCTAGAATAGCCACCGGTCTCTCCTCGTAAGAGCTATCAGGCGGTAAGTCGATCTCATGTATCGCAATGTGAGTATGGGCCATATCATCCCGAAGATATCGTCTCAACGACGAGATGTGGAATACATCGTGGATGCGATGTAAATGTTCTGGCAGTCCCAACCTGTATGCAACCGGCCCAATCCTCTCGATGATGGGAAATGGTCCCACGTACCTCGGAGCCAACTTCACCTTCTTCCCGAACCTCATCACTCCCTTCATAGGAGATACCGGAAATAACACTTGGTCCCCCACATTAAACTCCCGAAAGAACTGTTTCGCATCGGCGTAGCTCTTCTGCCTGTCCTGGGCTACCTGAATGCGACTCCTGATCATCTCAATCCTCGCGGAGGTCTCCTGAATCACCTCTGGTCCTAGCAACTTGTTATCCCCCACTTCAAGCCAACAAGCTGGGGAACGACAAGGCCTGCCATACAAAGCCTCAAATGGAGCCATGCCAATCGTGAACTGATACGAGTTATAATAAGCGAACTCTACCAGTGGGAGGTGTGGCTCCCAACCTCCTCCAAAATCAAGGACACACATGCGTAGCATATCCTCTAACATCTGATTAGTACGCTCTGTCTGTCCGTCTGTATGGGGGTGATAAGCTGAACTCAACCTCAACTCAGTACCCATAGCCTCCTGAAAGCTTTCCCAGAAACGTGACACGAAGATCTTGTCTCTATCTGACACAATATTCAGGGGCACCCCGTGTAATCTGACGATCTCGGCAATAAACAGCTGAGCATACTGACCCGTGGTGTAATATTTCCGCACCGGCAGAAAATGAGCCACCTTGGTCAAACGGTCTACTATCACCCAGATAGAATCGTGGCCCCACTGTGATGTAGGCAACCCTGTAATAAAATCCATGGAAATACTCTCCCACTTCAAAGCGGGTACTTCCAACGGCTGAAGCAATCCTGACGGTTTCTGGTGGTCCACCTTTACCAGTTGGCAGGTAGAACACTTGGACACGAACTCGGCAATGTCCTTCTTCATCCCACTCCACCAGTATTGTCGCCTCATATCCTGGTACATCTTATCGCCTCCCGGATGTACTGCAAATCGGGACCCATGAGAATGAGTCATCACTGCATGACGTAATTGTGCTCCTTCTGGAACCACCAATCTCCCATTAAACCGCAAACCTCCATCAGAATTAACATAATAGGACTCAGCACCCTCCGCTAGAAGTCGCACAATCTGCTCCTGGCAAAACGGGTTTGTGGTCTGTGCCTGTAACACCCTCGTAACAATCTCGGGTGTGACTAACATCACGGATATGAAAGAACGTGCTACTGCATCCTGGTGACCCAACTCCTTCCACTTTGCTTTCCAGACGTCTGCTACTTCGTCTACCGGTCTATGACTCAACGCATCAGCAACTACGTTGGCCTTTCCCCGATGATACTGTATATCGAACTGGTAGTCCTTCACAAACTCTAGCCATCTGCGCTGACGTATATTCAGCTCTCGCTGAGTGAACAGGTACTGCAGTGATTTGTGGTCTGTGAACAAACGGAACTTCTTCTCAATGTAAAGACGACCGCTACTAACTCCAGGTCGTGGGTGGGGTTATTCTTCTCATGCGGCTTAAGCTTGCGGGAGGCAAAAGCTATAGCCTTCTCTTCCTGCTGAAGTACTCCCCCAAGTCCCTGTAAGGACGCATCGGTGTAAACCAGGTACTCCACACCCGGCTTCGGTAACGCAAGGACTGGCGCTGAAGTAAGCTTGTCTTTCAGCTCGTCGAAAGCCAACTGACAAGCGTCATCCCAAACATATGGTACCCCCTTGTGAGTCAGATTCGTTAATGGACCCGCTATTTTGGAGAATCCCCGAATGAATCTCCTGTAGTAACCAGCTAACCCCAAGAAATTACGCACTTCCGTCAGTGTCGTGGGCTGTCCCCACTCCCTTACCGCTGATACTTTACTCGGGTCAACTGCTATCCCCTGCTCAGAAGCAACATGGCCCAAGAACTGTACCTCTCGCAACCAGAATCCACACTTCTCGTACTTAGCATACAACTGATGCTCTCGTAGAGTCTGAAGAACCTGTCTCAAGTGCTCGACATACTCCTCCTCGGAGTGTGAATATATCAAGATGTCATCTATGAAGACGATGACAAACTGATCCAAGAACTCTCTGAATACTCGGTTCATCAAGTCCATAAAAACGGCTGGAGCATTTGTGAGTCCGAACGGCATCACCCTGAACTCATAGTACCCATATCTCGTCAAGAAAGCAGTCTTCGAAACATCCTGCTCTCTAATACGTAATTGATGGTACCCCGACGTCAGATCTATCTTCGAAAAGAATATTGCTCCCCTCAACTGGTCGAACAGATCATCGATTCGAGGCAACGGATACTTATTCAGTATCGTGACCTTGTTTAGCTCCCGGTAGTCCACACACAATCTCAGTGAATCATCTCGCTTCTTCACAAACAAAACTGGAGCACCCCAAGGTGAGGTACTCTTGCGTATGAAGCCCTGACCTAACAGTTGCTATATCTGATCTCGTAGCTCTCGCATCTCTGCCGGAGCCATACGGTACGGTGCGCGGGCTATAGGTCTCGTATCTGGCAATAAATTTATGACAAAGTCTATCTCTCGACAGGGGGTAGGCCTGGTATTTCCTGAAACACATCAGAATACTCCCTGACAATTGGGATCGAGTCTAACGGGATTTCTACCTCATTAGAGGTATTCTCCTCTATTAATATAAATGAGCGGTCGAACCTCTCTCTAGGCGAGGCATCGCCACTACAAACATCTCTTGCCCCGGAATGGAAAAAACAATGCTCTTACCGAAGCAATCAATCATGGCTCTATAAGTTGCGAGCCAATCCATATCAATAATCACATCATGATCGTGCATGTCTAAAACTAACATGTCTGCAGATAATACCGAGCTACCAATCTCTACCCCTACTCCCCGGCATATAAAGAAGAGTGAACCATTCCCCAGTGGTGAGTCTACCTACGTTACCGTGCTCTCTATTGTAGTTAATAACCCTAAGGGCTTCACATAATATGTAGCTATAAAACAATGCGTTGTCCCAGTAACAAACAAAATTCGACCCAAAGTTTCATGGATAGAAAACAAACCTCAAATCGGGGGTGGTGCCTGTGGGGCGGCTGCCTGGTGGATATTATAAATATGTCTGTACTGTAACTTCCCCTGGTGCACTGGAGGTACTGGAAAGGTTGGTAGGCCTAGTACCTAAGTTGGTGCTGGGAGAGCGATTGGAAAAAGTGGCCCCTGTGGATCATTACGAGCACCCTGCTGCTGTGGGGCCCTAACACTTTCTGGGCAATCCTGGCGTTTATGGCCATGCGTGCCACACGCGAAACATCGGCCTCCGAAGTTTCTCCCCCTCTGACCCTGCTGCTGTCGGTCTCGGCCTTGCTGACTTGGGACTTTATTCCTCTTTCGAAACTGCTTCATTTTACCACGTTGTTGACTAGAAATGACTTGGTCTTGGGTAGTTTGTTGTCGTAATTTCGGTGTCTTTGCACATTTGTCAGCTTTAGTCACATGCATTTGGTTAACCTCTCTAGGTCTTTTGCCTCCTTTAAGTTGTAGGATGCGTTCTTGGTATTGTAAAACTGCAGTGGTAACTGCTTGTGCCACGATACCTGCTAACTCGACGGTTGATATTTCCTCTGGGGATACCTGAGGTATGAGTCGATCTTGCTCGTTGACTCCCTTAACCGTTTTAGCTAGTTCTTGACGATCCATTTGAAAATTTAAATAAATTTGGATGAGTTCATCATTCAAATAAATAAATCGCAGAAGCACGAATTCCCAATGTATAGAGATGAACACAACATTCCTAGTATTTAGGGCTCTATATCAAAGAAAGCAACGCTGAAACATAATAGGCCGCACAGATCCTAAAGGACACTAGAACCTGATGCTCTGATACCACCTGTGACACCCCGCCTAATTAAATACCGGGCGATCACTCCTTTATTAAATTAAATCAAGGTAAACAGTTGGTTCATTCTCAGCATCACTGTCGATAAAAAATAAATTTTCCAATTTAACACCCTAAATAATTAAGCTAAGTGTCAAAACCATTTTCATACATAACTTTCCAAATTTTAGTTAAAGAAAAAGATTTATTTATTTAAAAACAACATTTCTCCAATTAAGAATCACACCACAATAAACCTGGAACACAAACCAATTAATTTAAAACATTCGTAAATCGAATGTCAACATGCGAAATATAAAGTAACACAATACAAACTGAATAAGTCCCATAGAACAATACTGGAAATAACTGAAATACAAATGTCCCAATAACAATGAAATAATGGAAAGGGCGACACATGCCCAATAAATGAGAATGCTAGAAGTGGGGTCAATAAAGGAAGCCGTCTACGCAAGTGACCTGCAACTCCCACCTAAGCTGCAGCACGTTCCTCTCAAGGGATCCTAAGCAAGACGCCCCTGTGGCTGGGCACCTGAAATATATACATATATATATACAAGAGAGAGAGAGAAAAAGAAACGGGGCAGAGCCCGAAAGTGTGTTTGATTTAAAATACGTTTAGCAAGTATTTAAATTGATACAGGCCAATGCAACAACATATTAGAGCGACACTCTCTTGAGAAATTCTCACCTCTCTTCTAATGTGCATGCCTAACGCACTAACCTTCCCCACTGTTTATCTTACCATTATATCATACTAACCTTCCCAATAATTTCTTACCTTAACTTACTCATAAGATTTCAAAACCGAACAATATTATTGTTTAAAAAGAATACTTTCAATTAGCAGCACAACTCTCGTTGTAGCTTTTATTAATTTATAAAGGTTTCCCAGTGTCATATTATACTTTCTCAAAACAAGTATTTACAATTTGAGTCATCAACCATATCCTACATATCAATTCACAGTAGGTAGTTCCAAATTTCAGAATTCCATATATATATTAACTACTCGTATAATATATATATAGTATAACAACACCCCAAATAAATTATGGTGCGGGCATACTCTACTATACAAAACCCCATATCACTCATATTAAGGGGAATACAATCGGAATCACTCTCGAATTGTATCAACACATACACAAACAAAATTGAGGCGAAGAATAGATTCCAAGTCTCTAAGAGGATGGCACATGCCTGCGTCTCTTAGGACCGTCTGAACTATCACGTCGATAGCCTGTACCGAGGACATATATCTTCTAGGGTACAAGTCAATATCCCCCATAAAGGTCCCATCGAGATAAGACTTGTCCCAGCGCGGTAACCTCAGGGATAGAAAGTAGCGTGGGCATGATTTTTACACATAGATAGTTTATGCACACAAAATCATATAACTATACTAGTATTACCATATCAATATTAGGTAAATTCTCAATTCCCATAATTTCTACGTTTCCATATTATCATATTATTAGTATCGCGTATAAGGGTTCGTCTCTAACCTTAATTCGAAGTATTCTTCCATCTATTACGTAGCTCACGTGGACTCTCTCTTCCCAAGTATAAAATTCAGTAGGTATACCTCTATTCACTATCGTAGATATTCGCCGAAATCTCTCGCTTGAAATACGTAATTTCGTCGTTCATTATATAATTATCCCAAAAATAAGATTCTCGTCTTATAATAAGGTTCCCAACACTTATTCATATGTCCTACTGATATTTCCTATTTACCAAAACATTTCATTAAGATTACCCAAGAATTATTTCACGATAAATTTAATTTAACTAATTAAACAAGGGAAATAGGAGTCTGCCAGGAGGGGTCGATCGATCGAGGTCTGGGGCTCGATCGATCGAACCTTCGATCGATCGAAGCTCTAGGCTCGATCGATCGATCAAGCAGGTCCACGAAAATCTGCAGAAATGCAGTTACGGATTTCTTCTCCAAATTTACACCAAATCCATATTTTCAAGTTCCAATCGTCCCAGAATTCTACTACTAACATTATAACAATATACCTGATGTTTCTAACGTAAGGCATGTACATATTCATCATTTAAACATGGATCTTCAACCCAAAATTATATCTAATTATCAAGAACCCTAGAATTTTCTTAAACAGTTTTCTAACAAATCTATTCCAGAATTTCTTTCTTATGATCATCAAAATTTCGTGGTTAATTTCCTCTACATGGCAAGGTTTTCCAGAATCATCATATAAATCAATACTACATGGATTCTCCTATCACAAATTGGGTTTTCTTCCATAGTTTTCATCACAAATCATTCCTAATCTAATATGAAGATTGCACCAACGAAAATACGCAAGAAAATACTTGCTTAGGATTTTTGGTATTCTGATTCACGGCTGATTTTGGTATGGCTGCATTCCTCGTCTCGCGATCTACGTGTTGGCGGTGACGGCGGTGCAAACGGGTGGCTTTTTGGCCTTGAATTGCCTTGAGATCTCTCTCCTCTCTCCTCTCTTCTCCAATGGCCGTCACTTGTGTTTTGAGTTTCTAACCCTAGGTGACCATCCAGATATCTGATATAACCCTTGGAATTTTCGTGGGTTTAATTACCCAAGAATGTAAAATGACCAAAATGCCCTCCCGGGTTACTAATTAGGCCTAAAAATGCCCCGAGACCCAAACTACACCCCCGGGTACACTTTTCTGACTATCTCGATCCTTCCGGACGCGTTGGCGCACTCAAAATGACCATACGAGAAACTTATAAAATATTCACTTTTTAATTATCAAAATTTAGTCCCGACGCGACACGGGCGCGTCCCGATTCAAATTTCCAAAACTGACATTTTATTCACTCGTGACATTCAATATAATCAATATAATATATTACTTTGCTCATTAGTAATATTCAACAAATTTTCCATAATTACTAACTCTCGTCACGTTAATAATTATAACATAATTAATTTCCGGATTTTTATTAAATAATACACTCACATTAAATTTAATAAGTCCCCAATTCCCAATTTAATATAGCATAAAAATACGGGCCCAATTTAATATAGCATAAAAATACGGGGTATTACAAATTACGGGGGTAGTGATGGTGTTATGATTAGGGTACGTAACGCCTCGACCCGGATATATGGGTTACCCATACGTCAGCCAGGTCCCTCCCGGACGTTAGGTGTGAAGTGCAATGAGACAAACTAAATAATGTAACTAGTTCAGTTTTATTTAATTAACATTTCACTTGTTTAGCATGAAATTCCAATTTATATCAATCTACGTGTGGGACTCGTGGGAAATATCCCCGGAATCCAAGCGTTCAAAGCTACTAACATAAAATAAAAAGAATACATACCTGTATAATACACTCAGAATACGAAATCGCATACAACCTATGGTAACAAAGGAAATGGAATGAGCCCAATGTTGAGCGGGGAATACAACAATGCAACATAGAATCGAACGGCAGAAAAGAGACTCTATAAGGTACCACCAATATGCACATGCAAATATCGTGTGTGTGTGTGTGTGTGTGTGTGTGTGTGTGTGTGTGTGTGTGTGTGTGTATATATATATATATGAGTCCGTTTATTCCAAAACGTTACTTGAGTTGATTAAATCACACTACTCTTATAAAAGACCCATTTTCCCCCTTTTTACTTGACTTAACATTGATTTTTCAATTTAACGTACCAAGTTAAATACTTAAATAAAATAACATTTGTATAGGAAAACTCTTCATTTATCGAAAATTTTCATTTACTCACACCAAATCCACTTTGGTATTTTCCTTAAAAACCACCTTTCATGACACGCACACTTTGTGTTAGAAAATATTTATTTTCCTTTTAAAAACTGTTCACAACACACACTTGGGTTAAAATCATCTTAGGTTTCTTGATTACCCATTAACCACTTCACTTGTGTCATTAACCCACGTTTTACTTGGACTTAGTCGTTTTCATATTTTTTGTCCAAATTACTTTTTCAAAACAGGAACATTTATCAATTTTATTTTACAAAGGTTATCTTTTGTCATTTTTCAGCACAATCAATTTCTTTATCATGTTCCACATTTTTTCATTATCTTTTTGCTCATAATTCACCAATACAACGTACTTCAATGGGCTCCACACTGCTGACGAAGCCATTATATGCTCTAGCCAATGGTTTGGGTCTTTCACCCTAGGGCTTCAGGCCTTCCTTAAATATTTGATCATATCTGAGTCCTTTTTCAATGTGTTTTAACACTTTACCGTGTTCACATCATTCCATATTTACCAACCGAAGCCAAACTACTAGCGACTACACCCTATATTTGCTTTATACTTTAGAAAATCACCATTTCATGTCCTTTACACATTTACATTGATTTCATTCCGAAAATAAATTCCATCTAGGACAATTTTGTGCTACAACTTTTTCAAGTTTTTTATTTCAAAAAAATGTTCCACTTTACATAAAATTACCATTTTGCCCATTTGCTTCAAAAGTTGCCTTTTTCTCCCCTTTCACAAGTGTTATTTTTTCAAAAACATTGTTAAGTTACACAAACTAACTTCTTAAACATTTTTAACTCATTAACACTTTGTGGTAATACACTTCTTAAGTAAGAAATCTCTTTATTTCATTACTTTTTTATCAAAGCAATCATTTGGCATTTTTAAAAATATTATATAAGAAAAACATAATTTTTCCTTTATTAACACATTTAGTCTTGAAAACATACACTTATCACATTTTCAATTTTCATAGTATACTTTAGGGGCTGAAAATTTTATTTTCTTCACTTCATGTTAAAATTCATTAAAACCTCTATTATACTTGTTTATATACTCATCATCAATATACTACAATTTTGTATATAGGGAAGAGGGATTTTAAGTCCAAAAGTCCATAAAAATGAGTTTGATACATGATTAACATAAAAAATTTCATAATACTTGCAAACACATGCTTTTCAAGACTAAAGGACATTTATGTTCTTCAAAACTTGAATAAATGCCTAACTTCATAAAAATCCCATTTTACAAGAAAACTCTAAAACTTTACACATAAAATATCTTAATAAGATAAATATTATTTCAAAATATTTTATTTCATAAAATGTTTAAATACCAACTCTTCTTGAAAACATATCATTTTTTCAAAACTTTAAAACCGTTTGTAAAACCAATTTACTTAATTCATGAGAAAATAATTTTCTTACAACATGGATGCATTATACTCTTAAAACTCTACATACAAGACCAAATACTAATGAATAGGGTTCTTAAATTTAAAAAGTAGAGTTTTCCACCTCAAAAAGCTCTAACATAGTTGGATGAAAAAGAGGGATGACAACAACCTCCCACCTTCTAAAGTGGCCTCAAGGAGGTTTCCTAGCTCCACAAGCATGCTTCGTAAAATTTCCTAGCAAAATCCCCTTCACTCTATTAATTTTCTTCATTTCTTCTCCAAAAATCCCCAACAACGTCTCCAAAATGATATCTCTCCAACATGTCGTGAAAATAGGTTTTCTTGGCTTAATTACAATGGAAAAGGGTTAAAAGTATTGTGGTTTAGGTGGAGGAGTGGTGGTGCTAGGTTAGTGGATGGTGGTTAGTGGTGGAAAAGATTTAAGAGCTAGAGAGAGAGAAAATATAATTTAAAATGCAAGAAATGGCCCCAAATACCCTTTAAATACTCCAAAAAACACGAATAAGGCTTGTACATTTGCCAAGCAACGAGATAAGAGCCAAAATTCCCACTTATCATACCAAATCAGAATATCAGATTTGGCACCATCACCATCCGAATACTCATCTTTTAGCACAACAACGCTACCTGATCTTTACAAAGAACGGTGTGCTATCCAACAGGTCAAAGGTCGTAAATATAAGGTAGCGGGTACCTTCTCACACCGTGACCCAAATTAACACTTAGTACTCCACACATAACTGAAGTAAAAATTAAATATCTTACGAACCCATTCGCAGGTGTTTGCCTAAGAGCACACACCCTCCTTACAAAACTTCTCAACAACGGTCGAAACACTCTCTTGTTGTCCCCCTACAGTGGAGGTTATGACAACCATTTCAGTGAATGGGTCCAACATTTGAACCCCCAAAATGTCTCAATCCTTGCCATTAGCGACGACACTCACTTGGCAACACTATCATCAATCACGCAAAAACTGACTGAGATACACATGACTCTACCATTATCAAAAGACCATCAAGACCATTTTATGACTATTCACTAGTCTAGACATCACCAAAATCGAACATCTTACACTTGGTTTCGGAACGCATCTTTAATCACACACGATCTAAGTAAACATCATGTCACTAACTACTTACTCGTGCTCTAATTCACATTAATAAATAATGAGGGCCACAACATAGCCACATTCCCATATCTGATGGTTTCAAAATCAAGCACCACCATTATCACGATGCAACAAATTTGTACCCTCAATCACCGGGTGATAACATAAAACTGAACTCATGGATATATCACCAACTCAAGCGATCACACTCGCATAAAATGAAATGCCTATTGAACACTCCCTCGTGATGTTCTCACTCGATAACTCATCCCTCGAGATTCGCTACTCAACGTAGGGTTCACAACTGGTAACTCCAGCTCAAGTCCATCCCTTAGCACACCCATATTCACGTTCCGCTCTCGATAAATTTTAACAAATATACCGGTGCTACAAAGCAAGATAACCACATCTTATCGAACACCCATTCTAATATAGGGATTTATGAAGAACACTAAACTCCATTCATTGCTAAATATGGAAAGAAAACTCCCTCAAAAATTCTGGACTTCTCCAATGTCAATCCTCGTATGACCTTGCGATACGGACTTCCTCATCCCTAGTGTCCATGGCCAAGATATCATAACATTACTGAAATATTCTCACGAACTTGTTCGAGATAACTCGCCGAAACATTCCACTCTGAACAAGTCAGTACCCAACCCACTAATATATCTTGTACATGACCGAACACACACCTAATCGGCCTTAAGTTCATTCCATTACGGATTTTATCCGATTAGAACACTATATCACCATTATGCCACCCCAATGTGACATCTATCGCTTGTGTGAACAACGTGTAAGTTTACACACCTACCAAACTTCCCTGATACCAACACAATATTTCAAGGATAATTATTTATCCATTCCGAATTCAGACTCATGAATCTCGCATTAAACATCATCAAACTGATGAATCTAGTTCGTGCTTTCACAAGTATGATAACACTCTTGCGTACACCAAAATTGGACCCCTCGGGTCATCCTTTGATGGGGTGGGACATACATCGATTTGGAGTAGTCCTTTCTCAAATCACAACCCTTCCTTTACATGTTCATGAGTAATAATATACTCTTATTACCACAAGATTTACTTCATTAACCATTCACTAATTAATACATCATCGAATGCCTCAACAGTCTATCCATCATGGGTGGAGCGCGATAATTCCTTCTCAAAAAAATGTCACAATAATAACTGGACCACATCATTTTGAGGTATGCCATATCTAAAGCTCTAGACTTCCACATTGGAAACAACATCAGACAACTACACGAGCCGGTGGTACCAACAACTCAGTGGTACTACAGGGTGGGCTATAACTTATACCAACTTCTTTACAGCCATAAGAGTGATGATATTCAAAGTTGATAATGCACAACAAATATACGAGTGTTTCCTCCCCCTAAAGCACCAAAAGTCAACTCAATCATTGAGTTCAACATCGGTGATCTTGCCTACTGGTGGGAGATGAAACTACGATTGTTGTACGTGAATCGCGGTCTCCTAAAATGCTTAGAACCTATGCCCTCCCAGAGTCCACGTCTCATCAAATCACCATTTGAAAAGATAGTAAGTGAACACGTATCCTAAAAAAAATTTATTCAAGTGGAGCACTAGTCATAATTACAACAAGTACTCACACACAACCCCACGCATACTATCCTGTGGTCGATCGGAGATTCACCTCATGTGTGGGACGTGTCAAGAATGAAATCCAAACAAGGAACCCTCCCTATACACAAGGCTAGATCCGAAATGCCCATTGAAATCGTAACGTTAAGATCTTCGAAGTCATTGAATACAATGCCTAATCGTAAGGCTCTACGTATTAAGGAAACGATGCTCGAAAAATGTAACGGACGCTCTCAGATCCCTAAAGGCTCTAAAAACCGTGCTCTGATACCAACTGTGACAACCCTGCTTTTTATATCTAATTCGATTTGCTACCCCAAATTAAATTAAAGCGGAGCGTTAATATGTTAGCATTAGAAACATAATTTAAATAAATACAGTAAAGTAAACATGTACACTCTCATACGTGTAATCAAATCATATAATAACAACTATAACAAGTGAAACCAACTCATAATCATTAACTGCAATAATCCATTAGTAATCTTAAACTAAAAATATAAAATGCCAATACATGCGGCCCAACACAAAATGGGAAAGAGTAATACAACAATTATCTCAAATCCCAAGTATAAACAAAGTGATATTAATATCTGATATCACCCTCATGAAAAGGGAAACAAACGACATAAATTAAAATAGAATAACTCCACGGCTATAGGAATCTTAAGATTTATATGATTTCATCAAGCTCCATAGTCTATTGTCCAGCGAGACGAGGACCTGTCGTATATTATATATATAGGAGAGGAGCAAGAAGCAAGATAGACGAACGTCAAAGCAAGAAAACAATCTATAAGATTATAAGATGTACTTATAATGAAAGCACACTAGTCATTACTCGTCTCCAATAATTAAGTTTTCTATATTCATTTCCCAAACGATGTTCCTAGGTTGTGACTACCCAGCCCAGCCCAAGTGTAGGGAGTCTTAATTAAATAGCGTGATTAATTACTATTAATCCATTTCAAATGTTCCTGCTCAGAATAATTCTTTTAATTTAAAAACACTTAAGAGTGGTAAAATTTCTTTTATCCAGCCCCTTAACAGTAGGATATTTTCTTTAAGTATAATATCAAATGCATCGATTCGGGATATTACTTTAAGACACGAGCATAATATCTCACACAACAAATCATATCGGGTCATTATCGTTACCCGAGGGAACAAGTCGTAACACTAGGCCTACACACAAATATTTCCTAATATTACGTGGCAAGGGCAATCATACTAAGTCCTAAATCACATGGCGTTCCAAGGTCTTTCTATTCGACCTGCATTACACATGGCGTTCCAAGGTCTTTCTTTTCGACCTGCATTACAACCATGTGGCCGGTTTTGGTGGTTTATCTCCGACACCGCACTCGAGCGGAACCTAACCGAATAAATTCCAAAAAAATCGCATTCAACATGTGCCTACATCAACCAGAGGACTAGTCTAGTGTATACTCGACAATATACATGTAAAATAATTTCACGCTTATGTATGCATACAATCGTATCAAGTCTCTTACTCGAGTTATACAATAGTCATTATTTACAATATAACATAATTTACGCCATTAATTTACTAATTCAACATCAAATCATTTCAAGGTTATATATCCCTAATAACCATAGGTATATGATCAAGTTATAAGATTAAGTACAACACCACAATTATCTTTCTAAGAATATGAACATCCTTAGCGCTCTTATTTCAACAACATGCTGCCCAAAATTTAAAATGCAGATTTGAGGCTCTTTCGATCCGTTTTTGGAAAAACTTAAAACTACAAAGTTGTTCGAAACGTGATTTTCTACAAGGAATCTTGTGCACGCTACCATAGCTTGCTTAAAACATACCCGGAACTAACATATACAGTTTGCCCCTGTTTACGACAACTTGTTGTGCAGATATATAAAACGCCGATTTGAAGGTTTTTCGATCCGTTTTTTGAAAAATTTAAAACTACAAAGTTGTTACAAGAACTCGCGAGAACACTACCATAGCCTACTTAAAATAGAGCCGAAACTAACATATACAATTCGCACCTGTTCACGACAACTTTCTGCGCAAAACTGTAAAACGCATATTCGAGGATTTTTCGATTCGTATTTGAGAAAACTTAAAACTACAAAGGTATTCGGAACGTGATTTTCTACAAGAAAACGAGTAGGAAACTTCCATTTTTGGAACCAAAACAGCTCAAAAAAGTATTTAATATGACAATTTACTCAATTTCATAGACTTCTCAAATTCAAGAGGTTGTTCAACAACTGAATCCCTATAATGATGTTATTGCATTTGAATCTACATGGGGGGTGATCCTAATACATTGCATATCATTTTTAACATCAATTTCATATTAATTTAGGGATCCAAATACATGTTCATGTGAAATTTCATTATATATACATATTATACACATATAAGTTATTAACTTGCTTTGGATTGTATGGAGAAGTTTAATCCTCTTGAAATCCTCTAAGATTTGTTCTCTTCTTAGTATCTCTCTTTCTACCAAACCCTAGCCCCCTTTGGTGAAATGAGAAAATGAAGACTTCTTCTCTTCTTTTTTATTTATACCTAGGGTTAGTTTATTTACAAAAATGCCATTGCCCCAAATTTAACCCTCTCGATCCTTTTACGCATTAATTCGCACATTCGTATCTTAATGAATTCATTTTAACTTTTCATTTCCATACATTTCGAATATATATACTGGCATAGTTTTATTTCCAAATATTTCGAATATATATACTGACATAGTTTTTTTTTTTTAGTTCAATTTCAATTCAATAAAAAATGTGGGGTATTACATATATATAAACTTATAAGACCTAATTTCATTACCCTTATAAAAACCTCTCATGCCGCTTACTCTCACTCTAACCTAAAACACTCTCGCTCAAAGTCACTTTCTTCACTCACATCTCGCCAAATCTCATGTGATCTGATAGCTCCATCAACTATCACACCTATTGCTCTCACTCTAGCATTTGGTGGTAGCGTTTGGCGGCATCGATTAGCAGCAGAGTTCCACCACCAGCGTTTGAAGTCACCGAAATTCATCGACAGCATTTAAAGTCATCGAAAATGACAGGAAGTTAGTCACTTGCAGCATTTATCGGTAGTGTTTTGCGGGTATAAATCCGCTTTATATAAATCCCTTGCTTCATTCATTAGTTCATTGGTTCATTATCTAGACATGTATGTGTAAAACATTGGTTGTATTCCCTGATATAAATCACCTTTGGTTAATTGGTTCATTTGTTCAAGTTGCTTATTCCATTGAATCAAGCATAAAAACAAACCTGGTTCAAGCGTATAAACGAACAGTGTATAAAACATTGGTTGTGATAACAAAGGTTCTTGAAACATTTTAATTATTTTGAGACTTTTAATTTGTATTATTTGAGACATTTTAATTATTTTGAGACTTTTAATTTGATGTCTGAGTTTTAGAATTAGGAATTGAGGTTGGGGCATTGGTATTCACAAATACATTTTATTTACTTATAAAGTCACTATTTTATTTATTATATAATAAAATCAATTTTTTTTAAAAATAAATTTAAAATTTTGAGTTTTAACCCGCGGGGCGGGTTTTAACCCGTTTAATTTAGGCGGGGAGGGGACGGGTTTGAGGAGGTTATATTTAAACATGTTCGGGTTTTAAAGTATTAACCCGTCGCGGGTCATGGGGCGGGACGGGTTAATATTTTTTTCGCAAGACGGGTTTGGGTTTTGACAAAACCGCCCCATACCCGACTCGTTGCCATCCCCAGGGATGGATCATTGGAAGGTCATTTGAAGTGGTTGTTCGAACGGGACTTGATCTTAGTTCTAACAAGATTAGGATCTCGTTCGAAAGACCCTAAAATCTTCAAATTACAAATAAGGCCATTCAAATTACAAACAAGGCCATTCTAACCTCCAATTATGGATATTATCGGAATACATTTCTCCCCCCCCCCCAAAGAAATGAATGGTCGGGCAAAATTTTCTAGGTTGTAGCATCGATCAAGGCTTGACGGGAGTTGACGTAGAAATTAAAACCTCCATTGCATCTGTTGAGACCATTCTACCTCCATTTATGCCAAGCTCAACCAGTCATTCATCACACGCATCTACTTTGGAGGTAAACATCTCACCCATTTCTCCCATCATTTTTGTTCCGTGCTGTGATTTTTGCGCTTTGTTTTTTCCATTTCATTAGCAGATGTTGTTTGTTTCATCACAACATCTGCTTTGTTTTTTTTTTCATTTCATCAGTAGACGATTTATGCTTTGTTTGCTTTTTTCCATTTCATCAGGAGATAATGATCCCTTATTTTTTCCATTTCATCTGCTTTATTTGTTTCACCGCTGAGTTGTAGATGCTTTTTTGTTATCATCTACATAATTGTTAAAAAAAAGGGGTTGGACCAGTTGCATTTTTTTTCATTTCGTTATTAGCTGTGTTTTTCGTTTCATTTATTTTATTTGTTTTTGTTTCATTTCATTATCATCTATATTAATGTTTGTGTTTTAAATAAATTTTTTATAATTAAAATATTTTTATTTTATGGATCTATTTTATTTTATGGATCCGTTTTATTTTATGGATCTGTTTTAAATAAAAAAAATTATAATTAAAGTTTGTGTTATAAATAAATTGTATGGATCAGTTTTATGCTTCGGCCATCATTTTAATGGTGGTGAGTATTTATTTTATAAAAAAATGTTTATGTCATAAATAACATGTATTAACTTATTAAATAAAAGGAGAAATGTATGTGTAGTTGTTTTTGGTGAAATGGGCACATTATAATGACACAATATGAATATAAAAGTAGGAATATTATTTAAAATGGCGCAATAATATTATATTTCCATTTTATTCCATTTATGACTGCTAATATAATGTAGTATATTTTATGATGTTGTGCGAAAAACAGGTGTGTTCGGATTCAGATTCCTCAGAAAGCTTCTCATTAGGTATAAATTTATTTCCCCCTACGTTTTAAATTTTTTAAATTTATTTTCCCTATGTTTCATTAATTACTTTTATTCCTTTATGTTTGACTTTCCCATTATTAAATTCATTTCAACCTATTTAGGATGTCGTTGGTGTAATTGACGGTACCCACATATCTGCTTTAGTTCCTACTGCAACCAAGCGAGGTATCGCAATAGGAAAGGGGCAATATCTCAAATTTTTTTGGTCACATGTACATTTAATATGCGCTTCTCCTTTGTCCTCGCTAGTTGGGAGGGATGAGCGCATGATGGTCGATTACTTCGTAGTGCGATTCAACGATAAGGGCATAAGTTGACCGTTTCATTAGGTATGTTTAAACATAAGTAACTTTCAATTAGGCTGCTTACTTCGGATTAGTAAAATATGAATAGGTACAGTACATACTTTATTTAAATTATGTGCAGGTAAATACTACCTCGTTGATTCTAGATTCCCGTCAGTACCTGAGTTTCTCTTCCCTTTTCGTCATCGAAGGGATGTGGAAGGATAACGACCCAAGAATATTAAGGAGTTGTTTAATTTTAAGCATTCATCTCTCTGAAATGTAGTTGAGAGGTCGATTAGGTTATTGAAAAAAAGGTTTGCGTATCTAAGGCATCAACCTTTCAACGAGTTTGAAATTAAAGCGAAGATTGTTGTAGCTTGTTGTGCCCTTCATAATTTCTGAAGGATTATTGATGTTGTGGATGAATGCTTTGGGGACGGGGAAAGTGATGATGATGATATTACCCTTCCTCCCCTAAATGTGCCAGAATTACCTACGAATGAGCATATAACATTCACAACTCATATTGCATTGATCGAGAAAAGAAATGCAATGGCTAATTTGATGTGGCAAGAATATAATACGACCCACAATGATACTTTTTACTACGAGTTATGATAACATTTATGATGTTTTCTTTGTTTTATAATTTTAGGTTATATTTGGTGGATTTTTCAAACATACCGTCATCAAACCAATCGGGTCTTATACTTTTATGGTATCAAATAAAGAAATGCTCATGCGGCGTTGTATCTCAAGTCAAAGTTACATTGTCCGATAAAAACCACAACCAGAGACGACTGTATTACACATGACCCAATATCATAAATTTTTGTGTTGGACAAAGCCTTCTCTTGAAGGCATGGATGCTAACTACGCAATATTCAATCCCCATAGTGAGTAAGCAATATCGAGTAGTCAACCGTCAGTTCTTGTAGGAGACCCCTACTTGTCGATGATTATGGAGTTATGTGTAGCTTGGTGGCTGTCAAGAAACTACAAGTTTTAAATATTGTTCTGCTAGTGGCCTTTACTATTTTAATTTCTTTTATTGTGATGTAATAATGCTGAATCCCCATGGATATTAAACTTATGTCACATTATTTAATTTACTATTTTGGAGCATATGAACTTCAGTAATATGGGACTGAAGTTACTGCTAGCTAATTGAGTGATATGGGACTGACATATATACTCCTATATACACTGCTATATAATATCTATATACACTGCTATATAACAACTATATACATTGATATATACACTTTTATATAGCAGCTATAACATATATTGATATAAACTTCTATATAAAAGTTATAGTATATATTGATACAAACTCCTATATATCATATATTTATATATTGATACAAACTGCTATATAGCATATAATGCTATATAACATATATTGATACAAACTACTATATAAGGTTGTTATAGATACAGACTAATGCTATATAAGGTTGTTATAGATACAAACTAATGGTTTTAATACAAACTAATGATTTTGATATCTGATGGTTATTGAACTTGATGTTTGATGGCTTTGATAGTTAATAGTTATAGAACTTAATGGACATCTGATGGTTATAGAACTTGAAGTGCTGATGGTAATACAAACTAATGGTTTTTATACAAACTATAACAACTAATATACGATGGTTATAGTTCTTGATGTGTATGTATCACTGCTTATAGCAGTGTATATAACTGATATCTGATGTGCTGGTTATAGAACTTGGTGTGTTGATATCTTATGGTTATAAAACTTGATGTATTGATATCTTATCAGTTTATTTAGCCCATTGATAGCAGCTATAATAGCCGATATACACTGCTATATCCCACTAATTTATACACTGATTTAAATATATACAAATACACTAGTATATCAACTCCTGATTTAAATATGCATTTATTTATGATTGCATATACATGTTATCTGATGTTAAATGGCAATTCAATGGTTATAGATGATGTTTATACATGATGCTTATACATATTGATACATGAACTTTGAATTAACCCAAGTATACCTATGATTTGATCCAAGTATAACTGTGAATTTGAATTGATCCTATTAGTTATATGTTGGACAACGATGGAGCATAGTCATAATCGCGTCCAATTTCGCCTGCCAAAACCAAATACAAATAATATGGAGCGACAAGCGGACGTTCAATCTTTGCAAGTTGAAGTGAACCTAAAGAAATTGCATCTGCAAAGCGTAAGGGTCAAGGCAGGAGACTGACACCCAACAATCGAGTGGCCACACTGCAAAGAATAAGGGTTAGGGTCCTAATGAGAAGCCTCGCCATAGTCGTGTGAACCCCCAGGAAGAATGTGCCCAAGAACTGTCTGTCATTGCTTAGTTGTCGAAGCCGATTGCCACCGCAATGGAGCTTTAGGTTGCCATTGACTCTCACACTCACGTTAACAGGCAGGGTATCCTTAAAAGGCTAGTAAGTATGGATATGGATGATGAGAATGTCATGCGCATGATGTCCTTGTTTGAGGCCGACAATGGAATAGGCCGAGTGTTTATGGGATTCTCTGACTTTTTATTCTCACGTACATGGGCTTACAATAAGCTCCGTAATTTGCATTGATTAGATGGTCTGTTAACTATTACTTACTATTATGCGTTGCTACTATTATGCGTTGCTACTATTATGCTTTGATATTATCTCCACATATTCCGTTTTGATGCTTTGGGACGTGGGATTGTATCGGATAGTTATTATCGCGTGTAATGTTTTGTTTAAACTTTGCTCTTTTAAGGAGTGGTATTCGGTTTGTGTAAACTTTTCTCTAGTAATGTTTTGGGGATTATCAAAGATTGTAACCATCCTTTTATAGTATGAACTTGAAAATTTAGCATTTTAAAATTTGACTTTACCATTTCAGTCCAACTAATTTCAACCACACACAATTGCACAGACGCATGTGAATTTACATCGTAAGTCTGATAAAAGAACCCATCTGCTTGAACAGTCAAAGTCATGATTAATCCAGTTCCATTACTTTTAACCACATATTGCAGATACGCGTGTGATTCAACAGTGCGAGTTTGATAAAAGAACCCATGTGCTTGAACTATCAAAGTCATGATCAATTCAGTCCCGTTACTTTTAACCACATATTGCAGAGATGCATGTGATTCAATAGAGCAAGTCTGATAAAAGAACCCATGTGCTTGAACAGTCAAAGTCATGATTAATTCAGCTCTATTACTTTCAACCACATATTGCAGAGACGCATGTGATTCAATAGAGCAAGTCTGATAAAAGAACCCATATGCTTGAACAATCAAAGTCCCGATTAATTCATTCCCATTACTTTCAACCACATATTGCAAATACACACGTGATTTAACAGTGAAAGTCTAATATTAGTATAAAGCAGATGGTAATTCATGTCATATCACACATTATCAAATGGAAAGCCATATACAGACCGATGATTTTAACCCCAGTAAAGGGCTATTGGATTACTGCAGCCCAAATATGGTAGGCAGGAACAAAGAGCCCATGAAGGTCAAGTGTAAATTTAAAGCATCAACATCATTTGATATTGGTCATATTGAGGATGTTGCACCCATTTTGACTAACCCAAGACTCTACGAAGATCCCCACAGAGGGGGTTGGTTTGGGGAGAAAAGGGTTTTTGAAAACATGCCTATATGCACATTACATTCTTTAGGTGATGTTGGCTATGTGCTGAAACGGTTACCTCCAACTAAAGAAAATATACCTTGCGATGATCATTTAAAATGGCATAGGTTATATAATAGATGATGCGATTTAGAGTTCTACTGTAATTGGCATGGTTTACCCGTGCCACAAGCAAAATCTGTAAATTATTGCAAAGATCCAACCAAAGGCAGTGAGAGATGTATCCGTCTACTACAACGAGAAATTGAACAGATGAAAAAAAGATTAACGTGCTGACATTGTAAACATTTTATAAATACTAAACTTGACGATCCAATTTATGCATTGGATCCGGAACTGCCGGACTACAAAATGGACGATTCCTCCATGGATTTTGTACAACATCTACCAAACATGTTGATGGGTGATGGGAATGCATTATGTTATGATCCGTGGTTGTCCAGGAAGCCACGAAGTAATTAATATGCAACTTTCTTTTCTATGTGTTTATTATATGCTTATTATGTTAATTGTAATATTTAATTATGAGTTCTAAATTTGCGTTTTATTATTTTTATTTTTTATTTTAAATCTCGTTACAAAATAACTTTCAACAACATTACAACGGGTCATTCAACTTTTCACATTGTTTCATCACCATTCAAACACATTCATTCAATTTCAACAGATTATGTCCAAATAAATGTGCTCTCATCCCTAATAAAGTACATTATTCCAATTTAAATACTTTAATCCAACTCATTTGCCACGCGATAATCTTGAAAATAAAAATAAAAAAATGATGAGTACTAAAATAAATTGGATAACAAAAAAGTGGAAAAATAATCAAATAAGTCAATTTATGTATTGACAAAACTCTCTATTTTCATGATAAATTTTGACTATCAAACACCAAAAATAGGAATGTTGTTGTTTTCTAATAGATAAATTATGTCTATCAAATACAAAAACTTAAAAATTACAGAATTTGCCAGCATACAAATTTAAGCTTTTAAATAGCATAAAATTTTATTCTCAAGATCAAAATTTGCATAAATTTTATAATACATTTCCACGTGCAAGTGCAATGTATCCAAATCATAATCCAAGTCCCAAACTTCGAACAGCGCCTTAAAGATGAGTGGGTCCGTGGGCCACGGATGGACCAGAAATTTCCACGTCCACGGTTCACATCACTCCTCGAATTCACACCATCTCATCCCTTTCGCCTACAATAAAAACTTCCCGTAATCGAACCCCGAAACAACTTCATTGACCTCTATTCTTTCGTCTTTCACACACTTTTACACACACACACACATAATTATTGTCATACAATCAAATTATTTTCTACTTTTATATTATATTCACAAACCACACTAAAAGCAAGCCATCTCTGCCCCTGCCATTCCGATTGGTTTGTTCTTCTCTTCTCCAATTTCAATCTATATATAATATATAATATATGAGTGGTGCTATGGTACTAAATAACTCTCCAAAATCTTCTCCAAATAGCATTGATGAGTTGTGCCCCGATGGAACCCATATCATAAAGTATAACACTTAAAGCTATTTGAGAATGATTTGGGGGAGTTGTTGGGACTCATAGCATTTTTCATAATATATAATTATAATCAGATGTACATTTATATGTATAAGGTAATTGGGTTAGGTGATTAGTCTTAGTCATAAAGTAGCTTTCTTTTGTTGATGCACCACTAAATTTAATATTCAATCAAATAATAGTGTGGAGTCGTTCCCTTTAGGTTGGAGATTTTGATGTGTGGAATGATCGATTGAGTTGTTAGTGATGGAAAGTGGTGTACCGGGTTTACTTGCTGGTCGGGAGATTCATGGTTTTATAACCATGCAAGGTAAGGGTTTTTATAGATTTATGTTGTATTTAAATACTTGATTTTGTAATTTCTGCTCATGTTTCACGCTATTTAGTTTAGGGATTTTTGGTGTGGTGTGGTGTGGTGTTTACTGGTAAGTACACTCTCTTTTAAAAAAAGATTTCACTGATGAATAGTTCTTTGGCTGGCAAAACTATAATTATAAACAAATTCACCATGTTACCTTAAAATGCACAATTTCATTATTTAAATGAAGCATACAATAATTTAATTTCCTCCCGTGCACACTAAGCTTGCACACGTGATAACGCACACCTATATTTTTAAAATAATAAAAAAAATATTTTTGAGTTAATTTTTTTATGTGATACTTAAACATTTAAATGGACCCATAAAAAAAAAATTAGCAAATTTTTTTTTTTTTTGGTATTTTAAAAAAATCGGTCAAACTTGCTATTTTTGACCGATTTTTTTAAAATAGCAAAAAATATTTTTTTGAGCTTATTTTTTTATATGAGTCCCTTGAAATGTTTCACTATCACACAAAAAAAATAAGCTCAAAAATATTTTTTTTGCTATTTTAAACAAATGATGTGCAAACTTAGTGTGCACAGGAGCCTGTCTGTCTATATATATACACGATATTTGTTAAAGGCAGTGGCAAGCACCCAAAACTTGCCGAACTGCGTATTATTCCCGCGAAAGATAACATGGGTATGTGAGAAAACTCGAATTTGATCACTTTGACACCATCGATTGACCGACGCGCACGTTGGTCAACCGATGTTTCATTGGTTAGCTGACACACTTGTCGATCGATTCACCACCAATGACATTGGGACAATTCCAATACATGCACCCAAGATTTCCCCAACTGCGCATTACGATTACCTAAGCATAAAAAAGAACATTCTCTAGCAAGAAAACTTGAACTTGATCATTTTGGCAACGTCGGTCTATTGGTGCGCATGTCTGCTAGCCAACGCACCCATCGTTCAACCGACTGATCGACGACGACTCGGGTTGTTGGAGGATCAGCAACTAGGGGTCTGCCACAGGGCCACTCTACAGAGGATTCGCCAAGGGTGGGTGTTCGTCATAGGATGGATCTCCTTCACGGACATTTCCTCTGTTCAGGACGGCTGCCAAGCCCTTGTTGAAAGCAGCGGACTCATAATAGCCCAGCTGTAAGGCGACCTTCTGGACCACTGCCTCATATCATTTATTATAGTCCTTCTCCGGATCGTTCTCCCGGGCCGTCTCCATTGCGCATTTTTACCTCTGAAGGATTATCTTTTGAAGGACCTTGCGTTAAAAAGAGGTCTTCAAATTAGACAGATCGTTATCCACTTTGCTGAACTCATTTAGAGTTCGCTCGGCTTCCTCCACCGCCATCACTTTAGCATCCTCCTCAACCTTTAACTTCTTGTTTGAAGTCATCCAAATCCTTGCATTGGGTAACAAGCTGGCCCTTTAATGCATTATTGAACTTGGTTGATCGTTGTTCTTCCGGTAGAGATCAACTCGACCGACGAGTTCCTGAGCGACCTGCACGCTATGCGCAGAAAAGAGGAAAAAAGTTGAAACTAGATTTTTAGCACATAGCAAAACAAGAAGGTATGTGATTTACCAGGAAGTTGGGCCGCAAGCCTTACTTGTGTAGCGTCTCCATGGTATGTACACACTAAAGCGCCTAGTTTGAATTATGTATTTATTTGAATTAAGTTTTGCTATCCGGCACTTAGCATTGAGGTACCTAGTTTTTTGTAGATTTATTGGAGATAAAAAAATTAAGAGAACTTTGTAGCATACATAATTTCTTTCTCGCTTTCTTCGTTAGTTTCTTCTATTACTCAAAACATAAGCGCGACGCAAAATTTGGAGATTCAGGGCGCTAAAGTTCCATAAAAGGGTACAGAGTCTGGAATGCAATACGCAAGGGGGGAGAGAGTATATGGTAACGTTGGTTTGAAGCCCTAGGCTCCTAGATAACTTGGAAGTGTTTATAAGTCAGATCCCTTGAAAAAGTGTAGTTAATCAAACTCAACTTTACTCAATTATGATATATGTATATATACATATACTAGGGTATGCCCGAGCCGATTGGCACGAGAATAAATTTGTTTAAACTCTTGCTTCTGGTATGCATTAGTAAAGCCACAAAAATATTACCTCGTTGATGGAAAACAATCAACAAAACTCTTCTAATAGTCAGCGAAGAACTTACCAAGTTGAACAAATATTAGATACACTAATGACTTTGTTCAAGCTGGAGCGCTAAACCTTAAACTCACTTAAAAATATTAAAAATTTCTATACTTGAAGGGTACACACTACCATGACTACCCACCTTTTTTAAATTCCCATATCAAACACCAGGAATACTTTATTAAACCCAATATCATATTTTGACCCATATTCAAAACTTGAATGCCCATTTGAAACATAACCGGTACCTTTGCTCCATTCAACCTTTTATTCCCAATTCATATGCTATAGGCTACACCCATTTGAAATATAACTTCATTTAAATATGATCCATACTAAATTAAGCCTTGATAAATAGAAAAACGTCATTAAGTTTCATATTTGGTAAAAAAAAAATTAAAAAAAATCGCTACTTTATATATTCACCAAACGCCAACTCGGCAGTTTCGGCATAACCAATCCAAAGAACACCAAAAATTGGTGGGTATTTTTTTGACAAATGCTCAAAGTTAAATAATAACAAAAAAATACGCATAACCAGATTTGTGCACCAATTTGAGAGACTACCATATCAAAGAATCTTATATGGACAAATGGGAGATAGTTGCACATTCAATTCAAAGCTGGAAGCCAGTTGCACCCACCACAATCCAAAGCTGGAAGCCAGTTACACCTGACCATGAGAATGGTGTTTGACCATCATAACATGAGAATGAGATGTTAATTGCATTGTTCTGAAAAATCAATAAAAATCTTGAACATATGAACAGAAGTAAGTAATAATAACATCATCAAACATATGCAGAAAAAGTTACAAGTCATAGTTGGTCATGCTACCATTATTAAAAAAGTAGATTGACCAAAATAAAATTATAGAAAATGGCCTTAAAAACACAATATCAAGAAACAAACCTACTGAGTGTTTTTCCTTCTAACATGTACATTTTTGGAACATAAAAACTGTTAAATAACTGAAGAAATAAGGAGCAGCAAGTTTGATAAAGTTTCATAAAGTTTCTCTGTTGTGCCTTCTCTATGGTATTTCGTCAAGCAGCTTGTCTGCAGAGAAGGATTGAAGATTCTTGTTGTATGCAAGTATGATATAGTTGAATATATATGTTTATGAACTATAAAGAGAGTGAAATACCTAAAAGAGAGTTTGTTTTTAACACCAAGTAAGCATATAAACCTTCGATTTTGCAGAAAGTTTTGCAAACCGTGAATATATATTCTAGGAAGGAAAAATGAATGAAAGTTTAAAACTGAAACAAAAAAGTTCAAATAACAAAGCAAGGTCAAGAAAATTAATAGAGAGAAATAATGAATAAATTAAATCTTTTACTATTATAGTTTCAAGAAGCGTACAGATAGCAAAGAACTAACTTTGTTAACAGGAGGATACGCAATAGAACTTTACACTGCTCTAACTCCACAAATATCTCACCTCATATGTCATCTCAACTTTACCTTAAAACATCATGTTCGCAACATTAAAAATTAGAACTCAAACCCCTTAAAGTTGATACAGGAATTATATATAAATATGTGTGTGTGTATATATATATATATATATATATATATATATTAGTTTGAACAGCTATGAGTCTTTTTTTAACTAAAGTATCGTAAAATAGAGCTTAAAGAACTAACAGCTGAGTAAGCAGTACTTTACAACCTGGTAGCTCACCGGCGAGGGAAGCTAGAGGGTAAATCATAAAGAAAAAACATCCGGACTGAGAGAGAGAGAGAGAGAGAGAGAGAGAGTATACCTGATATAATCGACCCCCAAAGGCTAAAAATTAGATATTGAAACCCCAAAAGCCTAAAAATTAGACATCGATATTACCCGAATTTTTTTGCCCTTGCCAACTCACAGACTTAACCCCAAAATGCAGAGATAAAAGACAAATGAGGGAAAGAATAGAAACCATAATGTTCATGGGCCAAGATAATTATAAACCAATAAATATTATATTTCAAAGAGACTTATAAGCCTTATCTATTCCTTTTCCCTGGCAAGCTCCATAAACCCCCAAATCAACAACCGCATGCATAGAATTAGAGTTGTACACTACATAAGCCAAGAACAAGTTGTAAAATAAATGCAAATGGTATGCATAGATCTGAATATAATGTCAATGATAGAATTCCTCAAAGTCTTGAATGAGAAGGTGTGGTAAAATACGACTTGTCTCCTCAGCCGACCGAGAACATGATTTCAACCATTGGATTGTTAGAGAATACTGAACCGTTAGATGTCTTTTATTTTGTCCGTGAACAGTAAAATACCTTCCTCATATATATATATATATATATATATATATATATATATATATATATATATATATATATAGATAGATAGAGAGAGAGAGAGAGGGGGGGGGGGAGACTCTCTTACATCACACCCAATTCTAGGCCCTAAGAAACTTTTTTTCCAAATTTTTTATTTTTCAATTGAAATTAACATTTCAATCAACACGTGTTCAAAAAATTAGGTGAAAACATTTTCTAGCTATTTTTAAAACAATCACAAAGTTTTGCTCACACAGACCCTTATTAAGGTATTTTCAGCAGTTTTTGGTTGAATTTTTAAAAAATAGCTAGAGATTGTATTTTGACCTAATTTTTTTAACATGTGTTGAATGGAAGGTTAACTTCATGGGTAAAATAAAAAAATTGAAATTATTTTTTTTTAGGGTTTAGAACTAGGTATGATGTATAAGTGATGTAGAAAGCATGATGTTTAGGAGCCTTGCTCTCTCTCTCTCTCTATATATATATATATATATATATGCATATCTATCTATCTATCTATCTATCTATCTATCTAGATAGATAGAGAGAGATGTAACGCTTTGGATCTGAAATTCTGAATGAAGAACAATCTTGAACACCCAGAGTGGATTTTTTCTAATCCATATTGATTGAATTCGCCGTCATCCTATTTGATTTTGTTGTCTGTTGTCAAATAAACTAATAGTTGGGTATTTCGTTCCCACTCATGTTTTTGACATAATCGTCCAAACTTATCTAATCCTCTTCACTATTAGACAATTATGATTTCAGCAGTGGCGTTATTCTAAGAGAGGAAAAGTGATGAGTAATGGAGAAGCGAGAAAATAGAGTGAAATGTGAATAGTAATCATATAGATAGGGTGTTTATATATCATTTAAAACCATTGCGTAAACCATTAATTAGCCATTAGGTGTAGTTGGGGGACGTGACTTCACTATTTTGAATTTTAGCTGATGGGATCTATCTTTAGATGCTCCTTATACCTTGCAAAAGTAACACTCTCTTCAGTTGCTCCCATATAAACTCAGCTGATAAGAACTTCATCCTTTGGTGCATTTTATGATTTCTTTATTCACTGATTTCTTGTATTCCTTGTTGCAGACAGACATTCTGTGTCAAACATGTAAAAACGAATCAGTAATATGCTATTTTGTGTCCAACATGTAAACCGTAATCTTGTCCGACCCTTGTATTTATTTGTTTTTGCCCTACTTTTATTAATACACACTTTCTAGATTATAATTTCCACGGAACCATTGTATTGCTGGATGATCTTGGATCTTTGCATCGGCTATCCTAGTCTAATCTCGACCACCTGTTTGAAGATACGTGAGTGATCTTATGTCATATATATGTATATAGGTATATATATGTTGGCTAACCAATATTGATTAGTAATAAATTGTAAAATGGGAATTGTGATCAAATTCATCGGAGCACAACTGGAAACTGACTTTTTTCTTTTTGTTGTTTTGAATTGCGAGTGTGAAATAAGGTTCTCATAAAAACGATTGGTAGGTTAACAAACATATGGATCAGAACCTAATGCTTGTTGTATTTGATTGACAAAGAAAGAGTGAGAGTCGAGGCACATGCATCACAAATTAGGAAAATTGGCTAGAATTTGCTTTCTGGTCATAAATGTAACAAAAATTGGCTAGAATTCTCCTTTGTTTAATTTTTATAAGTATTATAATTTATATATATATATATTTTGAGAGAGAGAGAGAGGTTCACAAGTGAACCTAAAAAATGAACATTTTAATGAACCTTAACAAAAAACACCCAGCAACCCATTTATTTTATTTCATATGTTATAATTGGTCCGCGCCAGTGGCAAGAGACACGCGTGCCGATCAAATATATTTTTTACACCCCCTCTCCATTAGGCACGGACTGCCTCAAGCACAACGATCTTTATCAATAACTGATCCACAGACCTGCTAGTACCCATTACTTGCTTTCCTCTCCACTCCTTTTGAACTCCCACCTGAAGCATATCTCTTGCGGCCAGTACCTCCGGTGGTTTTGGATGTTGGGGAACCGGATACAGCATGTCCGGGTTAATGGCATGGACGAATTGTTAAGAGGTTCTCGGTTTGGATTGGTGGTAGAATCGGGTTTTCGGGTTAAGGCCAGAGGGTTGGCAGGATCTCGCCGGCAGGTGTGGACTGAATGATCTCGGGTCGAGGTTAAGGGGTAGTGGGTTGCGTTCAGGCGAGTGGGGGTTGAGCAGGTCTAATGGTCCGTATTAGACCATTACAATATGTGGACCGGGTGGGGATGGAGGTGGGGTGGGGGGGTAAGGTGTGTGTAATGACACGCATGTCCGTTACTGCTGGCGCGGATCAATTACAACATAAGAATTAAAATTAATTGGTTGTTAGGTGTTTTTTGATAAGGTTCATTAAAATGTTCATTTTTTTGGTTCACTTGTGAACCTCTCTCTCTCTCTCTCTCTACTCTATCTATTTATATCTATATATCTCTCTCTATATATATGCTCATTTTCATTATTTTTAGTGTGAGATTTACTATTATAGATTTTAACAATTTGTTACTCAGTGATGTATACGAGCCATAGAGGTTTATTTCCTAGAAAATAGTTGATATAAATCATTTAATATGCATGCTCATATATTGATTATCATGCTTGTTAATCACGATGGTTCTTTGTTACATGGATAGATTTGGATATTAACAGCATAATGGAGGAAGCTTCGTCCAGATGGCTTCGGCCAAATGAGATTCATGCGATACTCTGTAACCATAAGCATTTCAGCATCAATGTGAAGCCAGTGAATTTACCTAAAAGTAAGTTGTAATATACTAAAAAAATATACTCCTTATTTATGGCCATTTGTGTTGGATACTTGGTTTAAATTCAAAAATTGCAGTTGAAGGATTTTGGACATGCTTAAAATAAAACTTAATTGCCAATCTATATTTGTGGGTAATGAAGACAATGTGGTCTTAGCTGATCTCTGGTGTTGTTGCAATCTAATAGGTGGCACAATTGTGTTGTTTGACCGTAAAATGCTCAGGAACTTCAGGAAAGATGGTCATAACTGGAAGAAGAAGAAGGATGGGAAGACTGTTAAAGAGGCTCATGAACACTTAAAAGTGAGACTTTCCTATTGTTAAAAGTGTTGTATCTGGCGTTGGCATTTCTTTATGTGACTAGATTGGTAAATGAACTAATGATCTTCGTTTACTATGCATTTGTTAGGATCTTTTTCGTAGGTTTACGATTTTATCAGTCTCAAGTTGATGAAATTTTTATTACCTATAATTTAAGGTGAATATACACCATTTGGATTGAGTTGACTTGCGAAAAGGGTTATTATTGCCAACCATTTACTATTTATTTTTGGCGAAGATCAGTCAATTATATGATAGACCTCATTTTTATTTCTACTTTTTGAGGCCCGAGGATGTGATTTGCAGTGTAATGACCATTTATTCTTCTATTGTAAACATATGATCACATGTTGCATGGAAATTCTTGCAACTAGGATACATTTATTCAAGATCCTGGATTGACAATTGCAGAAACTTTGTGTAAATAATGCCAAAGGTTACCCAGTCCATTCTAGTATCCTCGATTAATGAGCATCCTCTTGTTAATTTAATTGTGAGTCGTGTTTGAACATTTTATTTCTTCTTTTGGCCATCGTAAGAACATTAGAATATGTTATTTACTTTGAATTTGAGGGTTGCCACTTTGTATGAATGACGCTAAATGTTAGCTTTGTATCTAATTCACCCCTTCCAACATTCTCGGTAAACAGGACACCCTTTGATTAGCTTTACGGCGAGTTGAGTTCGAACATCTTTCTTATTTTGACTCTGGTAACAAACATTCATATATATCATCCACTCCCAATGGAGAAACAGTGAGGTTTAGACCTCGGTCAGGAATAAGGAGAATGGGCTGTTTATCTCAAGTTTCTTCTTCTTTCGCGTTTCGAACAGTTCTTTCTGTTGTGACTTCTTGCCTTGTATACAGTTCTTGTACACCTTTCTGTTTTTTACAATCAAGACTTAAAAAAAAAATAGAAAAATCCTTTGGTTTGGTTACATGATTTTTTTCTCTTTATGTTGTTTTGCTCTTATAAGAGACATCTTTTTTGTTTAATCACAAGCAGGTTCTTTAAAAAATACTAGTATAATTGATTTAGATGATTTTGTTAATCCATGATAATGGAACAGTTCATGTTGCTTTAGCTCTTGTGAAACACACACACACACACACACACACACACACACACACACATATATATATATATATATATATATATATATATATATATATATATATATATATTTATATATATAAGACACTTGATTGTTTTATATAAGAGAGGGGGATCGGGGACCCATTTGACCAAAAAGGGGATAAAACAGTTCCAAGGGCTTTATGATATATATAAAGTTTATAGGCAGTTTTCACATCTTTGAATTTCAGAGCATTTATAGACCAATTTCTTCTTGAGTGTCCATTTGAAAGGAGCTATTTCTTAGTGCTGATACATGTGACGAAGGACATGAAAGGAGAATATAGTTAATACCAAAGACACCTCTGCATAAGGGACCGCAACACGAATCAGAGCTCAGCACACCATTATGACATCTAAATATAAAATTCATGTATCTTATTAAGGGTAAAAAGGGTCCGTTCAAGCATTAAGCCACAAGAGAGAGAGAGAGAGAGTTAAGAATTAATATATGAGTATTAATTTAATTAGTTGACTTTTTCCTTGTGATTATGTTAAACACACTATTTCATGCTTATAAATATATAAGTCTTCTATAATATGGACGTCAGACAAACAATGGAACTTTTCCAGCACTGAAATGGTAGGAAATAATCATTTCCTTATTTACTTTTCAAACTTACATGTGTTTGGACCAGAATATCATGAACAGGTATTATTGATTATTATTACTATCACACAAGCTACCTGCACTCATATTTCCATGTCTCATAGTGGGTCTAACTTATATTTACCTACATTTAATCATCCATATCTCAAAGAAAGAGCCCTCAATGCTGAGGAAGCAAATAAAATTCATTCATTTTTTGCCTCGATGCGTATGCATATCAAAGGAGTTTGTGTTTGACCAGTTCTGTATATTATAATTGTTCGTCCACAACTTACAATTCTCTTTATTACCATGAAAAGCAATATGTTGTTGAATATGTTTTCTTTAAAAAAAATGTTTTTATCTTCTACTTTCTGTCCATCTTCTGTGTAGCAAAATAAAAAATATAAAATCATTTAGTATTTCTCTTTGTTACCAGCGAGTGATCTTTTTATTGATGAAGTTTCCAATGCTTGCTGTTTTGTTTAACTGTACAGGTCGGTAATGAAGAAAGGATCCACGTATACTACGCACATGGCCAAGATAGCCCAACCTTTGTTCGCAGATGTTACTGGCTACTTGATAAGTATGCTATTGTTAAAGTTTACGTTGATTATCGGTCATTCTAATCCACTTTTTTCCTTTATTGTTTCAATGATGTCAAAGGGAACAGTTTTAAGGAATTAGCATGGCATTTAGTGAAGGTTGCTTATGTTAACTTCAAAATGTGATCAGCTCTCTCTTCTTCTTCTTCCTTCTTTTTTTTTTTTTTTTTTTTTTTTTTTGTTACAGGACACTGGAACACATAGTCCTAGTTCATTACCGTGAAACTCAAGAGGTTGGTTGCTTGTTGAACTCTCTCTCTATATGTATTATACACACACATGCATGCATGTATGTTATCCTGTATAGTTATTCAATTTTGCTATAATTTTGAATTGTTGATATATAAAAATTATATGAGAAATCATTTCAAAAAAATATTAATATTTATATTATTTTTATTGGCTCAATACTATATGAACTGATTGATTGTAATCCAAAGCAAGTAATTTGACGTCTCTCTGTAATTTGTTCATTAACGGAAACCTCTATGAAGGCGTAAGTGGAAACAAGAAGAAGAAAGGGAAAGAGAAGATGATGCTTAATTCTCGCAATGATTGGCCAATACTCATAATTCTCAACATTTAACTCTAATCAATTTATAGAGATCGCATCTCCATGTGATTATGCCTAACATTAGATTTGATGGAAATGGGCTCTGTTCTAGGGTTATTTTGTCATTTCTATTTTCTTTATTTTTGTTATTTGTATTTTCCTTTACTTGCTTTGTTATTTAAAGGAAGGAGTAGTAATGGCATTTTTGTAATTACTGCCTTAGCTTGGAGCCTAAGCTACTCCTCCCTTTAAATACCCAGGTAGTCTTTATTTGAAGACACTTCTCCATTTTGAAATATAAAATATCTCTTGATTCTTTCTCTAAAAGTTAGGCTTTGTTTATTTTCTTGGCCATTGACGTGTAGCTTACGTCAAATTGGTATTAGAGCGAGGTGTCGTCCCCAATTGGTGTATTGGTGTGTCATTATCAAAATCGTACACTACTTCAATGGCTCCAAGAAGATCTAAACAACAAGAAGAAATTCAAGAGATGAGAGACAAAATGGAGCAACAAACCCTAGATTTCAACATGAAATTTGATGCCATAATGCAACAACTTATTAAGTTGCAAAACCCTAACCCTAACCCACCCAAAACCCTAACCACCACTCCCACTACCTTTTTCCCTAATCCCAACCCTTACTACGCCTCCAACCCAGCTGCCGAGGGGCTGCCCCAACCCACCGCACCCTTGCTGCCCCTCCCCTTCCAAATCTGAGCCAGATCTGCCCAAAAATCCATCAACACCCCTGTTGCCTTGATCACGACCCATCCCCCGCCTTCCCACCCCATTTCCGACCACCCCTCACACCCTTTAGTTGTCGGAAAAACCTCCCTGGATCCCTAAAGCCCTGCTGACCCTGAACAAACCCCAACCCGCCCCGATTCCGACCCGGGTCGACCCGTTTCACCCAACCCCAACCCCGAAATCCTACCCCAGCCTTTCCGAGCCCCTTCCGACCCCTCCCCATGCCATCCGACCCACCTTACTCCGCTGCCCAACCCGCTCGACTTCGAAACCCATTTTCGACCCTTCACCGACCCCCTTCCCTCCTTGTCGGCCACAAGTAAAACCCTAGAAGTACCCCCCCTAATTCCACGCGATACCCGACCCATCTCGACCCAATTTTCAGCCCCACCCACCTTGGATACCCCACAACCCGCTGTCCCGACCCATTTTTGCCAATCGGACCCTCCACCTTACCCGAAGGCCCTCCCGTGCCCAATCCAACTCAATTCCCACCCCCACTTATACACCCTTGCCTGCCACCGTACGCCCACCACCACCACTGTCACATCACGCCCCTTCCCATCATGGTTTTTTCCCTACTCAACACCGACTCCTCATTATCCTCCGACGCTAGGGATATCCACCGCAGTGTCTTAGAGTGGATTCCCCCCTCCCCCACCTGACCCTCATCGCTTCGTACTGCTTCAGGACCGCCAATGCTTTTATTGTGGAGAGTATGGCAACCTGATTGGCACGTGTCCTCATCGCGGTCTTCCAGCATCCCCCGTGACTCCACATGTTCATCCTCCTCATCCACCACCTGCTCAGGTACCACCTATCCCTCCCTGTTACTTATGTTGCACCTATGCCGGGTTATGTGATGGGTCTTGAGGCTCATTAGGAGGGAGACCACCTGTCTACGGCACTTCAGTTGCTTTCCCGGAGTCTTCAGGGAGATATATGCATTGACGTCCCCATGTTTGATGGACGATTCTCCCCGGATGGTATGATTGATTACTTGGCGCCGATGGAGACCGTTTTTTTATTACAAGCGGGTTCAAGGCCGCTCTTGTGTTCTCCTAGCGACCACCAAATTTCAAGGATTCGCCTGGGTTTGGTGGAGCGATGTTTGCTATTGCCGGACAACGGTGGGGTTGCCTCCTATCTAGATATGGCCAGAGCTGAAGACCGCGTTACAGGCTTCATTCATGCCGCCGACCTATGAGCGCGACCTTTTTGCCCACGTCCAGTCCCTCCGTCAGGCTACATTTAAGGTGGTGGAGCACACGGAGCAGTTCCAACTCCTTTTCACTCGGGCTCGCCTCACGGAGACTGAGGACCAGCAGATCAACCACTATATTCTAGGACTTCAGCCAACCATACATTCAACACGATCTAGGCTTGAGGGAGATACCGACCTTATTGAAGGCGGTCGAGCATGCGACCAAAGTCGAGACCTATCACGCATCATCAGTAGCTCTTCCGACCTCACGAGCCCCTCCTGCATCGGCCTCCGCTCTTGCTTTTCCCTCGGTATCGGCTCCAGTCTCTACTACCACCACTACTGTTGCGCCTTCCCCGGGTCCTCCTACATTCAAGTGCTACAATTGTGGCAATGTTGGCCACTGAGCTTTTGACAGCTCTCTTCCGCGACGCCGTGCCCTATTGGATATGGAGCATCCACCTGACTATTTGGACGCGTTCGAGGAGCTTCTCCAGCATGCCCTGATCACTGTTTTGGAGGGCGACTCCGTGGGTCTCCCACTGTGAGCTCGCCGGGCCACTGAGCTTTTGACTGCTCTCTTCTGCGACGCCGTGCCCTATTGGATATGGAGCATCCACCTGACTATTTGGACGCGTCCGAGGAGCTTCCCCAGCATGCCCTGATCACTGTTTTGGAGGGCGACTCCGTGGGTCTCCCACTGTGAGCTCGCTGGGGCACCTATTTTTGGAATTTTCTCACAACTCCCATTTTGTTTAGCGCTCGTGGATGAGTTTGGTCTTAATAGGGGGAGGGTAATGGAAATAGGCTCTATTCTAGGGTTATTTTTGTCATTTCTATTTTCTTTTGTATTTTCTTTATTGGTATTTTCCTTTACTTGCTTTGTTATTTGAAGGAAGGAGCAGTAATGACATTTTTGTAATTAGTGCCTTAGCTTGGAGCCTAAGCTACTCCTCCCTTTAAATACCCATGTAGTCTTCATTTAAAGACACTTCTCCATTTTGAAATTTAAGAAATCTCTTGATTCTCTCTCTAAAAGTTATGGTTTGTTTATTTTCTTGGCCATTAACGTGTAGTTTACATCAAGATTACTTGAAGCAACATCGAAGGATCAAAGAAGCTGTTCAAAGGAAAGTAGCAGTCCAATTGTATTCTATATTCAATTCACTCAAAGGTTGACAATCCATTATCTTACCCTAGATTAGGTAGGCAAACCGAAATAAAAAGGAAAATAGAATTATATCACTATACGTTCCATATGGGTGGTAAATCCAAATATTATCGAAATATACGATAAAGACATACCGAAAATAGGTCGTAAAATCTTGGTTATCACCCGCATGAGTGTAGGAGCGTTGAACAACCCAAAATACATAACTGTTCACTCATATTAGCCATCCCTTGCCTTGAAGCTTTCTTTACTCATCCGATGGTCTAATCATGGTCTATCTTGAAGAACACCCCCATTCTAAGATTTAGACGCGGAGTTGGGGGTTGATATTTAATCTAGTTGATAAACAAACTATCAGCACATATGCTATGTTCCATCCTTCTTCGGCGTCAGAAGAGCTAGAATGGCCCAAGGGGGACATGCTCTCCCTTAGAACTCCGTAATCACAATACTTGGTTACCTCAGTCACCTGCGCCTCTGTAGCTCCTCATGCTCGAATGGAGACATGCGATAATGAGGAAAGATGGGTAACTGAGCTCCCATAACCAAATATGTAAATCCAACAATGCCTGCAATGACTTTAGAACACCCGTCGCCTTGGCCGTCAACGGGCTCACAAAGGTATAACAATCCCAAAACTCTCCGACTCGACAAGCAATGTGGATGAGGTCACCAGAGACAGCCCTGGCGGCCGAATCTCCCTCATCGATGCTAACATAACCTCCTCCACATAGTACATAAACAAATGTCTTATTGGCAACAGGAGGGGGGAACTATTGTACAAACAACCTCGCCCGAATATGTGCCTATTGTGAAGGGGACCCTAAACTGTACATTTGGCCTTGATAAATCTCTGGACCGAGTGAACCAATTCAACATGGGGTATTTGTGAACTTATTTTGCCCGATTTTTTATACACTAAGTTGATGCTTGAGCCTGTCAATAATCACTTTGCAAAGTCATCTTGATTGAGGTGCGTCACCCACCAGATTGGACACAGAATAGACACCTAACAACGAGGGACCTTTCCCTATAAGAAGTGGGTGATCGGGTCTTTGGTGCCTGCAGTTTTACATCATCGTCCCGAAGGCCTCACCTAATCATATTGGCCGATTAAACCCTAGGCAAGGTGGTTGGTGACCGCCCAGGCTGATGTTTAGAAAACTGGGTTCCAGATGGAAAGAGGGGTTTGGAGGGGGTCAAAGTTTTGTGGGTTGCTCATTTTTTTTGGGTGGTGATGGCCGCCGGAGTTGTGAGTGGTGGCTAGGGTGGTAGTTCAGGTGTGTGGAAAGTACAAAGTGCTATCGGTTTGGGTAAGGGGATTAGGGTTCGGTTGTCGGATGGGCAAAAGGAGGGTGCAAAGGTGGGTGGCTGGAGGTGGGCGGAGTAGATTGGGTGGCTGGAGGTAAGGTGGTATCTCTTACAACTGTAGCAACTATAGTTGTGAGGTGTAGGAGTCTGGGGCCTCTGGTTGTGGGATCAAGGGACTGCCCAGCGGCGATGTTTTTATGAATATCAGTTACGGACCATGGATCATCTACTCCACTGTGATCCGTTGGTTTTTGTCTTCCACCCCAATAGAACCAAACTGAATCCAACATTTTGAATGTTCACAAGAGAAAACGATGCTCGAATATCAATTTGATGCATATATGCGAAAGTGATACACAAGTCACACACACTGACCAGACGTTGCTCCTTTATATACTAAGGCCTAAGGATGTCTAAAGTACAAAAATACCCTCTAATACAATTAATGACAGAGAAAATAAATGAAAAATAAAGACGCTCCTGCATTGAATTCTAGCTGTAGTCTTTGTATACCACTTGGATCAGTTCAGCATTCTGTGGGAACCTGTTGGGGTCTTGAGCGACTCTATTCTAGATTCTACTCTTTTGGGTTCTGGTTAGAAAGAAAGGGATTATGAGATTCCTGAGACATAGTTTAGGCGATTACTAACAAATATACAAACGCAAGGAACTAACAGTGGCTCGCCCTATACAATAATTCAAGGAGAGAACGAAGTCGCTCGTGACGGAACGGAATTAGAGAGCTGAGAAGAGGCTCTAAGTAAAAGATCTCAACCGTACCATAAGGAGCAAGATTACCGGGAACATACTTCATTGATCACTGATCAAAAGGGTTCTTGATGACGTTTGCGTCCCCAGGGATATCTACCAGTACATTTTCGAGGCAAAAGAGGGTGGGATCCCATCTCTAAAGGAAAATCAATGGGCTAGAAGTGGGGCCGGGGCAAGCAACAGAACCATCAGCTCCTTTCTTGTGGCCTTCATGTCACACACTGAAGACATGCGGGTTGACTTCTAACTCTCGGGTCATTTTCTTGTTGTCTCTCTCTCTCTCCCCCGCACACTCTCAATATTTTAGACGAAACCATAATATTTCTTCTCATAGCTCACCTCAACCTATGAATGTTAGACATTAGTTCAAAAATAATCATTGATCTTTATTAATTCGATAAGTTGTTCAAGAATCTCAGAAGAATTTTGAATAAATGGATCTGCGGTGGCTGCAAATTCATGCCCGGTCAGGTAAGAATTAGTATATTATTCGGGTGCGATTCAGAGTCTTTGATCATTTTGAAGAATCCGTGCTTATAGTTCATTACCTTGTTATTGGCCGGTACAAAATCTAAAGTAGGCTTTATACGGTGTGTGCTTCCCATACCCGTAAAAAAGAGAGACGATGATAACATAAAAAAATGTCCACATTCTTCTTTTGAACATGGTTGAAGGTCTTTTATTTAGAGCACTAGTTAATGTGCAGGTTGCATAATAGAAGATGGGGTTCAGTACAAACGTCAAGTAGATGAACCTAAGATTATTTTTAGCTGCGTTGCTATTTGAATTTAGGTCTTCAAAAAATTTCACATTTGCTAAACAAATAATGGGTTGTACTTGATGTATGATACAGTCGCAGGGTTCTCCAGTCATGACTGTCGAGTCCAGTTCTAGTTCAGGCCTCTCTGATCCACCCACTTGGCCTATATCAGAAGAATCTAATTCTGGGATCGGTCAGGCGCATTATACTAGCGTGGCACCACATGCAGGTAATACTAGCTGAGCTTTTTACATATTCAGTTATATATATATATATATAAAATACCTTGAAAATGGGTATATTGTGCTATAATCATCTTTCTTTGTTACTTCACAGAGCCTCAGGAGACCATACAAAATCATGAATTGACACTGCACGAGATTAACACACTTGATTGGGAGGAGCTTTTGGTGCCACATGCTCCAAACCAGTTGATTGCACCCGAAGGAGGTAACATGAAGTTGATATTTCTTGGAAGAGAGCCAGGGTCTTCTCAAAAAATCATTGTCCGTTTTATATTTGTGTATTTATATTATTTACAATTTTTTATGGCAGGAAATATATCATTCTTTGAGCAGCAGGATTTATATGAAACAAATGGCTACAGGAGTAATGTAAGTTGAGTTATGCATAGCTGAAGGGGAAAGAAGAATCATTTGTAGCTGTAGCCTTTTCTCACTTCCTATCTTATCTGTTTTATCCCAATATTGTATCAGTTTCCATTGGTCTAGCAATAGGAAAGTAAGTACTAAGCACGGCTGGTGCCCCCCCAATTGGATGGGAAGAGATATTTTTTATTCTTTATCATTTTAATTATTTGCTGATTTTAGGATATTTTGTAGGTCCTTTATTAGGAGATGTTTCGGTGATCAGATTTTGGAAAGGAACTATCTTTTGTTTCCTAGTTTTATTATGTTAGAATTTGAACTCTACCTACCATCGGTCCTTGAATAAAGACCCTTGACCTCCTCTTTGTCACCAATTATCCATTATTATGAATTCATGAATGATAATGGAGATTGCGAGAGATTATTATATTTTATATGAGTGTTGCGTGAGTCTTCTACGTCAAAGTGGTATTAGAGCCTCGTTCACTCGTGTTATGAGTTGAGTTTATCAGTATGGGTTTCGGGCCAGGCCGGAGTTGGTATGACACATAGATTCAAATGACACCAACTATTACAAGAAAGTTGCCGACAGTTATCGGCTGGGATCATGAGTCACTTAAAGAAGAAAATGAACATGGAGAGATGAAAATTACTCCGATACAATGGGGCACAAGGTTACCGGTTTGGGTTCATCACGTCTGCTCTGTATGAGGAGTTCCTTACGGGTATGTGTTGGTGAGCATGATGAATGGTTAGCCAAACTCTGTGCAGGCATGGCCAAAACTTGCCTTCCACTGCCACAACAATAGCCTGTTGAGTACGACGCCGAGGAGTTTGTCACCTCAGGTAAAGACGAGGAGGCCATAAACAATAACGAGCGCGAGCCCCAGGAAATGTTTTTAGTTTGTCGGTTTCAACAATATGACCCGTTCGACAAATTCCTCCGCCCATGTTAACGCAAGTTCAAGCGATAAATAACATCGCCGACTATCTTCACTATGTTTTGAATGCCCAACCTCTACTACCGAAGCCCTTTGCAATACACCTGTTACGAAATCGATGTTGCAGACGGGAATTTGGAAATTTCTGACAAAATACTTCTCGCTGGTGTCGTCGCATGGGCAGAACAAAGGGGAGCTGGTTGTAGAAGCCAACAAAGGGAAAGAAAGTGAGTTGTCGCGATAGAAAATCATAAGATGTGAAAGGGGAAAGCACCATCGCCGCTGATACCGGCGTCCCCATTAATCGCTACGGAAGTGAAGTAGAGAAAGGAAACAAATGTGATGTTGAAGAGGGTCGTAACCAGATCCATGGGTAAATCGAGGAAGAATATTTTGACGAAGGATCATTTGGGATCGCCGGAGAGGAGACAATGAAGTCAAAGATGGCCAAAATCACGGTGAAGAGGTCGATGTATTGCAGATTGCAATTAGGATTTTCGGGGACATGATCAGGTGCTTTGCAGTCAAGTGTATGCAAGGAGTATGATGTGAATGGGTTTGAATCATATGGGAGGCTTGGGTATAATTTGCTTGTTCGTGAAGTGAATTTAAAGGTAAGTTGGACCAAAATTTTCCTTTGGTTTTTTGCCCAAATTGTGGTCTAGTGGTTCTCATTGCTAAAAGAGTAGACGGGTGTATATGATCATGAAGCCTTGTGACTAAAGGAGGTTGAAAGAAGTGGTGGGTTGGGAAAAATTAAGAATGGGATCGTGTTTGGATTGGACTTTGACTGTCCAAGGCCTGATTTTCTTGAGTTGGGAAAAATGTGAGATTACCCAAAATTTAAACAAATTGCATATATTTTAATTGGCTGACGAAAAGTTAAAGTAGAATTATTATGGCCCAAATTGAGGCTGAGCTATTACTCTAAATATCTTTCTATGTGACACGAGCTTCTCCAATTATCTCCATAAGCTTGTGGATGAGCTTTTTCGAAGAAAGGGAGAGTGATGTTTTGGCGGGTGAGACCCCCCTAGGGCTTGTCGATTCTATGGGAAAAGATATATTGTAATGCTTGCTATTTTTTAGGTCACATTATTGGTAGTTTCTATGATTTAGTACATCTGCAGGGCTAGATTTTGGATAGGAATAATTACTTTTTTCAATCTTAATTATGGTAAGATTTGAACTCTATATATCATTAGCCTATATTTTAATGCCTTATTTTTTTCATCCCGCTGCTGGGGGGTGAGGGTGCGGGTGGGGTGGGGAGCGGGACTAGAACGCATGACCACTTGCAAGCAAGGGTCGGCCTATATTTTAATGCCTTTGGGCTTCTCTTTGTAACCAATTATCAATTATTATAAATTTATTAATGATAATCGGGAAGGATAATTTATTATCTTTTTTTATTCATTGTGTTTACATCAGTCTCATTAATCACGAATTCAAATCTCCATGGACGCATGTACCCCTGTGAGGCCACCTTTATAGTTATGTCCCAGCTGTTCGGATTGTACGGTCTACACATGTCTTAAGAGATTAGTCGGGTTGAAGACCCAGATCCCTGGGTTCAAAAGGTGTTGTGTCAATGATCTTTTGCAGTTATATACAAGGCTGAGTCAAATTCGTCTAAGACTCGGACAATCAATTCTAATTTGAATAAAATCTTTTAGGTTAGAATGTGTTGCTATTTATATTGAAACTAGTGAGATTATGATTTGAGTCACAGATCATCTGAGATTTGAGTTTATCATTGATGTTGGCATGGATTCATTAGAAGTATAAAATATGCAAGATAGTAAAAGTAAAGGTGTACCCATATTTGTATTTATGGGAGTGTATGAGCGAGGAAGTATGTCCATGGCTTTTGCTGCTGATTTGAAAGGGATACAACAATGATAGTGAGAAACTCTACATGCTTATAATATGTTTTAGAATTCCATTTTTCTTCGCTTGAATGGAAATTAAAACCATATAGAATTCTCCCTTTCTCCCACCATTATAAAAAATGATTGTTTCCCTTCTATTGAAATCATATTGGTAAAAAAACAACTCTCGAAAGTTTTTTTTCCCCCACTTATCGATGCGCATAAAAAAAGGTTAATATTGCTTGACCTGAATGTGGTTGGAGTTGGAGTCATATATGACAAGTCAATAGTGGATGATAACAAAAATTACATTTGATAAAAAGACTTTTCAACCACCACTTGTCGTGCTGTTTGCTGTTGGGGACTCACTTTCATTCCAACTGCACCCGAAAACATGGAAGACCAATATTGACGTAAACTATATGTCAAAAGGCTCCTAAGAATATCTAATACACACTTTTAGGCCTCGTTTGGGAGTTTGGGAGAGAAAAGAAAAGAAAGGAAAATTTTATTAGGAGAGAAAAGAAAAGAAAAGAAAGTTAATAGGAGAGAAAAGAAAAGAAGAGAAGAGAAAGGAGTTTGGGAGAGAAAAGAAAATAATTTTTTTTCTTGCGTTTGGGAGTTTGGAAGGAAAATAATTTTTTTAAGAGGAAGAAGGAACAATTCATTAAAAAACTTTCCTTTCTCTCCATTTCTTTCCGATTTGGAAAGAAAGTTTTGGAGAGAAAGGAAGAGAAAGTTTTTTAAAAATTTTCCTTTCTTTTCTCTCCTTTTAAACTCCCAAACGAGAGAAAGTCACTTTCTTTCCTACTTAAACTCCCAAACGAAGGAAAAGAAACACACTTTCTCTTCCTTTCCTTTCTTTTCTCTCCAAAAATAGAACTCGCAAACGAGGCCTTAGAGAGAGAAATACTCTTTTTAATTCAAAATTTAAGTTCCTTACAAATGATGACATTCGTGGGTATTTATAGTTCTGTAGGGAAGGTTCTAGAGCCATTCTACAAATATCTACAAGTGGACCCACTTCCACAAGTAGGAGTAACTAACTATCCAATTAAATGTGCTTCCACTTGTTAGATGCTTTTAGAAGATTCTAGAACTAACAAGTACTTATACTAATCAATTAGATGTGCTCCCACTTGTTAGATGCTTCTAGAATGTTCTAGAACTAGCAAGTACCTATACATCACTAAAGTAAAAAATATCTAACGAGTACAAAGTAACAAAAAGTACAAAAATATAATTGACTAATTTGCCCCTTCTCATTTCCATCATTCTCCCCTACTTGAGAGAGCTTGTCCCGAGCAAAGAAAGTGTGTGGTAGGCCATCATCCGCGGGCTCCCCTAATTGAAAAGGAAGTCTTCCTCTAAAATGTCCTGCTATCGGCTGACAAAAAACTTCGAAGAGAAACCACAAATTCACGTCATGGCCGATAAATAGGAATTAGACCTTTAAACCACCCAAATGAAAAACTAAGATAATATTGATGCGAAGATGGCCATTGGTGCCAAATGTCTTCAAAATTCCTCATGATGAGCCTCCGTAGCATCAAAACATGGAAATGAGTCGTGACGCTCCTTAAAAGTAACCCAAAAGGGGTCCGTAAATCCCACATTAATCGTGGTTACCTCAAACAACATATAATGAACCATTGAATTATCATCACAAATCTCGTCCGCGTCTCCAAAAAGTGGAAAGAAATCTGTTAAATCAAATATTTCCACCATGCGGCAGTGAGTGCGAGTCTCCCAACCTTCTTCAACAAATAAGTCGAAAAAATTCCATAGAAAGTACCCCTCATCTTCTACCCCAAAGATGGGAAAGAAGTCATCAATCTCAAATGCCTCCAAACTTCTATATCGGTTGCAAGTGATCCACCCATCCTCCTCGAATATGGGAATAAAGTCACAGGGAAGGAATTTATAGTCAATATCAAACATTGTTTGGGGCTCAACCACCTTGGAGACATCCTCATAAAGCATGACCGAAGAGAAAGTATCATCACTGTGCGCGGAAATGACATCAGATGTAGTAAGAGGTACACCGGTGGACAAGTACTCAAAATATTTGACCAAATATCTCGCTCGTGCACGTACCCATTGTTCACGTGCCGTCTCCATCTCAAGACACCCGGCTCGACACCTATTTAGGTGTTGATGATACATTTCATACTCCCCGTTGGAGTAAGCACTATATTTAAATGTTTGAAACTTTTGAGATAGATATGACTTCGTCGCAGCCCAAGCATCTCGAAGACTTTCGAGTTTCTTGATGACTGCACAACTTACCTTGTCAAAATTAGCACATGAATTCATATCGGGCCCGTATTTAACACCATCCCATGATAATTTGGAAGAAAGGTATTCTTCAGGTGAGGGAGGGATTAAATCATAGGGTTTTGATCGATTTGGGTCAGATTTGTAAATTTCAGAAATTAAGGGGATAAATTGTAATTTTCAGAAATTGGTAGGGGATTAGTGTGTTGAAGAGGTCCGGGTGGTGGAAAAATTTGATTAGGGTATGTGATGTGGTTGTTGGTTGCCAGGGTTGACCATGGATGTCTACTAGGGCTAGGGTTTTGGAAATTCTGGGTAATTGGGTATCTTGGGTTTGGATTGATTTGAGGACGAAAATTTTGTTGTTGAATAGGTGGGTATGTGTTACGATTAATCTCATCTTGGCGATTCGTCTTCTTGGGAGCCATTTGACACGTAGGATGGGATTTGAATATCTACACACCACTACACACCAGAGTTCAGAGCGACACCCACTCTAATACCAATTTGATGTAAACTACATGTCAAAAGGCTCCTAAAAATATCTAAACACACACTTTAGAGAGATACTCTTTTCTATTCAAAATTCAAGTTCCTTACAAATGATGACATACATGGGTATTTATAGTTGTGTAGGGAAGTTTCTAGAGCCATTCTACAAATATCTACAAGTGGGCCCCACTTGCACAAGTGGTTGTAACTAACTAACCAATTAGATGTGCTCTTACTTGTTAGATGCTTCTAGAATATTCTAGAACTAACAAGTATCTATACTAACCAATTAGATGTGCTTCCACTTGTTAAGTGCTTCTAGAACATTCTAGAACTAACAAGTACCTATACATCACTAAAGTACAAAATATCTAACAAGTACAAAGTAACAAAAAGTACAAAAATACAATTGACTAATTTGCCCCTTCTCATTTTCTTCAAATATCCGTTCTACTCCCAATGTCCTCGATAAGGGAATTGAATGGGCGACGACGCGTGATGCCCAGGCAAACCTGTGCCCTTGGAGCTGCACTATATATTGTGTTGGGAACATTGATTATAGAACTTTTTGTGATGATGTGATGGGGCTACACTATATATTGTGTTGGTGACATTAATTATAGATGTTTTTGTAGATAGTCATGATGTAGTATTTCTTGTAATTTTTAAATATTTTGGTAATTTTTATTTTCAAGTTGAGGCTTATGCCTCGTTTCGCCTCAAGGGTTACACCTCACCTCATATCACCTTACCGGGGAAAAGTTTCCTTGAACCCTCCATGCGCCTTTTCAAACATTGAAAAATACTTGTAAAAGAAAACATTGAAAATTACTTCCTAATTTTCACTTTTGCGGTGCTTGATTGCAAATATATTTTATGTAAAACGTAAGTGTTTAGTGTGACGTGCTTCCTTTCTAATTGCAGGTAATGATTGACAATGGGACATCTTTGCAGGGAAACAGCCCCATGTCAACCAACAATTTAACTGCAGAAAATCATTCTGTGGTGGATTCTCCCGACGGAGTTGCAGGGAGTAATTTCATTCAATATAATATTTCAGATAATGTTCCCTTTCAGACCGTGAGAAGTCCAATGGATTCAAACTGGCAGAAGAGGGACTCTGAACTGGCGGCGGACAGTGGTTGTGGTGGTGGTTCTTTAAACATTCTGGGCAAGGATGATCTGCAAACTCAAGACAGTTTTGGAAGATGGATGAACTACATCATGGCTGATTCTCCAGTCTCAGTAGAAAATATAACTTTGGAACCCTCAATTTCAATTGGTCATGAATCAGTTAAGTCTTCAATCACTTATCGTCAAGAATCATCTGTCTCAGAGCACTTATTCAGCATAACAGATGTCTCACCAGCATGGGCTCTTACAACTGAAGAAACAAAGGTATTTCTTTTATGGCAGCTTTAGAAATGATAGACTGTGTATGTTGTGTTTACGTATGTGACTTTTTGTTTTTCTTGTGTGTGCTTGTTGTGATAGAATAGAAATATGGTTTTCAATTAATCAGTAGTTCATGTATGTCATGAACTTTCTTAAATATACATCTCTTAGTGTAATGTGCTGTTGGGTATTGCGTCCTTTGAATTGTTGTTCTTATAGTGGTTGTTTTAGATACTAATGATCGGATAGCCAATGTATCTTGTGTGTAAGTTTGTATATGTAACTTTTTCTTTTCTTTCTCGTGTATTGTGATATAATAAATATATGGTTTTTAATTGTGTTCAATGGTTCATGGATATTGTTAGACATCTATTTTTCAGTGTAATGAGTTGTTGGGCATTATGTCCTCTGAGTTGTTGATATTTTAGTGATTGTTGTTGCAGATCATAGTGATTGGATTTTTTCATGAAGGGCATTCATGCTTTGCAAAATCCAGTTTATACATTGTCTGTGGAGACGCATGTGTTCCTGCAGAGGAAGTCCAATTTGGAGTATTTCGTTGTTTGGTTTCACCACATACCCCTGGGGTAGTGAACCTGTTTTTGAGTTTCGATGGTCACAAGCCCATCAGCAAAGTTGTGACATTTGAGTATCGGAGTCCTCTGACACACAATCGGGCGCTTTCTTCACATGACAAGTCTAAGTGGGAAGAATTTCGCTTTCAGATGAGGCTTGCTCATTTGCTGTTCTCTACATCTAAGAGTCTCAACATTTTATCGAGTAAAGTACCCCAAAATGCCCTGAAGGGAGCCAAATTGTTTGCCAGCAAAACCTCTCATATTGCCAATAGTTGGGCACATCTCATTAATTCAATTGAAGACAACAAAATCCCTTTCCCACAAGCTAAAGACTGCTTGTTTGAGCTCACATTACAGAACAGACTGCAGGAGTGGCTGTTGGAAAGAGTAGTTGAAGGCTGTAAAACTTATGATCGTGATGCGCAAGGTCAAGGGGTAATCCATTTGTGTGCCATCCTAGGTTATACGTGGGCTGTCCATCCACTTTTGTGTTCGGGCTTATCATTGGATTATCGGGACAAGTTTGGATGGACAGCTCTTCACTGGGCTGCATATTACGGAAGGTATAGTTCTTTTGTCCATCATGTAGAATTTTAAAAGACCTCTTAGATTGCTATCTGCACTGTTTACTCTTGATTTTTTCGGATCTTATCTTGTAACTTTCACAAGTGAATTAGCTCCTCTTTCCTATAAGCCCCATTTGATGCTCTGGATTAGGAGGTTGGATAGGATAGTTTTATCATATGGATGGTAAAATGGATGAGATTTAAAGTGAGATAAATTATCCCAAGTGAGCCCCTTATCCATGCGTTGTTTGGATTTGACTTCTCATCTCCAAGGTGGGATTATTTTATCATGTTGTGATGGGATAACTTTTATCATATCCTACCAGTTTATTCAGCGCATCAAACAGAGCCGTAAAGTTGTCACTGTTTCTCTATATATTTATTTGAAGTTGGTTATCGCTTTATTTTTTGAGCAATGTTGAGAGCGTATTTATCTTAGGGGCGTCCGACAATTACTGCATGGGGGTGAAGCTTTGGGTCATTTAGGACATTGCTTGACATAGTTTGTCGATAGCCCCGACCAGATCTATTAAGAATAATTCTATATCTAGAATGCTCTTGACCAGATCTATTAATAGAGATCCATAAAGAATAGGTAAATTTAAACATTTAAAAATTTCATTTTGACCCCAAACATTTTTATTTGGCAATGTTTGAAATAACAACACTTAAAAAATATAAATCCGTATAACACGAAGTTTATATATCTGGAACCCTCTCGGCGAGATCTATCAATATCGATCCATGAAGCATAGTTAATTTAAACTTTTCAAACTTTTCATTTTTATCCCCAATGTTTTTTGTTTTCCAATGTTTAAAATAAAAAGTGTCATGACATATAACTCCACTTAACAAGAAATTTATATTCGGAATGTTCTGGATGAGATCTATTAATAGATATCCATCAATAAATATTCATGAAGGATAGGTAATTTCAATTTTTTTGAAATTTAATTTTTTCCCTCAACTTGTTTTATATTACACCGTTTAAATTTAAAATATCTCAAAATATAAGTTTGTTGAAGACAATTTATATATTTGGATCTCTTTCGACAAAGATTAGGTAATTCTACAGAATTTTTTTTTAATGAGAATTAAAATTCAAAATTCAAAATGTATCAGTGGTAAATTTATCAATGAGAAATGTATCAATGATAATTTCATCAATGAGAAATCAGTCAACCAGTGAACTACTGTGATGTATTCACAATAAGCCTTGAACGACATGATTACATTTATCAATGAAACATGTCGCTGTCAAAACTGCCAGACCCACCGGCGGTATCAACCTTAAAGGCGCCACATTTGAAGCTGATGTAACTCTTCAAATGCGGAAACGTTATTGTTATACTACATAACTATTAACTACACAACACTATACTACACAACAACAACAACTAAACTTAAGAAATGAAATGGGTTTCTTTCTCTCTCAGTTATCAATCTTCAAGGGTTGATTACAAATAAGGGCCAAGGGGCCTATTTATAGGAGAGATTAGCTTGCTAATCAAGCTAATACCCAAAATGACTAAAAAAGGCAACTAATAACCAAAAATGACATAGTAGTCCCAAACATACTTGGAAACTAATTAGACACTAAAAGTAAATAAAAATTACAGTTAAATCCTAAAGTAAAAATGCAAAATAAAAGATAGTAGTCTCCCGTAGGCACAACCACCCACCACGTGTCGCTTCATATCCCATATACATCATTCTCCCTGTCTTCGAAAAAGCTCGTCCTCGAGCTTGGTGGGTGAGTCATCAATGCCACATGAACACGTGTCGGTACAAGTGTTATCTTACAAAGTACAGCAAAACCCCAAATCAAATCCAACAGGCAAATGGACCGGCCGAACTTCGATTAGACCCATGTGGACCTTCAACAAATGGGCTAATATACCCAAATCTCAACGATACCTCCCAACAAAATTCGAGCAACCAAAAACTGACGACTACTCCGTCTTATCAACACCATAAGCACATGGATGCAACTTAGCTTGGTGGACCCTTGAATCTGACCGGATGATAACTCCGATGACCGCACCTTTGCGAGTACGATGGCGAAACAAGAGAAATGAAGATGGTGACATCCCGGAAAGCCGGGCCCAAAATGACAAATAGTCGGAAAATGTATCCCAAGTGGGTACATTTCTCATGAAATGTATCCCAAATGGGTACATTTCTCATGGAAGTCATATGTTGTGTCAAAAATTGACCGGAATAGAGGTCAATAGGGTGGGTGAGATCGGGTTGAAGTAGGGCAGGCCCGTTTGGGTTAAATTGACTTGTGGTTGGGCATTAATGAGTGGGAAAAGGAAAAAATTACGGTTAGGAGGGGTGGCGCTGGTTTCTTGGGTTTTCTTGAAGGTGGTGGGGATTGAGTTGTTATTTGTGGGCAAGAAAAGGGTGGGAGGACAAACCCTAGAAGGAGGCTGCTCTAGGGGTAAGAGGAAGGTGGTATGGGTGTAAAAAAAATGGGTTTGGGAGGTGTTGGGGCTGATCAGGTAGGGGGCTGTTTTGGGTTAAAAAAATGGGCTAGGGTTTGGTATTTGGGGGGTTTGGGCTATGGGGTTGTTGGCAGAACAAGGCAGCAGGGTAGGGAGGGGCTGGATGAGGACTACTGGGGCTGTTTCGGGTGCTTGGGGGTTTTGTCGGTGCTGGAAAGGAATTATGGAGGCTGGCCGAAGGTCAAACAGGGCAGAGGGTGGCCGGAAAAGGGGCGGGGAAGGTCGGTGGGAGCTTGCAAGGGTGGGGGAGTTAGGGTTTTAGGTCGGCGGGCTGATAGGCTAGTAGGGATGGTTGGCAGCAGTTCATAGGGTAAATCAAGGACTGGCGGCATGGGGAAGGGGTCGACCAGGAGTACAAGTGGGTTTCGGGGCTTGGGAGGCGGTGTGTGAGGGTTGCCGGTGGGTGTTTTGGGTATTCCGGTCATCGGGTTGTGGCAGTGGGGAGAAAATGAGGTCAGGGGTTGGGATGGGTTGGCAGCAGGGGTGGGGGCTGTTTGATAGGGGTGGGTTAGGGTTTCTTGTTTTTTTTTTGTGGGTTCTTGATTTTAGGGTTAGGGTTTGAATATTTGTTTGGGGTGGTGGTTTTTTTGGTTAGGGTTTGAAAAAAAATTGAAGACGGAGATTGATGTAGACATGGTGGTGGTTGGGTGGTGGTTGTGTGGCGGTAGGAGATGGAGATGGAGGATGGTGATGGTGGAGATGGAGGTGGAGGAGCTAATAGAGGTGGTATCCCCACTTGTAGTGGTGATGGAATTTAGGGTTTCCATTCACCCGATTCTCTTTTCGACATTTATCAATCTTTCAATTGAAGGGTTGTCGGAGTTGGAATCTCCACTCGTGACCCGCTTCACGTACCCCGACGAACACCAAGAACAAACCTCGCTCTGATACTAATTTGATGTAACTCTTCAAATGCGTAAGCGTTATTGTTATACTACACAACAACAACAACTAAACTAAAGAAATGAAATGGGTTTCTTTCTCTCTCCATTCTCCATTCTCAATATTCAAGGGTTGATTACAAATGAGGGCCAAGGGGCCTATTTATAGGAGAGATTAGCTTGCTAATCAAGCTAATACCCAAAATGACTAAAAAAGGCAACTAATAGCCAAAAATGACAGAGTAGTCCCAAACATACTTGGAAACTAATTAGACACTAGAAAAAAAAAATTACAATTAAACCCTAAACTAAAAATGCAAAATAAAAGATAGTAGTCTCCTGTAGGCACAACCACGCGCCACGTGTCGCATCATGTCCCATATACATCAGAAGCAACTGGAGAGGCAGCGCTCTAAATCTATCAGTGACAAACTTACATCGCACCATGAACGTGAACTACTGTGACTTGTTGTCAATGAACCTCGAGCGGTGAAATTTCGCAATGTTAAATTTATTATTAATTTATCAATGAGAAGTGTATTAATTATAGATTTATTAATGAGAAATATATCAGTGACAAATTTATTGATGTGAAATTTCATTGAGAACTTATTGATCGATCTTATTGACAGCTTGAGCTATATAAATGCCATGTCAAATGTAATCATATTTCGAGAAACATTTGATTTTAAAGTTTGTAAAATAAAAATGCTGGGGGTGAAAATATTGAAAACTTCAAATTTATTTATGCTATGCTTCATGTTACTCTTTTGATAGATCTATTTGGGAAGTTTCGTGTAAATCGGACCTGTATTTTGAGGAGATATATAATTTTAAAGTTTGTTGATTAAAAATGTTGGGGTGAACATCAAATTTCAGAAACTTCAAAATTACCTATATTCTTTTTCATAGATCTTGTATAGAGCTTTTGGAATGTATATATATTTAGGGATTTAATTTTTAAGTTTCAGCACAAAAAAGACAAAATAGAAGATAAGGGGTAATTTTGTCCATTTTAACAGCTTCGGGGATAATGGGTTTATAAAGTTTTTAGTGTTGTCCTAATCACCCCATATTATGCTGTGCAGGTACTTGTAATTAAAAAAAACTTTATCTTATGACAAGTATATACATTTGCTGTCCCAAATTAATAGTTCTGCTTTTCTTTTTGGGACGTCCCGACTTAATAGTCCTCTAATGTACCAAATTTGATACTATTTAAGTAAGCTTTAATTTTTGCCGTTGATTACTTTAACATCAATGATTTTTTTGAAAAGTTCGTCTTTCAAACAGGCTCTCAATTTAGGACAGAGAGAGTATATAGTGGAGCGGGTCACTTGTATATGATTTACTGCTTTCAGTCTGTCTATTGAACCTTTATTTTCTCAGGGAGAAGATGGTTGCAGCTCTCCTATCTGCAGGGGCAAAGCCAAATTTGGTGACGGACCCCACTTCAGAAAATCGTGGGGGATGCACTCCCGCTGATCTGGCATGTAATAACGGCTATGATGGTTTGGCAGCTTATCTTGCAGAAAAGGGATTAGTAGAACATTTCAAGGAAATGACCATAGCTGGAAATGTCAGTGGTTCATTGCAGACTAAAGCACCTGAGTACGTGAATCCTGAGAACCTCAGCGAGGAGGAGCTTTGTCTGAAGGACACTCTGGCAGCCTATCGGACAGCTGCTGATGCAGCAGCACGTATACAGGCGGCATTTAGGGATCACTCGCTTCAGGTGAGAACAAAAGCGGTTCAGCATGCCAATCCCGAGGAGGAAGCTCGCAGTATAATTGCTGCAATGAAGATTCAGCATGCTTTCCGCAATTACGAGACTCGAAGAAAGATAACAGCTGCTGCTCGGATCCAATATAGGTTCCGTACTTGGAAGATAAGAAAGGAGTTTATCAATATGCGTCGCCAAGCCATCAAAATTCAAGTGAGCCCTTTCTTTGCTCTCTCTTGTTCATTAGATTAATTAACTAGATTACTAACTTGAAATTACTAGATTCAGCTGCTTCATAGCTGTCAATTCAGCTTTGTTCCACGTGGCTACTAAGTCAAGAACCACAAATCCTGACCTGATAACTGCTCTTCCTTCTGTATTATAAGATGTCTGGTAATATTATTGATAGCATGTCAAAGAAACTACATGAAAAAAATTATTATTCCCGTACATTGTGATTGTAAGAGCGGCCACAACGGGTGGAGTGTATAGGTTAATTTTAACCTATCTTGGCTCACAGCAATGAACTTCCTAGGTTAAATTTCAATTTTGTAGGATAAGCTAAAGTCAATTATGATCCAGTAAATGCTTTGGATTGCAAGAAACAGTGGCTTTCGTAGGAAAACTGAAAGTCAGAGTTCAGATTCTCTAAGATTTAAGATGCACAAAAGAGTGTATTTTGAATGAAAGTTTGGCTTTTGTTTGAGGTCCAGATGAAAGCCACACTTTTGTTATAATTGTTTCTTTTCATTTGCACAACAAAACAAAAATATATATAGAAAGGAGGAAGAAATAAAGAGCTTTCCTACATATGTCTCCCTTTCGTGGGAGAACTTTGCTCTTTTGTTTTTATATATGAAATAAAAATTTATATACGAAATAAAAAAATAAACAACTTAAGACAGTCTTTGGTTTGGGCTTCCACAAAATTCACCATTTTGCTCCAATATCCACACCACTACGTATATGTATGAGTTAAGGCCTGCCGACATCCACCTTTCCCAGACCCTGCAGTTAAGTGGGAGCATTGTGCCCTGCAGTTAAGTGGGAGCATTGTGCACTGGGTACGACCTGTTATCCACCCCACTACAAATCATTACATTTCTTGTAGGATGGATTCAACCTATTGAGTATGCTCTAACATACCAGTGGTACTAATTTTTCTTGATTTGAGAGGTTCAGTTTACAAAAAAAAAATGATTTAATGTCATTATTCCCTGATGCAGGCTATTTTTCGAGGTTTTCAAGCCAGGAGGCAATATCGAAAGATCATATGGTCAGTTGGAGTGCTCGAAAAAGTAATTTTGCGTTGGCGTTTGAAGAAAAAAGGCTTACGTGGTCTTCAAGTTGATCCTGGTGAAGCTATCGAAGTTGTGAATTTAGAAAGTGATGTGGAGGAGGACTTCTACCAAGCTAGCTTGAAACAAGCTGAGGAGCGTGTTGAGAGATCCGTCGTACGGGTGCAGGCCATGTTTCGTTCAAAGCAAGCACAGGAAGAATATCGAAGGATGAAGCTAGCGCATAATGAAGCATCGGTAGACATTTTGTATTTGAACTTCATAATTTCTACGACTCTAGCTCACTTATAAGGAAAAGTCACCCCACCCCCCCCCCCCCCCCCCCACACACACCACCCACCCACCCCCCACCGACCCACCACACACACACATATTATGCAGTTCTTGCAAGAAACATCTGTGACCGTGAACTATTTTTAGTGCAAATACCCCCTAAATCATGCCTTTTGTTGCAAATATCCACTTATGAGGATTTTTTTAGACGTTCATCATCAATACAAAGAGTTTTGCAAAAAAAAAAAAAAAAAAAAATGCATACTTCAGCGAGGTTTTTAAATAATTGAAAATAGTTTGGGGGTTTATTACAAAACATGCATAGTTCAAGTTTTTTTCTTTGCACTTTCTAGTAAAAGCTTTAAACAATACTAGTTATATATTGCTAAACCAACTAAACCGTCTTTTGTGCAGCTTGAATATGAAGGAATTCTCAATCCTGCCACCAACATGGAATGATAGAAGACTAGCATGGTTAATTTGAACTCTTGACAATTACAACACCAGTGAAGAAAGAGAAGACATGTTTGTGTTCTTCATGGTAGCGTGTAAATCTTGTAAAAATGCGTAAAAATTTAGGGATCGTTGGCCCTTTTATGTTTTTTTAATCAAGGCAAGGGCGTCCTGATTTTAACTTATAATCGCTGGGTGTTTCAGTTTAGTGTGGTTTTGCTCTGGAAGTTATTAACATTATGTTATTATCCTCTCATTGTAATTTGAGTTGTGCATTTCCGCATGTATGGTCAGGCTTTTGGTTAACAAATGCATTTAGGTGAATGAGTTGCATATGTTGTCTCTTTGTATGTGGATCCAATTTACTGAAGATCTGTAAAACGAACCAAGTTACTTGAGCTCGGCTCATGTTTGTTTGAATAAAAACCAAGGTTCTAAAAAACGCGAGGCGTGACCGATGCGTGGAGGCAAGTCTTAAGCCTTAGAAGCCTGACGGGCTTAGGCGTAAAAAGGCGTTTAGGCCTTTTTTAATATATTTTAATATTTTTTTACTACGACAAGGCTATTAAAAATACTAAAATGGTATATACCTTAAAAATATATATAAATATTTGTAAATTAAAATACCATTTTTTTGAAATACAAAAAAAAAAAGTAGTGTTTTTTCACGCCTTCTAAAAAACTCGCGTTTTTTCACGCCTTGCTCCAAACAACGTTGACCATCGTCGACCACGCCTTAATTCACACCTAGGGCCAAAACTTGACGTATCTAAAAAGCCTCGCGTAGGTGCGTTTTTTAGAACAGTGATAAAAACTCATTCAAGATTGACTCGTATAGTAAACAAATTAAGCTTGAACAAACTTTTGAGCTCGTGACAGTATTGAGCTCGGTTCGAAGTTGGTTTGATTACCAATAATCATACTAAAGTAGCATGGAAAAATAAAGCCACTGGAACTTGAATCGAGCTCATTTGGATAATATATTGTTCGAGCTCGACTTATGAAATAAATAAGCCAAACTTAAAACACATTTTCAAGTTCGTTACGCTTTTCAAATCAAGCTTGAGCATTCTAATATTTGGCTCGATAAAAGGGTTTAAAGTGAAGGTTGCATCTATGAAATAACAAGATAAATTGTTTGGGCGCTCAGAACTCCAGGAAAACAAATTTGTTTTTGGTCGTGCACTAGAAGAAACCCCATATACAAACAACATAAAAATAGCCTCTATAAAAATCTAATGGTCTGAAAAAAATCCCTAGATTATAAAAACTGTTATATACTCCTAACCTGAGCCTCATACAGTTTCTTTTCAAGATGATGAAATAAGAGACGGGAGAGTTTATTAAGGGAGAACGATAAATTTTAAAATTTTTAAAAATTTAAAGAAGAAGAAAAGGAGCCATAACACATCCCAAAGCAACCCCCACTGTGAGTTTTCTTTGCGAGTGATGCTAGGGGGAGATAATTTTGGGACACAATTTTGGACATAAGACACGTGTTCGTGTGTCATTGGTGAATAATGACACCGTGTTCGAAAATCATGTCTCCCTAGTATTTTCCTTTCTTCTCTCTCAAATGATCTTCTTTCTTGCTTTCAGGAGTTGGGACAGACCAAAATACCCAAAGACATTGTTTGCCACAACTCGTCAATAACGACAGTGTCGTCCCTCGCACTTTAAAGAGAAGTTCCCCCACTATTTTACGCATCATCCAATATATACCAAGAAGGGGTATTAAGTATCCAAAATTCTTGTCACACCCACTCAATGGAATATGAGATGATCAACCATTTCCACCAATTTTAACGTGGAGATAGTATTATCCTTGACTAGCAGACCTCTTAGAGCATCTATCCAACTCTCAAGGGTACGTTTAGACCCTCCGTTTTGTTGGAGATTTTTAAAATAAGAGAGTAAGAGTTTTTGGGTGTAAAAGCCTTAAAAGCTTGTCCCACATTGGAAGTGTGTGGAAGAGGTGGGAAGCTAACCCAAATATAAAAGGGGATAGTGTCCCACATTGGAAAATGTACAAAGCTAAGTGTCACCACTAAGCTATAAAAGGGGTGGGCAACCTTTGAGTCCCACATTGGAAAAATGTTAAGAATTTGTACACTTAATAAGTACAAATGGAAGATGAAGAGTTAATTCATCTAGCATTTAAGAGGCTATTCAAGAGACCTCAATACGGTGCGAAGCACCGTACGCACACGCACACGCGCGCGCGCACGTGCGCGCGCGGGGCAGTGGGCTGTAGAGGCGCTAGTGGCGCACTTTGCACTTCGCACGCCGCGTGTCCGCAGTGGTAGCGGGTTGCCGGGATTCGTCCGGGTCGGATCTCGGGCGCGGTCACTTTTTGGTTGACCCGTGCAAAACCGATTCGGTATTATTATACCTGTTCGGAAAGGACTTAAGACTGTTGGTAATTAACAGTCATACCTGTTCGGAAATGACTTAATTCAACAGTCATGACTCTTGAAGACAAAGCCTTTCATTTTCTATAAATAAAGGCTGCCTAAAAACGGAATTACATTGATAACAAAAACCAGTTTTAGATTTCCATACCCTGCTATTACTCTCTTACAGTTTTCAGGAGATATAAATTCTCTTATTCTGTTTTGTGCACATAAACAGAATAAGAACTTGATTGACTGTTCTTCGCTGCTACATCCAAGGGCTATCTTCAAATATACAAGTTGCAGACAGTGCAATTGCTTCATTGTATCTTGAGTACGGATTTGCTGATTCCCGTTTGTATACCGAAATTCTTCGTGTGGGGCAAATACTGTATTTAGGAAAGTGACATCACGCCTTGAAGTTTTATAGTGACTATTCAGAAATTACATTGTTGTATTGAAGTTGACATTTTGAGATATATAAAGAGTTCCATTTCTGTATTTGCATTCATAATTTCCAACAATCTAAATACAGTATTTTGGAAATGGCCGACTCTTCCAAATCACTTCGACAAATAACAGAAAGCTTTGTCAAGTTGGATCGTTTTGATGGTGGTAATTTTCTGCGTTGGCAGAAAAAGGTTCATTTTCTTCTAACAACATTGAAGATTGTATATGTCTTGTCACAACCAAAACCAAAACCAAATGAAGATGAAGATGAAACCGTGGAACAGACTAGGCAACGCACAAAATGGGAGACCGATGATTACTTGTGTCGTGGTCACATTCTCAATGCACTTGCTGATAATTTGTTCGACTTGTACCAAAATGTTGGGACTGCAAAAACCTTATGGGAAACATTGGAGACCAAATATCTAACGGAAGATGCTACAAGTAAGAAGTTCCTTATCGGTCAGTTTCTAAGCTTTAAAATGCATGATAATAGGCCTGTGCTAGAACAATTTCATGACATCCAACGCATCATAAATCATTGCAAACTGAAAAAATTAAATATGGATGATAATGTAATTGTTGCTGCCATAATTGAAAAACTTCCTCCTTCTTGGAAAGACTATAAGAAAGAACTCAAACACAAAAAGGAGGATCTTTCACTTGAAGAATTAGAGACTCATTTAAGAATTGAACAAGAGTCTCGAATTCTAGATGGTAAAGAGGAACAAGAAAATTCTGTTTCTAAGGTCCATGTGGTGGAGGAAGGAAAGGAGCAAAAATATGGCAATCATGGAAAAAATAACAAGCGAAAGAATTTTTCAAATAATTCTAAAGCAAACAAAAAGAAGAAAGGAAATTGTTTTCATTGCAACAAACCAGGTCACTTCAAGAAGGATTGTCGTGAGTTCAAGAAACTAAAGGAAAAAGGAGGGACATCAGACACAAAGCAAAAATTTGCTGCTATGATATCCGAGGCTAATATGCTTGGAGAAGACAACTCTTGGTGGGTTGATTCTGGTGCCACAAGGCATGTTTGTAAAGACAAGAACTTGTTCTCTGCCTATGAAACAGTGGAAGGAGATGTTCTCTATATGGGAAATTCATCTACAGCTGCGGTTAAAGGCAAAGGGACAGTGGATCTCGAATTCACTTCCGGGAAAATCCTTAGCCTCACCAATGTTTTTCATGTTCCTGATGTTAGGAAAAATTTAGTTTCTGGAAGTCTTCTTAACAAATTTGGCTTTAAGCTTGTATTTGAGTCAGACAAATTTATTCTGACTAAGAATGGTACCTTTGTAGGCAAAGGATATTTGTATGAGGGCATGTTTAAGCTCAATATCACTGATAAGGATTCTTCTGCTTATATCGTTGATTGCCTTTCATTATGGCATAGTCGTTTAGGACATGTTAATACAAAGAAAATGCATTTCATGGTTAATTTAAATTTAATTCCTAAATATGAGAATGATATGAATGAAAAGTGTAAAATATGCATGCAAACAAAAATAACAAGATTGCCTTTTCCTAAAATAGAAAAAACTACATCTTTGTTGCAATTAGTACATAGTGATGTTTGTGATTTGCATGGAACGCCTACTAGAGGTGGTAGTAAATATTTTGCTACATTTATTGATGACTTTTCAAAATATTGTTACGTATATCTTTTAAACTCTAAGGATGATGTGCTTAATATATTTAAGACATATAAAATGAAGTTAAAAATCAATGTGATTCTAAAATAAAATGTCTTAGATCTGATAGAGGTGGTGAATATCACTTTCCTCAATTTTGTGAAGATATGGGAATTATACATGAAGTTACTGCACCTTATACACCACAACAAAATGGAGTAGCAGAAAGAAAAAATAGGACACTAACTGAAATGGTTAATGCTATGCTTTCTTATTCTGGTTTAAGTAAAGGTTTTTGGGGAGAAGCACTTTTAACTGCATGTCATATTCTGAATAGAATACCTGTTAAAGATAATAAGAAAACTCCTTACGAATTATGGAAGAATAGAAAACCTAATTTAGGTTATCTTAAAGTTCGGGGTTGTAGAGCTATTGTAAGACTACCTGAAACTAAGAGAAAGAAATTAGGAAGCAAAGGTGTTGAATGTATTTTCATAGGTTATGCACAACATAGTAAAGCCTATAGATTTTTGGTTAGTGAACCTAATGATTCTGTTGAGGTAAATACAATAATTGAATCGAGAGATGCAATTTTTTATGAACAAAGGTTTTCTTCTATTCCTAGAATTAATAATGAAAAAGAAGTAAGCACTCCTTCACAGTTACCTGTAACTCCACTAGTAGAACAAGAAGAGATTAGAAAAAGTAAAAGACCTAGGAAAGAAAAAAGCTTTGGTCCCGACTTTGTAGTCTATCTTGTTGAAGGAACTAGAAACACATCTTGTAATCAATATGCTTTGACTCTTAGCGTTGAAACAGACCCACAAACTTATAATGAGGCAATTAAGTCTGTAGATTCAGCATTTTGGAAAGAAGCTATAAATGATGAAATGGATTCAATTTTGGGAAATAAAACTTGGAAATTAGTAGACTTACCTCCAGGATCTAAACCCATTAAGTGTAGATGGATTTTTAAAAAGAAAATGAAAATAGATGGAACAATTGATAAATTCAAGGCTAGATTGGTTGCTAAAGGTTTTACACAAAAAGGAGGAATTGATTATTTTGATACCTATGCACCTGTTGCTAGAACCGCCACTATTAGAATTTTAATTGCATTAGCATCTATATATAATTTTGAGATTCATCAAATGGATGTGAAAACTGCCTTTTTAAATGGTGACTTAGAAGAAGAAATTTACATGGAACAACCTGAAGGGTTTGTTATGCCTGGACAAGAAAACAAAGTATGTAAACTTATTAAGTCCTTATATGGCCTAAAACAAGCACCTAAACAATGGCATGAAAAATTTGATAAAGTCATTATTTCTTATGGTTTTAAAATTCATGAATCTGATAAGTGTGTTTATAGTAAATTTGCTAATGGTAAAGGTGTGATCATTTGTTTATATGTAGATGACATGTTAATTCTTGGTACTGATTTAGAAAGCATTAATAATACTAAGAGTTTTTTGTCTTCTAAATTTGATATGAAAGATATGGGTGTAGCTGATGTCATATTAGGAATGAGAATAATAAGGAAAGATAAAAATATAATTCTCACTCAATCTCATTATGTTGAGAAAATTTTAAAGAAATTTAATCAGTTTGATTGCACACCTGTTAGTACACCTTTTGAACCACAGCTAAAGATGATCCCTAATAATGGTAGAGCTATTTCACAATTGGAATATGCACGAGTAATTGGTAGTTTAATGTATGCCATGACATGTACTCGACCTGATATTGCTTATGCTGTTGGTAAATTAAGTAGATATACTAGTAATCCAAGTTTATTGCATTGGCATGCTGTCAATAGAATATTAAAATATTTGAAAGGAACTATGGACTATGGTATATACTATAGTGGATATCCTTCAGTATTAGAAGGGTTTTCTGATGCCAGTTGGATAACTGAGCGGGAGGATCATTCCTCAACAAGTGGATGGATTTTCACTCTTGGTGGAGGAGCTGTTTCTTGGGGATCAAAGAAACAAACTTGTATAGCTGACTCTACTATGGTAGCTGAGTTTGTAGCATTAGCTGCAACTAGTAAAGAGGCAGAATGGATAAGGAATTCATTAATTGAAATTCCAGTTTGGCCAAAACCAATGCCTCCAATATCTATACATTGTGATAGTGAGTCTACACTTTCCAGAGCTTATAGTAAAGTGTATAATGGAAAGTCTAGACATATTGGCCTGAGACATAGTTATGTCAGACAAATGATTACAGATAGTGTAATCACAGTGGATTATGTAAAATCAAGTCAAAATTTAGCTGATCCTTTTACAAAAGGTCTTGCAAGAGGACTGGTGTCTAAGACATCAATAGGGATGGGACTAAAGCCCATTAATAATAATCACTCTTGATGGAAACTCAACTTGAAACTTGATATATTCAAGTCTCAAGTTCAATGATTAAAGTACATCATACGACGTGATTGTAAGCACTATGAAATTTAACATCCCAAGGATAAGTGCTTAGAACATGTAATGGATAATGAAAGAGGATGGGTTTAACCTTAATAGATTTATGGTGTTTTAAGTTACATGGACACCTATGATAATCTACCTATATGAGTGTGGAAGTGGTGCCGCTTCCTATGAGTATTGGGCTTGACTCTAAAGCACTCATGAAATCAAGGTACAGACACAAGGCCTAATTCATGTGTCGGCTTATATGGATAATCAGTGACTAAAAGATTTGTGTGTGAAGACAAATCCGGATAATCAATATAGATTGATAGTTCAAAGACAAGTCTACTATACTTTCATGGTTAACCTTGACGAACCTTCACAGGGTATTGGTTCAAGTCGTGAGACACCAATGCTTATACACAATCTTACAGACAATCAAAGATTTACAAAACTTATTTTGAAAATGGTGGAGGAATGTTGGAGATTTTTAAAATAAGAGAGTAAGAGTTTTTGGGTGTAAAAGCCTTAAAAGCTTGTCCCACATTGGAAGTGTGTGGAAGAGGTGGGAAGCTAACCCAAATATAAAAGGGGATAGTGTCCCACATTGGAAAATGTACAAAGCTAAGTGTCACCACTAAGCTATAAAAGGGGTGGGCAACCTTTGAGTCCCACATTGGAAAAATGTTAAGAATTTGTACACTTAATAAGTACAAATGGAAGATGAAGAGTTAATTCATCTAGCATTTAAGAGGCTATTCAAGAGACCTCAATACGGTGCGAAGCACCGTACGCACACGCACACGCGCGCGCGCACGTGCGCGCGCGGGGCAGTGGGCTGTAGAGGCGCTAGTGGCGCACTTTGCACTTCGCACGCCGCGTGTCCGCAGTGGTAGCGGGTTGCCGGGATTCGTCCGGGTCGGATCTCGGGCGCGGTCACTTTTTGGTTGACCCGTGCAAAACCGATTCGGTATTATTATACCTGTTCGGAAAGGACTTAAGACTGTTGGTAATTAACAGTCATACCTGTTCGGAAATGACTTAATTCAACAGTCATGACTCTTGAAGAAAAAGCCTTTCATTTTCTATAAATAAAGGCTGCCTAAAAACGGAATTACATTGATAACAAAAACCAGTTTTAGATTTCCATACCCTGCTATTACTCTCTTACAATTTTCAGGAGATATAAATTCTCTTATTCTGTTTTGTGCACATAAACAGAATAAGAACTTGATTGACTGTTCTTCGCTGCTACATCCAAGGGCTGTCTTCAAATATACAAGTTGCAGACAGTGCAATTGCTTCATTGTATCTTGAGTACGGATTTGCTGATTCCCGTTTGTATACCGAAATTCTTCGTGTGGGGCAAATACTGTATTTAGGAAAGTGACATCACGCCTTGAAGTTTTATAGTGACTATTCAGAAATTACATTGTTGTATTGAAGTTGACATTTTGAGATATATAAAGAGTTCCATTTCTGTATTTGCATTCATAATTTCCAACACGTTTTGCACGCACACTATATCTTGAAGTTAGAAAGTATTGTCTACGAGAGCATCCACGATGAGGATGCTAACTACCAACAAAATTTGAATGTTTACAAACTCGAACGTTTGCACTGGTGGGAATAAGTTAATAAATTTCGTTCCTCAATTTGTAGTGGTTCTCCAAAAATACAAATTATTTACTAAAATTGTAAAAGTTTGTAGGAACTCCTACGAACAAATAAAGTTCGTAGGAAGTGTAAATAATTATTTTTATCAGATATTTGAATTTTGACGAATAAATGTAGTCAATTATTTTTATCATATATTTGAGTTTTGACGAATAAATGTACTCCGTATAACTTCCTACGAACTAATGTTGTTAATAGAAAATATTTTTTATATTTTCTATGAACAACATTAGTTCGTAGGAAGTTATTTTACCAAACCCACCTTCTCACCAGTGTAGAGCTTACCCATAAGAAAAGGTAAAATCCCCTTTTCATTGTGTATACTTACCTTTCATCACCCTCCCCCACTACAGATGCTTAAAGGTGGAATAGGAGAACAAAATTGTGAACATCACCTCATTGAACCCCTTCCAAATAGTTGTATACAGTATACCCCAACACAACTCACTACACCAGTAATAAGCCCCAAACCTTATATTCGAGCCATTGCCAGCTGAAAAGGAATATACCCCATACTCCTCTAATGTGTCTACATCATTAGACTAACTTATCTTCATTATTTAGTTTATATATTTTTTTTGGGGAATAAGTTCAAAATTGTCTTTATATATATATATATATATATATACCTCACGTAATATACTCATTTTTTTTAATAAGTAAAAAATCTAATTTTTTTAATCAAACTCGGTATATGCTCTACATAATAAGGAGATCATCTAAAAAAATGGGTGTTTCTAAGGGCACCACACTTATTGCTACAAAATACCACAAAATAAAAAATATGATTTTTTACTAAAGGCCACCACATTGTATATATATATATTTTCACAAATATTTTGATACAAAACCCCAAACATTATCTCTCTCTACCCAGTACACTCCAAACCCTACCTTTGTCTTCTTTACAAAACATAAGACAACTTTGTCTCCATTAATCCAACCATCTTCAAGTTTATCTTCTTCAACCAACTATCTTCAACCAACCATCTTCAACCTTATTAAAGTTTTCTTCCATTGGTCCCCACAACCTTATTAAATTTCTTGTCCCCCAACACACCAACCATTTTTAACTACATTATTAAACTAGGGTTTTATTGATAAATACACAAATACTAATGGATAATCCAACCAAAGACAATGACAACACATTCAAAGCAAATAAAAACTCAACAAATGACATTTATGAGGTAAACTTTGAGTCCCATTATATAAATATTTGTATATTCTAAGTGAATGAATAAATAAAAAATTTCAGAAATCGCACAAATATATGTCAGTAATTCGGGGTAACCATCCCGAATTACTGACAAAACTTATATTTTTTTCGGGGTAACCATCCCGAACAAAACTTATATTTCGGGGTAACCATCCCGAACAAAACTTATATTTTTTTCGAACTAGGTCCGTTCGGTATAATCACCCCGATTATACTTAGATTATTCGGTATAAACATGACGAAGTTTTGAGCTTAATTCGCGATATTTACCTCTAATAAACTGCTTAGAATCGGGGTACTTACCCTGAAATACTGTAATCATTTCGGCAGATTCATGCCAAAATCCAAACTTTCAAGTAAAATAGATATTCAAATATTGTTATTGTGATTCGTACATACAAACATCATATCAACCCTTATATTGATTGAAATATTGTTATCATTATTCAACTTAAAATATTTTTACTTATGCAGGATGCCTTCTTGGATTTTAACTCCGTATTATTTAACGATAAATATAAAGATATGACGCGACTATAAATGTGTCTAAAGTGCATGCTTATATAGGCTCAAGTGCAAGCCTCTCGCGTAAGTAATAAACCCAGTAAGACGGGGTCAAATTCACAGGAAAATAGGACGAATACCCGCGATGACGAACGGTAAGACGACCAACCCTAACCTGACTCTAAAAAGAAACGAAAAAAAATGATCGAAGTGGAAAAATTTCTATCAACTAAATGCAAGTTAATTAAACTAATTATGAAACTAAACATGCAAGAGTAAGCTAATTATGATTTAATAAGTATGAATGGGAAAATAGGTTAGAATGCAATCCCCCGACCCTAGTACGTTTACCGGCTATAAAACTAGTTATGAATTAAATAATTGATTAAATTGAGTCTTTATTAATCTCAAACATTACATATATGAGGGTACTATCCCGCACCATACATAATCAAAAGTAAGAATAAAGCGGTGTCGTAGTAGCTACACGCGCGTCGCACTTTTAAGCATCCCGGCTACAGGGGCAAACGAGATCAAAAGTCCTACAACAGTTATGATCACCACACAACACAATTCGATTATTTACTTAATTCAGGGAACTAATTTTACACACATACAAACCACATCGGGTTGGGTTCATGCATCCCAACCCCTAAAAGTCTAGCCTAGCATGGTGTAAGTAACAAAAACTAAGGTTTCTACGGTGCATGCAACTGAACTCATGATGAAATTACTTCTAAAGAAGAATAAAGATGTAATATCTACTGGGAATAAACTAATCATGAAAGAATTATTTAAATCGAACAATAGAGAAGAGAAAGAAATCAACTTTACTGCAGAAATTGTAATTGAGAATTAACAACTGTAATTTGTGAGCTTATAGGGTTCTTCTCTACTTCCCCTCTCTAAAACTATGTAAAAAGAAGCTCTCTCATGTTTGGGAATCGTTTTGAATAAATAACCTATGAAATTATAAGACTTTTAGCCATGCAAGACTCTAGCTGAAAAACTGGATAATTATAAAATTCAACCTCTGGACCGGTCCGACCTGATATTTCGGTTCGGTTCGGTCCGGTGTATACCGGATTGGTTCGTTTTCTTTTTATATCGGATCGATCTTCTTCACAAAGGATAGACAATGAGTTTCAAGGGTCCGGACCGGTTCGTCTTTAATGGAATTTTGATCGGTTCGCTTCACCAAACTTAGACAGTGGACTTCAAGGGGGTCAGATCGGTTCGTTTCTGATGTAATCTGGATCAATCCGGGTCCTTGGATCGATTTCTTTTCATTTCCTCACCCGTTTCTTATGATTATCTCTCATCTTTCAAGGCTTATAACCTTTGATCCGGGACTTGGATTTAGACGCCGTTTCTTCCTACGTGCTTGTCGACTCGAGTTCTTTAACTTTCATTTTGGGTCTTCGTCCAGATTTTAGCTGCAAATTACTCTTTTGCCCTTTGACTTTTTTTTCATCCAATTTGTTTCTTTCTCCCATCCATTAAATATCTACAAATTTTTTGAAAAATAAACAAAACTCGGGGTATTTGTTAGAAGATGTGAGTATCACAGATATGAGATAAATCAACGCATTTTACATCGCCTGAGGTGATAAAAGCCTCTAAATTAAAGGGATAAATCGAAAGAATTTATGCCTAATCAAACTCCCCTAACTTAGAACTTTGATCGTCCCGAGCAATGTAAAAGAATTAAAAGCGTGGTCAAACTCTAACTAGGGATAGAATACCTCTTTTGTGGGAAAATTATTGCATTTAGCATATGCAACAAGCCTTTAAACCCCTAGGTTACCCTAGTAGGACGAGTGTATCTCGTGAGGGTTTGCAGTGAATATACCCACAAAATTCATTTTTTACTCAAGAAAATTCAAAATATCTAAAAATTGGACAATTTAAACTCCCCGAAAAAATAGTCACCTTAAAATCATATTCACAAGTCTCAAATCATAGTGCATGTGTGCGAAGCCGAAAATCAAAGCGCAAATTTTCACCGATTGATCATTACGTTACTTTTCAAAAATTCGTTTTGATTTCAAAATCTCACGAATACACTCACAAACGAATCACTCAGAATGTGGCTATTTTTTCTCGGTATACGTGATATATAAGAGTAAATGTAATGGACACGAATTCACACACACAACTTTGAAAAACGAAATATTTGAGGTGAAAATATCTCTTCACCGGTTTACGATTATTGGAGAACGGGAAACATCATCTCTTAGTCACTATTTTAATCTCTTTTGTTATCTTTTCGTGTCTTATCTCTACACGCGGTAATTAATTTTGCAATTTGGATTCGGTTAAGACTTTATCGGGTTGTAAAGTGTATTGGGTAAAATGGGATTGATTGGGAAATTCGAAATTGGAAACTATTCTTAGTATGTCCATTTGTGTTTTTTTCGGGCTTTGCTCATTTTCTCTTCTTTTTCTATTTTTCACACTTTTCTTTTTTTTCTTGCAATTTTTACTGAGCATACTTCTATTTTTCTTGCCCCTTTTTATGCATTTGTCAGACTTTATTTCTGACTTTTCACTTGTCACAATTTCGGGCCAATTGGGTTTTTCGGGTTATCAAACGAAAGGAAAGTATTTATTAGGCTCAATTGGGGTTGCAAAAGGGATGAAATTTTCATTACTTTTTCTGGTCAATATTTTTGGGTGTTAAACGAGGGCCTACTTCATTATCCAAATTGCTAAATGCTTTACCATACGCGTCTCGAGATTAATTTAAGTTTAGAGATATATTTAGCGCGCGTTTCGAGACAACATCGCACATGTCTCCCATAACCGTTCAAAGCAAAGGTATTGAGATCCTCAACGACTTTTTAAAACGCTGAAATGAACTTTGAGTTAACCATTAACTCGGATTGATTTAAAAAGTCGCAAAAAGTGATAGGCTCGAATTCTCACCGGGTTGGTTAATCTCCACACTTATTCGTTAAGTCGTCAATTTTCTCTCAATTTCCATCTTTGGTCAATTTCGGCTTTGTGCATTTGATTTTTTACAACTTGAGACAAAAAATTTGTGACATTTTTGAAGCTTTTAAATTTCAATTTTCATTTATTTTGAAGAAAAATATTTTTGGCTTTTTGAAATTTTTTCTGGAAATTTTTGAAATTTTCTAATTTTTTTGGGCATTTTAAAAATTTGTGAAGTTTTAGAAACACGCACTTGTCACCCCCCTAACTTAAACTTTTGCATTGTCCTCAAGCAAAAATGACGAAAATCCAACAAAGAGCGAATTAAAAGTGCGAAGAAATAAAACGAACAAATAGTGAAAATGCAAATTTTTATATAACTAGCAAACATGTGTTACAAAAGACAGGGATAAAAGCAACCAACAATTACAACCAATTCGAAAAGCAACATAAACAACCAACACACAAAACACCATACAAGGGCATTATTAGGGCATGGGGGGGGGGGCAGCGGGCGCGTTAGGATCATATGGTTCCTAAAAATATGCAGGTGGTGGCGTACCCATAGACATACGATACATCTCAGCCTGAAGATGCGCCATCATACTAATGTTGCGTTGATATGCGCAACGGTCTTCATGGTACTCAGTCATAAACCCCTCAAAATTCTTCTCGAGAGAGACAACCCGAGCGGTGAGATCTTCTCCTCCCGGCATATAATCTGAATCGTCATTTTTATCGTACCCGTCCTCGCCATCGCCCATCACAATGTCCGCCTTCACCTCCTCCTCTTCCTCGTCACTCTCATCATCATCACCCTTATCATCATCACCCTTATCATCATTCAAATCATCCTGAGATGCCCTTCGTGCCCGAAGAATCTCCCATTGCCTCTCATTTTTTGTACGTGTTCCTTGCCCAAGAGGGTTGGGAAGGCGAGGAAAATTGGTGGGAGGCTCAATGCCAGCATTCGCTAGGATGGAAGTGATGAGTCGGGTATACGGGAGAGGGGTTTTACCCTTTTGGTCCACGACCGCATAAAATATGTCTTTATAAAAGATTTGGGCCAAGTGGATCAGGGTATTGGGGTTAAAGAGGTGATAAACAAGGGTTGCTTGACGCGGGTGCATGGCCGAGTCATTGGAAGTTTGGAGTATTTTCGCACATACAATTTGAAAGGTGAGGCGCGTCTTGTCACTCAGCAGGATCACCGAGAATGTCTCGATAGCCCACGGTGTGACGGGTGCAATGCGGGACATGCATATGTCCTTCTCAAGGGGAGGGAGGTGGTTGGGATATGTGAATGGGAAAGGACTTGGAACGTCTTTTATCGCTAATTTCTGGATGAGAATGTCCAATAAGAATGGGATGCGAATGCCGCCCACATAAGCCTATATACGTTATGATCGGTGCGGACTAGGGAGCAATAAAAAACTCGTACTTGGGCTTCCCACACCACTCCACGTGGCTCATTGAGGAAACGACACCGACCCTTCGCCATGAAGAGATTGGTGAAGGAATTGGGCATCTCGGGCCAACGCATTGTGCTATCCATTTATAGTTTGTGAGACTGGATGAAGAAGCACTCACATCATATTCGTTCTCGAAGGGAGCGGTGTGCGACCCCGTCATCGTTGCGAATCTCGACGGAGTCATATTTTTGGGGAAGGGCTTGGTTAGCCATGTTGACTGAAGGAAAATAGGCTTATGGGATAGTGAGAGTGGTGATGAAATGGAGGGGGGGAAGGGTTGTATTATAGTTGGTGAGGGGAGGTGAGGGGTTGGCTTAGGAGGGAAGGGGGTGTATTTGTGAGGGAAAAATAGATGGGGGTGTGTGAGGGAGGAAATGGGAGGGAAATAAGTGGATTAGGGAGAAGGGGGATGAACATAGGGAGAAGAAAAGTTACAGACACCAGACCGATACGAGTTCCCAGGATCAGACCGGTCCGAGTCTTTTTATTTTCGAATTTTCCAAAAAGAACCGATTCGGGTCCCCTGGACCGGACCGGTTCGGTTCCCAGAAAGGTTAATTTTTTCCCCGAACTTTAAATGCTCTTCTCTCTCAAACATTGGATGTTCCTACCATTATTCCTAGGCATGATCGACCTAAAACCTCTCAACGCTTACTCCGATCCCTATACGTTTTCTCAAAATATGTGCTGGTGTTCCTATCCCTAACCTCTCATGACTTAACCTATAGACTCTAACTACCCTAACTAACTCACAACTACTATAAATAAGAATTCAACCCATACGCGTCAGGGGTGCGACGACCTCTCTGTTACAGCTCATTCAACCCCGTAAATGGGGTTCGACAACCAAATGGTGTCAACTTCGCCCACACACACCTCTAAATATGGCTTTAGGCATTGCCCTTTAACTTTGAATCTACCCCCTTTGGATCTTCCAGTTCCACAACTCCATGGGAGAATACCTTCTTCATGACGAATGGGCCAGTCCATCTAGACCGCAATTTACCCAGAAAAAATTGAAGCCTAGAATTGTAGAGAAGCACTTTTTGCCCGGAATGAAACTCCTTGCGTCGAATAATATTATCATGTTCAAGTTTCATCCGTTATTTGGATATCTTAGCATTCCCGTACGCATCATTGTATATCTCTTCCAACTCATTCAATTGAAGCTTGCGAGTTTCACCGACTTTATCCAATTTATTGTTCAACCTCTTAATGGCCCAATACGCGTTGTGTTCTAGCTCCACGGGGAGATGGCAAGGCTTTCCATACACAAAGAAAAAAGGGGACATCCCGAGTTTTTTTATATGCGATTCGATAAGCCCATAACGAATCATTCAATCGAAGGGACCAATCTTTTTGGTTAGGATCGACGGTTTTCTCAAGGATGTTCTTGATTTCACGATTCACCAACTCAGCTTGCCCATTCATTTATGGGTGATAAGTCGTTCTAACCTTATGGACGATCCCATACTTTCTCATAAGCTTTTCAAACGGCCTGTTGTAAAAATGCGTGCCGTTATCACTAATTATCGCCTTTGGAGCACCGAAGAGAGAGAGAGTATGTGTTCTTGCAAGAACTTTATCACCATTTTATTGTCATTTATTTTAGTAGCTATAACTTTCACCCATTTAGAAACGTAGTCTACCGCAACGAGGATGTATAGGAACCCAAAGGACGGGGGGAAAGGGCCCATGAAGTCAATACCCCAACAATAAAAAATCTCAATAATGAGTATGGGGGTTAGTGGCATTATGTCTCTCAGGTAATAGCTCCCATCCGTTGACACCTATCGCAAAGATTTGTAACAATTGCTAACATCCCGAAACATTGTGGGCCAATAGAGGCCGCTTTGAAGGATTTTAGCGACTGTCTTTTTCGTCAAAAAATGACCTCTATAAGCTTTAGAATGACATAATTGGATGACTTTTGGTATCTCATCATTCGGTACACATCGTCGGATGATTTGGTCCGCACAATATTTGAAGAGGAATGGATCGTCATAGAAAAATATGCGTGAATAAGTAATAAACCTCTTCTTCTCTTGCAGTGTCCAATCAGGAGGGATGGCCCCCGTGACAAGATAGTTAACTATGTTCGCAAACCAGGGGAGAGAAGATGTAGCAAAGAGTTGCTCATCCGGAAAATACTCGTCTATGAGTATGGGATCACTAGGCACGTCAGACGAAAGTTGGGATAAATGATCGACAACGACATTTTTACTCCTTTATTTTCTTTAATAGAGAGAGATTAAACTCTTGTTGGAGTAGGATCCACCTTATGAGGCGCGGTTTTGCATCCTTCTTAGCAAGGAGATATTTCAGCGCTGCATGGTTAGTGAAGCATGTGATGGGAGAACCGTTGAGGTACGAGCAAAATTTATCTAGCAAAAATACTACTGCTAGCAATTATTTCTCCGTGATCGAGTAATTGAGTTGCGGTTCGATTAAAGTCCGGCTAGCGTAGTAGATGACATGAGCTTTCTTGTCTTTCCTTTGGTCCAAAATAACCCCTATCGCGAAATCACTCGCATCACATATAAGCTCGAATGGTAAAGGCCAATCCGGTGCTTGCATGATGGGAGCGGAAACAAGAATGCTTTTCAATTTATCAAAAGCACATTGGCATGCTTCATTACACTCAAACGGTGTGTCCTTCATAAGAAGGTTATTAAAGGGTCTAGCGATGGCGCTAAAGTCCTTGATAAACCTTCTATAAAACCCCGCGTGGCCCAAGAAAGAACGCACTTCTTTTAGTGATTTCGATGGGGGTAACTCAGCTATGGCATCTATTTTGGCTCTATCAACCTCAATTCCCTTGGACGATACAATGTGGCCAAGAACTATTCATTTGGTGGCCATAAAATGACATTTCTCCCAATTTAGCACCAAGTTCTTTTTACACACCGGGTAAGTACTTTTTCAAGATTCGCTAGACAAGGGTCAAAAGAGGTGCCAAAAATGCTGAAGTCATTCATGAAAACTTCAAGTCCTCTTTCAACCATGTCGCTAAAGAGACTTAACATGTATCTTTGAAAGCTCATGGGTGCATTGCACAATCCAAATGGCATACGTTTATAGGAAAAAAGTGCCAAAAGTACATGTGAAAGTCGTCTTCTCTTGGTCAAGCACATCTACCTCTATTTGGTTATATCCAGAAGAAAGGAAGCAACAGTATGGATGTCCCGCCACTCTCTTTAGCATTTGATTGATGAATGGTAAGGGGAAATGGTCTTTCCTAGTGCTCGCATTGAGTTTTTGATAATCAATGCAAACGTTCTACCTGGTGGTGGTATGTTGGGGAATTAGCTCACCCTTGGCATTCTCAATAACAGTTGTACCCGACTTCTTAGGGACAACTTGTATAGGACTCACCCATTTGCTATTCGATATTGGGTAGATGATCCCAACATCCAACAACCTAATAATTTCACCTCACATTACTTCTTTTATGGTAGGGTTTAATCTTCTTTGCATTTTTCTCGAGGGATTCACGTCTTCCTCGAGGTGGATTTTATGGGTACAAATCAAGGGACTTATACCTTTCAAATCTGCTATGCACCAACCACAAGAATTTTGGTGCTTCCTCAAAATTTCCAGCAATTTACCCTCTTGCTCTTTATCTTAGCTAGAGGAGACAACAACAGGAAATGTCTCATCTTCTCCTAAATAAGCACATTTGACATTGGAGGGTAGTTTCTTTAATTTGAGGGTAGGAAATTTTTCATCGGAGGGAACCGTACGTGACTTCATCGGTGGTAGTTCCTCGAATCTAAAAACCTAATTTAAATCTCTCATGTACTCATCTAACATTCTCTCATAAAAAATCACTCTCAACTCCTCTATCTCCCTCTAGAAGTCGGTGTACGTTCCCTTACTCTCACTGCTCGATATAAGGCACGCTCCTAAGGCATTTCCACTGAAATTTTCCTTTACGATCTCCTCAATAAGATCCATTGCGTGAAAATCGTCCTCATCCCCCACATGTTGGGCGATGTTGAAGATGTTTGTCTTAAGGTCATGTTCCCGAAAGTGAGTTGCATTTGCCTATTTCGAGTATTAATCAAGGCATTAACAGTAGCTAAGAATGGGCGCCCAAGGATAATGTGAACATGGTTACTTGAGGTGAAGGAGGGATCTGTGTCCCAAATGACAAAATCTATCGGGAAGTAGAAGGTGTCAACTTGGACTATCACGTCCTTGATAATACCTCTTGGTATCTTCACGGTACGATCCCTAAGTTAAAGAGTGATCTTTGTGGAATTGAGGTGACCCAAATCAAGTTGCCTATAAATGGAGTAGGGGAGGATATTGACACTCGCCCCTAAATCGAGTAAGGCCTTTTCAATTCGGTTCTCTCCTATGATTAAGGAATGGGTAGGTGCACCCGGATCTTTGAACTTTGGTGGGAGATCATTGAGTAAAACAGAGCTCATATTTTGTGCTAGGAACACGTTCTTCTTTACCTTTAGCCTTCTTTTCACCGTCAATAAGTCCTTAAAAATTTAACCTAGGCAGGAATTTTTTTTATGGCATAGAGGAAAGGTAAATTCAGCTTGGCTTTCTTAAAGACCTCTAGCACATCATCACGGGGGTTTCCTTTTTTTTTTTTGGGGGGGGGGACCAACCGTTGAAGAAATAGCGCAGCGGTGGGTGGTTTCACTACTACTTCGTGCGCACTAGTGTCGTCATTTTCACTCTCCTTCAAGGGGACATCTTCGGCCTCTTTCGTGCCGAGCGAATCCTCCTTGTCCTTAGTTGTGTCATGTGGGGGAGGTGATAAATCAACAACTCTCCCACTACGTAGAGTGGTTATGGCTTGACATTGCTTTTGATGTTCCGTGGATGTCGAGCTAACACTAGTTTGACCTTGGGCCAAAAAATTACCCTTCTCTTAGATACTCAACGACGATTGCAACTTCGAAATGTTCGCATTTATGTCGGTGAACATGCGCTCATACTTAGCATTGGTTGCATTCTGGGCATTGATGTATTGGTGTATCGTATCCTCGATATTTCTCCGCGATGGAGTGATATACGGCGCTGGAGGAGGTGGTGATGGCATATGTCCTTGAATATGTGGCGCTTGTTGAAAGTATGGAGGTGGAGGAGGGGAAACATATGAATCAGGATTCAACGCAACATGTTGTTGCCCATAGCTAAAACCAGGATGGCTTTTTCATGAAGGGTTGTAAGAATTTCCATGGGGCACACCGAAATTACCCTTAAATCCTCCTATACCACCCACTTGCTCTTGAAGCACGACTTTGTAGGCGGGTATCGTCAGGCATTCCTCTGTTGAATGTCCCGCCTCACAAATAGTACACACCTTTTCAATGGGGGTGTGGATGGAGCTGTTGCTTCTCTTATCCGTGCTTCGAGTAATCCTCTCATGTCCTTCTCAATTTGATCGATTCGACGATCTATTAAGGTATCTTTGTCAAAATGGTATAGATCGAATGCCGATGTAGTGGTAGACGCTCTACGAGATCAATTTTAGGAACTAGGGTCGGATGTGTCCCACACTTGAGTAGTCTTGGTGACATACTTCAGGTGGATCTCAACATCATTAGCATATAAATCGATAAGGGGTCCATCCCACATTGTTTCAATGAGTTGTTTGGAGTTTATATTCAGCCCATGATGGAAGAAAGAGATGATTTTCTATTTATCAAGACGATGGTGTGGGAATGAAGTGACTAACTCGTTAAAATGCTCATAACATCGATCGAACGACTCATTTTCTAGTTGTCAAAAAGTTTGAATTTGAGCCTTAACGACGTTCGTTCGATGCAGAGGGAAGAACTTTTTGAGAAATTTTGATTGCAAATCATTCCAAGACGTAATCGAGTTTGGAGATAAAGACCATAGACATGTCTTAGATTTATCCTTTAGAGAGAACAAAAAAATCTTGAGGCGGATCACATCTTTTGTTGATGTTTGATCGCTAAAAGTTTCATACGCCTCCTCAAATTCCCGAATGTGGAGATATGGCTTCTCCGACTCCATTCTATGATAGGTGGGAAGTATTTGGATCATCCCATTCCGAAAATGGAATTTCCCTGCATTGTACGGGAGTAGAATGCATCTCGAAGTGACTGATCGCTCGGGATATAAGAATTCTCTCAAAGGGCGATACATTGCCTCTTCCTCACCCGCGCCTACACTACCGTATTGTGACATGTCTCTCTCACTTAATGAATCATTATCCTCATTTGGTATGCTCGGAGAGTAACCTAAAGTGTAGCCTGATGGGTAACTCGAAGGGTAACTTGCTAGTGAGTTTGGCGGTGGAATCCAAAATTGAGGAATGTTAGGAGTGTGTGGGCTATCCGGCTTGTACTCAACTATCGGATTTTCATGAATGCGTGTGGGAGTGGATTGAGGAGTTTATTTAGGATTTTGCATGAATGGGCTTTTGAGAGATGTTGTATCTTTTTGGATTTTTTTTTATTTTCTGATTTTTTTTGGATTTTAGTGAATTTTTGGTCAAATTTTAGATTAACTCGATCTAATCTACAGTCTACCTAAGTCCTCGGCAACGGCACGAAAAACTTGATGCCACTATAAATGTGTCTAAAGTGCGTGCTTATATAGGCTTAAGTACAAGCCTGTTGCATAAGTAATAAACCCGGCAAGACGGGGTCAAATCCACAGGGAAATAGGACGAATACTTATGACGACGAACGGTAAGACAGTGAACCCTAACCTGACTCTAAAAAGAAACAAAAAAAATGATCGAAGTGGGAAAATTTCTAGCAACTAAATGCAAGTTAATTAAACAAATTATGAAACTAAACATGTAAGAGTAAGCTAATTATGATTTACTAAGTATGAATGGGAAAATATGTTAGAATGAAATCCCCCGACCCTAGTACGTGTACCGACTATAAAACTAGTTATGAATTAAATAATTGATTAAATCCAACCTAAGCAGTACATATATGAGGGTACTAGCCCGCACCATACATAATCAAAAGTAAGAATAAAGCGGTGTCGTAGTAGCTACACACATCGCACTCTTAACTATCCCGATTACCTAGGGCAAACGAGATTAAAAGTCCTACAACGGTTATGATCACCACACAACACGATTCGATCATTTACTTAATTCAGGGAACTAATTTTACACACATGCAAACCACATCTGGTTGGGTTCATGCATAACAACCCCTAAAAGTCTAGCCTAGGATGGTGAAATTAACAAAAACTAGGGTTTCTACGATGTATGAAACTGAACTCATGATGAAATTACTTCTAAAGAAGAATAAATATGTAATATCTACTGGGAATAAACTAATCATGTAAGAATTATTGAAATCAAATAATAGAGAAGAAAAAGAAATCAACTTTACTGCAGAAATTGTAATTGAGAATTAATAACTATAATTTGCGAGCTTCTAGTGTTCTTCTCTACTTTCTCTCTCTAAAACTATGTAAAAAGAAGCTCTATCATGTTTGGGAATCGTTTTGAATAAATAACCTAAAAAAACACAAGAGTTTTAGCCATGCAAAACTCTAGTTGGAAAACTAGATAATTACAAAATTCAACTTCCGAACAAGTTTGGCCTGATATTTCGGTTCAATTCGGTTCGGTGTATACTGGATCGATTTGTTTTCTTTTTATATCGAATCGGTCTGCTTCACAAAGGTTAGACAGTAAGTTTTAAGGGTCTGGACCGATTCATTTTTTATGGAATCTAGATCTGTCCACTTCACCAAACTTAGACAGTGGACTTCAAGAGGCCCGAATCGGTTCATTTCTGATGTAATCTGGATCGATCTGGGTCCTCGGATCAATTTATCTTCATTTTCTCATGATTATCTCTCATCTTTCAAGGCTCATAACTTTTTCTCCGGGACTTAGATTTGAACGTCTTTTCTTCCAACGTGCTTGTAGACTAGAAATCTTCAACTTTTATTTCTGGTAATCGTCCGGATTCCAACTATAAATTACTCTTTTGCTCTTTTGACTTTTCTTCTTTTCTTCTCTTCTGATTTCTTTCTTTCTTCCATGCATTAAATACCTGCAAATTTTATGAAAAATACACAAAACTTGGGGTATTTGTTAGAAGATGTTAGTGTCACAGATATGAGATAAATCAACGCATTTTACATCCCCCGAGGTGATAAAAGCCTCTAAATTAAAGGGATAAATCGAAAGAATTTATGCTACCCAACAATAGGGATGCCGCTTTCTTAGGAGTTGATGTTAGTATGACATTCTTTATGAAGAAGGTATTTCCCACGTGGTAAAAGTTGGTTAATTGGGCTCAAGAGCAAGCCCGATCCGTTAAAACAGTAATAGTCACAACCAAGTCCGATGCACCTTCTACAACGCGTAAGGGACGTCTACACATGGTGGTGATAGAAGAGGTGAGTACTGTGATTATCACGGGAATAATGTTGGGAACAAAGGTAGTAGCCGAGAGAAAAAAGGTAGGAAGAGGGACACGACCACTCGAAAGTGCAATTGTCCATTTTTGTTGAAGGGCATTCCGATTGACAACGGATAATGGATGTTGTCTGCCGTTAGCGGCATTCATAATAACCAATTGTCGAAAACGTTAGTTGGACATGCATATGCCGATCGACTTTCTTCGGTGGAAAAAGTTTTATTGAAGATATGTCCTTGAGTCGGCTATAGCCGACCGCCATTCTAACGACGATTAAAAGTTGTAATGTTAGTAATGTTTCGACCATGAAAACAATATACAATGCCAAGGGGAAGTTGAGTATTTCAGAACGTGACGGTAGAATGACGATGCAACAGTTAATAAAGTTACTTGGGGATAAACATGATAAGCACCAAAAACTGTACATTTTATAGCCCGAATAGACGTACTTTAGTTGCAAATTCTCGACAATATGGGTCTTATGCGCTTAATTATTCAATATGCAGGCTTAATTGCAGTTGCGGTGTCAAAAGCTATATTTCGAAGCAATTCGCAGGTAAAATGGAGCTAAATACCCTTATCCCGTAAACCTAGCCTAGCCTAAACCTATCCTAAACCCTGTATGTGTTTTGTTTGTGTCTTTTTATCATTTTTTAGATTTTTAGTTTGAGTCATTTTTATTTTTAGGATTTATTTTAGATTTGTTTATTATTTTCTAGGTTTTATTTTATTTTATTAGTATTATTTTATTTTATTTTGATTTTTATTAGTTTTTAGTGTAGTCTTATTTTATTAGGATTAGTTTTTAGGAGTTTATTTTTAATTTTTTGTATTTTATATTTTTTTAGGACTTTAATTTTCATTTAGATTTTTTAGTTTTTATTTCTTTTGTTTTATTTTAGTTTTTAATAGCTTAGGATTTTATTTTTTTTTAATTTTGATTTTTTTTATTGTCTTTAGTTTGTTTTATTTTTTAGTTAGATTTTATTTTTTATTTTAATTTTATTTTAGTTGAGTCTTTATTATTTTAGGTGTCCAAATAAAACACACAAACACAAACTTATCGTACACCCTAATACACACAAATAACCCTTAACCCTCAACCCATTACCATACACACTCACACATCCAAACACCCTCACCCTCATCTTCCCCAACAACTCACCCTCTTTTCTCTCTCCTCCTCCATTAACAAACACCCGCCAAACACCAACTCGCCCGTCCTACCCCCTTCTACCTCCGTCGCGACCCGCCCGACGCCGGACCTCATTTCACCGACCTGCTTCGAACCAGCCACATCCAGCGACGACTGCTTCACACCATCTCCCCCATACCCCTTATCCAAGAACCCAAACCCATTTTCAAAGCCACGGACCCATTTCATTCTCTTCACATGATTTCTTCAATCTGCCAAAACCAAAATCAATAAAACCCATGTGCCACTTAAACCCACTAAGCCCTTATTCCCATTATACCCTCAACTACCTACTTATCCCCTTTTTCCCAAAACACCCCTATTAATCATATCAGATTTTTTATTCCCTCACCCCTCATTCACATGACCTCTCACCATATCCACATGCACCCCCTAGTCATTTACCCAATATACCCTTTTGCTCCATGGCACCTACTATTTAAAGAGAGATGAAGACCCCATTTGAAAAGGAATAAAAAGAGCTAAATAAATAGGAATTTTTAGAGAGAGAAAATTCTGGAGAAAAGTAGAAAGTTAGGTTAGAATAAATTAGGTAGAAATATTTGTAAATAGTTTTATTTTTATTTTTTTTAGATATTTGTGAGTGATAAATGTGTGAAATTCAATTGAGTTGATTATTGTTAGATGCTCATATTGGATGGATTGTATGCTTCAATTTGGAAGAGTAGAGTTCAACTTTCTCAAAGAGATTTGGTTTGCTTGTTCTCTTCCCTTCTCATTTATTTTATGCCTTTGATTATTAATTTGTCAAATCTTATACCATATGTTGATGTAAAAAATTAGATCACTATAATAATTCAATCACAGATAAATAAATGGGACAAAATATTTTAAAGTGGTTCAGCCTTATAAGAATGGCCTACGTCCATGTTGTTTTATTGCTGAGTGTTTGAGAATTCTCGATTACAAGAAATTCTGTTCTAGATTCGGTCCCTCTACATTGAGGATTGTACAATGTATTTATAGCCCCGAGGCTGTCATGTGAAAGGGTAATATATTAAATGATATACATATGAAAGGGTAATACATTTAATTCCCTCTTTGCGTGTGCGTCTGAATGATAAGCATTTAATGAATCAGTTGAACTGTTGGTTATCCAGCTATTAATGCTTTGTTCGAGATGCAGCTCGGACCGCCTGAGTTGCTCGGACCGCCTAAACTTCTCGGTACTCAAGAGTTCCTCGGAGAGGTATGTTTCTCGGAGCGTGTGAGTTCCTCGGAGAGATATGTTCCTCGGAGCATATGAGTCCCTCGGAGTATCATGGTTTCCTCGGAGCGTGTGATCTTCTCGGAAGTGCTTGTTGTTGCCATGTAGATAGCCACGTGTATTCATATGATTGGTCCAAGTCAACAGATTAAATTTGGTATCAACAGAAGCCCCCAATGTTTCATAGTTCAAAATTTGAGGAGTATGGAACATTCTTTCTCGGAATATGGTAGCTTTAAATAGTCTTCCTGATTTTTAGGAGCATTTCCCTTGTATTTATTTCTCCTTCCCAATTCGTAGAATCATGCTTTTTTGGACTTTTCTGCGTGCTTCGATTCCCGCGTCACTTTTCGTCTTTTTAGCCGCTATCGTTCGCTTTGATTCTCGCGTCAATATTTAATGCCCTTTTAGCCGTCGGTAAAGTAATCATCCTTTTTCGTTATCATTACTTCACCATTTCCCAAGGCAAGGTATTTAAACTTCACAGACACTCCCATCGTCTCTTACCTTTTCAAATTTTCGTCTTTTGAGTTTTACGTCGTCTCTTCCTACTCTCTTGTACGTTCATCTTTTCCATCGTTCGTTATCAGCAGATCCATTCTTTTCCTGTAAGATCTTCTTCCTTCATCTTTATTTCTTTATTCACCATGGTTTATCCTGTTGAGTCTCTTGAGAATTTTCGTTCTGATTTCTCCATTCCCTCTTTGGTTATCTTGGAAGAGCTTTCTGAGCCTTCTAATTACTTCCATTTGGCTGAGGGACATTGGTTCCCCAGTATCTTTTTTGCTGAGTGTGGATTTTCTTTTCTACCAAATGCCTTGTGTCTGGAATTCTGTCAGTATTTTGATGTTGTTCCTGCACGAATAGCTCCCAACACATGGAGAATAGTTAATGGGGTGCATAGGTTAAATCAAGTGCATGGAACTCGTATAGGAATTCAAGAAATCATGTAGTGTTATAGATGGGCAGTCAATGAAAATATTTATTATTTAAAAACTAGATTTTTAAACAGAGCCTTAGTAGTTAATCTCCCTGATGCCAATAGGGATTATTTTGAACACGGGGTTGTCATAAAAAATTGGCAACACCCTTCATTGACTGGAGATGAGGTTTACCAGGGTCCCAGATGCCCTCCTTATGGCAATGGGATAAGTTATTTTTATTTCATTTTATTTATTTTGAAACCATGTTTCTTTTGTGTTTGATAAAATGTTCCACTGATAACAATGTTTGCTTTTTTGCAGTTGATAACAAAAGAAAGTGCCCAAAAGAAGAAGATGTCAACATAAGGCATTTGAAACTTATCTGGAGTCTGCATCAAAGTGTTGCAGACGAGCATATTAGGTAGGCCTCGTATCTGCTCCAGTACAAGAGCTACACCACCTCCTTCACTGGTCGTCCTGTGATCAGTGAGGTAGAACCAGTACCAGCCTCTGCAAGTTCTTCGCCTGAATCTCATATTCCTTTGAGCGAAAGGATGAAGAGGATAAGACCTTCCACCTTGTTTGAAAAAAATGCCTTTGGTTCTGGAGAGGCAAAAAGGAGTAGGATTGATGTCCCAAGGGAGGGGACAAAGAAGACTGATGCAGCTCCTCCAGCTCCTCCTGCTAAAGTCGCCGAGAAGGTTGCTGATAAGCCCGCAGTGGCTCCGAGCAGCTCTGCTACTCCTGGAAAGGTGATTGTGATATCACCGACCAAGGGTTCTTCCTTGGTTGAATCTGTAGTTGTTCCCCCGAGGAGGCTGAAGAAAAGCTCCTCGATCAATTCGGCTGACACCACTACTCAGCCCCCAGCTGCTGGGACTGTAGTTCCCACTTTTGTTCCTTCGAGCTCTGCCATGAGCTCGGCGAAGTACCGGACCATTCTCGAGGTCCAAAGTAATGAAGATAATCTTACTCGGGACATGGTTACTTCTTTGGCTGCTCGTCATCTTGCTTCAGTAAGTCTCTTTACTTTGAACTTTTCATATTTTCCTTTGTCATTTCTTGTTTCTAACTTTCTTTCTTTTTCTGTTCATAGTTGACGAGCTGCTTTAATATAATCCTGAAAAAGGATGAAGCGATTAAGGTTTCTTGCTCCTCGTCCAGTGTGGAGGGAGCTATGGAAGAGGCTGTCAAGTCTTTGGAAGACTCTCGCCAGCAGTATGCCACTGATAAGGCTATCTGGGAGAAAAAGCTTGCCTCCTTTGAGCAAGAAAAAGCTCGAGCGGTTGATGCCTCCAAGGAGTTGGAGAAGAAAAAGACTGCCTTGGATAAGGCTAATAAAGAGCTTAAAGAGAAGCTCAGAGCTACAGAGGAGCTTGAGAATAAGCTCAAGGCTACCGAGGAGGATTTGGCTAAACTTCAGGAAGTAGGTCGGCAGAAGGAGGAGGCGGAAAATAAATTGAAGGCTGCTGAGAACCTGCTGTCCGAGAAGCTTGCCTTGGAGAAGACCAAGAGGAAAGCTGCTGTGAAGAAGTCCTTCAGCTCTGGCTGGGACAAGGGGTGGAACAAGGGGTGTGCTGCCATGGTATCTCAAGTGGACTATGGTAGTCTAAAGTACTTTAGAGATGGATGGGTTGCTGCCCTTCAGGAAATGAAGGTCGACGAGTCCTCCGAGCTCTTCCAGAGACATATCCTTGGTCCCCCTCCTACTCCAGAAGAATTAGAAGAGGACGAAGCTAACTCTGAGGAGTCTTCAATGGTGATGGGAGATCACCCCCAGCCATCTAGTATGCTACCGAGCAAGTTGTTTCTTCTTCTGAGCCACATCTGGTGCTCTCCGAACAACCCACAGTTCCCTCCGAGCAACCTGCTTCCTCTTCCCAACCTCCCGAGAAGGTTTTGGGAGATAAGGAAAAGGTGTAGTGTTGTTCGGGATTATTTTTATATTTTTCTTCTTTTGATCAATTGTAACTCAGAAGATGTAACTCTGAATTATGATCTAATAAAACTTGAACTTTTTTCCATACTGTTGTTCATCTTCTATTCATACTCTGCTTGTTGTTCTTATTGATGATTGCTCTTTCTTTCTCTGCTAGTTTCTGGCCAGGATGGATCTGCTATCTGCCAATGATACAAAGCTGATGCGGCAATGTAATGAATATTATAAGGCTGGTCACACAGACCTGAGTGCATAAGAAGTTATAGACATCCTCGGCCAAGATGCTTCAGAACAGGCAGTTGAAGCATATCAATACTTGAAATGTCTATTTGACCAAGCAGTGGCCAATAATGTGGCTTACTATAAAATGATCGAGGATCTCCAGTGCACCCTCGAAGACCTTAAGAATCAATACAAGGAATCAGCTGCCCTGTTGCATGAGGGTTACGAGAAGAAATACAAGTTGATCATGGCTGACAAGGGCTACGAGAAGCTTTTTGCTGAATATGATCTGAGGGAGAGGACTTTAAAGGGTGAGGTCGAGGAATGCAGACAGATTGCCAAGTTGCTGGAGCAAGAGAACAACAACTTGCAAAAAGAGCTATCTCAATTGAAGTCTGCAGCCTCCACTTCCAGTGCCTTGATCCCAGTGACAGACGAGGGATTCTCGTTCCTCGAGGTTGAGAATGCCAAGTTAAGGGACGAGTTAGAGACTTTGAAGAGTTCTGGAACCTCTACATCTTCTCGCGGTCGAGCAAGAGCTCCTCGGGGACGAGGAAGAGCAGCTCGGGTCCTTGTCGAGGAACAGAGAACTCAGTCTGCGTTAGAGAACCAAGCTTTCCAATTAATGGCGAAGAACCAGGCTTTGTCTGATATGTCAAAAAAAATTAGGGACTTGGAAAAATATCTCTCTGCGCAGAAGTCAGTCCTGGAGAATAAGGAACTTTTCATTAAGAGTCTCCACGAGCAGCTAGAAAGGCTAACATATCAATTCCACAAATAACCCAGGGAGTTCTGGATGGCTGGATGCAACGAAGTACTATTCCACTTAGATGATCGTATCCAGAATGCCAACAATGAGGGCTACAAGCAAGGCTGGCTGAATGCCTTAGGTGTGTTGAAGCTGGAACAAGGTCATTATTTGTGGCACTGCCATGATCCCGGGTTGCTCGACTTACCTGTGCCACCATACAATTTGGAGATGGAATGGATCCCTGCTCGGTCCATTCCTCGGAGCTTAATTTCAAAGTACCTCGGTGACTAAAATCTTCACTCTCAAATTGAGGTATCTCGTCCCGAGCATCTTTTAGATCGACCATCCGTGATGAATGTCAGGATGCCGAAGGATCTTAACTTTATCAATTCTCCTCAGTCTTTCAATGATCCGCCTGCTGGCGAGGAACCTGTGTCAAAAGAAGAAGGGAAGAAACCAGTAGAATAGGAATTTTTGATGTAACAGTTAGTATACAAATCAATGTAACTGTAATTTCATTATCAATGTAATTTGTTTTGAATTCAATGAAAGACTTTCATTTTTGTTTGCAAATCCTCATTGATATTGTCTTGTAGTTATCAAACACTTTATATTTATGCATATCTGTTAAAAAGATGGTAATATTGTGTTGTTCATCGACTAACATTGTAATAATTAAAAAGTTACAAGTATCAGTAATATTTCTTGATCACTTAATAATAAAGTAATGAGTATAAAAATGTTTAAAATTTTTCCAACCAACCAAGGTCATTAAATTATGCTTGTCGACCAGCTACAGTTAGTGGGTTTTTATCCCCGACCAGCCATAGTTAGTAAATTTTCATTGTCGACCAACTATGATTAGTGAGTTTTTATCCCCGACTAGCCATACTTGGTAGATTTTTATCTTTTTCATAAAATACATCCGACCAACCAAGGTCGATAAATTCTACTTGTCGACCAACTACAGTTAGTGGGTTTTTATCCCGACCAGCCATAGTTAACAACTTTTGCACTTTTTGGAATAATCTTACCTCCCGACCAACATAAGTTGGCATTTTCGAGAATGTACGTACCTTCCGACCAACATAAGTTGGCATTTGAAACTTATCTTGTTTCCTAGCCAAACAGGTTGGCATTTTTAGGAATATATCGTTTCCTAGCCAAACAGGTTGGCATTTTTAGGAATATCTTGTTTCCTAGCCAAACTGGTTGGCATTTTTAGGAATATATCGTTTCCTAGCCAAACAGGTTGGCATTTTTAGGAATATTTTGTTTCCTAACCAACCGAAGTTGGCATTTTTAGGAATATTTTGTTTCCTAACCAACCGAAGTTGGCATTTTTAGGAATATTTTGCTGAGCTTTGCCGAGTAGTGTGTAGCACTAGTATTCCCTAAAAAATTCTCAATAAAAGGAGAGACTTTGGCAGAATATCTTCATTTTATTCATACTGATGGAACTGTGCTACATATACATCACTGATAATACTTGCGCAGGTGCTCTGCGTTCCATGCATTCTTAAACTCCTCCCCCTCTAGAGTTGCTATTCGGTAAGTTCCTGGTCGAACAACTTCTGTAACTCGGTATGGTCCATGCCAGTTTGCCTCCAGTTTATTATGTTTTTGAATTACTTTCTTTAGCACATAATCTCCTTCTTTCAGGTCGCACTTCTTCACCCTCTTGTTGTAGAACAAAGCTGTTCGCTGCTGGTAAGCAGCATTTCTAATGGCTGCTTCTTTTCTAACTTCCTCGAGCATGTTTAAATCCAGTCTTCTCATTAATTCGCTGACAGGGGAATTGAAATTCAGTACCCTGTGTGTTGGGAGGCCCAACTCGGCAGGTATGACAGCTTCACTTCCAAACGCCAGCATGTATGGTGATTCTCCAGTTGCTACTCGGGGAGTAGTTCGGTAAGCCCAAAGTACTGATTGTAGCTCGTTGATCCAGTTTGATTTTGCATTGTCCAATCGTTTCTTCAAACCGTTCAGCAGCGTTCTGTTTGTCACTTCAATTTGTCCATTGCTTTGAGGATGGCCTGGTGCTGAATGAACCTTCAAAATGTTTGACTGATGATAATAGGCGGCAAACTCCTCATTATCAAATTGTGTTCCATGGTCTGTGATGAAGGCATGAGGGAGACCATATCGGCAAATGATGTTCTTCCAAAAAAATTAGTACACCTTCTCGTACGTCATATCAATGAGTGGCTCAGCTTCTATCCACTTAGTAAAATAATCCACTGCGACGATGAGGTACTTGAACCTTCCTCGGGTCGTTGACAGTGGTCCAACCAAATCTATCCCCCACATGGCAAATGGCCACGGGGAAGTTATGGGTGTCAACAACGCTTGTGGAGTTCTTCGGATGGAGGAGAAGCGCGGCACTTATCACACTTCTTGGCATATGCTATACAATCAGCCCTCATCGTCGGCCAGTAGTATCCCTGCGTCATCACCCTTTGCAAAAGCGTTCGACCTGCTACATGTGCTCCACAAGACCTTTCATGGATTTCTTCAATCAATTCTTTCACCTCGAAGGGATGCACGCATCTCTGCAAACCTGCCATAATTCCCCGTCTATATAAAACACCATTAGTTAGTACATACCGAGCAGCTTTAAACTTCAATTTCTTGGCTACGAGCTTGTCAATTGGAAATTCTCCCTCCCCGACATACGCCCTGATGGGATCCATCCAAGATGGTCCCAAATCAAGGGTGATAGAGTTCATCGTCAGATCTTCATCTATACTCCGACCAACTAACACTTCAATTGGGATTATTTGCCGTAGCTCGGTGCGAGTAGCTGATACTAGTCGAGCTAGGGCGTCTGCTCTCGCATTCTCCATTCTTGGTATTCTGACCAGCTGAATAGCGGCAAATTCTGACACCAACTCCTTTGCCTTTGCATGATATCTGATCATTAATTCTCCTCTAACTGCATATACTCCCATCATTTGGTTTACAATCAATTGAGAGTCGCTGAAGATCACAACCTGCTGCGCCTCCATAATTTTTGCCAAATTAAGCCCTGCAATCATGGCCTCATATTCAGCCTCATTGTTGGAAGATTTGAATTGGAAATGCAAGGCGTATTCCATGTCGACCTCGTCCGGAGTGCTCAAAACTATCCCCGCACCACATCCTGCAGTGCAAGATGAGCCATCTACATATAGCCTCCATATAGGTAACTCGTCTTCAAATTTCTGATCAGTCAGAGTTCCTCGGTGAAATATTTGCTGCTTCTTTTCATCCTTCCTGGTTTTTTCTCGCTCCTCGTCGATCATTTTTTTCTTGCCCTTTTACCAACCGGAGTTGGTCTGAGCTCGAATTTAATGATCCTGTAACATCCACTTGCCCTTTTACCAACCAGAGTTGATCTGATCTAGTGTTTGTCGATCCTGTAGCATCCACAGGTTAATCAGCGAGCAACTTTTGTTCCTCGTCCGGAGTTCTCACAACTATCTCGGCATCACTTCCTGTAACATCCACACGCCATTTTACCAATCGGAATTGGTCTGAGCTTGTGTTTGTTGATCCTGTAACATCCACAGGTTGATCAGCGAGCAACTTTTGCTCCTCGGGGGTATCAGGATAGGTGAACTCCGCTATAAAGTCTGCTACAGCCTGCTCTTTTAGCGATGATCTGGGTTCATAAACTATATCATATTCACCGAGCTCTATTGCCCAGTACATCAATCTCCCTGATTTTTCTGGCTTATGAAGGGCTTGTCTCAATGGCACATCGGTATATACTACTATAGTATGAGCCTGAAAGTATGGCCTCATTCTCCTACTCGCCTCAATCAGTGCCAGTGCTAATTTCTCCAGCCTTGGATATCTGATCGCTGCTCCTCGGAAGGCCTCACTTGTGTAGTAAATTGGCTTTTGTACTCCATTCTCCATTCTGATCAACGCCGAGCTAACTGCATTCTCGGACACTGCAAGGTACAAATACAATTTTTCTCCCATCACCGGCCTGGACAACAATGGAGGTGCTCCCAAGTATTTCTTCAAGTCTTGAAAAGCCTTTTCACATTCATCATTCCACTCAAAAGTCTTTCTGAGTGTCTTGAATAATGGGAGACATCTATTAGTTTCTCGTGACACAAATCTTTTGAGTGTCGCTACTCGTCCAGTGAGGCTCTGTACTTCCTTCTTCGTTGTTGGAGATCGCAGCCCTAATAGAGCTTTGATCTTTTCAGGATTTGCTTCAATGCCTCGTTGATTGACAATGTACCCGAGGAACATGCCTTCTCGTACTCCAAATATGCACTTTGCCGGGTTCAGCTTCATTTGATATTTATCTAGTTGATCAAAAGTTTGACTTAAGTCAACTAGATGATCGACAGCTTTCTTGCTTTTTGTCATCATGTCGTCAACATAGACTTCCATATTGTCACTGATTTGTTCAGTAAAGACCTTGTTCATCAGCCTCTGATATGTCGCACCTGCATTTTTTAAACCAAAAGGCATAACATTATAACAATAAGTTCCCCTAGGGGTAATGAAAGAAGTACTCTCCCTGTCTTCAGCTTTCATTTTGATCTGATTGTAACCATAATAAGCATCCATGAAGCTCAGCAACTCGTGTCCCGAGGTAGCATCCACCAGTTGGTCAATTCGGGGAAGTGGAAAGTGATCCTTTGGGCATGCTTTGTTGAGGTCGGTGAAGTCTACACACATCCTCCACTTGTTGTTATTCTTCTTCTTTACCATCACCACATTAGCTAACCAATCTGGATATTTTACATCTTCAATAAAACAAGCTTTCTGGAGCTTCTCTACTTCCTCCTGTATAGCTTGATTCTTCTCGGGACTGAATACTCTTCTTCTCTGCTTCACAGGCTTGATCTCCTTATTCACATTGAGCTCATGATATAAGAATTTCGGGTCTATCCCAGGCATATCTTCATGACTCCAGCCAAAAGTTTGTCTTCTGCTTCTAAGGAAAGTTATCAATTCTTGTTTTAATGAGGCTTCCAACAAAGAACCTATTTGAGTAGTTCGCTCAGGGTGCTCGTCGTCCAGAATGATATTTTCAGTAGCTTCCACCACTTGACCCTTCACGAGTTGCGACTCATCTCGAGGATCCAATGTTTCAATTTTTGCACCTTCATATACTTGATAGGTAGTAGTCTTTTTCTTTAATTCTTCCAGTTCCTCTTGCTCGGCGGATGAATAATAGCATTCCCGAGCTACTCTCTGATCACCTTTCTCAACTCCTACTCCAAAGTTTGTTGGAAATTTTAGGCACTGATGCACTGTAGATGGTAGAGCCTCAAACTTCTTCAATCCTACTCTTCCCATGATGATATTGTACGATGACTGGACATTCTTATCAATCACGAAGAATCGTATTCTTTCTGTCCAACAAGCAGGCCACGTACCAATGAATATATCCAACTTGATCGTCCCAAGTGGAAATACTTTCTCGCCAGCAAAACCGATGAGGGGTCGGTGGTAAGGCTCCAGTTGAGATAACTTTAGATTTAAACTATCGAAACACGAGTAGAACATGATGTCTGCCGAGCTACCGTTGTCAACCAGCACTCTTGAAATCATTACCTCCTTCATTCTCATCTTGATCACCAATGGATCATCGTGAGGATATAAAACACCTGCAAGGTCATTTTTTGAAAAATCGATGACCAATTTTTCCTTGTTCACCTTTCTCGGGCGATCTTCCTCAGCTAAATTTATTTGCTGAATGTATGAGCAAGCTTGAGCCTCACCGAGGTAAGCTTTTCTTTCTGCAGTAAGGTCTCCTCCTCCTGCATCTCCTCCTGTAATAACATTGCAATCAAATGACCCAAAGCGTATTGAAAATACCTCTCGTTCTGGCTGCCTTGGTTTCTTGGGAAGATCGGGGTCATCCTCTGGATCAACTTCGTAGTTTCTCTTCTTGTTCTCCTCTGCCCGACGAGGAGATCTAGACCTCTCTCTAGTTCGGTCGTTATTTCTTCTTTCGCCTCCCCGATCAACATACTTTGCTAGCTTTCCTTATCAGATGAGTGTTTCAATCTCATTCTGAAGAGCTATTCAATTTTTGGTCATATGGCCATGATCCTTGTGGAACTTGCAATACTTTTCCCTATTCCTCGTGTCAGGGTCTGCCTTCATTTTCTTTGGCCAGTTTAACTCCTCGCTGTTCTTAATTTCTTCCAGGACGTGGTTGATATTTTTCTTCAAAGGTGTGTAATTATCAAATTTCCTCAAGACCTCCCATGGCGATCTATGTTTAGATTGTTTATCACTACCATTGTTCTTATGTTCTTTCTTCTTAGCTTTGTCACCTTCCACCTTGGTTTCCTTGGTGTCCATATTCTTCTTCGCAGACATAGCCTCCTCGGCATTCATAATCTTGGACGCTTTTCCCATCAGGTCCAACATGGTTCGAGGTGGATCTTTGGCCAAAGTGTAGTACAACTTGTTTGGCAGCAGTCCACTCATCAAAACGGTAATCGCTGTCTTCTCCTCGTAATCAATGACTTCGAGTTTCTCGTTATTAAAACGAGTTATATAATCTCTGATACTCTCACCAACTTTTTGTCTAACACTTAACAAATGGGCTGCTCGCTTAACTGGCTTTGCGCCAAAGCAGAAATTCCCAATGAATAACTCGGCCAGTTAAAGAATAGTTGAAATCTTACCCCGAGGAAGATTATTATACCATATCTGAGCAGATCCGGTAAGAGTTCCCGAGAATGCCGTGCATCTCATCACATCTGGGACAACATAAATGTCGGCAGCAACTTGATATTGTTCTATATAAAGGACATGGTCAATCTTCCCATCATACTTGGGAGTCACAACAGATGCTTTGAACTTTGACAGTGTTGGAAAATCAACAATATCGTGGACAAAAGGTGTTCCTCGAACAAAGGTTCGTTGTAGAGGGTTCTTGGACCTAGCCATTTCCCCCAATCTATCCTCCAGCCTCTGAATAGATCCTTTCCATGCATCATTTCCTTCCTCGGACCTATCGGTTCGAGCAACTGATCGCGTTGAAGTGGCTTCCTGCGATTTATCTCGATGAGCAGCTGGTCGGTCATAAGATCCATCTTGACGAGCAGCTGGTCGCGACTGGGCAGATCCTTCCCTTAAATCTGATGGTCGTCAAAAGCTCCTCGACGCTGCATTAAGAGGACTTTTGTTCCTCCTAGGGCCTAATTGGTCGAAAGGAGAAGCCCTACTTAACCTTTCCAATGCACTGGTCCTTTCCGGGGAGAGGGTGACGCGTTGTTCAGTATCTGTGGCCCGTACTGACGAAGTTCATCCAGGTTGATAAGAAGAATCTTCAGATTCCTCATTGGGATATGAATTAGTACGCCTAGTATGCGAAGAAGGCGCACGAGTATTTCTTTGAATGCTTCGTGGTTCGGAATGGGCTGATGCATCACCATGGAGGGTTTGGATGAGTTATCGCATTGTTTCTTGCATGACGGTCTGGCCCTGAGCCAGATTTGCCATTATTCCAGTCAGATATGGAACAATTGGTGGAGCAGATAGATTTGGAGGGGTTCCAGTGTTTCGATTGCTGGATTCAGGAATATCAGCCATTGGTAATGGATTGTTTTTAGTGAGAAAACGATATTACCAGTCGTTTCCCACAGACGGCGCCAATCTGTTGATGTAAAAAATTAGACCACTCTAATAACTCAATCACAGATAAATAAATGGGACAAAAGATTTTAAAGTGGTTCAGCCTTATAAGAATGGCCTACGTCCACTGTTGTTTTATTGCCAAGTGTTTGGGAATTCTCGATTACAAGAAATTCCGTTCTGGATTCGGTCCCTCTACAATGAGGATTGTACAATGTATTTATAGCCCTGAGGCTGTCATGTGAAAGGGAAATACATTAAATGATATACATATGAAAGGGTAATACATTTAATGCCCTCTTTGCGTGTGCGTCTGAATGATAAGCATTTAATGAATCAGTTGAACTGTTGGTTATCCAGGTATTAATGCTTTGTTCGAGATGCAGCTCGGACCGCCTGAGTTGCTCGGACCGCCTAAGCTTCTCAGTACTCAAGAGTTCCTCGGAGAGGTATGTTTCTCGGAGCGTGTGAGTTCCTCGGAGATATCTGTTCCTCGGAGCGTATGAGTCCCTCGGAGTATCATGGTTTCCTCAGAGCGTGTGATCATCTCGGAAGTGCTTGTTGTTGCCATGTAGATAGCCATGTCTCTTCATATGATTGGTCCAAGTCAGCAGATTAAGTTTGGTATCAACACCATGTTAGGCTAAATCCCCTTTCAAGGGGTGGGGAAAACCCTTATTTGATGTTATTTTAGTTTAATTAGTTTGATTACTTAAAAATTCCTTTTGAATGTTAATTTTCATCCCTCACCCTTAAATTTACGCCTCAAGAGAGGGTAAATGATTTTTGATAGAAAATCGAAATTCTAGTTATAATACTAATTTTAGATTCGAACTAGAGATAGGTGTTTCTTAAGTGGGGTATTATAACTTGAATTTCAACTCTAAAATTATTTTCTAAGATTTACATGAATTTTAATTGATCGATCCTATCGGGTGATTAATTAAAAGGAGTCTAGATCTATTTTTCTAGAGTTGTGGGGGGTTAAACTTAATTTTCTAAAAGATTACTATGATAATTACACTTACAACGAGAGTTGATTTGTAATTTTGATATTAATTTGGGAGAATTCAAATAATTAAATTAATTAATTAGAATAACTAAAATTTGTGGTGTAATCCCACTCCTTGATTGTTCTCACAATTATTTACCTCATTTATCTCTTATTTTTAGTGGTAGACTTTATTTTTCATTTTAGTCATTTTCTAGTTAGTTATTATCATATTACATTTAGTTTAGTTTAGTTTAAATCATCACCACACCCAATTGTTTTAATATTTAAAAAAAAGCTAAAAAAAAGTAGAAAAGTCAAAAAGCACAAAAAGAAATAGAAAGTGAAATACAATTTTGTTCCCTTTGCTTTACAACCTTGAAAGTGGATTAATACCCTTATTTACCACTACACTTGAGATTGTATTATTTTATAGGTATTATAAGGTTTTGACTAACTTGGCATGCTTCAACAACAACGACATACAAAAAGTCTAGTTATCAAATGGCGTCGTTGTCGGGGGACTAAAAGCAAGTTATCAAATGGCGCCATTGCCATTCTTGGGATCGTGAAGCTCGGAGCGGATTCAATTTTGTAGTTCATTTATTTCCTATTTTTTGTTGCATTTTAGTACCATTTTTCTTTATTTTAGAAGGCTTGCATTAGGATTATTCTATTCCTTGACTTGTATTGCGATGCTTAGAGACACCTTTATTTTATTTTTTTCATTTTTAATTTGTAATAATTGAAGAAAACGTGCTAGGGAAACCGAACAAGGTAGAGAGAGGGCGTCCAAAGGCAAGGATTTAGAAGGCTCTCTACCTTGGGTCGGTAGGACTCCCGGGACCGACTGAGATAGACGTATTCTCCCCCCGGTCGACTCAAAATTTTCGGCACCCCACGACCTAAAAACCGTGGGAGGTACATTTTCTAAACCCTCGCACCTCTCATGTTAGCGAGTCCATTATTGTGTGTACTTGTGTGCTCTTGTGTGATTTTATTCTCGCATTATTTTTTTGAATGGTGTGATGAATTAAATTACTAAGACCTACACCCGGTCACTCACGAGAAGGGATTTCATCGCCCGACTCACTCGCTTACCAATTGTGTGCTACCCTAGCCATCACTAAATTTAAAATCCATCAACTAAGTAGCCCACTAGGAGAATATTTTGCAAAGGCGATCACTAAAATATTTTCGTGATTTTTTATCCCCTGCGGACTTAATTAAAATTTGACTACCCCTTTCACTAAATTTAAAGATAAAAATTGGCTATGTGCTAGTTAGGAAATTTTCTAGACTTGTGTGTGTCCAATTCATTTTTCGGTAGTCGAGTTTTAGTGAGTTCGTCCATATTTTCCCCACATTTTCTTCTAAAAAAAATCCAAAAATATTTTCTTTCACTTTTATAAAAACAAAATCCAAAAATATTTTCTTTCTTTCATTTTAGAAAAATCCAAAAATATTTTCTTCCTTTATTTTTCACAAAAATACAAAAATATTTTCTTTCTCTCATTTTTAGAAAAATCAAAAGATATTTTCTTTCCTTTTGAAAAAATTTAAAAAAAAAAAAAATATTTCTCTCCTCATGGCCGAAGAACGTCCTTTACGGGACTACTTTGGTCATTTTCCATTGACACGTGTGAGAGTGATCCCGAGTCGTCTCTTTATGATATTTTTAATGGTTTCACCTCTCTCACAAGTCCCGTTGATACTCTTGACCCGTCCATGCACGCACCTCATTTTCCATCACCCTCGGTGTCAAGTGTTGACGTGTATCCTCCTTTGTTGTCCACCCACTGTTATTATGCCGATCACATGTCCCATGAGTGCCCTTACATTCCATATCCATATGAATTCACTATGGAACATGTGTATCCATATGACACTGTTCCGGAACCCACCTCGGTCTACTATCCCGATACACTCGATCCCGAGTTGTGTGAGTACCCGAGTTATTCGTGGAGGCCTGATCAACCTTCCATGCAATACGAATACCAACCTGATGTTGTGGATCCTCACACGTTCCCACAGTCGTCATGGAAACCTTGTGCACCCGTTCTCGATCAGTTCCCTCACTACGCACCCCATGCGCATCAACCAATTGTCCATCACGAAGGCGATCCTTTCGTGTATTATGAACTTGGCCCCACCCCACACACATCATTTGAGTATTCTCCATACACTCACGATAGTAGTGCGTTGTGTCCACCTCACCCACCCATTGTCCCATCTACCCCGGACGGTACCATCTCCCCAATCTCAAACCCCCTGCCGGAGCCTTTTCGACGTGATATTCTGCGACCAACTCCGATCCAAACAAACTAGAAATCGAAGCTACCTCCGGTGCCTGCCTTCGGCAGGCTCCCAACCCTGCAGCCCCTCGCCCGTCTTACCCCCTTCTACCTCCGCCACGACCCGCCAAACACCAACTCGTCCTGCGACCCCGTCGGCGTTCCCCACCGTCACCAACTTCCCCGGTGGCTATCCCTACTTCACCCCTTATACCTCCTGCCTCCGGTGAAATCCCAACCGAGACCTCCTCTGATCGCAACCCTTGACCTGCCCAAGCTCCAATCCAACACATTCCTTCTTCAAAGCCAAAACCCATATAACGCCCAAATCCATTTGAACCCATTTAACTCAAGCCAAAATCGTGACCTGCACAAAACATACAAAAGACCAAAATCGACTAATACCCACATGCCAAATAAACTCACTTACCCTTTTTCCCAATTTTACTCCCAACTACCTACTTATCCCCCTTTTCCCAAAATACCCTTTTAACTCATCTTTCCCTCATGTCTTCCCAACTACCCTCATGTGCGCCCATATGAGATTTTATTACCTCACACCTTTGCCATGCTCATGTGCTTTCATCCTCACTCAATTTTACCAATACCCAATTTACCCCTTGCCTCATTGCACCTATAAATTGAAGAATTGGGCCATTTTCAAAAAGAGATCTCAAAATTAGTTTTAAGCTTAGTGTGATAAAATTCTCTCCACTCCTCTATGTTGAATATTTGTATTTTTAGCAAATACCTCAATATAGAGGTGTGTAGTGAAAATTATCTCTAGGATAAATTTCACCCCACCTCTTTATATTGAGGTATTGCATTTTTAGCAATTAATTCAAAATAGATTGATGTAGTGAAATTTATCCCTTATGGGAGGTAAATTCTAATCCATTCCTTTATGTTGAGATATTGCATTTTTAGCAATTATCAAAATATAAATTCATGATCTAGAATTTATTTCTTTGGGTGATTTCTAATGTACTATTTTATAATGTTAGGATTTGCATTTTTAGCAAATCTCTTTTATTATTTAATTGTTCATTATGAATTCATCCACTATCTTTTTTATTTTTATTTTATAATTTTTAGTTTAGATTTAAAAGATAGCTTGGTAGAGAGAATTGTAGAGAGAGAAATAATATTTTAGTGTAAGTTTTTAGATTAGATTTTTTTTTTAGATAGTTGGGAGAAAATAAATTGTTGTGAGGATTAAATTGAGTTAGATTCTTGATGTAATTTTATTTGAATCATTCAAATTAAGGGATGTGAATTTCAACTCATGGATTGGAGATCAATTAAGCATCAAGAGATTGAGGTTTGATTGTTCTTTTCTCTTCTCATTTATTTTATGCCTTTGATTATTAATTTGTCATATTTCATATCATGTTAGGCTAAATCCCCTTTGAAGGGGTGGGGTAAAACCCTTATTTGATGTTATTTTATTTTAATTAGTTTAATTACTTGAAAAGCCTCTTTGAATGTTAATTTTAATCCCTCACCCTTAAATTTACGCCTCGAGAGAGGGTAAATGATTTTTGAGAGAAAATCGAAATTCTAGTTATAATACCCATTTTAGATTCGAACTAGAGATAGGGGTTTCTTAAGTGGGGTATTATAACGTAAATTTCAAGTCTAAATTTATTTTCTAAAATTTACATAAATTTTAATTGATCGATCCTATCGGGTGATTAATTAAAAGGAGTGTAGATCTATTTTTCTAGAGTTGTGGGGTGTTAAACTTAAATTTCTACAAGATTACTATTATAATTACACTTGCAACGAGAGTTGGTTTGTAATTTTGATATTAATTTGGGAGAATTCAAATAATTAAATTAATTAATTAGAATAACTAAAATTTGTGGTGTAACCCCACTCCTTGATTGGTCTCACAATTATTTACCTCACTTTATATCTTATTTTTAGTTTAGACTTTATTTTTCATTTTAGTAACTTTCTAGTGGTTGTTTTCATCTCATATTTTAATTTAGTGTTATTTCATCTCACCTCACCCAAGTGTTTTAATATTTGAAAAAGAAAATAAAAAGTGAATTACAATTTAATTTGTCTCTAGCTTACCCCATTGGAAGTGAATTGATACCCTTATTTACCACTACACTTAAGTTTGTTTTATATTTGTAGGTAATTGAGGTTTTGATTAGAAGGAGCTTGTAGAACAATGACAAATACACCGAAAAGTCTTTTCTATCAAGTGGAGCCGTTGTCGAGGATCGAACCCGGGTCAACCGCGTGACAGGCGGGAATACTTACCACTACACTTGAGATTATTATTTTGACACGCGACACGTGTGAGAGTGATCCCGAGTCGTCTCTTTATGAGATTTTTTGTGGTTCGGCTCTCTCATGAGTACCGTTGGTACTCTTGACCCATTTATGCAAGCACCTCCTATTCCATCACCCTCGGTGTCATGTGTCGGCGTGTCGCATCCTTGTGCACCCATTTCTGATCAGTCCCCTCACTACGCACCCAATGAGTATCAACCAATTGTCCATCATGAAAACGATCCTTTCGTGTATGATGAACTTGGTCCCACCCCACATACTTCCTTTGAGTATTCTCCATATAGTCATGATCAAAGAGAGTTGTGTCCACCTCACGATAGTAGCGAGTTGTGTCCATCTCACCCACCACCAGCCCCCGTCACTCCACCACCACCATCATCCACCTCCACTCTCGAAACCCTCTTGCTAAAGTTCATACTTCAGCAAGGGCACGCCACTCAAATTCAAACTCAAGCTCTCCAAAGGCTTGAACAAAGTCTAAATGAATTGGAGTGTGAGCGAGAGTCGGACATTCACGTGGCCCCACCCCTCGTTGAAATCGAGTGTGACGATTATGTGTCCTCTTGTGACACGAATTTTGAGTGTGACCAACCCTATCCTCCTGAGAATCTCGATGTTGTGACCATTCCATGGTTCGGGCCCCAAGTCGACAATTGTGTTGACTTACCTTTAGATAGTGAGCCTGATCTAATCCCACCATATACACATGAACCCCACCTTGAGGTTCATATTCACCTTCACCCTTACCCTAATACCCACCCGCCCATGGTCCACCGATGCTTTGCATCGCGTGATGCATTTTGCTATACAAGTGCATTGACCACTTTAGCCTGTTTCCAACGAGACTGACGATTCAGTCTTGTGTGGGGGTGATTCTCATCACCCAATTTTTCTGCCAGCCCGAGCTTTCTTAGTTCCTATGTTTAGGGTGAGAATGGTTCAGTCTGGAAGAAGACATTAAACTTAGTGCTACCAGGAGGCAGCCCGCGTTTCTTGTACTAGTATCATCCTGTTTGGGGGTGGTGTTTCACATCACCCAATGCTTTATCATACTTATAGACTTGTACACATTTTTTTCTCACTTCTTATTCAGGTTTATTATTGGCGATATCTGTCCACTTCATTAGCGGTTCATTCTGGTAATCTCTTTCCTACCTTCTGCTCTCAATTTTAAAAATCATTTTACTTAAACATCGAGGACGATGTTCCTTTTTGTTTGGGGGTGGGGAATTTTATCAAAATCGTACCTCTTTTGAAAATTTTTGAGTTTGAACCTGATTTTTAAAATTTCGTGCAGTTTCTTTCATCTCACTCATTGATGTGAATTTCCAATCATCCATCTTTCAAAAGTCTAGGAATCAAGCTAGAGAATATTTTTTCTAAATAGCTTATGTAATACTTAACAAGGCATTTTGCACCATGAATTTCTAGACTCAACAAAATTTGCGCACTTATCATGTCACTACGGTTAAGAGTTAAAGAGTACTACAATTCTATAGAGAACCTTAAGGATCACTAGTGGGGACTTTAGCTTGTGAGATTCGTGCATTTCACCTTTCAGAGTGTTTTACGCAATCTCCGAGTCACAAGTTGATTCAACTTCGTTTGGGTCCGCACTTTAATTGTTGTATGATCTCATTATTCTTCAAATTTTGGCTCGATCACTGAGAATGACATCTTTTTCGAGTTTTAAGAAATGCGTGTCTTGAAATTTGTCCCGATCCCTAGGATTTTCATCCATACACTTACCACTTTTCCCCATATCATATTCCCATTAATTTCACCCATTACTTTCCCATATTTCATATACATTTCCGACACCATCCATTTATCATTCCACTCATATATCATCCATTATTTTGAGAAAAAGAGTGTTGATTCCATATGTTAAATGTCTTCAGTGTTGGTTTGAAAAGTGAAAGGAAAAAAAAAGAAAAAAAAAAGAAAAAAAGAAAAAAGAGAAAAACATAAAAATAAAAAAAAATAGAGAAAAAGAAAAGAAAAATCGAAAAAAGAGAGAAAAGAAAAGAAAGAGAGTTTGTAGTTAGTAGTTAGTTTTGAAATAAAGATATTTGTGCCTAAAGTATATACACTCTTCTATCACATCCATTTTTCATCCATTTCACATCGCATATCCATTATCCATCATATCACTATCCTACCTACCTACCTCATCGCATCCATCCTACCTATCATATCCTTCTCATTCCATTTCATTCCCCCTCACCCATTATCATCCATATATTCCCCTAGGTGTTCGGACAAATGAAAGTCAACGTGGTGAATAACTCGACGTTCTCACTATAATGATTAACATTCTTTCATGAGATCAATTTTCTTTCAAATTGTTCGTTCTTTCTTATGTGTGTGTGAGACGTTTGAACTTGCTTAGATTTACTCACCTCCTCACACACAAGAGCGATACACTTACCCTAAGCACCCAAAACTGTACATTTTATACCCCGAATAGACGTACTTTAGTTGCTAATTCTTGACAATATGGGTCTTATGCGCTTAATTGTTCAATATGCAGGCTTAATTGTAGTTGCGATGTCAAAGGCTATATTTCGAAGCAATTTGCAGTTAAAATGGAGCTAAATACCCTTACCCTAGCCTAACCTAAACCTGCCCTAAACCCTGTGTGTGTTTTGTTTGTCTTTTTATCATTTTTTAGATTTTTAGTTTGAGTCATTTTTATTTTTAGGATTTATTTTAGATTTATTTAATATTTTCTAGGTTTTATTTTATTTTATTAGTATTGTTGACGCCACTAAAATGGCAGATAAATGATGAGGATGAGATTGAAGATGAAACTATAAACATTCACATCAAACATATAAGAGACAAGGATTTTTAAAGTGGTTCGGCTATGAATAAAGCCTACGTCCACTGTTATTTTATTCCCAGGGGTTTACAATAGCACAATATGGTGTAGAGAGAGGGAGAAAAAGGGTGTGGATCTTGTGTATGGTGTCTCTCGAATCTCTTGGATCTCTCGGATCTCTTGGATCTCTCGGATCTCTTGGATCTCCTGGATCTCTTGGATCTCTCAGATCTCTTGGATCTCTCTTGGATCTCTCTTCCTTTTGGCTAAGGGAATACATGTATTTATAGTGGTGGGGGATAAAGAGATTCATTGTATGTAGACATTTATACATTATGTCTACATTCAACGAATCTAATTGTTGAATTGCTTGGTATGCTATGTGTTGTCATTTACAGTATAAATGTACATTAATGCTCATTAAATGCGTAGTTATCCTTTGATCTTCCCGGTTGGTATGCCGACCAACTCTCCTCGGGTGCCGACTAACTCTCATCGGGTACCGACCAACTCTCCTCGGGTGCCAACTAACACTCCTCGGGTGCTGAATATTTCCACGTAGGATGACATGTGTCCTTTTCTGATTGGTCCTCGTAGATGGAGAATTTTTGCGTTAACAGAATCCCCCAATGCTCCATGCTTGATGGTTTACTTGAAAGGATGGAGTATTTATTCTGCAGTGTTGCTCGGTGCTCATGAAATTCTTGATCTACCTTCTTGATTTGTTCAACATAAAGTGCATTATCTCTTGGACGACATATGATGCAGATTGATCCATGGTTGCTAATCTTTCTTTTGAGGAACTCCGTGTTCTATGTATCACCCCTGGGAATTCGGATGCAGCCATGCCATAGTATTCAGCTTGTAGCTTGTCATAATCTTCAAGTATGTTGATTGGTTTGCCAGCCGACCAACTGCTTCCTGTGTCGAGCAACTGAATGCTAACTTTACGTGCTTGATTTTTCTGATTTATGCTCCTCTGAATACTTTGTCGAGTAACATACTAGCTTTTGAACCCAACTCTTCAATTTTGTTAGTACCAAGCTAGTGGTGGACTTCGAAACATTTTCATTCAACTTCTTCTTCATTATTGGTCGGGACAGTAGTAAAGATCTCAGTGTTGTAGATGCTGAATTTGACTCCTGAACTTCAATATGCCTCCGTGTAAGTTTGTGGAGTTGAATTTGATACTCGACTGCATGATGTTATGAGAATGTGCCACCGAATGAACAACTAAATTTGTAATAGAAGCCCCTAAGTGTGGAATATGAACTTTGATTACTTTCTTGGCCTTGAAATATGTTGGTCTTGCTGGAAAAATAAGGCCGAGGAAAATTTCCATGAAATGACTCCTTGAGATCTTTGCATGTTTGCATTTTTTGGCTTCTATTATTTAACTCAGTTCAAGTGTTTAAGAAGAATATATGTTGACATTTCAATTATGAATTTCTACATTTCTTCCATCATATGACTCTTGTCGGCTTTTGAAAAATCTGTTTGAATTCCAACTTGGGAATTTCTACATGTGTTCTTTAGCTCAGTACGAGTGTTTGAGGAATAGATGTTTGAATTCTTAATTAGAAAGGCCTACATGTATCTCTTCTCTTAATTCGATTAAGTCAAGTATGAAGCTCTATGCCCAGGATTGGGGCATGTATGAAATGAATCTGACGGTGCCAATTGAATTGTTGTTTGCAGTCTTGCTGCTGTGTTGTGTGCAGTCTAGCTGCGTTGTTTTTGTTCGGTATTGACCTTTTAAGGTCTTTATGTGCTGTTGATGAGCATCCAAGAATTATACTGGGCAGATAATTTTGCCTGAGCACCTGTTGAGGCTGAATCATATAAAAATTACGATTAGAATAATTATTCAGCCGACCAATATATAGTGTGCATCGGCTTCAATATTGGACAATTTAAATTTCCAGATAATAATATGAGAGATAACAATCAAAATATCTTGTGTTCTTATAAAAATATGATGTACATAAACGTGTCTCCATAAAAATCTTTAACGGACTTGTGATTATGAAATTTTCGTTTATTCATATTTGAAATAAAAACCGATCCACTAATTTAATAAAATCGTGATTTGTAATATTTTGCAGATTTGATAAATAAAAAATTGGACAACTAATTTATGTTTATAATCATAAAAAGCATGACTGAATCAAAAGATGTATGTATGTACAACATATAATTGATTATTCATATATGGATAAAATTGATCGTATCAACACAATTACATAATATGATTAGTTGTGCAGAGAATATAGTTTTCTTGAAGAGAGAGAAAATGGGTCTGATTCAATTCATGTTAATATCGGAATGGAAAATACATAATCGTTCTTAATGCTTATCCCTATCCTAACATATTTGTTCAGAAAATCTTGAAGTGGATCCATAGATGCAAGGATTTGTATAATATTTATGAGTATAAAATTCACCAGATCCTCAAATTGAAATCGATCACACAGTTAGTGCATATAAAAATTATGACTAAATTAAAAGATTTTCAAATGAATCAAATTTGTATATACTCATATAAAAGATATTTATAAATATAGAGAAATTATGTTATCTCCTTAAAGAAGAAATAATATAATATGTACACAAATTTCTCAAACTTTGTGATTATGAAATGTACATTTATGCAGATTTATAAAATTAGATTCAACAATTTGTGAATATAAAATTATGATTGAATTAAAAGATGTATGCACAATATATAATTGATTTGATCTCTAATTTTATGGATATAAACATATAAGAATCATGATTTGAACAAAAAGATGCGTGCATATAACTAGTTATACGTAGAGAAGATAAAAACTTAGCTTTTGATGGAGAACGATGCATGTAACACGTTCCCACAGACGGCGCCAATCTGTTGAAGACAGAAAATGGCCACTGCCATTTTAGTGGCGTCAACAGTAGATAAATGATGAGGATGAGATTGAAGATGAAGATAAACATTCACATCAAACATATAAGAGACAAAGATTTTTAAAGTGGTTCGGCTATGAATAAAGCCTACGTCCACTGTTATTTTATTCCCAGGGGTTTACAATAGCACAATATGGTGTAGAGAGAGGGAGAAAAAGGGTGTGGATCTTGTGTATGGTGTCTCTCGGATCTCTTGGATCTCTCGGATCTCTTGGATCTCCTGGATCTCTTGGATCTCTCGGATCTCTTGGATCTCTCTTCCTTTTGGCTAAGGGAATACATGTATTTATAGTGGTGGGGGATAAAGAGATTCATTGTATGTAGACATTTATACATTATGTCTACATTCAACGAATCTAATTGTTGAATTGCTTGGTATGCTATGTGTTGTCATCTACAGTATAAATGTACATTAATGCTCATTAAATGCGTAGTTATCCTTTGATCTTCCCGGTTGGTATGCCGACCAACTCTCCTCGGGTGCCGACTAACTCTCATCGGGTACCGACCAACTCTCCTCGGGTGCCAACTAACACTCCTTGGGTGCCGAATATTTCCACGTAGGATGACATGTGTCCTTTTCTGATTGGTCCTCGTAGATGGAGAATTTTTGCGTTAACAAGTATAATTTTATTTTATTTTGATTTTTATTAGTTTTTAGTGTAGTCTTATTTTATTAGGATTAGTTTTTAGGAGTTTATTTTTAATTTTTTATATTTTATATTTTTTTAGGACTTTAATTTTCATTTAGATTTTTTAGTTTTTATTTCTTTTGTTTTATTTTAGTTTTTAATAGCTTTGGATTTTATTTTTTTGATTTTTGATTTTTTTATTGTCTTTAGTTTGTGTTTTTTTAGCTAGATTTTATTTTTTATTTTTATTTTATTTTAGTTGAGTCTTTATTATTTTAGGTGTCCAAATAAAACACACAAACACAAACTTATCCTACACCCTAATACACACAAATAACCCCTAACCCTCAACCCATTACCATACACACTCACACACCCAAACACCCTCACCCTCATCTTCCCCAACAACTCACCCTCTTTTCTCTCTCCTCCTTCATTAACAAACACCCGCCAAACACCAACTCGCCCGTCCTACCCCCTTCTGCCTTCGCCGCGACCCGCCCGACGCCGGACCTCCTTTCACCGACCCGCTTCGAACCAGCCACATCCGGCGGCGACTGCCTCACACCATCTCCCCCTTACCCCTTATCCAAGAACCCAAACCCATTTTCAAAGCCAAAGACCCATTTCATTCCCCTCACAGGATTTCTTCAATCTGCCAAAACCAAAATCAATAAAATCCATGTGCCACTTAAACCCACTAAGCCCCAATTCCCATTATACCCCCAACTACCTACTTATCCCCTTTTTCCCAAAACACCCCCATTAACCATATCAGATTTTTTATTCCCTCACCCCTCATTCACATGACCTCACACCATATCCACATGCACCCCTTAGCCATTTACCCAATATACCCATTTGCTCCATGGCACCTACTATTTAAAGAGAGATGAAGACCCCATTTGAAAAGGAATAAAAAGAGCTAAATAGATAGGAATTTTTAGAGAGAGAAAATTCTAGAAAAAAGTAGAAAGTTAGGTTAGAATAAATTACGTAGAAATATTTGTAAATAGTTTTATTTTCATTTTTTAGATATTTGTGAGTGATAAATGTGTGAAATTCAATTGAGTTGATTATTGTTGGACGCTCATATTGGATGGATTGTGTCGTGACAATTATTATGCAACACAAATAGATAGGATAAAGGCAATCACCAAGCAAGAGTAAGGAATAAAAAATGACAATCACACAATAAAGGATGTACGTGGTTCGGCAAAGATGTGCCTACGTCCACGGTGATGTAGTCGGTATTATTTCTATATACTCCGGAGAGTGGTTACAGAGAACACAACTTGTCCTTTACCCCGGACCTAGAGTTCAATATATACATATTCATTTTAGTAAGTGGGGGAGTTGGACTCCCCCGCGTCTTCCATCTCTCCCTAGAATCTCCCTTAATGGGAGCGTGGGAAGAGATGGATCATGATCAAATAAGAGATGGGGGGTCTAAACTTTGGGCTGCCAGAATTGGGCTACTTGTCTAGGCCCATCATTTTAATTTCGGGTACCCACAATTGCCCCTAAATTTGTTGGGCCATGCTTTGGGGCTTAATAAATTTAAATGATTTGTCATAATGGCTGTTTCGTATCTCGTGCAACTCTTCCAAAGTTGAAGAACTAATTTTGGCGGCATCCGCTTCGAGTTCTGTGCATTATAATTAGCAACACTTAAAGGTTTTCTAGAATACTTACTTTTCATCCGTCGTTTCAACCTTCCCAGCATTCTTCCCTTCTCTGTGAGCTCTAGCGATTCGTACTTTCTTCTCCCAGTCTTCATTCTCATTGCTTCCCTCTTATTCGGGCTTGTACTTCTTCATCGTTCGAGTCGGACTTCCATCTTGTAAGTCTCCTGTGCCTTTTCTTCGTACTTTCTCTTTGAATTTGTAGTTTTCTAGGGTTTTCCGATGGTGAAGATTGGGAATAGGTCGGTCTTTGAATTTAGGATGTTTTATAACATCCCAGAGTGGGTAGACATTGAGTGCTGCACTTCCCCCTAGAAACGTTAGAGATATAGAGGATTCCCATTGGCTCCATGTTTTGTTGCTTTCTCAAGGGGGACTCACTTTTCCTCCCAACGATCTGTTCTTGCACTTCTTTGTCCATTTCAGTATTGTTCTTGCACAGTGCTCGCCCAATGTGTGGAAGATAATTAATGGCATCCATAGAATAAATCAATTATATGGTACCAAGTTAGGGCTTGTTGAGGTATGCCTTTGTTATTCTTTTTCTTGAACTAGTTCTGGTGTCCTCTACCTCAAAGCCAGGAGTCCTGATAGGTTATTGGTAGTAAACCTACCTGATTCCCATAAAGACTATTGGCAAGAGGGCTTCCTTACTAGAAATTGGCAGTTTTCTCCCCAGTTTGAAGGGTCGAGGTCTGATAGGTTCTTTGTTCCCTTTTATGGGGAAGAATACATAGTTAAACTTTGCTCTGCTCTTTTAATTTTTGTTGACTTGTGATATTTCTGACTTTTCTCTGTTTTGTCTTCAGTGAGGTCGAAGAACTTGGAACCTGCTCTCAGCGAGGTTCGTATCTCCGAATTGGTAAAGGCCTGGAATATTAGGGAGCTTTTAGCTGACGGTGAGCATCCTCGGTCTGCTGCTTTTCTGCTCGAATACAAGAACGTTGACTCCAGTTTTATAGTGAGGCCGATGGATAGTTTACCTGAGTTTGATACTTCTGAAGAGACTGCTACGGATCCTATCCAGTTGGACGAGGAGGAGAGCAGCTCTGAGAGCGATATCGCAGGTGGTGCTGTAGGCAATTTCAGTGAAGGGAGCTTTAGCAGTAGTAGTTCCTCTAATTGTGGGGAAGTTTATGAATCTCAAGAGTCGTTGAGAAAATCTAGTAGTTTGAGCGAGGAGATGGTTCCTCCAAGGAAGAATTTAATTTGGGATGATGACGATGAAGACCACATGCTTCTCGCGCAGAGGTCGAAGAATTAGAAGTCTAGCTCTGGGGCCGTGGCTACTGGTTCTCGATCTTATGCTCAGGAGCATGAGAAGAAGAGGAAAGAAGAAGAGAAGGTGAGAGAGAGAGAGAGAGAGAAAAAAGGAAGAAGAGAGGAATAGGATGGAGGAGAAAAGGAAGGTGGAGGAGAAGAGGAGGGTAGAGGAGAGGAAGAAGGTAGAGAAGGAGAAAGAGGAGGAGAAGAGGAGGGTGGAAGCAAGGACGAAGGATGGTCAGGCCTTAATCTCGGTGTCTGCACTGCCCGAGGGGGCTTCTGTTGAAATTTTAACTCAATTGGCCCCCACGCTGCGCGAGAGAGCTGTTCTCCCTACTGATCGCCAAAGGGCACTGGGGTCTGATCAACTGGCCATACAGGCTAGTCAGAGGCTGGCCTTACTAAGACCATCTCTTTTCTCCAATGCTTTAATGAATTCTATCATTTTCTTCTTCTAATGTCTTCTACTTCTTTACAGTTTGTGACCGACTTCGCTGTGCTCTATCACTCCCGCGATGAGCTGGTGAAGAGAAATAGTGAGTTGGAGCAACAAAATAAGGCCTTGAAGTTGAAGGGTGCTGAGCTTGAGGCTGACTTTAAAGCCGTTGATGCTGCTCGGATTTCATTCGATCTGGCTCTTCCTATAACCAACTGGGAGAAGGACGCAGTAGTTAAAGAGCTAAAAGAGCTGCGAGAAGACTACGGCCTGGTTTGTTCGAGCAAGATGGTTGTCACAGAGGAGAATAAGGTTCTGACCGAGCAGTTAAAGGAGAAGGAGTCCCAGGCAGCCACCATTAAGGAGGATTCATACAACTCCGGGTGGACTGCTGCATATGAAGATGCTGAGGTTCAGATAGTCTACATCAGTCGTTTGAACTTCAAGAAGGGTTGGAACAAGGCCCTTTTAGCTGCTGGGGTTGATATCGACTCTCCTCTGTTCGACGAGCATGACCCGGGTCCGAAGCTGATTGTGGATGAAGATGATCTTGCCCCTGCTCTTGAGTGTGTTGATCCTGTCTCCCAGTCCCTCGTTGTGGTGACAGAGGTTACCCCTTCTGAAGGTGGTGCTCCTACTAATGCTGATAAAGGGAAGCAGCCATCGACCTCTGAGCAACCCGAGGTTGCTAATTAGTTGTCTTCTAGAATTACTTTGTATTTTTGCTTTTTTTGGTCTGTAAATTTTATTTTTGTTGCTCGATGTACTTTTAATCCTTATCAATGAAAAGGTTTCTTTTTCCTAGTGCACTGATTCTATATTTCTTTTCGATGTCTTCTTATTTCTTGTAGTTGGTTGATGTAGAAGAGTATATTCCTGCCACATCTCAATTGGGCAGGACCCTTGGTCCTAATGCGAGTCCTCAGGTTCGCCAGGCCTTTATTAAGCTTTGTAAATCCCTTAGGTCTAGGAATCAAAAGTATAAGGATCAGTTTGAGTTTGTTGCCAAGTTGAAGGACAGGCTCCAGGAGATGGAAGTGGTTGGTGCTTCAGTGCAAGAAGAGGTGAATGCGTTGAGAGCAAAGCTTCTCGATGCTTCCGAGATCAACCAGGTTGGTGAGATGCTTCAGTAAGAAAATGAAGCTTTAAGGAAAGAGGTCTCGCATCTTAGGGAACACGCGCCGAGCACCGCTCCTTCCGTGTTGCGAGGATCTTCATCAACGCAAGCTAGGTCCGGCTCGAGCGATGTTCCCCCTACGCTGCGAGGTTCATCATTAATGCGAGCTAGGGCTGGATCGAGGAATGTTCTCCCTTAACTGCGAGGTTCTTCATCGACGCGAGCTGGCAGGAGCACCAGGAGCCGAGATAGGGAAATGGAAGAGCTTCGAGAGAGGGAAATGGAAGAGCTTCGTGGTGACATCCAGCGAGCATATGTGATCGCTGCTGGGCTTCAAAGGGATGTTACTCAGCTGCAGCACTTGTTTAAAAAAGGACCTCGACGGGTATCGGCCGATGGCTACGATCAGGGTTAGCAAGATGCTCCGACTAGGCTGAAAGAGTTTGAGGAGCTCGCCTTCATCAGGGGGTGGTTGAGTGCACTGAGGGAGATGCAAGTTCCAAGGAATTCAATGCTCTGGTATCTCCATGAAATCTCCCCTTCTGCTGGGATGCCCAACCCCTTTCGGAGAGATGATCAATGGATTCCCATTGATGCTATCCCTCGGCAGCTGCTGGAGTCAGATGCTAACGATGTTGAGGAGGGGTTGGCCCCTCATCCTGATGATGGCCGAAGGGCACAAGTGGCTGATGACCTTGCTTAGAGGCCTCATCCTCATTAGGATTTCGCTAGTAGCTGCTCTGTATACTCTTTTTTTTATTTATAGTGTAAATGCTTTGGGAAAGATCGTCGACTAAACATGTATCACCATTGTTGTAAATATGATGAATTAATATAATTTATGTTTTGGGCTAATTTAGCCGACTAAACAAGCGCATTATATTCTCCAAGTTCTTACTCCTTTGTGATCTTCTAAGTTTTATTATCATGCAAGTTCCCTCTCAGTCCAGTATAACATCAAGATACCATTGTGCACCACTTTACCTTTTAGGTTGTGTCGTCACACTCCCTTAGGTGGAAATTGGCGAGGACACACCTGGTGTTAGATGTTCCATCCAGTCAGGATTTTATTTAACCAAAGAAGGTTTGGTGACCAGTTTAGATTTGGTCATTTTGCCTAAGGATTTCCTGTAGGGCTTCATATATTGCTAGGGGCAATCTCAAGAGGTCTTTCGTGTTTCATAACAACAACCTGAGGAGGGACAGTTCCCTGCTATAGCATGATGATCAATGTGCCTGTCATTTGGAAAAGATGTGCGATAAAACTCATATAGTTGTTACTCACTAGAATGCAATCGTTTAAATAATTTTCATTAATGACAAGTAAAATGAACTTCTAGTTTCATAACAAAAGAGTAAAAGAAAGGTCTTGGCCGCGTTCCATGCTCGTGGTATTTCTCTGCCTTCCATTGTTTCCAAGTGATAGACACCCTGCAGGTCGTCTCTTATTATCTTGAAGGGTCCTTCCCAGTTTGGTCCCAGCTTGCCATCTGATGGTTTCACTGCGCTTCCTAGGACTTTCCTTACGACGTAGTCCCCAACTCAAAATGTCCTTTAGTTGACCCTTTTGTTGTAATGTCTTGCGAGATGTTGCTGATAGTTAGCTAGTTTTATTAGGGCTAACTCTCAGCGCTCGTCGGCTAGGTCGAGCTCAGCGAGCAATGCTGCATCATTATGGCCCTGGTCGACAAGGTTGGATCTCATTATTGGCAAACCTGCTTCTAGTGGAATGACTGCTTCCATCTCATATGTTAGTGAAAATGGGGTTTCTCCTGTTGCTCGCCGTGGAGTGGTTCGGTAAGCCCATAGAATGTGTGGTAATTCATTTACCCATGCGCCTTTGGCTCGCTCTAAGCGCTTTTTTAATCCGTCGATCACAATTCTGTTAGAAGCCTCAGCTTGGCTATTGCTCTGAAGGTAGGCTACCAAGATGTAGTGGTGTCTGATTCCGTGTTCCTTATAGAAACTCTGAAAAGAGACGCTTTCGAACTGTGTTCTGTTGTCAGTGATGATGGTTATAGGGATGCCAAAACGAGTGATTATGTTTCTCCATATGAATCTTAACATATCTGCATCTCGGATGTTTTCCAGGGGTTCCACCTCAATACATTTGGTGAAGTAGTCAGTTACAACCAACATATATTTGCGATTTTCGGTGGCGGTGGGCAGTGGTCCCACGATGTCAATTCCCCATTGGACGAATGGCCATGGTCTGGTCAGTGATTTTAGGTCGCTAGCTGGCTGGTGGACCATAGGAGCATGAAGTTGGCATTTCAGGCACTTGCGGACATACATCGCAGAGTCCCTTTGCATATATGGCCACCAATATCCTTCCTTTATTGCTCAAAAAGCTAGAGACCTTCCTCCGATATGGCTTCCACAGACTCCTTCATGAATCTCATGTAGCAGTTGTTCGATATTCCCTGGGTGAACGCATTGGAGGTAGGGTCCATAGAAGGATTTCTTATACAAGTTGCCCTCTGGGGATAAGCGAAAGCGAGCAGCTTTAACTCTTATCTGGTGGGCAGTCTTCTTATCATCTGGGAGCGTGCCATCCTTCAAATAGTCCCTTAAGGGGTCCATCCAGCTGGGAGCTGATCCCACCTAGAGTACCTGTTCCACGTCTGGTGGCTTGCTGCCGTAGTTAATGCTCGGATGAGTGAGGAAATCGATAGTGATGGTTCTTTTTAGGTCGGAGTCGACTGCCGAACTCAGGGCTGCTAGGGCATCAGCATGGCTATTTTGCCCTATGGGAAACTGCTGGACATTGATCTCTTCGAAGCTCGCCATTAGTTTTTTCACTAAGGCGAGGTAAGCTGCCATTCTTTCATCTTTTGCATTATAGTCTCCACTTATTTGATTGGAGACTAATTGGGAATCACCGAACACCTGTAAATGCTTTGCCCCCAAAGTGTGCGCCTTCTGGAGGCCGGCTATTAGGGCTTCATATTCTGCTTCGTTGTTGGAGGCTGCAAATCCAAGCCTGATTCCTTATTCAAGGATTATATTCTCTGGAGTAATGAGGACAATGCCTATCCCTGCCCCCTTTGAGTTGGAGGCTCCATCAACAAATAGTTTCCAGGTTTCCTCTGTCGTTTGGTTCTCTTTTTGCCTTGTTGGTTGAGGTTGGTTGGAAGGTTCCTCGCCCGTGAATTCGGCTATCAAATCAACAAGGATCTGCCCCTTGATTGCGTTCCTTGGTTGAAATTGGATGTCAAATCGCCCGAGCTCGAATGACCATTTAGACAGTTTGCCCGACAAATCCGCTTTTCTTAGGATTGCCTTAAGGGGGTGAGATGTTAGGACGATGATAGTGTGGGCTTCGAAATAGTGCTTTATCATCCTCGAAGCTAATACTAGTGCAAAGGTGAGCTTCTCCAGTGGTAGGTACCTCTACTCGGCGTCTAGTAGGGTCTTGCTCGCGTAATAAATAGGGTGCTGGATACCTGTAACCTCGCATATTAACGCAGAGCTGGCAGTGTGGTTGGAAACGGAGAGGTACAGGTATAAAGAATCTGTTTGCCATGGTTTGACGAGCAGTGGTGGAGAGCTTAAGTAATCTTTGATCTCGTTCAACTCTACCGTTTTGTTCCCCTTTAGAAGCTGTAAGAAAGGCTTGTATTTCTTGGAGGATTTAGATATGAAGAGATTTAAGGCAGCGAGCATTCCAGTGAGCTTCTGTACGTCCTGGATTGTTCGAGGAGGTTGTACCCTATTAATTGCATCGATTTGGTCTGGGTTAGCTTCTATGCCGCTCTTACTGACCAAGTACCCAAGAAATTTTCCTGAATGGACACCGAAAGAACACTTGCTCGCATTAAGTTTCATTTGGTATTTCCTGAGGATTTTGAAGGTGTTTGACAGGTCTGAGAGGTGGCTTTCTTTCTTCTTTCTTTTAACGAGCATGTCATCGATGTAGACCTCCATGGTGATTCCCATCTGGTCCTTTAACATCTTGGTGACCAGCCGCTGATAGGTTTCCCCTGCATTCTTGAGCCCAAAGGGCATGACCTTGTAGTAGTAAAATCCAACTATCGTGATGAATGCTGTTTTGTCCTGGTCTGGGGCATATAAGGGGATCTGATGATAACCTGAGTATGCGTCCAGAAAACTCTTTCGCTCGTGAGCTACAGTGGCATCTACTAGTTGGTCTATTTTTAGGAGAAGGAAACTGTCCTTAGGGCATGCCCTGTTGAGGTCAGTGAAGTCGATGCAAACTCTCCACTTCCCGTTGCTTTTTGGAACCACTACTGGGTTGGATAACCACTTGGGGAATTGTACTTCCCGTATGGATCCTGCTTTCAGTAGTTTTTCAACTTCTTTCTCTATCGCTTTTGCCTTCTCGGGTACGGTTCGTCGTGCCTTTTGGGTGATTGGTTTGAAGGTGGGGTCGAAATGCAACTGATGATAGACCATACTAGGATCGATTCCAGGCAGCTCGTATGGTTCCCATGCGAAAACATCTATGTTACGTCTCAACAGAGTTGTCAATTCCTTCTGTTCCTGGTCAATGAGAGATGCTTCAATCAGGAAGACTTTATTACTGTCGCTATCTCCAGCCGTAACTTCTACCAGGTCCTCGATGACCCGTTCAGAGGGGAGAAGCCTGGTCTCCTCTAATCCAGGTCTTCCGTACTTTAATTGATATTTAGAAGGTGTCAGACCCTCTTCAACTTTCTCGCTGGGTTGATCGGCCTTCTTCTCTGGCTTTAGTCGGATAGCTGCTATGAAGCACCTTCTTGCCATCGCTTGATCACCGTGGATCTCCATTACTCCTCGCTCAGTTATGTAGTTGAGTTTCTGATGGTAGGTCGAGGAGACTGCTTTCATTAGGTGGAGCCATCCCCTTCCGATGATGGCTTGGTATGGCGAGTCGATGTCCACCACCAAAAACTCAATCATCTTGGAGACGTTTCCCGCCCGAACTGGCAGTACAATTTTTCCCCGGGGCATAGTTTTTTTTCCAGCGATGCCAACTAAAGGGACAGTAGCTTCCTTTAGGTCGGCGACGCCTAGCCTCAATTTTCTGAATAGGTTGAGATACATTACCTCGAATGAGCTTCCTTGGTCGATGAGCAACTTGTCGACGTCAAAGTTAGCTATTATGAGGGTAATGATCAAAGCATCGTGATGTGGGGTTCTTACTCCCACCAGATCTTCATCCGTGAAAATAATATGCTTGTTATAGTTGACATCATCTGCTCGTCAATGCTTTCCTGACTATGACTTTGCTGGATCGATCTGAAAAGCTTGCATTACCTGCTGTAAGTTTCTTCATCTCCATTCGAGCTGAATTTCCTTGGATCTGCTTAGCATCAGATGCCCCATGAATCACCGCGAACTCATGTCCAGCGTCATCTTTGAGCACGTTATCAGGTCTCTCTTCTCTATTGGCAGCCACTTTCTTTGCCTTTTTCTCCACAAACTCGTTCAAATGCCCGGATTGGGCTAGCTCTTCGAGGTGGGACTTAAGATCTTTGCAATGCTCAGTCTTATGTCCCCCCTCTTTGTGAAAGGCACATCTCAACGCGTTGTTCCTTTTCGTGGGATCTCCTCCCATCTTTCTGGGCCACTTGATGAATGGCTCGTCCTTGATTATTGCGAGAATTTTATAAATTGGTTCCTTGAAGACGGTGTTGACCGCCTGAAATGCTTTCGACACATCATTGTTGCCTCCGTTCTTGGAGCCATTTTTGCCCCCGTTCTTTCCTCCCTTCTTTTGGTTCTCAGTTTTGTCATTGCCCTTGGTAGTGAGTTTAGCTCAACCATTTTACCCAGTGCTGAGGCGGGTGACATCTTCCACCTTAGCGTATGTCTCGATGCGAGCCATTAGGTCGTCGATAGTCTTAGCCTCCTTCTTCGTCAGGGACTGGTATAGAAGGGAAGAACTGGGTAGCTCAATTTTGAAAGAGGCCACTGCCACTTACTCCGAGCAATCCTCGACATCATTTAATAACTCCCAGTATCTCTTTACGTAGTCTCGAAGGGTCTCTTGAGGTGTTTTCTTCATCGTCAGCAAAGCATCCATCCTTTTGGGATGGGAGCTACTGGTAATGAATCGGGCCATAAAGAGCTCGGCCAGGGATTTGAAACTTCTGATAGATCGGTGGGGAAGCCTTTTGAATGCTTCTGTGCTACGTCATGTAGGCTCGAGGGAAAAATTCGGTACATTAGTGCGTCCCGATGGTTCCAGAGTCCGGTACTGCCTGACGTGATCGATGGGATCAGTCTTACAGTCATAAATCTTGAACCTAGGAATGGAAAATTTTTTGGGGGCTTCTTCTTCTTCTTCTTCTTCTTCTTCAATTTTTTGGGTTTTGAGAGCCCGCCTGGCAAGTTCTTGGGTCGATCTGGTACCGTGGTGGGTAGGATGTTAGTCCATCTCCCTGCGGACCAGATCACGTATGTTCTCGTTGCTACGAGTAGGGCTCTGGTAACGGCAAGCTTTTAGCAGATGCTCGCGTAGATTGTCGTCTGATTCGTCTCCCTCCATCTTCTGGGATCCTCGCCTAGGGCTCCTCCCTCGGCTGCGAGACTTGATCGCCTGAGGACTAGGAGTCCGGTATGGACGTCTCCTAGTGTTATGATGAAGCTCTCTCTCCAGTCTTTCTAGTCTTCTCTTCAGGCGAGCATTCTCAGCCTCGTATTTGCGAGAAGACTCCCTCTTCTCGTGCATCCTTGCCTCGTATGCATCAATCAGTCTGGATATCTGCATGGATCTTGCTGATCCTTGGATTTCTTCTAAGGCTGGACTTTCTAAGCGAGCCCTCTGATCTGAACGTCAAACTTCAGATCTAATTATGCGAGGAACAAGTGGTTCTTGAATATCCCCTGCCTAGGAAGCATTGCTACTGTGACCAGACATTTTAAACTCCTTTCTTGGTGTGGGCTTTTCTCAGGGAAAATGAACGTTCCCACAGCAGGCGCTAATTGTGGTGACAATTATTATCCAACACAAATAGATAGGAGAAAGGCAATCACCAATCAAGAGTAAGGAATAAAAAATGACAATCACACAACAAAGGATGTACGTGGTTCGGCAAAGATGTGCCTACGTCCACGGTGATGCAGTCGGTGTTATTTCTATATACTCTGGAGAGTGGTTACAGAGAATACAACTTGTCCTTTGCCCCGGACCTAGGGTTCAATATATACATATTCATTTTAGTAAGTGGGGGAGTTGGACTCCCCCACGTCTTCCATCTCTCCCCAGAATATCCCTTAATGGGAACGTGGGAAGAGATGAATCATGATCAAATAAGAGATGGGGGGTTTAAACTTTGGGCCGCCAGAATTGGGCTACTTGTCTAGGCCCATCATCTTAATTTTGGGTACCCACAAATTATATGCTTCAATTTGGAAGAGTAGAGTTCAACTTTCTGAAAGAGATTTGGTTTGCTTGATCTCTTCCCTTATCATTTATTTTATGCCTTTGATTATTAATTTGTCAAATCTTATGCCATGTTAGGCTAAATCCCCTTTCAAGGGGTGGGGAAAACCCTTATTTGATGTTATTTTAGTATAATTAGTTTGATTACTTGAAAATTTCCTTTGAATGTCAATTTTGCTTCCTTACCCTTAAATTTACGCCTCGAGAGGGGGGTAAATGATTTTCGATAGAAAATCGAAATTCTAGTTATAATACCAATTTTAGATTCGAACTAGAGATAGGGGTTTCTTAAGTGGGGTATTATAACTTGAATTTCAACTCTAAAATTATTTTCTAAGATTTACATGAATTTTAATCGATCGATCCTATCGGGTGATTAATTAAAAGGAGTCTAAATCTATTTTTCTAGAGTTGTGGGGGGTTAAACTTAATTTTCTAAAAGATTACTATTATAATTACACTTACAACAAGAGTTGGTTTGTAATTTTGATATTAATTTGGGAGAATTCAAATAATTAAATTAATTAATTAGAATAACTAAAATTTGTGGTGTAACCCCACTTCTTGATTGTCCTCACAATTATTTACCTCATTTATCTCTTATTTTTAGTGTTAGACTTTATTTTTTATTTTAGTCATATTCTAGTTAGTTATTATCATATTACATTTAGTTTAGTTTAGTTTAAATCATCACCTCACCCAATTGTTTTAATATTTAAAAAAAAGCTAAAAAAAAAGTAGAAAAGTGAAAAGGCACAAAAAGAAATAGAAAGTGAAATACAATTTTGTTCCATTTTCTTTACAACCTTGAGAGTGAATTGATAACCTTATTTACCACTACACTTGAGATTGTATTATTTTGTAGGTATTATAACGTTTTAACTAACTTGGCTTGCTTCAACAACAACTACATACAAAAAGTCTAGTTATCAAAACACTACGTGTATTGGTATATAACGAACGAGTCTACCATGGAGGTGGAAGACATTTTTTGGGCTCATCCAAACTGAATCCAACTAGACAAGTGTTTTCTGTCCATTGTCATCATTGAATGCACATACAAGACCAATCGGTACAAGATGCCTTTGTTAGAGATGGTTGGAATAACGTCGTGCAGTTTGACTTTCAATATTGCCTTTACTTTTTTAGCAACGGAGAAGGTGGAGAACTATCGGTGGGCGTTGGGACGTTTTAAATCCCTATTCGATCCATTTGCATGTCACATGATTTTCATCACAGATTGGAAGTATGCGTGCATGAATGCGTTGCGAGTTGTGTTCCCCGAGGCGAGAACTATAGTTTTCCACCTTTCACGTTCATCTTAATGTGGAGCTCCATGCTAGGAAATAAATCAACGATGAGGATACATTGAAGAATTTAATGAGGGATTGGATGCATTTGGTTGAATCCCCCACCGAGAGTGATTTTAACGAAGAGTGGATGGTTTTTCACTGTGATTGGGTTGCATTCCTGAACACGCTTTAGTACAATGATTGTACATGGTACAATCTAAGGGAGAGATTCATTCATGCGTGAACAAATATGGTTAGGGACCGTGGCAACCGAACTACTAACCGTTGTGAAGGGGAACATGCTAAGTTGAAGAGGAACTTTGAGAGTTCTCAACTTCCTTTTAAAAAGGTTTTTACCGGCATGCACAACTACATTGAGTTGCAAGTGATGGATATTAGGATGGAGTTTGAGGATTCTTTGCAAAAATTAAAACACTCCCACAATATTCCTGTTTTGTGAGAGCTCATAGGCCGGGTTTCTCATTATGCCATTGACATAATTCTTGAGGAGATGAAGACTTGTGATACCGTTGGCATGGATATTAAATCATGGCTACACTTGGTAAGTAACATCTATGATCTACCGTGCACTCATGAATTGGTCATCTGCCGAAAGGAGAGTAGGGCAATACTATTGGGGGATGTTAATGCACATTGGTACAAATTAACAATGGTGCCCGAGTTAGTGAAGTACCATATGGTTGACTATGAGCCGGAAATGATACATTTTAAACAAAGGTGGGAGCATTCAACTATCGATGATCAAAGGTCCATGTTGCGAAAACTCAAGGAAATCGGGTATCCCAATCTCTATGAACATGGGATGCACAACCACCATGTTGCGAAAACTTACAAGTGCGTGTGCGTCCTCATTTCGAAGAGACAGTGTCTCACATTTCTACCAATGAGACATGAACGAACCATGCATACCATGTTCATAGAGATTGCTCATGTATGTGGGAATCACTTTGTAGCTTTGAAGTTGAAGTACGGTTGTCCAAATCCCCAGGTAGCAAGTCACTGGCATAGTTGTTCATTGCCAGAAGCAAAATCGTGGATTGATAAATATGCACAACAAGTAGCGGAGTTTCGAAAAATCTTCCTAAATGATGTAGCAACCAACGATGAACCTATCTAGATCGACTAGTTTGGTGTATGAAACGTTTTTGTATGATGTGAAACAAACTTGTATGATATGATATTCAAATGGAGTTGTATGATATTCAAATGAAGTTGTACGATATTCAAATGTATTTGGTTTATTGTATGATTGATTGTAGTTGCAATTAATGAAGTTGTACGAGTAATGATAATTACCCTTGTAATTTTCTACTTATGAGAACCACAATGGTTTAATAGAATGGTGAACACAATGATATTGGTTTAACATCACAAATTGAAAACAAAAAGTTCAAAGAAACTATTAGGGATGTATATGCCGAACCAAGTTTCCCCAGGACTGGTTCGGTATATATATGCCGAAATAATAATCTTAATTCATTATAATCATGCCGAATGGACCTCACACTCCTACAAAGAAAGGACACTGTTAGGGATGTATATGCCGAACCAAGTTTCCCCAGGACTGGTTCAGTATATATATGCCAAAATAATAACCTTAATTTGTTATAATCATGCTAAATGGACCTCACTCTCCAATAAATAAAGGTCACTGCTAAGGATGTATATGTCGAACCAAGTTTCCCCAGGAAAGGTCACTATTAGGGATGTTTATACAAAATAATCCACAACCAACAAAATAATTGCACATTTATAATTCAATATTATAATTAAATAATAAACCAAACATTCATACAATATTTTTCCACTTTAATACAAACATTCAATGACATCCGATCTATTTCTTTCTTTTACTTCTATGCGACCCCTCAACTACTTTATATTTTTCCTTACCTTTGGACTTGCTTTTCTTTGCCACTCGCTCCTCAATGACAACCGGCCTACATACCCCAATGGCCGCAGCTGGGATAGGCTTGGACATCGTGTGAAATTAATTTGGCCGGATCAACAGCAATTCCATCATCCATATTATTCTTCATTAAGTCCATAGCCTTGTGTACCTCGTCCGCCTATGGAACAGATAATAACACCGTGGGATTAGATTAGACAAACAACTTATATAAAATTACATATATATATATATATATATATATATAATACACGGAAGAAGTTTAGACAAAAAACTTACCAACGATGTTTACTGTTGTTTCACATTGCAAATCTTGAGGTTTTGGACTCTAGGATGGGATTTGGACATGAACCAAGCCATATAATCACTGTTACAATCCCACGGGCTAGATACAGGCACAAACCTATATTTCTTGGATAAAAGGTGGTTTTGCCAGTTTTCTTGGTACCATTTTCGCATATCGAATTTAACTTTGTACCGAGCCACCTTGTCTCCCCTATCATCCTTCAGGGGTATCATTGGGTCACGCAGTAGGATTTTTATCCATCCCATTTATCTAAGGCATATTTCAGGGTAATAGGGATCCCTCGCCTTAAAATAAATCATAATCCCGCTATACCATGAGGCTTTATGAAAGGGATAAGCAAACCTAGAATCTTGTAGGGTTCCCAAATGACCTACACATAAACAAAACATAATTGAATGTAAGAAAATATTAAAGTCAAAAGAAAATGTTACAAACAATATTTGAATTTACTCACATCACCAACACTCATATCATCCAATTGCTCCTGAGAATTGATTAAGTTTGTAAATGCATTTTTCTGAGAGGCAGACTGCAATGACCAACATGCAATCCTTGGTATGGTTTTGTCAAACTACATGTCAACGCATCCGCCAACCCCTGTAAGATGCTCATATATCCAGGATTGCAAAACACACACATTACGAATTTATTAGAAAAAAGAGGAAATTGATAAACATACATAATCAAAATATGAATGTGTGTTATTAGTTACCTATCATTTACCTCACACCTGAACGAGAGGCAAGGCCCAGCTGCCTATACCCATGCGCTAAGATCCGCATGCTAGTTTTCCCACCTTCTTTATGTCTCTAAGAACATGAAGGTATAGCACAAAAATCTTGTTCTTTGTCTTGTCGGGAAAAACTGTGGACCCGATAATGTAGAGCAAATAGGCCTTAGCGCAATAGTCTTTATCTTCACTCAATGCATTGGCGTCATGCGACCTCTCCTCGAAATTCGCAGTGAGCCAGTTCAAACGAACGACCACATACTCACCACATTCCTCCAAGGCAACTTCCTTGCTCACTCCTAACAACTCCACCACTAAGTCCACAACTGACGGGACCACTACATCATCCTCCTCCTCAATTGCGGGCTGTGGGTTATACAGAGGTGATCCGACGAGAGGAATAACCAAGATTTTCGATAAGTCATCGAGGGTGTTTGTCATCTCCCCAAATGGCATATGGAATGTGTTAGTCTCTGGATGCCACCTCTCGACAAATGCAGATATAAGGGTGTAATCTATATAACGGTGGCTAGATGAGATAAGCCCCCCAGCTTAGCCCTTTGGACCCTCCTTTGTACACTTGCAGAAAGATCGCTAAATTTCAACTCATTGATCTTCGTCTAGTGATTGATGAACAATAAAGGCACCAGCTCCACCTACAATATAAGAAAAATATTTATTAAGGTTTATGAAAGCAATGTTAAATTTAAAACATTATTGATTTAACATTGAAGGGAAGTGAAATTACCACTGAACCAGTCCAAATACCGTAGGCCACTTGATGCTTGAAATGTTTTAATAGGCTAAGATCGACGGGGCCCCCGTACGCCGCAGTAGAGGTGCTTTCTTCAGGCACCTTTTTCTTCTGGCTATATGCTACTGCGGTCTTATGTAAAATTCTAAACGGGTTATTAGGCCATTGGGGAGCAACATACTCTGGCTTGACATCACCCTCTGCCGCCTCTTGACCCTCCTCAGCCTCCTCCTCAACCTCGGCATCATCCTCATCCTCAAGATCATCCCCATCCTCAACCTCAATCTCGACCTCAACAACAACCTGCTTGTCATGAACCGCAACCTTCTCAACCACAACCTCCTCCACCACTGGGGCATCCACCTCCATCACATATGGGATAGATGCAGTAGACATAGCATGAATCTATTCTTGACGCTTCCTCTCAGAGGCAGTCAACGACTTGCAATTCTTGCGAGAGTAGGATACTAGGTCATCCATGGTAGACTTGCATTAAAATAATTAACACACTGATGAGTATAATGGGGTAAACATAATTCGTAAACATAAACCTAAACCAATTTATGGGGTAAACATAAACCTATACCATGTACATAAACCTATACCATGTATTGTGGAAAAAAGAATTCATAAACATAAGTCTTGAATTATTGTAAACATAGAGAGAGTGCTTAACACATTGAAATCTAAACATAAGTCATAATAGACAGAGCTTAACACAATACATAATTCAATGTGCATTCGGCATAAACATAGCGAATGTGCACGTAGGATTTGACATAAACATAGAGAAATAATTGAATCCATTCCGAATAAAGGTGGGGAATGGATGTGTATACATTCGGCAGACACATAATAAAATATATGAATCCATTCGAGGTGAAAATGACGAATGAAGCGAATTAAGTGAGATTTCGTGATCCAATCGGCATAAACATAGCGAATTAAGTAATAGATTTCGTGATAATGGTAACGGATGGATGCCCTAATTCAGAATGCATTGATTCGTTATAAACATGATGAATCAATGCAAGTAAATCGTTATGATTATACCGATTGAAACCCTAGTTTTACACGAAATCTAGAATTCAAACAGGTCGTCTAATTAAATTTTCCAACATTTTGTTTTGATTTCAAAATAATAAAAACATCATACAGTTCGTTTTGATTTCAATAATCAATGGGTTGATCCATTTCGAACCTTGTGATGTTTGGAAGCTTTGGATTTCGATCCAACAGGTCAATAAACTTGTGATTTCGATCCAACCTTGTGCTTTCAACACTTCGGTATATATATGAATCCATTCGAGGTGAAAATGACGAATGAAGTGAATTAAGTCAGATTTCGTGATCCAATCAGCATAAACAAAGGGAATTAAGTAATAAATTTTGTGATAATGGTAACGAATGGATACCCTAATTCAGAATGAATTGATTCGTTATAAACATGAAGAATCAATGCAAGTAAATCAATTTATTATACCAATTGAAACCCTAGTTTTACACGAAATCTAGAATTCAAATAGGCCGTCCAATTAAATTTTCCAACATTTCATTTTGATTTCAAACTAATAAAAACGTCATACAGTTCGTTTTGATTTCAATAATCAATGGGTTGATCCATTTCGAACCTTGTGATGTTTGGAAGCTTTCGATTTCGATCCAACAGGTCAATAAACTTATGATTTCGATCCAACCTTATGCTTTCAACACTTCGGTAAAAAACTCATTTTCAACAAAAAAACGAAAGGCTGTAAAATTATATACATTATGTGATGTATCATCCAAAGGTTAAACTCGTTTAATTGATTTGAAGATGAAAAGCTTTCTTGTTTAATGAGGAAACCTGATTAGCTTAATCTTTACTGTGAAGATGAAAGGTTTGGAAGTTGAAGATGAAGGGTTTGAAGGTTTGAATGTGTAGAGATATGGAGGAAAAGTGTGTAAATGATTTTTTAAACTTTAAATATGTGGTGGCCCTTTGGTGGTATTTGGAAGTAAATATTAAAATTAAGTGGTATTTTGGAGTAAGGTCGTATTTTGAAGTAAGTTTTGTGGTGCCCTTAGAAACACCAGAAAAAAATATCAAAAAACTTAACCCGAAAGTGGGTGAGATGGTGGAAAAAAATTGAACGACCGAAAATGCTCATATATACTCACTTTTCATTTCACTTATTTTTGGGTTGAATTTTTTTATGATTATTTTTTGTAGATGATCTCCTCAATCTAGAGATCATGTATACAAAATTTGGTCGAAAAATTCATTTTTTTACTATTTAAAATAAATAAATATGTTCATAAGTATGTTGCTAGGAGTCATGTTGGAGAGTCTACGTGTGTGTGTGTGTGTGTCTCTCTCTCTCTCTCTCTTTATATATATATATATATAACCCTTCTTAACTCGAATGAATCGAAGTATTCTTGCCAATCCTTAAAAGAACGTGATCATTTGCCATGTCAAAAGGTTAAGTCTTGGGCTATTAAATATATACACTAACATCATCGCCGGGCACAATCAGTTTTATAACAATTTTTGTTTTGAAAAATATTTTTTTATTGAATTATGTCATGTTTTTTAGACAAACATAAAGATGTGTGTGATGACAAGAAGGAAATACATGAGGGGATCCCTAGGCACATAAGTGCACTATCACTAACCGTTGTTAGAGCGAAGGATGTGTGTGATGACAACATTTCCAAGGTAGACACGGATTTTGAACAAACTTATCAATGTAGTGAAATGTTCATAAAAAGCACACCATTAAAGGGAACTAAATTTTTCCATTCATTAATCAAGAAGTTTGAAAATAAAAAAGTGTGAATGCTCAATAAGAAGGGCTTCGGTCTGGTCAGTGGTTAGGAAGATCGCCAGTTTCCCTATAATATTTTGTTAAATCTTCCCATATCAGCTGCATAGGTACAACATAAGTCAGCCCCAGGAAAATTGATGACAAAAAAATGATAGCCGATAAAACGGGCAATCAAGGGCATACTAATGCAAAGTTCAGATTCTTTGGTTATTTTTGAGAATGCAAAGGGCTTTCAATGAACCATGTTTATGAGCATGTGCCTCAATATCTGCAAGATTAGTAGGGGCATCAAGCATTCCCTCATTATATTTATCCAACCACACTTGGAGAGGACGTATGCGTAACTTTCACATAAGTTTATGGTACCTTTCATTCAAACCTATATTGTTATTTTTGGACTCATCGAGGTTAGCATGTACTTATTTTTACTTCTGGCCTCATAGTGCTATTCTCAATTTCCATCAAAGACCCCACACCAAGTGTGTCGAGCGCTACTCAACAATTCTCTTAACATTCCAGATAGAGACCTTAAATGGTTGGATGTTTCTAAGGGCACCCCAAGTAATACTCCAAAAGATTACAACTCTTTTTTACTAGAAAATACTACTTAATTTTAATAGTTACTTACAAATACCACAAAAGGGTCACCATATATTTAAAGTGTGAAAATTCATTTACACCATTTCCTTCGATCTCTCTACACATTCAAACCTTTCATCTTTAACTTCCAAACCTTTCATCTTCAAGTATAGATTAAACTAACAAAAAATACCTTCATCTTCAAAATTAATTAAATGAGTTTAACCTTTCTAATTACCTACACTACTTATATTATAATTGTTTTAAGATTTATTTACCATTCAAGGTTAACACTCCAAAACGAATCAAGCTGTTCGATTGAACATTATTTTAATAGCATTCAATCAACCTGAAGGATTGAAATTTGCAAGCAACATCACAAGATTATCCATTTGGCATATCTATTTTTATGATTGAAACAATAAAATGTTGGCATATACATTCTTCTGATTTTTTTAAACCAAAAGGAAAGAACCCTGAACTGTTGGATTATTGAAATGAACGATCTGTTTGAACTAGGGTTTCATTCGGTATGATTAACATGAATTAAGGGCAAACTAAACTAGGGTTTCATTCATCATGTTTATACCGAATTATCAGATTTGATTCGCTATGTATATGCTCAATGGATCCAATTATTTCGTTATATAAATACTGAATCCTCACTACAAAATTGTTGGGAACATACCAAATGAACTATTATATATCGACATATTTATGCCGACTTGAATGTAGATGAGTTATAAATCTCTTTGTGCGCGTGATCCATATTTTTTGACCAATATTACAAATAAAATGTGTTAAGCACTCACTCCATGTTTATGACTTATGTTTACTGCAATACATTAGTTATGTTTATGACTTGAGTTTTAAACAATACATGACTTATGTTTATAAATTCTATGTAAAATGGTATATTTCATTGTACTCATTAGTGTGTTAATTATTTTAATGAAGGTCTACCATGGATAACCTACTATACTACTCTTGCGAGAACCAGAAGTCGTTAACTGCCTCAGAGAGGAAGCATCGAGAAGATACCCATACTCTTTCTACTGCGACTGCTACTCCCATTGGAGGGCACTATCTCGAATGTGATGGAGGTGGATTACCCAGTGGTGGATATGCCTAAGGAGGTTGCGGTTCATGATGAGGAGGTTGAGGTTGAGGATGAGATTGAGGAGGAGGAGTATGACGTTGAGGTTTAGGAGGAGGCTAAGGTTGAGGAAGAGGGATATGATGTGATTGAGGAGGGTTATGAGGCGGCAGAGGGTGATGTCAAGCAGGAGTATGTTGCTCTATATGAGGGGAGTTTATTACCCCTATCGACCTGATACCCCGTTTAGCGTCTTACACAGGACCGCGACAGCGTACAACAAGAATAAAAAGGTGCCTGAAGAAGGCACCTTTATAGAGACTAACGGGGGCCCCAACGATCTTAGCCTATTAAAACATTTTAAGCATCACGTGGCCTACACTATTTGGACTGGTTAGATGGTGATTACATTTCCCTATAAAGTTAAATCATTAATATTTTATTTAATTCATTACTTTGATAAATCTTGATAAATATTTTTCTTATATTATAGGTGGAGCGGGTGCCTTTATTGTGCATCAATCATTAGACAAAGATCAGGGAGTGGGAATTCAATGATCTTAGTCCAAGTGTACAAAAGAAGCTCCAAAGGGCTAAGTTGGGCGGGCTCATAACATTTATCCACCGTTATATAGACTATGCCCTTATATATGCATTTGTCGAGAGGTGGCATCCGGAGACCAACACATTCCATATGCCATTCGGGGAGATGACTATCACCCTCGATGACGTATCAACGAACTTGGGAGTTCGTCTAGTCGGATTACCTCTATGCAACCCACAACCTATAGTTGAGGAGGAGGAGGAGGATATAGTGGTCCCGTCAGTTGTGGACCTTGTGGTGGAGATGTTGGGAATGGGCAGGGACATTGCTCTGGAGGAATGAGGTGAGCATACTGCTAGGGCCTATTTACTATACATTATCGGGTGCACAGTTTTCCCCGAAAAGTCAAAGAACAAGATTTTCGTGCTTTACCTTATTGTTCTTAGAGATGTGAAAAAGTTGGGGAAACTATCATATGGAATGGGTATCTTGGCGCATGTGTATCGGTAGCTGGGCCTTGTCTCTCGCTCAGGTGTGAGGCAAATGAGTGGTTGGTTCTCTCTTATACATGTAACTAATAATCTAAATTAATATTTCGTTTATGTATGTTTATCAATTTCCCTCTTTTAATAAATTCATAATATGTGTGTTTTGCAATCATGGATATATGAGCACTTCAAATGGGTTGGTGGATGCATTGACATGGAGTTCGATGAAACCATGCTAAGGATTGTACGTTGGTCAATGCAATTTGCCTCAAAGAAGAATGAATTTCAAAACTTAATCAATTATCGCCAGAAATTTGATGAAATGAGTGTTGGTAATGTAAGTAAAGTCTTTGGATTATTTGTAATGTTTTATTTTCACTTTGATATTTTCTAACATTCAATTATGTATTATTTCTATGTAAGTCATTTAGGATCCTTACCAGATGCTTGAGCATTTCCTGAAGCATAATTTTATAGCGGGATTATGGTCTATTTTGATGTGGGGGAAACCTATTACCCGAAAAGTTGCTTGAGATAATTTTATCGGCTACAAATCATACCACGTGAACCCATGACACCGTTGAAGGACGATAGGGGAGGCAAGGCGGCTCGATACAAGGTAAAATTCGATACGCAAAAATGGTATCAATAAAACTGGTAAGACCACGTTCTATCTGAGAAGTCTCGGTCCATGCCAGTATCGAGCCCGTGGGATTGTAGCAGTGATTATATGGATTGGTTCCTATTCAGATCCCATCCTAGAGTCCAAAACCCCGCCTTTCGCAAGGTCAAACAAAAGAAAACTTCTTTGGTAAGTTTTATGTTTTTACTAATTTTGAATATGTTAACTACCTTATTTTTCTAATTTCGTTACTAATTTCATGCTATTATCTTTTCGATAGGCGTACGGGGTGCGCAAGGCGATGGATTTAATGAAGAACAATGTTGATGATGGAATTACTACATATATGGGTACATTAATTGGACGCAGTGTCCAAGATAACGATGTCCTAGTTGTAGCCATTGAGGTCATCCAGTCAGTTTACATTGAGGAGCGGGTAGCAAAGAAAAGAAAGTCTAAGGGCAAATGAAAAGAGAAACTAGCTGAGGGTCCCAAAAAAGTAAAAGGAAAAAAGAGGAATTTTGATTTATTAGTTTGAAGTTATAGTTGAGGGGTCCCAAATGGATGGTTGTAGGTTTGAATTTGGTTTGAATGTAATACTTGAATTTAAGTATTGGAAATGATTAGTGGTTTGACTATTGGTTTCAATATGAATGCAAATATGAATATGAATTTAAGTTTAAAAGTATATTGCGTTATTTATTTGAATTATAACTTTAAAATGTTGGTATATATTAGAGTTGGTATATATTGTGTTATATGTTGGTAAATGTTGGTATATGTATGTATATGTTACAGTTGGTATGTGTTGTTGAAGTTGGTTTGAAAGTATATTGAAAATGATTGAAATTGGTTTCTTCTATCCAAATACAATTTTGATATGTTGCAGTTGGTATCTGTTGTGAACAAAGCTTGGTTTCAAATGGATATAAGAATCATTCTCCATATACATAGCGAATATGTTCAACTGATTCGGTATATTCATAACAAATAAGATCTGGTTGGGGATATACACCCCTGACAATGGAAAATGTAAGAATTTGGCTAAGTTTCATTCGCTATGAACATAACAAATTATTTAAGTTATTTCGTGCTAAACATAGCAAATGGGATTGGTTTCGGATAAACATCCCTGATAGTAAAAAATGTAAGAATTTGGCTAGGCTTCATTCGCTATGAACATAGAGAATAACTTCAAGTATTTCGCGCTAAATATGACGAAAGGGCTTTGGTTTGGTATATACATCCCTGACAGTGGAAAATCTATGATTTTGGTTAGGCTTCATTTGCTATGAACATACCGAATTATCCTACCATATTCGCTATGTTTATAATGAATGATGCCATTTTCGTCCGTTCATTTTATTTCATACATAATTCATGCAAATTAATTTCATACAAATTTAATTCAAATCAAGTTCAATTAATTTAATTTCATGTTATTTCAATTAAAGTTCATTTTATTTTATACAATTATATTTCAATTCAAGTTCGTTTCATTTAATACAACTTGAATTCAAATTCATATCATACTCCTTCAATTCAAGTTCGTTTCACATCATACAACTTCATTTCATTTCATACAATTTCAATCCATTTCATATAAATACATTTCATTTCATATAACTTAATTTCAATCGCACTTCATTTACAGATACAACACCAAACTTTACATGATTTCATAAAATAAAAGACATCTATAACTATTTGATATCGATAGGTTGATCGTTGGTTGCTACATCCGTTGGGAAGATTTTTGGAACTCTGCTACTTGATCCGCATATTTATCAATCTAAGGTTTTGCTTTGGGCATTGAATAACCATGCCAGTGACTTGCTATCGGTGGAATCAGACAATCGTACTTCAACTTTAAAACTACAAAGTGATGTTCGCAAACATGAGCAATTTCTATGCACAATGGATGCACGATTCGCTCATGTATCATCGATAGAAATATGAGACGTTGTCTCTTCAAGATGAGTACGCACACACACTTATAAGTTTTTGCCAAAACATAGCCACACTCGGGCATGATCATCCAATACTTCGACATACACGAGCTTATAAAATTATCTAACATATGTAGCATAATGTCCGAAAACCATTCATTAAAAATGTGCGCGTATAAGTCATTATTTCCCATAACTTCGTCCATCAAGTACGATATCACTTGTGTCCATCCATCAGGTCCAAATCTTAGGCATTTAGCAACGCATCTAAACCCATAATTTCTGTCAGTATCACCCTCGATGGTATCTTCTACAAAACCTTTATAAAAGTCCTGAATCTCATTGATATACTTTTTATATGCGAGGGAGTAGCAAGGGCACCATGGGGCGGGGTGGGTGAACTCTGTGAAATTAATTTTCTTCTTAGGCCTTTGGACCGCAGGGTGTTCCTTTTTTGTTCATTGCCTAGCAAGTTTGAAGCCGAGGGATCCCTTTTAGTTGACTTCTCATACTTTTTCTCTTGAGCAGTTGGTTTTCCCCCCTCGACTGACCCTTGTAATGCTTAAGCATGGATGGATCAAATAGCCTAAAATGGTGGGACAATCGATGTCCTTGAGTTTTCACAACATGTCACTTTGCTCATTGATAGTTGACCGTTCCCACCTCTATTTAAAAAGTATCATTTTTGGCTCGTAATCAACCATGTGGTACTTTGCTAAATCGGGCACCATTTGTTAATTTGCGCCAATGTGCATCGATATCCCCCCATAGTATTTCTCTACCCTCCATCTAGTGGATGACCACATAAGCACACGATACATCATAGATATTGCGTGCCAAGTGTAGGAACGGTTGAACATCCATGCCAACTATATCACAAGACTTTAGCTCCTCAACAATCAGGTCAATCGAATAATGAGAAACTGGACCAATGAGCTCACGCAAAATAGGACTATTGTGGGAGTGCTTTGATTTTTATAAGGAATCCTTAAACTTATTATTAATCTCGATCACTCTCAACTCAATGTAGTTGTGCATGCCATAAAAAACCTTATCAAAAGGAAGTTGATAACTCTCCAAGTGCGTCTTCAACTTAACGTGTGCTCCTTCACAACGGTTGGTAGTTTGGTTACCTCGGTGCTTAATCGTATTTTTCCAGGGATGAATGAATATCTCCTTTAGATTGTACCATGTTCAATCTATGCAGTGAAGTGTATTGGGGTATACAACCCAATCAAAGTGAAATAGCATCCACATTTCATTAAAATCATTCTTGGTGGGGGATTTAACCAAATACATCCAATACATCATGAACTTATTCAATGAATCCTAATTGTGGATCTATTTCCTAGCATGAAGTTACACATTGAGATGAATATGGAAATTGAAAATCATAGATCTCTCCTCGGGAAACACAACTCGCAATGCGTTCATGCACGTGTACTCCCGATCTGTGATGAAAACTGTAGGACATGCAAACGGGTCGAATAGGGATTTTAAACATCCCAATGCCCACTGATAGTTCTCTTCCTTATCCATTATTAAAAATATGAAGGCAATATTAATCACCCTTTTGCACGACATTATACCAACCATCTCGAATAAAGGCATCTTGTATTGATTGGTCTTGTACGTGTAGTAAATAATGACAATGAACGAAAAACACTTGGCCAATTGGATTGAGTTTGGATGAGCTCAAAAAATGTCTTCTACCTTCATAGTAGACTCATTCGTTCGATGCCAATAGATGTAGTGTTTATCCTCAAGAAACTTCATTAACTGTTGCATCGCCATTCTACCCTCTAATTAAAAAATCCTTAACTTCCTCTTGGTGCTGTAATTGATTTTTATGGTCAAAACATTAGTAACATTACGACTTCTTATCATTATCAAAATGGAGACCGACTTTACCCTACTCAAGGACATCTCTTCAATAATTTTTCTCTCCTCAGAAGGGATTCGATCAGCGTATGCATGTCCAATTAATGTTTTCGACAATTGGTGATTGTGAACATCATTGATAACTGACAACATCCACTGTCTATTATCAAGTGGAATGCCCTTAACAGAAATTAATAATTGCACTTTTGAGTAGCTATGTCCCTCTTCGACTTTTTTTCACTTGACTACTCCGTTCATTCTTATCGTTCTTCTCGTGATGGTCACGGAACTCATCAGCCTTCTCACAACCCATGTTTAGATGTCCCTTACACATTGCACAAGGTACGTCTGACTTGGTGATAACGATTACCATTTTAACGGATCGGGCTTGCTCTTGAGCCCATGCAATCAATGCTTGCCGAGTTGAAAATACCTAAGAATAAAGAATATAATTAATTAGTAAACTGTAATTATAATATAGAAATCTATTACACCACTAGTCTATATTATAATACCTGATCCGTAAAGAACGTCGCACTAACATCTACTAACATCGAACCACCTTCCCATTATGGGGTATATCGATGTTTGCTAAAGCCTGATCAAATAACAGGGAGTTGAAGTCCATAAAGGCATCCTGCATAGGTAAAATTATTATTAGGTGGGAATAAAGAGAATTTAAATCACAGCATTGCAACCCTTATGACAACATAATTGCATTTGATAACATACTTGCAATCTAATTGAATCACTTGGAATAGTTTGTATGTTTGTATTCCATTTGACATGAATATATCGAATTTGTTTCATTAGTTCAGGGTAAATATGACGAATATATATGAGCATCTTGGGGTGAATCTAACGAACCAAGTATAGCTGGTTCGGGGTAATTATACCAAATGTTGTGCATTAGTTCGATAGGTTTATAACGAATGGACTGAGTTCGAAAAAATAAATATAGAATTGGTTCGGGAGGTTTACCCCGAGTTTTTGCCTTGAAATCGGGGCCTCGAGCCCGAACCACTATACATTTTCTGGGATTTTTCAAATTTTCAATCCTTAGGAATAAACAAATATATATGTAAGAGGACCCAAAGTTTACCTCAAAAATGGAATTTGTAGAGTTGTCATTTTCTTTTGAGGTGTTGCCATTGTCTAATGGTGGAATATCCATTAGTATTTGAATACTTAAATAACAAACCTTAGTCATTTAAAAATGTTGTTGTAGATAGTTGGAGGGGGACAAAACTTTAATAATGTTATTGAAGATGATGTTTAAGATGGTTGGTTGAATTAATGGTGACAAATTTACTGGGTGAAGTAAAGATGAGTAAGGGAGAGTTTGGAGTGTAGTGGTATTTTGTGTTGCAAGCGAGTAAAAAGTATATATATATATATATGAGATGGTGGGCCTTAGCAAAAATTTAATTTATTTTCCACTACACCAAAAAGGCAAAATTGTCACCTTTGAGCCGGCCAGCCTTGTCACGGTCATTGACCGTGACAACGGTTTGTCACGGTTAATGACCATGTCAACTTTAGAAAGTTATCACGGTCAAAGATCTTGACAGGTCCGTGATAACTTTCTTTACTAAAAAACCTACCGCCTTTTTTTCCCACCATTTTTTATTCCCACCAATCTCTCTCTCTCTCTACGTTTTAGGTATTTTTTCTCTCTCTCATTCTCTTTCCTTTGTATATGTGTGTGTGTAGGACCTCGCGCGTGTGTGTGTGTGTAGGTGTGTGTGGGTGGGGGCAGTGGGAGGGGGCATGGGGGTAGGGTGTTTGGGGGTAGGTGTGTGTGTGTGGGTGGGTGGGGGGGGAGTGTGTGTGTGTGCGTATGTGAATTAGTGTGTGTGGGGTTTCAATATTTGTCACGCGGACCTTATTTATCCGTGTAATAATATTATAAATGACTGGGGACATTTGAAATATATTGATGGACCTCCTCATGATGTAAACGTGTTCCTCTTTGTTCAAGAGCACAATATGAACCCTTACTTGAGAACTTGTTATTGTTAATTTTTTTTATCATGTAGACGATATAAGGAGTACGGGATACATGTTGATTCTTGGTTTAGTTAATAACCTTTTTAATTTGTATGCATTGTAATTATTTAGGACTCGTTTCTCTAAATTGAAATTGAATTGAATTGGTATAAATTGAAATTGAAATTGAATTGGTATTAATATTGGTATAAATTGGTATAAGTTTTAGTTCTTATGCTTACCTTAAATTAAATGAAACATACTTTAAATTACATATTTAAATGAAATCTCTCGAATTGTGATAAGACATAATTAAATGAAACATACTTTAAATTACATATAGTGCGCATAGATACTAGCATTATAGTTCTTATACGTACGCATTCAATAGCCCTTAGATCCGTTCGAGAGTCATTATCCCTGTAATGAGATATCTCGAATTGTCCCATTTAGACAGTTTGGGACTTCATGGTTCCTGTATAATAATATTCTTAGTGGATTAAACTTGTTACTTTTGGGGGAAGTTTTGCAGTCATATCTTAATGTTCTCTGGGTAGATACTAGATGATGCGAGGTTAAGTGTTATTTCAATTGATAAATTGAAATAACTCAATTGAAATAACACTCACACTTGCGAATCTATATCGCGTACTTTGAGAACTATGGGGATATGTTGCCGAATTTTTCTCAAATTGGAACAATGTGCATGAGTTGTTAAGTATATTGCAAAAATATGTGGTCTGGAATGGGATAGGACGACTCACCCTTTAGGGAGATGGAGGTGCAATACCCCATATTTTTATGATTTAAGTAATTACGGGATAAATTATTATTATGGGATTAATTGAATTAAAATGTGAGAATTTAATTGTAAATTAATCCAGATTGAAAATAAATATTAACTAACGTGCCAAGGGTTAATAATTATTGATTGAATATTACTGTGTGATATATAATATGAAACTATACACTTCGGCAAATTGTTAAGAATAAGAAATACAACAGTTTACTAAATTAAGTTAGACGCGTGTGTGAGTCGTGTCGGACTAATTTAATGGAATAAAATATTAATTATTTTGAGTAACTCGTATGGTCATTTCGAGTGCGCCGTTGAGTCCGAAAAGGTTGAGATGGTCAAAATAGTATACCCGGGTGTTTAGTTTGGGTCCCGGGGCAATTTTAAGCCTAATCGGCACCCCAAGTAGGCATTATGATAAATTGTATTTTTGGTTTTAATTAATGGACGAAAATTGAGAGTTAATTTATCAGCCATGAGAGGTCCATTAGGGTTGAGAGATACATAAAGCAAATAACGGCCATAGAGGGTGTGAGGAAGAACCAATTTCCAAGAGGGAAGGCCAAATTAACACTACCTTGCACAACCGTCACCACCACCGTGTAGATAGGGACAAGGGGAACACGCCCATACCAACAACGTCAAGAAATCAGACGACTAACTTGAGGCAAGTGTTTATTATTTTCTTTCCTTTAGCAATAACCATATTCTTATTAGTAAAGGGTTGTTCTAAATATGTATTTTTCATGAAAAGTGATGAACAAGTGGAGAATTAGGATGTATAATTCGAATTTGAGATTAATTAGATTGAACCCTTCATATATGTAAGATAGAAATTATGTTTTGATGGACTTATGTGTAGAACGAATCTGGAAATCATGTGTTCTTGAAAAATAATTTGAAGAATTAGGGTTTTAATAAATAAATTTGGGGATTTCATATTTATTGGATGATTCGAAATGATTTAATGATTCTAGGATATTAGAATCCATATGTAATTGTTAGGATTCTATTTGGATGTAAGGCCCTAAAATATGATTAGTAAGGTTAATTATATGATTAATTATAAGTTATGAGTTATAAGTTATAAATTGGTTATGTGTGTTAAACATGTTAATTATCATGTTTAGGGGATGCATGCTCATGTGATATATGTATTGTTTACATTAGATGTTAATTGAGCTTATTGTTGGGGATAACATGTTTAGAGCATATGATTAGTTATGTGGTTAAATGCATCATAAAATATGTTTTTATGCATCATTATGTTTATAAAAGTAAACTAGGGTGTTGGTGCGAAATTGGCAATGTTTGGTCGCCAAATGTGAAAGTTTTGAGAATTTCAGTAAATTGCTACTTTCCTGTTCGAGCCCAAATTAGGCATACTAGTTTTATGATTTTGGAAAAACACAAAATATAAAAATTGTATATGTTTAAGTTATCTACTCATATATACAAAGTGGGAGTAAATCGGGGCCCGTAATAGGGATTTATGGTGATTTTACGAAGGTCGGATAAATCTGTCATTAGTGAAATTGTTTAATTGGATCTCCCATCCAACCAATCATCTGTTACCACTACCCCTTTTGCTATTGGACCCCCTTAAATCGTGTTTCTGATCTTTAAACACCTGTATAGCTTCTTCCTCACAATGAAATAACCAAATTTTGCCTAAGGAGATAGAGAGAAAGGAAGTTTAAGGAAGAAAATCCTTTGGAAAATTCCAATAAATCGAGGAATCCTCGTAAGGTAATTACTTCTTTATTAAAGTTGGTCACATAGATGAGATCTACGCTTGGTATATTTTTGTTTTTGATTTGAATAAATATTTTTATGATACCCATTTTCCCAAATTGTGTTAAAACAAAGATAGTTTAAGACCCATGTAAGAACGCATATTAGGATCGTAAATGCTAACTTTAAAGTCCCAGATTTGAATTTCCTTCTTGTGAAGATTTTTAATTTATGAAATTCAGGTTTTTGATGTGTCTATATGTTTAAACATGTTTATTATATGTTTCCATTATTGATACCCAAAGTGTAGGTTATGTATGCTTAAAAATGTTAAGTTATGCCTTAATGTTCTATTTTGACCTAGTTATGCTAAAAATGGCATAAATCATGGAATACTTATTGAAATGAAGAAATTCCAGTGGGAGATGTTACAAAACAGATATGAGTATAACATACTCGAAAATCAGAATAAAATACCTTTTATATTCGCTTGAGGGGGATTTTGAAGTTGATGTTTTATTGATATTTTTCGGTAGAACACAACATGAAAGGTGTTGTAGAAAATGGGCATAACTTTGTCAAAAGAATTTGAAATTTAATTTCGTAAATTGTGTTAGAACTCTAATTAATATGGTGTTATATAAATGTGAAGTACCATATTTAATTCCTCTTAGTTAATTTAGATTGATCTACTGATGTGATGTGCTACGAAGCTTAATGTTATTGGGTGTATTCAAATACTAATGATGTCGAATCAATAGGTACGGAAATGGCTAATACCACCATACAAAGGAAGTAGATTTTGGTGTTAATTTTATTACCTACTTCAAGGTGAGTGACCTGCCCTATGAAATATAAATGCTTATATTTTCATATGGAAATGTGTAATTAAATATATGTGTTAGAATGCTTATGGAGTGATGTGGTGTTTGTGAAACATATACATATGATTAAAAATGTTAAGTGATGTTATTTAATGTTATGGACTGTGGCGAGTACTTTATCTAATGTTAGGGACTGTGGTGGGTCCTAAGGGATGTGGTGGTCCTATTAATCTAACTTAAAGGTTTGTGTACTCGGGCCTAATAAAGGGATGTGGTGGTCCCCAATAACTATGATGGATTAATTGGACTGTGGCAGGTTCCAGCTTGCGAGAGTTTCACAATTCCTGTTGGGTTATAGCATTAGAACAAAAACAAAAATGGTTATTCAATTTGGTTATAGGTGTGGTATATTGTCATCCACTAAGCTTATATTTCTTACACTCCTGTAATCTTATGTTTCAGGTATGCCTATCGTTTGGAGTTCACTGTCAAGTTAGGATCTTAAAATGAGGGAGTGACGGATATCTAGTATGGTTTGAAAAATAAGAACCTTTTTATGTAAATGTTAAACTAAGGATATTGGATATGTAAAGTTGTGTAGTACTTATAAGTTACATGTGAAGGTAGTTATGTTTTCATCTACACATGCCTTTGGAAAAAAAAATCTTGGGCTATCTTTCGAGAGAGTTAAAATAAAGTATTGTTTATGGGAATTTATCTCTAAATAAAATTATGAGTTTAACTTAATTAAGTCGGGACGCGACAACTTAGTATCAGAGCGTGGTTATTAGCTTCTGGACAGGGTGTGAGGGTCTAGATTGGTAGTGGACACTAAAAAGTGAGTTTGCTATGCGTCTGGATTTTGACTAACAATATTAATATTAAACTGTTGTTATTATATTTTGTTTAAGTTAATCATATTACAGTGAGTGATGGATCCACACGAGCAGCATGATAGAGCTGAGAGTGAGGAATCTTATGTTCCTAATAGTCAGCAAGGACATAGACATATTAAAGTGGATGAACCAGAGGTGAAACAACAACCTATTGATGATGTGGGAAGAATATTACATGTTGTGGCCCAATTACTGGAACAAGCAAGAGGTGGAGCACATGGTGGAGATAGGGATAAATTACATGAGAGGTTCATGAATTTAAATCCGCAGCATTTATAGGGACTATTAATCCATTAGTGGCAGAGGGGTGGATTAGAAAGATGAAAACCATATTCAAGGTGATGGAGATGAATAAAAGGTGTTGTTAGCAAACTTCAGGTTAGAGAATGATGCAAAGTTATGGTGGGATGGTAAAAAGAGGTTACTCACTACAATTGGGAGAATGATACCAATAAATCCTCCACAAATTACATGGGAGAGGTTTGTGAAGGTGTTCTTTGAAAAATATTTCCCAAGGCTTTATAGGAAAGAGAAAGAGGAAGAATTTATCACGTTGAAACAGGGGAACTGAACAGTGGAAGAGTATGAAGATTTATTTATATCCTTATCTAGATTTGCACCTGACTTGGAGAGGATGGAAGAAAGTAAATGTGATCGGTTTCAAATCGGGTTGAGTGTAGATATAAAAATCATGGCTGCTAATATGAAGTTCATAGATTATGTAGACTTGGTGGATAGGGCCATGGTGTCAGAAAAGTCAATGAAAGAAATTCAAGCTAAACACTCGAAGAAATCAATTCCTATGAGTTGCATTGGTCCCAGGTGTAGTGTTAGTGCATCTTACGGGGCTGTTTGAAGGCTGGTTTAGGTTTTCACCCTCTAACGGCATATTTTTAAGCCTAATCTAGATATTTTCAAATTATCGTCATATTCACAAACCTGGACAGTTGAAACCTAAGCCTTCAATTCGAAACATTAACCATTACACCAAAGCATGTTCAACTAACCTATTACTAAATGAGAACTACTATCCTGGACAATAATGTGGCCTAATAAAATAAAAAGATAGAAAAGGAAAGGAATGTGATCAACCTTCGTGTATGAACGTATTGAAATCAAACCGGTATTTGGCTAAGAAGCCAATTGAGGTTGATTGGCACATGAACTTATAATACAGTCCACCAATAAAAAATTCTTGCTGAGAAAATACAATAAAAGTTGTACATGTCAATTGATATCATAATCACAAGATTCATTAGTAGCACGAATAAAATGAGCACACGCATTATTAATATGTTAATACTTTAAGTTCTAATTTGGTTCAAGTTTTTTTGCTTTCTAAGAATCTAAATTGGTAATTTCACATGTAAAACTTAAACAGTAGGGAAGAAATTGAAATTATGATACTTAATCTTTTAACATGAATAATGAGACTTCATATGTCAATTTACTATTCTAGGATTTCTGAAGACCACAAAAACTCGAACCTAATGAACACTAATTAGAAGTTGTAATTAAATGTTATGCCAAAAAATTCCAAACAGGTGTATGTGTATTGAAACAGGTCAAAAAAATTCCAAACAAGGGTAAACAAAAATGCTTTGATAGGGGGTTGCCGTTAAACTGCTTCGGTAGGGGGCTGCTATGCTTCCAGGGCACTGCACTGCTTCAGCAGGGGGTTGTTAGCACTCGATTTTCTTTCGATGTTCTGGTGTAAATATAGATAATACCCACATCAGTTATATAAGTTAAATTAATGCATAAAGTTATTTGTTGAAGTTGATTATAAATTATATACTTTTGATAAAAAGTAACAAAATGGAATGTTAAAGAGTAATTCTAAAGTTATTGGTTGATATTGTAATTATTTGGAAAAATGCTATTTCCACCGCCTAAGTGCTCCACTAAGAAAAAATCAAAAAACCACATTAAAAAAAATTCTCGAGGGGGGCTGCCAATTTCTCAATGATGGAACTTCTTGATGGATTTCACAAAAATAGACGACATTAAACTAGAAAAAACAATATCAATATTCAAGTTGATTTTTAGTTCTCTTGATGTTGACCTTTGGCCATGGAGGAGAAGACGCTGAGACCATTTTAGCAACCAAAGGAAGGCACAATACCTTAAATGTGGGAGTTCATAGATCGTCATCATGTGTATTACAAATAGTTTCCCCCTAAGACAATGGTATTAATACAAAACCGCCACCATATTTTGTGAACCAAAAACTTAAAGCATAAACTTTCTTTCCAGTGATAATTCAGAAAATCGAGCATAATAATGGATACCGTTATCAACCATAATAAGCATAAAACTACTGCCATGACACAATGAGAAATAAAGGTGAGATTGGTACACAAATTAAAAGCAGAGGTGTGACTGATCTTTCTTAATTGAACCTTATCTTTGATTCTAGAATGGGAATAAGTAACTGATTAGAGATGAATATAAATCAAATTTTGGAAATCAAAATGGAAAACAGAGAAACTTATGTACTATTTCTTCAACTTACTGATGAGTCAAACAAACATTTCAAACAGAAGGGAGGGTCCTCCACAAGGTACTGAATAGATGGAGATGAAGAAAATGAAGGTTGAGACTGAAATGAAGCAAAACACAAACCCTCCAGATTATTGTACTTACATCCCCCCCCCCCCCCAACACACACACACACCTGAAATAACAGTTTTAAGAAGTGGCCTCATGTGGAAAACATAACATGTTTTGCATTACACAATCTGGAACGAAACATGCAATTAATGACAATAATGTGATGTGTCAACCATTTTACGTGCACAAAACAGGCTCCCGCAAAGATCAGTACATAACACGTCAAAATAGATCCACAATGTGACATTGTGCGTAGTGTGGCGCAATTTTAAACAATGAGTTATATTAAGAACTCTCGGTTAGTATCGTTTCACACTTTATTTTTTTCCATTGAAGAACTATGTGCTTAGCTATTTAGAGAGCCAGTTTATGTGTTGATATGTGGTGAACAATGAATTCATCCATACTACTTGATATGTGCAATTAATCATAACAGCTATGAAATTGAAAATTATCATCAAGGTATAGAGCAATCCATCCAGATGTGTTTCGAGAACTAGACTACCCATAGGAATCTACAGATGACCCAAATAAGAGACCTTGCAGCTCTGTAGATCTGACGACTCATCTTTGATCAAACACAAAAACGGAGTAAGTTAGCAAAGATATAATCTTAGAGTTCTATGAAGATTCTATTCGGGAATTCTAAGGGGATAGCTAATCTCCATGCACAAATCAATCTAAAGAGCCCATGTTTATCTCCCTACATATCAAAAGAAGAAAAATATAGTTAGATTGAGCAAATAACAATTAAGCAAACTGAATAAGAATAATCATTCATTAACTACCTCAGTTATATAATTGCTACCACAATAAAATGCATTATTTACGATTCAACACATTCACAACAAAACGCATTAAATGATATACTAATAAAGTTGTCTAAATGTATTGAAGTTGTACATCAAACCATAAAGAAGCTTAATTATTAAACAAAGAACTTTAAATAGGATGGTATCTACCAAACTTTAAAAAGGATGAAATATACAAAGAAAATGAATCTAAGGCGGAAATTTCAAAACGATAAACATAAATAACAAATTACAAAATCCCCAAAGAATATTAAGAAACTTTTATTCATAAACAGATCATAATTAATCTCATATGGCAGTAAGGGAGTTTCAAATTTTAGTTGTTCATTCTAGCGTGTCTAATAATGAAGATGAACACAATTGTAGACATTTGCACATAAGATGTGAGTAGACAACTAACCATACTCGGAACGCTACATATGTCATGCCATGAATATATGATTTATTAATCAGCCTCGTTTGACAGTATAGATGAGATGTAAGGTGATTTGGGATAAGAGCAGAGCACCCCCAACCTATTATGCTTTATAAATAACTAAAGTTACAATATAAAAAGGTAACATAAAATCACCTATTCAGAATATATGAATCATATAAAACACAAAATAATATCAACAAATAGGGAAAGAACTATGTGCACTTGTTTAATAGGTAAGAAAATCATAGCAAACACTGTTAGCTAGGCAAAATTCGACATATGCTTCATTTCGCATCTAACGCAGTGAAGATTTTAAGCCTACGAATCCTCGATGAACAAAGCTCTAGTATACTGAGAATATAGACAGTATAACACAACCCCAAACACAACCCTTAGATAAATTGAATATATTATATCTCAAAACAAAATTGGAGGTTCCGACTTTATGAATATATTTCATCTCAAATTTCACAAAATCACATGAAAAGCATAGCACAATAGCCATAGGAAGTTACTCAAAATTGACCAAGTTATCAAAGTTGCTACGTTATACCATATATTTTATGTGGTTAAAAGCATAACTATAATACCACTACTCTCTTAAACTTTCGACAACCCACTACCTATGGCATGTTATACATTAACCCCCAACTATGAAATAACACTTTCCCTACAAATAAGAATATAAGTCATCAAACTAATGACACTATTGTTAATAGATATGACAATGCATATAATAACAATAAAAACAATGCATTTATGCTAATAGATATGATACTTTTACTGTGTTTCACCAAATAAAGTCATGGAACTGACTAAAATTATTATACACACAACCTGGCTTAAGGACATATAATATAATCCATCCGATAAATAATTCCTAATCATGTTGTAACTCATCACTATAATATGAAGAATGAAGCTTAATTGAAAAAATGTCAACAGAAAATGTAAGAGATATTGAAATTTGGGGTTTTAAAACCTTATAATGAAGCTTAATTTATGAAAATATAAATCACAAAACATAAGCTTCGAATTCAATAATATATAAAAAAAATTCTAAAACCAAACGTGTCGTGACATATTAGTTCACGGACATGAAGTTAGTGTGAAAATATTTTGGTAAACAAAGACATGAAGTCTCCTAAGTTCTATATCACAAATAAAGAACGTATTTTAAATATCAGAACTAATTGAAAGGTACATTCAAATTCCAAAGAAATAAAAGTTGTAAAAATGGTTACAATAAGTTGATAAAAGTATTAAAACAGGCATACATTCAAATCCCAAGTAACAGTTAGCTGATAAAAGCATTAAAAATAGGCATACGATTAAGTAGACCTTACCTGATAAAAGTTTTCTTCTTCCCTTTCACAGTCTTAGGCACCTCTATCCACATCTCTTTAACATTTTCCAACACTAGGTTGCTATTATTTAGCACCGTTGTGTTATTCTTCATAAGGACATCCTCATCCATTGGTTGAATTCTTCATCCACTGTAGAAGAATCCATCATATGTTGCGATATAAATCAACTCTCCATATAAGAACATATAAATAAACAAACCCCATATTTTTTAGTTGAAGTAGAACTCTTATTTGCCGCCAAGGAAAAGAAGATTGAATCCTAAGTATACGAAACCAAGTTTAAAAATTCCTACATAAAAGCTAAATGCTAAACCAAGTCCAATATCATTTTCTTTAACTATTTGAGGGCCACACAACAAAACACAATGAGTATGAAAACCTAACCGAAGTATGCATTTGTGATGGAATACATAATGGTTCAAAATCGAACATTATATTTGGTTAAACATCTTATAAGAGGATACCTTGAATGGTGGATGGAGAGACGGAATCAACAAAGAAACCTGCAAACAACAAAACAACAAAAGAAATAAATTAATAAAAGAAATATTATAAGAATAAATCTAATTCATGAACAACAAAAATGTTAGATGAGAAGATGCACTTTCTCGATAAAATTAAAGAAAAAAAACTCAATCAATCAAAATATTTCCAACTCAAATGTATCCCACTCCATCAAAAACTCGATAATAAATTCAAATGTATCCCACTCAACAACACAACAAATCAATCAACTGAGCATTTTTAAGTCACAAAACTCAAAACCCAATTTGGCATTTTCACTACCTTTGTATTGAGAAACTAAGGTAAACAGTGAGAGTAAATTCCCATGGAGAGAAATGCAGAGTAAACACTTATAATCATATTTAAATAGTGAGAGAAAATTCTCAAAATCCAATTTGGCATTCTCAAAACCCAAATGCAGAGTAAATTTCCATAGAGAGAAATCTAGTACAAAGTAAACAGTGAGAGTAATTAAAGAAAATCCATGTTTAAATCAAAGCACTAAGAAATTAAAAGTCACCATGTTGATAGCCATAAACCTCATGCTATAAAAAAAAATAAGCTTGAGATATCTGTAACTTACAAAAGAGAAAAAATATATGAACCTTGAGTGCGAAAACATATGAACCTTGAGAGACTAAATTAGTACAATTAAACCAAAATAAACCATAAAAGATGAATCAGACGTTCATAAAAGCACTTGAATTTGTAATATAATAAGTCGCATATAAAACCCAAAAAAATAAAATTGTGTAATATAATAAACATTATATAAAATCCAAAATCCAAACCATAGCTTCTTGATTCAACCTCAAACTCTAGCATACTTGAAAATTATAAATAATAAGCATCAAATCCCCCCAAAACGAAAAATGAATATGAGAAATACATTGTAAGACCATTTGAATATGATTTTTAAAGAGTGGAGTAAGGGTTGGGCAATCCGTCTTGGATCTAAACTCTGAATCAAAATGTAAATTGAACCATTAGGGTTTACAAAATTTAAAATGAACCTAAAATTAGGGTTTAATATTCACACCTCATGGATAAGAGAATACGTGGTGAGAGAGAGAGCGGTGAATGGTGAGTGACGAAAGAGAGAGTGAGAGATGGTAGGGCGAGCGGGAATGATAGAGTGGGAACAAAAACTTAGTATAATGATTTTTTAAGGTATTTTATATTTTAGTCAAGTGTACTCAATTTTGGCACACTTTAAAACAGTGCCAAAAATTGTCACAGTTTTGAAGTGTGCCAGATTGTTATTAAACAGTGCTAGAATTTGTCACAGTTTTAAACTGTGCGAGATTTTAATATTAGGGTGTGCCAAATTATTGTTTTTGGTGTAGTGGATGACTTGGCACTAACTGGATAACCAGCATGACTTTTACCATGTGGGTTAAACATGATAACCATTTTTCATCCAATAAAACCTTGGTGAAAACTTGTGCAATTAAGCCTCATCTTCACCTCCAAACCTACCAATCAACTCCTCTCCACAAACCCTATATATACCCCCTTCTACCTCTGTAGAAAATCATCCTAGCTGAGAGCTATTCAAAAGTAAAAAATTAGAGTTTATGCTTTTCTATTATTTTATGCATGAATGCTTTTTTCTTCAATTTGGTTATGGTCCCGCCATATATAAAGTAGAATGATGAGTTTTCATGTGATTGTTAACATAGGAATGTACAAAAATGGCCTAAAAAATAGAAAACTCCAATAAAGCTTGAGCTTTAATAGTGGATTATGCTTCCTTGGTTTTGAACCAGTTTTAAAGCGAAGTAAGTTGAGCTTAGGTTCTCAGGAACCTAGGTGCAAAGTTTAATTGGACCAAAACCTGGTTTTTATACCCCAAATCAAAGCTTGAAGTTTTCGGCCCTAAACATTTTAGAAAACTAATTCGAGAGTTTTACTCTACTAAAATTACTCAAACTAAGTTTATTCTCCCACGTTTTTTATATAGAACAAAACCCTTATGGTGACGGAACAGAAATCATAGCTTTCAATTACTTATATTTGGTCAAAGTTTCATCATTTTTACAGAAAACCATTATCTCGATTTAGCTCACCAAAATTCTTAAAACTAATATGGTTGGATTCTTCTTCAAAAATTAAGAAACTTTCATTCAGTAATCAACTTAAAAGGATATCTAAACATTTCGAATTTGAGGTCAATATTTCAATACCCTAATGTCAAATTATCGAAGGTTGAAGACGAAGGGGTTACACGAGCATGAGTAGGAGTCAAACCAGACCCGTATTCGTGAGGGTGTGTCTCCAATAAGAAAATTCTCACCCTTTTCCAAAAAAAAAATAATTCTGAACATAATGGCATATTACATCACCCTATTTGGATCCTAGGAAAGCATTTTCTCGAGAAAACCAATACATAAACCCTAGGTTATTTTTCGAGTGTTTCAGAATGACCCCATACTTTTCCCACGATGGTTTTAGCTTAACATGAAACCAGTTTATCTTCTATCATTAACTTCAAATCTAGATAGAAATGTGGGAATCATTAATTGTAAAAACTTTTTAAAATTATAAATTATAACCTTCCTAATAAATTTTAAACTGCAATTAACTTCAATTTGGTATCTTACTATATTACATAAGTATTATAGTAGAACTTTATGACCTAATTACACTCTCCATGATCTCAGACTTCCCAGTCAACCCCCTGAATTAAACGTATACACCGAAATTAGTAGAAATTTCAAAGTAGGTGATTTTTAATTTCAGTATTAAAATTGAGCTTATGTCCTTCACAATTATTGATTGTCATATCACTCTGTGTTGAACTCATATTTCATATACTAACTCATTTGTGTAGTGCATGTTTATTCCGTATATTGATGCTTTCTATATTTCAGTTAATCCCGAAACTGGTAAACAGTTGCAACATAAGACTTAGTAAACATCACTGAGCTCTTTTGTTTACCCTTAATTGTGGTATAGCCCTGTAACCTTCTATTATTGTATATTACCCCGAAATTTATAAACCATTATCAATGAAACCCTCAATAGCATACCTTATGATTTAGTTAGACCTTGGTATACCACGGTAATTCTAATTAGCTTGTATGACTGTGACAACCCGCTTATCAAAATAAGAGGTGGCCAGCCCGATACCCCGATAATTATAGGAATCATAGATGGACCATTCTTAGCATCACAATAATATCATAAGTATACGGGATAACCACCCTTTATTTTGGAAAACAGATTGTCAAAATTTTGTTTAATAAATTAAAGAAGGCATTTAAACAACCCAATCTAAAAGAAGGTGGATATAATCTACGTGAATAAAACTGAACAGTACATATATAACACCATAATCGAATAAACTATCGGTTAACAGTCTTTACAAACTATAAATAACAAGTAAACTAAGTTACATAGTACATTACAATAGGCAAGTACAAGAATCTTAGGCCACACGCCCGAATAATTAACCTGATCATAACTAGAGTACAAAAATGAAGGCGTCCATGACAAAATAACCCGCAACATCCACAAGGTGTTGCAGCTCCAAGACAGAGGAATGGGGGAGTCAATACGGGCGTACTTACGGCGGAGCACCTGGGCAAACATAAGATTCATGCACAACAAGAAATATGAATGGGTCAGGGCCGATTTTATATGACCACCAGATGAATAAAGAGTATGACAATTATGTACAGTTAATCATGATGATAGTGATAAGAATCTACCTACCCAATCTCAAAGCATAAACTAAGGCAATTAAATGTTCATGAGATTAATTTAGTTATGAAAGAGGATATAAATGAATATCATCAACTAAGAATTTCCATCCTTTACAATCTTTCATTTCATCGTTCCATATCTCATTAGGATACGAAATCAAAGTTATTTTCTCTTTAAGGCATTTATCATAAATCAAGTCCCACTTGAATAAGAATAGTTATATTCATCTATATATAATGATTCTAAGACCGTCCTTCCGAGTTTTCCCACTGGACGCGCCCCTAAATGGCTAGGGCCTATCAAACAAGACAACCTGGGCATCCTACAACGCAATGTCGGGAAGTGGCCACATACCTGCAAGTGAGTCATAACCACACCCGGAATTACCCCACATCGCACAATAAATACAACATACATAATAACCGTTCCTATGGCCGAGGACTATATTCACCTTGCATTCATTATCCAGGGGACTTCACCTCATGCGCGTGATTCCCTTATGATAGCATTTAGAGAGGTGTGTTTAAGTAAATTATCATTTACAGTTTTTATTTCCAATTCAATATACAAAACACATTTTATCCGGAGCCATACGTGCTTTATACCATCATTATAACCTCAATGATTAATAGACCTCTTATTCATTCTTCAAGAATTTATGGTGTTACTATAAACCACAAAGTCAATCATTCCTCAATTGAGCTTCTAAACTCCCCCAATATAACTTTACAACTCCTAGTCTCACATTAATTAACTAAAGGAAAATAATACCTTAATATCAATTTGGACCTCCCCGGAACAAGCCCTATTTAAGACATTTCTAATATAGGGTAGCTACCTAACTCATTTAAGACTCTAGGATTCTAAGTTTACTTCATAAGATAAGGTTCCTAGGTCCTAAGCCTAAAGAAAAAGGGTAAAAATTGTGTTAGAAAAATAACTGAAAACAGCAAGATTTCCGAATCGATTCGCCCAAAAGCAAATCGATTCGAATGGGGAAACCAACTTTTTACCTTAGTCCGAATCGATTCGGCCTTAACCCAAATCGATTCGGATTTGCATACCTGTAGCCTCACCCCTTAGAGAATCGATTCGCGGAAGGGGCGAATCGATTCGCACTGGAAAGCTAAGGGTTAAGAACCCTAGTTTTTCCCCAAAACCCATTTCTCCTCCATTCCTACACACATCAACTACCATTATTCTAACCAAAACCATCCTACATGATTATCAACTACTATACTCCACATAAACATCAAATTAAACTATGATTTGGGGCTCAAACACCACAAAATCCATAAAATCCATATTTGTTCAATTGATTCACATACACAATAATCACACAATTTATTCACATTAAATCATATATTAGCAAGTAAGAAACTTTCCTTAAGCTTGAAATCTCATATTCTTGGAAGATGAATGCAAGATCAAATCCCAAATCTTCAATCTCTTTCTCCTTTCTCTTATTTTCTCCACAATTCTTTTCCTCTCTCTATCTCTCTAGATTTAAGAACACAATTTGGGATAATAAGACAATTGGAAAACAAAAATCGGGGACTTAACATTAGTTTCCAACTTAAAATGCTAATAATCCATTAAAATGACTCGTAACTACACATTTAAGTCATAACCAGTCAAAAGTGCTCGGAACCCAAAAACACAATATGGCACTTATTTTGACTATCTCGCATGTTTCGAAACTAACTACGCCTCTAAATTGGCATCCAAAAATTATTTAAGTCGTTTCAAGTTCCAGTTTCATTTATATCATAAATGTCGTTTAAAGCATACGACACTATAAAACGTAACATGAGAACATGTACATGCACGTAACAGTAAATATGCAACAATCTAGCAAATATTCTTTATTAACTCACTTAATTGATATTTACCCCGTTATCCAATATTTTATATAATTACTTCACACAGTAAATTAATATAGAATAAGTTTCTCAAAAGTGAGGGTTGTTACAATGACTCCGATGTTGAGTGCTTAGTTTTTATTTTCTACATACGTATGAGTGTCACTCTAACTAAGTGTGCCAAGCCTTATTATGTTTATTATTCTTCAATATTTTGGGATTGCCTGTCCAAGTAAACATTATGCTTTGGATGATATTGTAATGGTATGTCTACGCTATTGAAGCACCTATAACTTATATTGTATGGGTTATCTTTTTATAGTTTGACCCTTAATTTATTACACTATACCATATCATTCATTTACATATCATTAAAATCCAGTATACCCCTAACAGTTCTATGATATTTTAGCCGCCTCTAGATTTTATGACATGAATATCAAATCCTATTACTCTCTAACAATACATTTTCTTCCATATCTTCTATAAAAATGAAAATTATCTACTTGGCATCTCTGCTTAATAGTAACTTCCATATCTTCCATATATTGTATAGAAAGCAGAGGCGAAGGATCAATACTGTCAGGATAGAGTACGATAGTTACTAGCCGAGGGTGCAGAGTCTTACTCGATCAGCTCAGAGGGAGACCTATGTTTTAATAGAAGATTAGTTATGCCGGAGGATGAGGATTTGAGGCATTATGTGATGACTAAGTCCCATTGTTTGATATTTACGGTACATCTCGATGGGGATAAGTTGTACCAGAACATGAGGAGACAGTATTGTTGGTCAGGAATGAAGTGAGACATAGCGTAGTTTGTCTCCAAATGTGTTACCTATCTGTTAGTTAAGTTAGACCACCATAGGCCTTTGGGGATGCTACAGTCATTGGAGATTCCCGTGTGGAAATGGGAGAGTATTTCGATCGACTTTATTACAGGACTGCCAACATCGCAGAGGGGTCACGACTCCATTTGGGTGATAGTTGATCGGTTGACCAAGATGGACCATTTCTTACATGTCCGCACTAATTTCTAGATGATGCAATATGCGAAGCTGTTTATTATCGAGATCGTTAGGCTGCATGGAGTACCAATTAACATTGTGTCCGATAGAGATAAGATCTTTGTGTCTCACTTCTGGCAAAGCTTTTAGGAGGCAATGGGCACAGACTTGCAATTGAGCACCGCATAGAATCAACAGACAGATGGACAGACTGAGAGGATCAATTAGATGTTAGAGGACATGTTGAGGATGTGCATTATGGATTTCGGAGGAGGACGGGAGCGATACCTTCCATTGGTAGAGTTTGCGTATAATAACTCTTACCAATTTACTTTCGGCATGGAACCATTTGAGACACTTTATGGGAGGCCTTATCGTTCTCCTGCCTGCTAGATAGAAGTGGGGGACAACAATTTATTGGGGCCAGAGATGATATAGGAGACTAATGCCAAGATTGAGTTGATTTGGGGACATATTCGTATAGCTCAGGATAGGTAGAAGAGTTATGCCGATGCAGACTGGAGACACGTTAAGTTAGAGGTTGGCGACCAGGTGTTGGTTCGAGTGTCTCCTATGAAGGGAGTTTTGAGGTTCGATAAGAAAGGGAAGCTAGCGTCAAGATATGTGGGATTGTTCCCTATTATTGAGGGAGTGGGGCCAGTGGCATACATACTGGGTTTACCAGATCACCTTTAACGGATACATGACGTGTTCGATGTGGCTTTGCTGAAGAAATATCGGAGGAACGAGAGAGATTTTTGGCACATTCCACTCGAGGAGATTGATTTACAGTCCAATATCTCGTATGAGCAGAGACCCATGGCTATTCTGGATCGTAGTGAGCATAAGTTGCGGTCTAAGGTGGTACCACTAGTCAGAGTTTGGTGGGGACATCAAAGTGCTGATGAGTCGAAATGGGAGTAGGAGGATGACATGACAGAGCAGTATCCAGAGCTATTCACCGCAAGTATGACCTAATTTCGAGGAGGAAATTCCTTTGTGAGGGGGGAAGTATGTAACAACCCATATTTTTAAGCATTATATATTTAATTAATTTGGTTAATTTAAATTACTTGTGTGTCGTAATTTAATTAAATATTATGAATTTATTTAAATATTAATCGGGAGAGTAAATGGTTAATATTTATGGAATATATACTAAGTGAATAGTAATAATTAATGTACATCATAGCGTATGATAGTGACGTGGTATTATTTTATCTCAACTGGAAGTCGGGCATAGACTATATTAAGGTCAAGATAGGGATTTTTAGTAAAGTAATTCCGATGACAATTCTGAGTGCACAGTTGATTCCAAATAGGCCGAAATAGTCAAAAAAAGTGTACCTGGGGATAGTAAATGGGTCTCGAGGCATTTTTAGACATGATCGGGCCCACCCGAGGGTGGTTGTGCCATTTTAACTTGGCCCACAAGCAAGATTTCGGGATTAACACATTAAAACCTAAGTTTGAGAGCTTGGGGTAGACATAACTCTAAAAGGAAAATATCATAAAACCCAAATTAGAGGATTTGTGGCAGTCACAACTCAAAAGAAAACCCCTGGTTCTATAGAGAAGAAAAGGGGAGAAAGTAGGGAGATTGTGGGGATCCAAATCAAAAGGGAATTCTTGTGTTCTTCATGGAATCACCATCTACGCCAAAGGAATTCAGACTCTATGAACAAGAAAAGGCAAGTGGTTAACTTGCTTTTAATTTAAATTGCAGTCTTCAATTCATATCATAGTGGATGTGATAAAATCCATTATTTTTGGGTTCGGTTGAGACATAAATTGGGTTTCCAAAATTTATGGAGTAATACATGTATAAATTCTTGAGAAAAAATGTTATCTCAAAGAATACTATTTGGGAATTAAAAATTGGTGATTTTAAACCTAGTAATTTATCTCCTTATATTGATAATTAGAGAAGTCAAATCTAGATCGGGGTGTTTTTAATCTATGTAATTGGGCGTATGAAATTAAGGGTGAAAAATCGTAGACTGTTAATGATTTGGAATCTATAAAACCAGGTTAATTATGATTACGGAGTTTGGGATATGAATTTTAGTAGAAATTATTTTGGTATTAAGGTTTATAGAAGGAAAATTCTGAAGAAAAAAAAGTTTTTGAAGATTTTAGCAATGGCGGATGAACTGAACAAGAATAAGAGGAGAGAAGAAAAACGAGGGCATCGTTTGAGCGACCCTGGGGCTCATTCGCGTGACAGCACTGTCATTCGAATGACATGGTGCGTCATTCAAGAGATGGGGAAAAATAAGGCCCAGTTCGTCTTGTTTCTGTTGGGCCAAAGATGTTTACTTTTCGGTGATTCAAAAGAGAAAATACAGTAGGGTAATTATATTCTTTTACATTTAGGTATTTAAAATGGGGATGATTCAAAACAATTATGTAGAGACAAAAGGACGAAATCTCAATTATAGAATTTGGGGTGACAAATTCTAAAGAATAAATTACGGGCCGAGGGAATGTGTCCGGACATTTTTTTTAGTGTTACCGTTTTAATAAATTAATTAATGTGCAAATTAATTAACTTGGAATCGGTAAATCAACTCAGATATTTTTGGCTAGTGCAACGGGAGTTAGGCACGGATTAACCGGGTTTAAATTAATTATATATATATATATAAAGTATAATAATGTGTGTGTGTGTGTGTGTGTGTATATATATATATATATGAATATTGTGTGCTCTTTTAGTAACAGTGTAGATATTTGTATGAATACATACTCCTCTAGTGCTATCATAGGAGGATGCGTGATGTGGGTGAATTCCCTGGCTAGTGAATGCAGGGCGAGTGTAATCCCCAGGTCATAGCGTCCAGTATTTTATTTTGTGATTATTTTCGAGGTGTGATGCTTTGGGTATGATTCGGGCCCACACTCGGGGAACTATAACCGCCTCCACTACGCTTATTATTTATTTCACAATTCGGGGCCGAGCAAATCGTCTCGTGTTATTCGGGTTGGATTGAGTATTCAAGGGATGATATCATTTTAGAGAAATCATCCAGTGAGTTCTTACTCGGTATCACTACACCAAAAACAGCAATCTGGCATGGTTTAAAACTATGCCAGATCAAATCTGGCACGATTTTGAACTGTGCAAGAATCAGGTGTTCCAAAATGGCCATTTTTTTCTGGCACATCTTAAAAGTGTGCCAAATTTGATTAAACAGGAACACTTATGGAACACTTTAAACTGTGCCAGATCGAGTACATTTTGATACTCTTTTGGCACAGTTAAAAATCGTGTCAAATTTTATACACTTTTGGCACAGTTTTGAATTGTGCCAAATTTTTTGGATCAAAGAAAAAAAACTTAATTATTTGAAAATAAGAAAATTCACAAATTGTGAATCTCGAAAGTTGTTGATAAACTAATGTACAGACAAACTTCAAAATATTACAAGTAATAATAGTTCACATACCAAAAAAATTGGGCAGAATTTCCTCTATTTTTTGGACATTCTAAAGCCTGCTAATATAATACCTGCGTAATGTAAAGCCCGCACGGCCATAATATATAACAATAAAATTACAAAAGGTCGCACGGTCATAAAACCTAACAATAAAACTACAAAAGCCCGCATGGCCATAACACAAAAAAATAGAATCCTGAATATTAATGACATTAAGTAAATAATCCCCTTATTATAGACCATTGACTTCATGTGTTCCACGTGGATAAAAGCTAATAACAAAATGTTATCCTGCAAACAAATAATATGCAAAATGAGATGATATTAGTTCCGAGTAATTTTAAAGAAAAATCTTATTCAAGCTGAAAATTTGCATATACGAATTAAAATTATTTTTGTATTCACAAATCGACATTCTTGTGATTACGTGATCAGCTCGTACGAGTTACAATAGTCCCATGCGAGGTGGTAGTGCCTCTTACGGGGCCGTTTGGGGACTGGTTTAAGTTTTCACCCTTTAACGTCTTGTTTTTAAGCCTAATCTAGATATTTTCAAATTATTATCATATTCTTAAACCGAGATACCTGTGACTACGTGGTAAATTCCTACGAGATACATTAGTCACGTGCAAGATGTTCATGCCTCTTACGGGGCCGTTTGGGGGTTGGTTTAGATTTTCACCCTTTAACGACTTATTTTTAAGCCTAATATAGATATTTTCAAATTATCGTCATATTCTCAAACCGGGAGAATCGTGACTATGCGCTCAGTTCTTACAAGTTACATCAGTCCCGTGAGAGATGTTCGTGCCTCTTACGGGGTCGTTTAGGGGTTGGTTTAGGTTTTCACCCTTTAATGGCTTGCTTTTAAGCCTTATCTAAATATTTTCAAATTATCTTCATATTCTCAAATCGAGAGACACGTGATTACACGGTCAATTCTTACAAGTTACATTGGTCTCGTAAGAGGTGTCCGTGCCTCGTACGGGGCCATTTGGGGAATAGTTTAGGTTTTCACCCACTAACGGCATGTTTTTAAGCCAAAGTCTAGATATTTTCAAATTATCATCATATTCTCAAACCATATATCCCGTGATTAAACGGTCAGTTCCTACGAGTTACATTGGCCCCGTACGAAGTGTTAGTACCTTTTACGAGGTAGTTTAGGGACTAGTTTGAGTTTTCACCCTCAAACGGCATGTTTTTAAGAATCATCTAAATATTTTAAATTATCGTCATATTCTCAATTTAGGGGACCTGTGACTACACTGTCAGTTTTTATAAGTTACATTGGTCCGGTGTGAGGTATTCGTGCCTCTTACGGATCCGTTTGGGAGTTCGTTTGGGTTTTCACCCTTTAATGGCTTATTTTTAAGCCTATCTATATAATTTCAAATTATCATCATATTCTCAAATTGGGAGACCCACGACTATGCGGTCAATTCCTACGAGTTACATTGGCCCTGTGCGAGATGTTCGTGCCTCTTACGGGGCCGTTTAGGGGCTGGTTTGGATTTTCACCCTTTAACGGCTTATTTTTAATCTTAATAAAGATATTTTCAATTCATCATCATATTTATAAACTGAGAGACCCACGACCAAGTGGTCAATTCTTATGAGTTACATTGGCCCCGTGCGATGTGTTTGTGCCTCTTATGAGGCCGTTTGGGGGTTGGTATGAGTTTTCACCTTTTAACGACTTGTTTTTAAGCTTAATCTAGATATTTTCAAATTATCGTCATATTCTCAAATCGGGAGACCCACGATTACACGGTCAATTCATACCAGTTACATTGGTCCCATACGAGGTGTTCGTACCTTTTACAGGGCCGTTTAGGAACCGGTTTGGGTTTTTATCCTTTAACGGCTTATTTTTAAGCCTAATCTAAATATATCTAAATTATCGTCATATTCTTAAATCGAGAGACCCCTGAATACACGGTCAGTTCCTGCAAGTTACATTGGTCCAATGCGAGGTGTCCGTGCCTCTTCCGGGGCTGTTTGGGAGCTAGTTTGGTTTTTCACCCTTTAACAACTTATTTTAAGCCTAATCTAAATATTTTCAAATTATCATCATATTCTCAAACCGAGAGATCCGCGACTACGCGGTCAATTCTTATGAGTTACATTGGTCTTGTACGAGGTGTTCGTGTCTCTTACGGGGCCATTTGAGGACTAGTTTAGGTTTTCACCCACTAATGGCATGTTTTTAAGCCAAAGTCTAGATATTTTAAAATTATCAGCGTATTCTCAAACCATATGTCCCGTGACTACACAGTCAGTTCATACGAGTTACACTGGCCCCGTGCGAAGTGTTAGTGCCTTTTACGAGGCCGTTTGGGGACTAGTTTGAGTTTTCACACAAAAACGACATGTTTTTAAGAATCTTCTAAATATTTTTAAATTATCTTCATATTCTCAAATCGGGCCTTCAAGTTATATTGGTCCCGTGCGAGGTGTTCGTGCCTCTTACAAGGCCGTTTGGGAGCTTATTTAGGTTTTCACCCTTAAACGGATTATTTTTAAGCCTATCTAAATATTTTCAAACTATCGTCATATTCTTAAACCGGGAGACCCACGACTATGCGAACAATTCCTACGAGTTACATTAGCCCCGTGCGAGATGTTCGTGCCTCTTACGGGGCCATTTGGGGGATGGTTTGGATTTTCACCCTTTAATGGCTTGTTTTTAAGTTTAATCTAGATATTTTCAAATTATCGTCATAGTCTCAAACCGATAGACCCGCGACCACGCGATCAATTCCTACGAGTTACATTGACCTCGTGCGATGCGTTCGTGCCTCTTACAAGGCCGTTTGGGGGTTGGTTTTGATTTTCACCCTTTAATGGCTTGTTTTTAAGCTTAATCTAGATATTTTCAAATTATCATCATATTCTCAAATCGGGAGACCCACGACTACACAATCAGTTCCTACCAATTATATTGGTCCCATGCGAGGTGTTCATACCTCTTACGGGGCCGTTTGGGAATTGGTTTGGGTTTTCACCCTTTAACGACTTATTTTTAGGCCTAATCTAAATATTTTTAAATTATCGTCATATTCTCAAACAGAGAGACCTGCGACTACGCGGTCAATTCTTATGAGTTACACTGGTCCCGTACGAGGTGTTCGTGCCTTTTACGGGGCCATTTGGGGACTAGTTTAGGTTTTCACCCATTAACGGCATTTTTTTAAGCCAAAGTCTAGATATTTTCAAATTATCATCATATTCTCAAACCATATGTTCCGTGACTACACGGTCAGTTCCTACGAGTTACATTGGCCCCGTGGAAAGTGTTAGTTCCTTTTACGAGGCGGTTTGGGGGTTGGTTTGAGTTTTCACCCTCAAACGGCATGTTTTTAAGAATAATCTAAATATTTTTAAATTATTGTCATATTCTCAAATCGGGAGAATCATGACTACGCGATCAGTTCCTACAAGTTACATTGGTCCCGTGAGAGGTGTTCGTGCCTCTTACGGGGCCGTTTGGGGGCTGGTTTGGATTTTCACCCTTTAACGGCTTGTTTTTAAGCTTAATCTAGATATTTTCAAATTATCGTCATATTCTCAAATCGAGGTCAATTTCTGCGAGTTACATTGGCCCCGTGCGAGGTGTTCGTGCCTCTTACGGGGCTATTTGGGGGTTGGTTTGGGTTTTGACCCTTTAACGGCTTATTTTTAAACTTAATCTATATGTTTTCAAACTATCATCATATTCTCAAATCGAGAGACCCGCGACTACACGATCAATTCCTACGAGTTATATTGGCCCCGTGTGATGTGTTCGTGCCTCTTACGGGCCTGTTTGGAGGATGGTTTAGGTTTTCACACTTTAACGGGTAGATATGAGTTACATTGGCCCGTCGATAGTACTCGACAACTAATTTCATTGTATTTATGTCATCCAATGGAAAACTAATTAACATTTTGATAAAAGAAGGGGAGGAAAGAAAAGTGAAATGTGTCAGGCAAGAAACTTCCCAAGCATTGAAATAAAACAAAAAAATGACAAACTAAAATGAATATTTTAATGAAGATCATATCCTAGACACAGATTCTTACGTCAATTCGAGGTTTGCCTATGAGGTTAAAAAGTAGGAATACCAAGCAACTAAGAGCAGAAACAGTAGATTAGGTCATGTTTTAGTGAACTACTTGAGATCACTTTGATTAGTTAGTTTTGGATTGTTGAAATAGGGTATTATTGTTTATATAACATTTATATCCTTCCCTTCTTCGACCCCTTTTTCTTACCCGAATTCTCATCCTTCTTTTTCTCCCCTTTCACCTTTAACTCACCACCACCTTCCACACTATCCTTAATCCCCGTTAAATTATCGTTATAAAGTTTATATGAGCCTATCCTTCCACATTATACTTAATTATTATATATACCTGAGATTGAGAAACATTCCTTGTACTAAGTCTCCTAAATTTCACGAGCGGTGGAGACAATATCTCGCACATTTCCTTCACTAACAAAACTGACAAGTGTATGAATGAAGTCGAAGCACGAAGTGTACTTCGAAACTCTTATTCACTGGAACTTCTTTGTAATCGGAACATAAATGTGGAGTTCATTGGAATGGGAATGAAGGGAATGAGTTCTTGTAATGAAGTAGAATATAAAATATGTTTCACTGGTTGTACTAATACTCATGGGTTACACAGAACTCATCTAACAAATTCTTGCTAACTCTATGTGGACTTCCTCATCAAGTTTAAGTGGTCAGGTTGATTTATTAATAAGTTGAAGGAAATTTTTGTATGGAACCTTTGGAACTTATTTTTATAATCGTGAAGTTTAATCTATGGAACATATAGATTTCATTCATAGTGGAACTTGTCTCTATTATGCTATTCCCTTTGATTTTGAGGCAAAACTCTCTAAGTGGAGGGGCGCACCCACTGATGCCTACGCCCCACTGCTCAACCCCCACTTTCTCTATGTTATCTCATTATCTCATGGATGTATATACCAAATAACTTAAGTTATTTAGACACTCAGACATTGGCTGGAAAGAATATAACACAACTGTTGCACTATTGAGTTTCATAGGTTGTCCAAGATGTTTAAAAGTAGAAAACAAACACTTCATTGAGAAAAAGATGAACAGGTAGGAAAAGCAAACTTACCTAAACAACTAGGATTCCTCATTTGCCTAGAAATATGGAGTCCATTTGAAGATCCTCGTGGGACAACTCCGTATGTACTATAGTTACCTGCACCAAATTATATAGTACACTTACTCCTTAAACATTAAACAGACATATAAGGAAAGAAAAAATTATGAAGATATTACTTGGATATATAGCTTTCACCCCATTGACACATAAACTTTAAGAATATATTCAAATGCAAGATTTTCCAAGATAAAATTTACCAATCAAAGAAAACCTAAAAGGATAGCAAAGTCTTAGTATGGAAGATAGTTTCTTAAGTCTTCAATATATAAAAATGAGTTCATGATTCTGTTGAGAATGTGGAGATGCTTTTTTTAGAGTGTTTCACACCCCATTCTCATAAATCCAACAAACTTAAAATATAAGAAATGTGTAAGCATTTTAAACTTGAAACTAACTCATATATATATATATATATCAACAATTTCAACATACACATTCATTGCATTTTTTTCCAATAAAGTCAGGTCAACACAGGAGTGGCTCAGGGTTTAAACCCTCACCTGGACCGCAATACAAATTTGTCAAATCATTCTACATATATGTACTGTACTGAATAAGCCATACACCAAATCAATATACAATTTAAATCTCATGAGAATATATTTGCTAAGCTAGCAGATATGAGTACCCTTTCTAAAAGGCATTCAATACTCCCCAACTTTATCCTCAAATGTCAAAATCTACAAAAACTCGGTACTTGGACTAGTTGAGGCAAATGTGCACCCTTTCCTACTGTTGTGATAATCACACTTATAACACATTTTAGGAGAATCTTTGTTTAATATAATTACCCTTTTTTCTATCATTTTCTCCTTTTAGCTCATAATTATGTTGTTTTAAGCGATAAATGACTTACCCAATTTGTTAACAGTAATAACAATATCGATGCAGAGTAGTGTGTGTATTATAAATGGGCTAAGCTACACCAAAACTTAATCATTGTGATAAGCATGGTCTTATTTCATAAAACTAACACCCTCTAGTATACCTTTTGGGTCCACATCCATCTTAAAAGTAGTTCTTCTTCTAGGTAAAGTTCGCTTCATCCTCCATACGAGTGTATTAATCCCATGCTTTGCAGAGAACGCGGAGTTTGAATTGATGATAGCAACTTAAATATAATATTTCCAATTCAATTTAGGCACCTCCATGTTCCCAATCCAGATAGCCTGCACAAATAAAAAGAATCAGAGATTTTCAATGGAAGAAACAAATATCTTAATAATCATTTGAGAATACTATTTGCATTGTCAACGAAAAAGGAAAATATTTTAACCAATGTTGCCTAGGAGGAGGATTGTTGAGGTAGTACGCCATATACTTTAGGATGGGGATTGGAATATTTAGGCCATATTGTTCAAATAGTTGATTTGCCTATAAATGGTAAACTGATTAAAATATGCAAAAAATAACATTATATATTATTGCTAAACTTCACAAGTTTTTTAATGGATCTCTTCTTCTAAACATGGTGAGTAAGCATATCCTGAATTTTATATTCGACACATTTGGGACTTTTTCTGAATTCCAACTTGGAAAACCCTAAAATTGTTGATGGATTATAGTCCCTTATCACTATGACTTCTTTACATTTTTTCTTAGTGCATCACATATCTTTTTTAATTTAAAATGTAATCCCATTTCATCTGAATAGTTGTTACGTCCAAATATTAATGAGGGTGAGAGGCCTCTATTCCAAGATTCTATAAAGATAAATTTTTCACGCAATTGAAAATATAACCTTCCCAAAAGCAACCTTTGAGGTGTAATAGTTAAGTTACTATCACTACTAGACATTGAAATTCCACCACCAGAACAATTCAAAAAACGCAACTAATCCGCCACTTCAACCTCGCACACTAAACTTTCATGTACCATAAGAATAACCTAAGTCAAACTTTTACACAATTTATTATAATGAAAAATTTTACTCAACAAAAATAAGTATAAAGATGGATTGAGAGAGCCGGATAGATGTGACAATTTGATTTTGATTTTGAAACTCAAAACAAAACTAATAGAGAAAATACAATCCGATTAAAAACTCAGCTCATAGTTCAATTCATCTGACCTGCGAAGGACAGCACAATAAATCAGATCTCACCACTGCAAGATCAAAAACAGTACAAAGCTGCCCTTCCTGGGATTAAACAAAATGAGAACTGCAGTAAGGGCACGACATATCCTTTTATCCACGATAGATAGGCACATACGTGGTCCCGCACACCAAAAATGGGTTTCTGGAGTCATAATATGTAAACCTCTAGGGTATTAGTTTTAAGTACCACAAATAATTGCATAACGTAGAAAGATAATATTGTGTTGACCTCTTAATGGTCTCAGCAGCTCCTAATAAGCATCCTGGATGGTCTCTTTCTGTAATTTTGATCTGATATGTAACCTAGAGGAAGTGAAAAATAATCAATTAATACATCAATTATGGCCCATGTACCATCCAATGCTCATTTGAGCCAACTTTAGAAAGGAACTTTCCTTCTTTGTGTAAATGGTGCTGGAAACTGAAACTTTCCATTTACTTATTCGATATAAGAAAAGTAAAACTAAATTTCAAATGGCTTAATAGATACGGTTTATGTAAAAAACGAATATCACTTAATTTTAACAATAACTTGTCAATAAATAGTGATCTACATATGAAATTCCATAAAGTTTACCATCATAATCTTTTTAATTTCTTTTTGAGTTGTGGTCCAGTATGGTAAAACACCAAGTGGGATGTCAGTAAATCCACGACAGGCCATATCGGATAGTGCAAGAGCCCAATCCATCTCGAACATAGAATCCAAGGTGATAAAGTAGAAATTTTAGTCCACGATGGCAGAACAACACAACTTGGCTCTTCACAAGCATCAAATAAACATCAAATGGCCGCAACCTTCACTCACAAATAAACATCAAGTAAACATCACTCACAGGCATCAAAAGAAGAAAGCCGCAGCCTTCACTCACAAATAAACATATCCAAATATTAAAATCTTTAGTGTACAGATATTCAAAAACCTAGACAAAGATCAAACATATATAAGAAAAATCCTAAACGAAAAACAACAATTAAATATGAGAAAACATAGAGAGTATGAGATTAAGAAAATGGAAAATGTGATTTTTTTACTCTACAATGGATGGACACATCGCTTCTTTCATCCATCAATTACCTACAACACCACCCGCACATTGAATAATATAATAATGTAAGAGAAAGAGACTCATCATTCAAACGTAACAAAATGGATCTCAACTCTGAGGTGAAAACATGAATATAGAGAAAAATATTCATGCTTTGATAACAAATTATATTTAATTGAAATGTTATAATGCAATAAACTCACAATAATTATGGCAGTAAAATATGACAAATCTCAATTTTATTCTTATAGAGAAACTCGGTTTTGTATCCAATATCAACAAATTCAACCTTACATTATTACATCAAACGATTCAGGAGCTATTGAGTTATTCAAATTCTTGTAGCTATTACAACCTAAGTATGAACATAAAGGAAAGAGTTCAATATATAATCATAAAGAAACTAAGAAAATTGTACGCCTATCTGATGGATATTAGAGATAATGAAAACAAAAAATATTATAAATCACTTTTCTCATGATAGAAGTATTGATAAAAGATAAATACATTTAAAAAAAACTGAGGTGGTATACAAACACCTCATAAACGCCATATTATGGTAACGAACTCTTGATATTTCCATCAATGTAGATAAAGCATTGAATTTCTTGTTAATTAATCACAACTAGAAAACAAAACCTAAGTTGCAATACATAATTAGTAATTCCAATTTCAAATTGCTTCAACATCTCAAAGCGGGGAAATGGGAAATGTAAAAGAAAGTAATGTAGTCATGTGATATACTTCATTATTGCATCACAATGAATGAGATATTCTCAAACTAAAATTAGCCCCAAAAAATATCATGGAAAAAGATAAAAATCTCGATACATTCACAAAATTATGTTCACGACACTTTATGGGTTCCAAAATATACAAAAATTACTTCAAAACAGAGCCAATAACTACATTTAGGTACACAAAGACATGTATGGATATAAGGCGTCATCTTCATAATTTCCTCACCATTAAAATGTGAAGACAATTCATACCCATATAAAGCAATGGTAAAGAATCAGTAAATGTGGCAAAGATGTGTGTTTCAGTTCCAAAACTTACATTCACAGGCTCTGCATCAAACAAAAAAAGACTTAGAAAATTGATTTACAAATAGTTTTGCCAAATAGTGGAAAACAAAAAATAAGAGAGATGCTCACACACCTTTCATTTTTCCCTCATGTTCTTCAAAAAATGCATATTGAGTTAGATCCATCAAAAAATAAATAAAAAATAGTTAAGAATTTCCATATTTAATCAATTCAAGATCCCTCACTTATCATTTTTAAAGAATTAAGCAGAAGAAAGGAAAAACAGACCTTGCAAATGACATATAGTTCCAGTAATCTATGAAGAGCAACCATATGAAGATCAACCAAATTGTACAAATCTCTCTTAAAACCTAAAATACAACAACATAATAGCACAATCAAAATCGAAATCGAAAGTAGAAAATACCCAAAATAGCATTTGAAACCTAAATGAATCAAAGAATTAAAATCCCTAATCGAAATGCAATAAAAACTCAAAAAAACTGGAAAAAAATCAAGTGTATTTAAAACTTAAATGCAATAGAGTATTGAAAAAAAAACAAGAAAGTTGTAACACCCCGCCTAATTAAATATCGGGTGATCACTCTTTTATTAAATTAAAATCAAGGTCAACAGTTGGTTCATTCTTAGCATCACTGTCGCAAAATAAAATTTCCAATCTAAACACCCTGAATAATTAATCTAAGTGTCAAAACAATTTAAATATTATTTCTATTTTATTTAATTCCATTAAGAAAACTTTTTCAATAATTAACAGTTTAAGAATCGTATAAATGTTAAAGATGGCAATGAACACACAAGAATTTAACCATTCAGATAAACCAACACCAAGTATAAAAACTACAAATGAAATCATCCTGACACGAATTACATCCCAAAGAGTACCAAATACTGAAAATAAATGAATAAAAATCTTTGATAAATCCAACTGAATAGGGAAACGGGCGACACATGCCACAACTAATCAGAACTATAATAAGAGTAGAGTCAATCAACGAGGTTTTCTAAGCAATGGCCTGCAACTCCCACCTAAGCTGCAGCGCGTCCGTTCCAAGGAATCTAAGCATGACGCCCTTGTGGCTGGGCACCTGTAATATATACATATATATACAAGAGAAAAGAAATAACAGGAAATGGGTCAGAGCCCGAGTGTAAAACAGTTTAAAAATAGTTTAGCAAGCATTTAAAATGCTTACCGGCTAATGAAACAACCATGTTAGTGTGCGATACTCTCTTGAGAAATTCTCACCTCTCATCTAGTGTGCACGCCTACAGTACTATTAATCTCAAAATTTTATTTTAACTTAACTTTCTCATAAGGTTTCATTCCGATAAATACCATAGCTAAGATAATTGATTTTTGAAAATTAAGCTCTCTCATATATCTTATGTTATTTAAAATAACTGAGTGATGTCACAAATTCCCAAACACTTATAATAAACTTGGAGTATTTATTCATTACTTAACTACTTTTATTCACAGTAGAAAGTTCCCATACTTAAGTGTGTGTATATATATATATATATATATATATATATATATATATATATATATATATATGTGTGTGTGTGTGTGTGTGTGTGTGTGTGTGTGTGTGTGTATATATATATTAGCCACTGATATAATATATATATACTATAGGCACCCCACATAAAATCTATGGTGCTGGTATACTCTGCTATCAAGTCCTCGTATCACTCGTACTAAGGGAAATACTAGTTCGGAATCACTCTCGAACTGTATTAACATAAAACACATACAATTGGAGGCGAAGTATAGTTCCAAGTCACTAAGAGGTCAGCATATACCCTCACGTCTCTTAGGACCATCTGACTATCACTCAAATAGCATTTAGCAAGGATACTATCTTCTAGGGTACAAGTCGCTATCCCCCATAAAGGCCCAATCAAGATAAGACTGTCTCGGCGCGAAAACCCCCGTAATAGCAAGTAGCTCGGGTATGATTTTTACATAGATATATAATATGTGCACAATCACGTAATCATATATATATATATATATATATATATATTCACATTTCTAAATTTGGTGCACCCACGGCCCATAATTATAGTTATCCGTTCTTAGCAAATTTTAATCGGTTATCTCGCATACGGACTCGTCATTTTTATTCTCATATAAGTTACTCCATACCTACTTCTCATCTCTCGAAGTATTATATCTCCCTAAGTATAATTTCAGTAGGCATACTCTCACTTACCTTCTGGCCTAACTCCCTTACGAGTCTCGATCTTTTATTAAACGTACGCATGATTTCTCATTGTGTGAATAACTGTCCGTTAACCCATAATTTTATCCTACATTAAACTCCACTCAACGGGGTCCACCTAGACCCTACTAGTCCTCTCTATATCCCATTATGATCTAAATTTAATAATCAAGGGTTCCTACGCATTTCAACCGAATTAAACAAAAAGAAGAAAAATACGCAGTTTTTTGGGACGGATCGATCGATCGAGTAAATGGGGTCGATCGATCGATCGATCAAGCAGTTAAGACGAAACCTGCCATTGTCCAGTTACGGGTTTACCTTCCTAGCCTCAACCAAATCTCCATTAACGATCCCCAAACTCCCAAACAACATTAATACAATTACTATATACCTGACTACATGATTTTCTACGTAAAATATGTCCGAATTCATCAAGTATAACAATTTAATAGAGTAAAATTGACATAAACTTCAAGAACCCTAATTTTCTTTTAATTTCCATTCTTCCGATTCTTTTCCAGATTACTTGCTTCTAAATCCATACAAGTTCATGGCTTATCCTCTACATGTGATTCAAATGTCCAGAATATGACTACTTCCTAAACAACAAATTATTTTAAGTCTCAAAATAGTAATTTCTTCCTTGAAGCATGTTCTAAACAACCCTAGACTAACATGATTGAGACATTAGCTAAAAATAAATCAAGATAAATACTTGCCTGGAATTTGAGTTTTTGATTTGTGGACGAAAGAGGTATGGTTGCATTCCTTGTCACGCGATCTACGTTTTGATGGTAGTGGCGGTGCAAACGGGTGAGTCTTTGGCCTTGAGTTGCTTGGAAAGCTCTCTAACTTCTTCTATAATGGTCGTTCTTTGATTTTGTGTTTGTTAACCCTAGAAGGCAACTCCTATAGGCTGATTTATCCTTAGGAAATTCGTGGGTTTAATTACCCAAAAATGTCAAATGTCTATAATACCCTCCCGGGATGCCAATTAGGCCTAAAAACGCCCCAAGACTCAAACTAAACTTTCGGGTACATTATTTTGACTATCTCGACCCTTCCGGACACATTGGCGCACTCTAAATGATCATACGGGTGACTTATAATTTATTCACTTTTAATAATAATAATTTAGTCCTGACATGACACAGGCGCGTCCCGACTTAAATTTTCATAATTGCCATTTTATTCACTTGTGACAATTTTTATTAAATGTGTGTTATATATTACTTTACTCCTTTAGTAATATTCGACAAATTCCCAATAATTACTATCTCTCGTCACGCTAGTAACTATTTAAATAAATTTTCGAATTAATATTAAATTAATATCTCAATTTAAATTTAATAAATCCCCAAATTTAAAAGCCATACAAATACGGGGCATTACATACTTCCCCCTAATAACGGAATTTCATCCCGAAATTTAAAAAAATATAAGGCATACCTGGTAAGAATAAGGGGTAATTATATCTAGGTCTCATTTATTGGGTCAACAAGCTTATAAGTCCTATTGACTTTTTAATAATCCCATAGGTCCTATTCCAACTTTTTAGGAAATTTTTTCACAATTTTACCCTTTTAAAACCAACCATCCGTAACTTCCTTGAGGAAGTTACATAAGTGGTTGGACTTTTTGTTTTAATCTTTAAATGATCATAACTTTTGATTCACAAATCCGTTTTTCGCAAAATTACTATTTTTGAAATCTGCTCGACGAGATCTATCAAACAAGATCCATGAAGACTATAAAATTCAAAAGAAAAAAATTTACACAAACAGTAAACTTTATTGTATGCACTAGAATATGAAATAGTTTTATATCTGTGACATTTCACAAACAGACAGTAACATTTACTGTGGTAATACTACACAGTAAATATATATATATATATATATATATATATCTGGTGGATCCAAACCCTCTTTTTTCAAAATACCTTATATTTAAAGGTTCGCGCTAACGGCATCCAATCCTTACCACCATTGTTGGAGCTTCAACGACCTTCGTCAGAGCTCCGATTTGGGGTGGGTAAGGGTGGCATGTGGTGCCGCTGGCGTGGACCTTTGAAAATAAAAGACTTTTGAATAAATGGGCTTTGGATCCACCGGAGTATCATAGGGTGCCGCTGACGCGGACCTTTGAAAATAAGATTAGATCAATGTGATCGGGATCATCTGGAGCGCCAATTTGGGGTGAATAGGGGTAGCACAGAACTTTAAAAATTTACGAGCAAATTGGATATATATATATATATATATATATATATATATATATATATATAGTTTGTAAAAATGTCATAGATATTAAACTTTATTGTAACAATAACATTTACTGTGATAATATATTTATGAAATAGTTTTATATATATAACATTTTCACAAACAGTAACATTTACTGAGTTAATATTACACAATATATATATAACATTTTCACAAACACTAACATTTACTGAGTTAATATTACACAATATAAATATAACATTTTCACAAACAGTAACATTTACAGAGTTAATATTACATAATATATATATATACACACACACACACACACGGTAGATCCAAATCACTATTTTTTTTCAAAATTACCATATTTTTAAATGTTTACGCTAGCGACATTCAATCTCCACCACTACCCAACCCCATTGTCGGAGCTTCAATGACTTTCATCAGAGCTATGGTTTGGGTTGGTAGTAGTGGCATAGGGTGCCGCTGGTGCGGACCTCTGAAATTAAGAGAATATTAGATAAATGGATTTTGAATCCACCGGAGCTCCGATTTAGAGTGAGTAGGGGTGGCATTGAGTTAGGTTTATATCTATAACATTTTCACAAGCATTAACATTTACTATGTTCATATAACACAGTTTATATATATATACATATATATATATATATATATATCCAAACCTCTTTTTTCTGATATTATCTTATTTTTAACGGTCCGCGCCAGCGGCATCCAATCCCCACCACCACCCACCCTCTTTATCGGAGCTCCAACAACCTTCATTAGAGCTCTGATTTGAGGTGGCATGGGATGCCGATGTAACATTTTCACAAATAGTAACATTTATTATTTGTGAAAATATTACAGATATAAACCTAATCCAATGCTATCCCTACTCACCTCAAACTGGAGCGCCGGTGTATCCAAACCCCATTTATCCAATATTCTCTTATTTCCTAAGGTCCGCGCCAGCGGCAGTCCATGTCACCCCAAATCAAAACTCTGTTGAAGGTTGTTGGAGCTCCGACAATTGGGGTTGGTGGTGGTCGGGATTAGATACCGCTAGCGCGGGCCGTTAAAAATAAGATAATATCAGAAAAAAGAGGTTTGGATCCACCGTATATATATATACTGTGTTATAACACAGTAAATGTTAACGTTTGTAAAAATATTATAGATATAAACATAACCCAATGTCACCCCTACTCACCCCAAATCGGAGCGCCAGTGGATCCAAACTCCATTTATCTAATATTCTCTTAATTTCAGAGGTCCGCGCCAACGTCACCCTATGCCACTACTACCCACCTAAATCATAGCTCTGATGAAAGTCGTTGAAGCTTCGACAATTGGGGTGGGTAGTGGTGGGGATTGAATGTCGCTAGAGTAAACCTTTAAAAATATAGTAATTTAAAAAAAAGAGGTTTGGATCTACCGTGTGTGTATATATATATATATATAAACTCAGTAAATGTTACCGTTTGTGAAAATGTTATATATATATATTGTGTAATATTAACTCAGTAAATGTTACTGTTTGTGAAAATGTTATATATATAAAACTATTTCATAAATATATTATCACAGTAAATGTTATTGTTTGTGAAAATGTCACAAATATAAAACTATTTCATTTTCTGGTGTATACAATAAAGTTTAATATCTATGACATTTTTACAAACTATATATATATATATATATATATATATCCAATATGCTCCTATTTTTAAAGTTTTGTGCCACCCCTATTCACCCCAAATTGGCGCTCCAGATGATCCCGATCCCATTTATCCAATCTTATCTTCAAAGGTCCGCGCCAGCGGCCCCCCATGATACTTCGGTGGATCCAAAGCCCATTTATTCAAAAGTCTCTTATTGTCAAAGGTCCGCGCCAGCGGCACCACATGCCACCCTTACCCACCCCAAATCGGAGCTCTGACGAAGGTCGTTGAAGCTCCAATAATGGTGGTAAGGATTGGATACTTCTAGCGCGAACCTTCAAATATAAGGTAATTTTGAAAAAAAAAAGGGTTTGGATCCACCGTCTATATATATATAGTGTGTAGTATTAGCACAGTAAATGTTACTGTCTGTTTGTGAAAATGTCACATATATAAAACTATTTCATATTCTAGTGCATACATTAAAGTTTACTGTTTGTGTAAATTTTTTTCTTTGGAATTTTATAGCCTTCATGGATCTTGTTTGATAGATCTCGTCGAGCAGATTTCAAAAATAGTAATTTTGTGAAAAATGGATTTGTGAATCAAAAGTTATGATCATTTGAGGATTAAAAAAAAAAGTTCAACCACTTATGTAACTTCATCAAGGAAGTTACGGATTGTTGGTTTTAAAAGGGTAAAATTGGAAAAAAAAAGTTCCAAAAAATTAGGAATAGGACTTATATGTAAGGGAAAAACATGATGGGACTAGAATGTATATAAGAAAGTCTAATAGGATCTAAACGTATATCTCTCACGCATATCTGCCTCGCTCTCCCAAGTGGATTCCTCCACATTATGATGCTCCCACTAGACCCGTACAAGTGGGACTATCTTCGACCTCAATTTCCTCTTGCCATGGTCTAGGATAGCCATTGGTCTCTCCTCATAAGAGTTGTCGGGCTGTAAATCAATCTCCTCTATCACAATGTGAGTATGGGCTTTGTCATCCCGAAGTTATCGTCTCAACGACAAGATGTGGAACACATCGTGAATGTGGTGAAAATGCTCTGGTAACCCCAATCTGTATGCGACCGGCCCAATCCTCTCGATAATGGGAAATGGTCCTACGTACCTCGGAGCCAACTTCCCTTTCTTCCTGAACCTCATCACTCCTCTCAAAGGAGACACACGCAGTAATACTTGGTCCTCCACGTTAAACTCTCGAAAAAACCGTTTTGCATCGGCGTAGATTTTCTGCCTGTCCTGGGCTACCCGAATGCGACTCCTAATAAGCTCAATCCTAGTTGAAGTTTCCTGAATCACTTCTGGTCCGAGTAATTTGTTATCCCCCACCTTTAGCTAATAAGAAGGATAACGACAAGGCTTGCCGTACAAGGCCTCAAATGGGGCCATGCCGATCGTGAACTTACAGGAGTTATTATAAGCAAACTCCACCGGTGGAAGATACGGCTCCCATCCTCCTCCAAAATCAAGGACACACATGCGTAGCATATCCTCCAATATCTGATTGGTACGCTCTATATGTCCATCCATCTATGGGTGATAAGCTGAACTCAATCTCAACTCTGTACCCATGGCCTCCTGAAAGCTCTCCCAGAAGCGCGACACAAAGATTTTATCTCTATCAGACACGATATCTAAGGGCATCCCATGTAGCTTAACAACCTCGGTAATGAACAAATGTGCATATTGACCCATGGTATAGTCTGTCCGTACTAGCAAGAAATGAGCTACCTTGATCAACCGATCCACTATAACCCATATGGAGTCGTAACCCCACTGTGATGTAGGCAGCCCAGTAATGAAGTCCATGGAAATACTCCCCCACTTCCACGTAGGTATCTCTAATGACTGAAGTAATCTGGTGGTCTACCTTTACCATCTGGCAAGTAGAACACTTGGACATGAACTCGACAATGTCCTTCTTCATCCCACTCCATCAGTACTGCTGCCTCATATCCTGGTACATCTTATCCCCTCCAGGATGTACGATAAATTTGGACCCGTGGGACTGTGTCATCACTGCATGACATAAGTCTTCTCCTTCTGGACCACCAATCTCCCATTAAACCTCAAACCTCCATCAGAACTTACTGAATAGGACTCAACACCCTCAATTAAAAGCCGTACAATTTGTTCCTGACAAAACAAATCTGCTGACTATGCATGTATCACACTCGTAACAATCTATGGTGTGACTGTCATGATAGATACAAAGGAATGGGCTACCACGTCCTGGTGGTCCAACTCGTTCCACTTCACTTTCCATATCTCTGCTACATCGCCCACCTGTCTACGGCTTAATGCATTAGCAACCACGTTAGCCTTTTCGGGTGGTACTGTATCTCGAACTAGTAGTCTTTCACAAACTCCAACCATCTGCACTGATGCATATTCAGCTCTCGCTGAGTGAATAAGTACTGCAGTGACTTTTGGTCTGTGAACAAGATAAACTTCTCCTCCAACAAGTAATGTCTCCAAATCCTCAATGCAAAAATGACCGCTGCTAGCTCTAGGTCGTGGGTGGAGTAATTCCTTACGTGAGGCTTTAGCTTGCGGGAGGTAAAATCTATAGCATTCTCCTCCTGCTGAAGTACTCCTCCGAGTCCCTATAAAGAGGCATCAGTGTACACCAGATACTCTACTCTCGGCTTAGGCAGAGCAAGAACTGGCGCTAAAGTCGACTTATCTTTTAGCTCATCAAAAACCAATTGACAAGCATCATCCCAAACATACGAAATTCCCTTGCGAGTCAGATTCATCAACGGACCCGCTATTTTCAAAAATCCTCGAATGAATCTCTTGTAGTACCCGGCTAACCCCAAGAAACTATAAACTTCCATCGGTGTCGTGGGTTGTCCCCACTCTCTCATCGCCGATACTTTGCTTGGGTCAACCGATATTCCCAATTCTGACACAACATGCCCCTAAAACTGTACCTCCCGTAACCAAAATTCGCACTTTTCATACTTAGCATACAGGTGATGCTCTCGTAGAGTTTAAAGAACCTACCTCAAGTGCTCGGCATGCTCCTCCTCAGTGTGTGAATATATCAGGATGTCATCTATGAAAATGATGATAAACTGATCCAAGAACTCTCTGAACACTCATTTCATCAAGTCTATGAATACAGTGGGAGTATTTGTCAGCCCAAACGGCATGACTCTGAACTCATAGGACCCATATCTCATCAAGAAAGCAGTCTTCGACACATCCTGCTCCCTAATCCGTAGTCGATGGTGTCCTGATCTTAAATCTATCTTCGAAAAGAAGGTTGCTCCCCTCATCTGGTCGAACAGGTCATCGATTCGAGGCAACAGATATTTGTTTCGTATCATGACCTTGTTCAGCTCCCGGTAATCCACGAATAACCTCAGTGAACCATCTTTATTCTTCATAAATAACACTGGAGTGCCCCAAGGTGAGGTGATCCTACGAATAAAGCCCTGATCTAACAGCTTCTTTGTCTGATCCCGTAACTCCCTCATCTCTATTGGAGCCATACAGTACGGTGCACGTGCTATCGGTTGAGTGCCCGACATCAAATCTATGACAAAATATATCTCTCGACTGAGAGGTAGGCCCGGTATCTCCTGAAATACATCAGAATACTAACGAATGACTGGAATCGAATCTAAGGGAATCATAATCTCCTTAGAGGTATCCTCTTCTATATAGTACAAATGGGCGAAAGATCCTCCTTCTGGGTGAGGCATCGCCACCAAAAATATCTCTTTCCCCGGAATGGCAAAGATAATACTCCCACTGAAATAATCTATCATGATTCTATACACAGCAAGCCAATCCATGCTAATAATAATATCGTGCTCATGCATATCTAAGACTAGCATGTCTACCGATAAAATTAAGCTACCAATCTCTACTCCTATACCCCAGCATATAAAGAAAATTAAAGACCCATTCCCCAGTGGTGAGTCTATGCATGTCATAGTGCTCTCTGTCGTGTCTAATAACCCTAAGGCCCGTGCAAAATGAGTAGCTATAAAATAATGTGACACCCCAGTATCAAATAAAACCCGACCTATAGTGCCATGGATAGAAAACTTACCCTCAATCGCGGGTGGTGCCTGAGGTGCTGTTGCCTGGTGGACGTTATAGTCACGTTCGTACTATAATTGATCCTGCTGAACTAGAGCTGCTGGGATGGCGGGTAAGGCTGGCACCTGAGCTGGCGCTGGGAGGGCGACTGGAAAGAGTGGCCTCTGCGGCTCATTACGGGCACCTTGCTGCTGTGGGACCCTATCTCCCTCTGGGAAATCCTAGCACCTATGGCCATTCTTATCACATCTAAAACATCTACCCCTGAAGTTACCTCCCCTCTTCCCCTGCTGACCACGGCCCTATTAGCCATTACCACCCCGCCACTGGCCCTGCTGGAAATACTATTGACCCTGATGGCCCTACTACTGTCACTGCTACTGACGGTGTTGGTCCTGTTGGCCATGCTGATTAGTCTGGCCATATTGACCCTGCTTAAATCCCCCAAATCCCTGTCTGGAGTCACCTGATTGGAACCGTTTAGCAGGATCCCCCTTATGAGAACTCTGCTCACTGTTACGGGTATATCCCTGGGCTACTGGTGCCCCACCAATACTACTACCCCCTGTCCTGCCCTACTGGTTGGACTCCCCTGCTCGTTTGCTCCCCTGCATATGGAAGCGGTGATCTTGACAGTGTAACAAAGTAGCGTTGAGCACATTAGTGTAGGTACTCAATGATAGATTGCCTATGAGGTGCTGACGGATCCTCCAGGCTAATCCATCTACAAAAAGCAGTATCTTCTTCTCCTCGGTGGGTGCCTCATCTAGCACTATAGTGAGAAGTCTGGTAAAATCCTCCTTGTACTCAGCAACAGTCATACTTTCCTGCTTCAGATTCAGTAACTTTTGCCTCATCTCAGTCTTCACGGCGAATGGGAAGTACTTACGGTCAAACTGCGCCCAGAATGACTGAATCGTGATACTGTACCTCTCCTCCAAGGTGGTAGTGGACTCCCACCACTACAAAGTGGCCCCCACTATCTTGAAGGAAGCCAAAAGCTGTCTTTGTACGTCAGTGCACTCATACATGCGCAGATGCCTATGGATATCTTTCTTCCATTGGCTGGCGATTAGTATGTCCGAACTACCCAAGAACTCCGGGGGATGCTCCTTCTGATAGGCATCCTTAACCCGCTCCCATGCAGATGCAAGTTGTGCTGGTACTGGTGCCACTGCCTGAATTTGGGGTGGATCTTGCTGCACTACCGCTTATGTGGGATTCACCGCCTGAGCAACAATAACAACTACCTCAGTTGCATTCATCATCCCCTGAGCCGGAGCTGCTGGCTGCTCAGCCTGGGCATTCATGTCTCGGGGTGCGCATCTCATAGGCATCTGAAACGAGAAGGAAGTTTATTAGTCTATAGTTATTATCAAATCTCGAATAGAATAAGACATAGGCGTAAATACAAGAATACAACAGTCCTAAAAATAGGGCTCTATATCAAGGACGCTAAGCTGGAAGCGAAATAAGTCGTATAGATCCTAAAGGAAAATAGAACCTGATGCACTGATACCACCTGTAACACCCCGCCTAATTAAATACCGGGTGATCAGTCCTTTATTAAATTAAAATCAAGGTGAACGGTTGGTTCATTCTTAGCATCACTGTCGCAAAATAAAATTTCCAATTTAAACACCCTAAATAATTAAGCTAAGTGTCAAAACAATTTAAATATTATTTCTATTTTATTTAATTCCATTAAGAAAACATTTTCAATAATTAACAGTTTAAGAATCGTATAAATGTTAAAGATGGCAACGAACACACAAGAATTTAACCGTTCTGATAAACCAATACCAAGTCTAAAAACTACAAATGAAATCATCTTGACTCGAATTACATCCCAAAGAGTACCAAATACTGAAAATAAATGAATACAAATCTCTGATAAATCCAACTGAATAGGGAAATGGGCGACACATGCCCTAACTAATCAGAACTAGAATATGAGTAGAGTCAATCAACGAGGTCGTCTAATCAATGGCCTGCAACTCCCACCTAAGCTGCATCACATCCGTTCCAAAGAATCTAAGCATGATGCCCCTGAGGCTGGGAACCTGTAATATATACATATATATACAAGAGAAAAGAAATAACAGGAAACATGTCAGAGCCCGAGTGTAAAATAGTTTAAAAATAGTTTAGCAAGTATTTAAAATGCTTACCGGCTAATGAAACAACCATGTTAGTGTGCGACACTCTCATGAGAAATTCTCACCTCTCATCTAGTGTGCACGCCTACCGTACTATTAATCTCAAAACTTTATTTTAACTTAACTTTCCCATAAGGTTTCATTCCGATAAATACCATGGCTAAGATAATAATTTCTGAAAATTATGCTATCTCATATATCTTATGTTATTTAAAATAACCGGGTGATGTCATAAAATTCCCAAACACTTATAATAAACTTGGAGTATTTATTCATTACTTAACTACTTTTATGCACAGTAGAAAGTTCTCATACTTAAGTGTATATATATATATATATATATATATTAGTCACTCATAAAATATATATACTATCGGCACCCCACATAAAATCTATGGTGCTGGCAAACTCTGCTATCAAGTCCCCGTATCACTCATACTAAGGGAAATACTAGTTCGGAATCACTCTCGAACTGTATTAACATAAAACACATACAATTGGAGGCGAAGTATAGTTTCAAGTCACTAGGAGGTCAGCAAATACCCTCACGTCTCTTAGAACCATCTGACTATCACTCAAATAGCCTGTAGCAAGGATACTATCTTCTAGGGTACAAATCGTTATCTCCCATAAAGGCCCAATCGAGATAAGACTATCCCGACACGAAAACCCCCGTGATAGCAAGTAGCTCGGTGTAAAAACCCAAGATTTTTGGGACAATAGTTACTTATTTTTGGGAGAAATAAATATTAATTTAATTAGAGAATAATTAAACTGTCCTTTGAGGTAAAAAATTTGAAGATGTTAGAAAGTAATTCGAATGACGATTCTGAGGGTGTGGTTAATTCCGAAAGGGTTGAGATAGTCGAAATGACTGTACTTGGGGTTTATTTGGGTTCCGAAATATTTTAAGTTCGTTTGGCTCGAATTAGAGTGACCGAGTCATTTAAAGTGTGTATTATCATTTAAAGTTGTGTATTTTGGAAATAAGGCTTAAAAAGCCTGCGGGAGATAGAAATCTCCTTAGAGAAGAAGAGAAAAGAAAGAAAAGAAGAAAGAAGAAGATAAAGAGGAGAAAAGTGGGATTTCCATCCATTACGCGATCTCGCGGAAGATTCAAACTCTACGAATTTGAGACAAGTGATTAAACTTGCTAAATAATTGTTGTGTATCAATTATTTCATGATTTGTGGATAAAATTATGGATTTCAGGTTTAAAATGTTAATACCTAGATTTTGGGTAAAATCTTAGATTTGATGTGTATATATGGATTGGAGGTTATAAAATAGTTGGAATGAGTTATACAATACATTTTTATGATATATATATTTGGGTTGATGAAAAAGGGTTAGAAGATGATAAAATGGTTTTGGGGAATTTTGCGTTTTGAAGAAATATAACCCATTTCGTAGCTTGCTGAACAAACCGAATCGATTCGCCCCTTCCGAATCGATTCAGCTCGTTGCAGAACCTACAGGTCTTTAGGGCCGAATCGATTTGCCCCTAGAGAATCGATTCGGTATGTAGCAGAATTACAGGTCCTTTGGACCGAATCGATTCGCTGGGGCTAAATCGATTCGTTGATTGGGACCGAATCGATTCGGAGGGGCCGAATCGATTCGAAAATGAGGCTGTTTTGCGAGATTTTTCTAGAGTGAAATTCGCTCCGTTTCGTTTAGGTTTATTGATTGGGAATCTCTATAGGTGTTATGAGAAGTGTGTTTTGGAGACTTTTAAGGAGTTTCCTTTATGAGGAATTATTGGAGTCATCTTGACTTAATTCGAGAGAATATCGATTGGAGAGTATTGTAACGACTAGTGGGGAAGCCCGCTACCATTGAGATTTATATTTGGAGATAAATATGGATTTATAAGAGAGAGTTAGGATGCGCTTAATGATAATGGATTTTAGAATTAAATCCCAAAGGGGACAACTTTAAAGGTTCATACGATTGATTGAACCATATTATGGATTGAGAATGATAAATGTTGATCGAGGTGCATTAGGATATAGATTATATTCTCAACGTAAATAGAATTGAGAGACGATTCATATAAATAGAAGTGAGGTGTGAACTTCAAGTGAGAAATAGTGTAGTGTATACTAAGTGGGGAAGTTATGTGAGTTATTGACGAATAGTATATCGAGAGTAAAATATACTAAATAATGATATTATTTCATTTACGCCTAAGAGCGTAATAAGAGTATGTAAATAGTGTGATATATATACCTTGTGTGATGGTATACATTTATATGACGTGATGACGTATGTATATCTTGTGTGAATGATATATATATATATATATATATATATATATATATATATATATATATATATATATATATATAAGTGAAGCATACCCCCTCTATGCTATCATGGGAAGTTGCGCGATGTGGGTGAGGCCCCTGGCTTGAGGAGCAGGGTGCGTATAGTCCCCATGTTATAGTGTCCATTTGTTCTTGTGTGATTTTTATTAGGGATGATATGTGGTTGGTATGTTTTGTCTCACTTTCGGGGAGGAACTATGACCGCTTCTCGTACGTTGGTTATGGTTTTTTCTAAGGCGGTGTGAGATTCCGACCGTTGGTACCCAGGATGATATGTGAGTGATTCTCTGGTAGATGATAGCATTGAGAACCTGCATCCTCGAGTTGTATCTTGCTGGGATGGTTATTATTATACTTGTGTGAATAGTATATTAATTATATATGATTATTTGATATCATTTTTGTCTCTAGAGTAAAGAGACATAAGAAGATTGATTGAATCTCATTTCGGGAGATTTTATCCGGACTAAATTTGGGATGAATATATTAAAGTGGAATTAAAGAATAGATAATTATATGAGTACATATGTAATATACTTTGGGTATCGAGGGCGTAATGGACCTCAACGACCAACATTGCCAAGGAGTAGTGTATTGGGGGGGTTCCTTGTTTGGATTTCGCTTGCAAGACGTCCCACGCACGAAACGCAGTGCAATGTTGGGAGTGGGGAGAAGTTAGTCCTTAGTGCTCATATTTATCATATTAGTATATCTCGACGATCGACAGTTCCAAGGAGTAGTGTATCGGGGGGGTTCCTTATTTGAATTTCGCTTGCGAGACGTCCCACGCACGAAACGCCGTGCACTGTTGAGAATTGAGAATAATTAATTAATCATTATATAAGAATTTGGATTATACGCGTCATGCATTGAGGGCATAATGAATCTTGATAATCAATACTACCAAGGAGTAGTGTATTGAGAGGGTTCCTTGTTTGGATTTCGCTTGCGAGACGTCCCACGCACGAAACGCAGTGCAGTATTGAGAATTGAGAGAAGTTTAGTCCTTAGAACTTAGATGTTATTAACTCATATATGTCAATGACTAGAAAATGATAAATTCTAGTAAAAGATAATGTTTACTTATATTTTATAAGTTTAGAAAGTGGGCGAAAATTTGAGATAGGTAATAGTAGAGGTTGAGGGATATGACTTAGATGGATTCTAATGGAGTATATATTTTGGGTATAGGTTAGATTATTGCCCTAGATAGTTTTGGGCAATTATTCGAGGATCATGTGCATACGTCTAGTTGCGCGCTTTAGTTGAGAGGTGAGTTGGATTTTATGGAGAGTGTGACTCTACTTTAATCATGTCATAATGCATTTATAATTATTATGCATTTTAATGGACTTGCTATAAAATGTTTTCACACCTCGGGCTTTGACCCGTTTATATCTTCTCTTACTATGTATATATATTGTATTATTCTAGGTGTTCCTCCGCAAGGACGCCATTGATGTTATCAATCCAGTGTATTCGTGGAGCTGTGATAGTAGCGAACTGTTTCGGTATTTTAATATAGTCGATTCCTATCTTTTGGTGTATCTAGATTTGGATTCAGTTTGTATATCGGGTTTATACCCAAGTGTCGTAGTATAGCACTTTTATATTTTCTCTCTCAGATTTATGTATTGTCTATGACCCGACAGCATATTCGAGTATTTTATTTTGTACATTGTGTTGTACTCCTTTATTAGTCTCTTTTATATTATTTTGAGTATGTGGGTATCTCTCATCATATTTAGAAGTTATGTTGTTAGTTAGTTGTTGCATGGTTTGTTTTAGTAAAGTTTAAAAAAAAATTATACCCTCTTTTTGTGGTATTGGATAGTTAGTCGTGTTTATTTTAGAATCGTCAGTAGATGCTGAGAATGATCCACTTGAGATTCCTGATTATTTTAGTATAGGGTTGGCCATCCGTTATTATTTTGAGCGGGATGTCACAGGTGGTATCAGAGCATCAGGTTCTACTGTTTTTAGGATCTGTGTGAGTTTACTGCGATCTTCCGTAAGCGTTCTTGATGTAGAGCCCTATTATTAGGACTGTTGTGTTCATACGTCCATATTTTCTTCTGTGATGAGAAAACATTTGAAAGGCGTTCTGATACAATTGTTCTTGTTTCAGATGCCACCGAAGAGAAGTCGTTCAGGCAGGTCAAATAAAGGGGCTAAGAGTGTGGAACCACAAATGCCTCAAAGGACTATGACTACAGATGAAGTTGCCAGTATTGTGGCATAAGCAGTAACTGCTGCCATTTCTGCGATTGCGCATCAACCTGCAGTTCAAGCAGCCCAAAACCATTCAGGACTGTCTTTGTGGGAAAGAGTGCGGAAAGATTTTAGTAAAGGGCATCCTCCAGAGTTTTCAGGGGGAGCTGATGCGATGGCTTCAAGTTGATGGAAGAATAGAATGCAAAGGCACCTTCGTATGGTTGAATGTAGTGAAGTGCAGAAGCAATTTCGAGCCACCTTTAAGTTAACGGGAGCAACTCTCCAATGGTGGGAGTTTGTCACCACATCAGAACAGAGAGATACATTGCCCATAACAGATTTTTGGGAACTTTTTTATCGAAGGTATTTTCCTTCCGCGATTCAGAAGGAAATGAAGAGGAAATTGATGGATGTGTTTCAAGGTAATAGAACGGTGGCCGAGTATGAAGAAGAGTTTACTCGATTGGAGAATTTAGTACTTGATGAGGTAAATACAGAAGAGAAGCATATATCGAAGTTCATGCAAGGTTTAAATGGGCAAATTCGGCAGCATTTGTTAGGGAACCCAACGTTAGTGACCTTTGTCGAGGTAGTGAATGCGACACTATTACAGTGTCATAAATATCATCGTCGTTCGCAAGGGGGTAAGACCTTTAGAGATTCGAGTTCATCAAATAGGTCTGGTGAAGGGAATACCAGTAATGCCAGTGGGTATAAGTCGGACTATAGAAGGTTGCAACAGTGTTTTGTTCCTCAAGATGGGCAGAGAGGATTTGCGGGTAGATGTTTCTTTTGTAAATAATTTGGTCATAGAAAGAGAGATTGTCCTAATAGAGGTAAAGGACCACGTTTTGAGGAAGTTTTGGATGTGAAACCCTTACAGCAGATTCGAGGTCATTTTAGGCCGGGGGACTTTGTGTGGGAACCCATTGATGAGGAGATGAAATCGAACTAGAGAGGTATGATGTAAGTTATTTTCCTGTGTGAATAGGATTATGCTATATGAGACTTTGGGAATATCGTATGTGAGATAGTTATGCCAGGGTAGTGCTATAACCTATTATGTATGGAATGATCCGGAAGGGAAAGTTGAGCAAGTGAGGCTCTTATGTTAGTATCTTTTGAGAGAATAGATTATTTTATAATGTGCTCATAGAGAGCTATAACTTTGTTGTGAATGTAAGAATTGTTGAAATGTGTTGAGTAGTAATGGTAAAGTTATTTGTTTTATAGTCGTGTTAGACTAATATAATTTTTGTATTCCATCTATGAAAGAGCCTAGTGTATGACAATATATTAATATGATATGAAAGATTATTACTGAAATGATTCAGAACTTAGTAGATTATTGTTGAGCAAAATATTTTAGCTCAAAATTATGTTAATTTTGAGAACTATATATTAGTATGAGAATGAGAATTGTTAAAACCTTGTGTTTTGAACATATATTTTATTTAAATGTCGAAAGACATAAACTGTTTTCAAAATAAACTTTTTATAGGTCTTTGGACAATATAAAAAAAAAAAAATTCACAAAAATATTTTAAACAAAAACAAAAACTACTACTCGACTCTACTCTACTTTTTTAATGGGCCTATCAAGGGTTGAGCAAACAATTGCCTAAGCTCTCATCCTCAGAAGACAAAATCGAGATTCATTTGACAAAACCCTTTTTGGAACTCAGCTGGCAAGACTCGACAGGAGGAAATTTTACTATGAAACCGACCCTCGGCTTGAACAAGTCCAATTGGTAGAGCCGACCCTCGACCTGAGCAGGTTAATGATGGAGTTGACCCTCGATTCAAGCTGATTCAATCATGAAGTCAACAACTCCCAAAGCCTTAACTTGTCTCTCGACATAGAAAGGATCGAGCGACGTTACATGTGGAGACAATCGACAAGATTGAGTGATCCATCGATTTATTCGGACAGTAAATTCTTGAAACCCAATATGACACTTGGAGATATTAATTCGACCGAAGTACGTAGACTCCCCTTTTCCTTAATCCACAATAAATGCAGGATGACCCTCAGAATGAACGAAATCGACAACCAAGCCAACCCTCGGTTGGCACTACTCACTCTAAAAATATTTTTTGTAAGGCAATGTTTAATTCTTGACAAAGCTGGGTCGACCAAGGAAAAATTAAGGCCAAACTAGTCCCTCGGTTAGGACAATAAATGGGTTCTGAATTTTTCTCAGCTCCTCGCATCAGATCGGTATGGCACGATGTAAGTACTTGAATTTCCCATTTGAGCCAAATATTTAGCCGATTTTATTCAATTAGATTGTGTTTGTTTTCAGGAAAGGAAAGGAAAGGAAAGGAAACACATTCTACTAAAGTCCTAGGATTTTTGTAGAAAATTTCAAGGAAACATATTATTTTACCATGTAAATTATTATTACTATTATTTTTACTATCATTATTATTAGGGTCAATTATTAAATAGTCCCTACTATAAATATATATTTTTTAAAAAGGACACATATTTTTAGTTTAACCCATTTAGTCCCTCAAGCACTCAATATCCTCTTATTTTTAGAGGTCCGCGCCAGCGGCACTCCCTCTCCAAAATATGTGGCAAAGGACTTAGGCAAAATAAAAAAGTTTGGACTAAATGAATATTAAAAAATGTCCGAAGGACTATTTGGTATATGTCCCTTATTATTATTGTTGTTGTTGTTGTTATTGTTGCTACAACTACTACGAATGTAGTTACTATTATTCAATATAGTAGCTTATTTATTGATATTTTTATAAATTAGATGTTCATAATTTTTATAACATATTTAGTAATGCTTTATTTGAATGGATGTTCATTATATACATTATACTTTTTGGTAATTGAAATAAGAAAATATATTATATTTTAATTATTATAAAGTTATAACTATATATGTGTGGGTTGTATATAATTATTATTTATAAATTTCTTGCAATTTTCCTCATGATAACCAAACACACAATAGAAAGTAACTTTCTTTTTCCTTTAATTCACTTCAAGTCACTTTTTCTGGGAATTATTTTTCCACTCAACTTTTCTTACAAACAAATGGAGCCGTAGATATTGACATAACTAAATCTAATGAGAGAGGATCATTCATCTTTAATGACCTTTTTTCTCTCTTTTGAACAACTTCAATCGGTCTTTAATTAAATATCCTCGTCCGTGTTTGGATTTTGCTTGGCTATTTCACTCTCTCTTAAAAAACCTTGGCAGTAATAGTTATTGGCCTGAGAGCCTCGTTTTAACCTGAGAACCTCAACCGATGTTGATCCTCGGGTCGACAAATGTGTTGATGGGTCTTGTATAATAATTGGATCGATGAATGATTTGTTGAGACTTGAATAATTTTCCTCTTGACCATTTTTCTCGAATATCTATAGTTTCAGACCAGATAACTTAATTGTCCTAGACACGGCTAAATCTTTTTTCAAGGCATGTTTGATTCTCGAATGATCAAAAAGGGGTCGCGTTATATATATTGAATATCTATGTGACTCACAGTGTATTACGGATCAACAATTACAATTATGGGGCCAAATTTTCCCTCAGCTCAAATATCCATGCCCTCGGTCTAGGCAGTTAAGTAGTCCATTTCTACCATCGGCCTTTATAAGTCTCGACCCAAATGATAAAGAAGTATAAACTTTATTCATGGCTAAACGATCCTGGTTTGGGAATTTAAATCACCGATTTAACCCTCAGCTAAATATTGGTTAGGCTAAAATATTTCTAAAAGACTCATAGCCTCCTATCTCCTATCGTATTCAAGCTAACTCAGAAGATTGAAGCCCGGGGATAATGGATGATCCAAAAAATGGTATCCTCTACATATTGGACATTTTAAACCCTCGGCCTAAAATAAGATTAGCCTTATAGGATCGGCCTCATACTCACTCAGGGTCAGCCTCATACTCATTTAGGTTCGGACTCATACCCTTGGCTTCACAGGGTTGGCCATTTTATAGCAGACATCTAAGAATGCACATAATTCACCATAATGGCCATTTCAGTCATTTTAATTTTGCACAGATGAGTGCACATTATTTGATTACAAATAGTGGATATAATCACACGTTCCATTTAAGTCCCAAAAGGATAGGTGTCACTAATCAAATGGATTAGATCAATAAACATTATCCTTATGACTTAGGGTGCACATTACACACCAAGCCACCTGTATATAGGATTATGCCTTTTAGCCTGTAGAAGAGATCATCTTATTGTAAAATGATAATGTTACTCTAATGATAGAAAGTACCAAATATGTAACTTGTTGAACACTATTATCCTTTCGACCTTTCTCTTCTTACCTATGTCAGGTCCATAGGGGAGCACCTGTGGGTCTGAGGTCACATACGATTTCAACACCCATTGATTATTATGGCCCAAATTCAGTCAAATTATATTTATAGGTCTTATACTGTCATTGTTGTTGTAGACTTGGGTCGATTTATTAGAGGAGTATATCTAGAGACCTTTTATTTACCAATCCTAAGATGTAGAAGTCAAGCCGTGTAGCCCATTTACTTATTTGTATTCATTTATGTTCCAGTACAACCAATTGTATCTTTACAGTTTATCCCGAGTTAGATATTATACATGTGGTACTCGTATTCAAAAATGGATATGATTTATTGGGATACATTTTACATTCTAGAGTTGGATTTGTTTAATATCGATAGTTGGATAGTATCAGAGATGGTTTTATTTTATTTAGAATTTTTATTATCTTATATGTTTCACATGTGTAATTTTTTTACTTCGTTATGTTGCGAATGTTACTAAATATTTTTTATTCTCGTGATTTTTATATTAAACCTGATCAATCTATTTATAAATTTTATGAGGGGTTACACTAAGCCCTATATTAGTATGGTGATATACAGAGTACAAAGATATCGAATGCTAGTTATAGAATGAGTAAGTCTAGCTCCCTATAAGGATCGACAAGATCTTATCTAAGATATGTTACGGATAGTGGGGTAACTTCCGGTAGATTAGGACCCCCCTATATAAATACACTTATAGTATCTCGTATCTCTATTGGCAAATCACCCAATCCTGTGGATCAGATGTTTTGGCATATATTGACACTCGGATGTCGGAGTTCCCCCTCACTGTTGAAGAAATGTAGGGATGGCCCTTCATACGAGAGACTTAGTTATATATTATCCATAGAGTAGCCTCATTTTTTCATACAGTTGGACCGGTATTCATGTTACTAGAGATGATCGAGTTCTTCTACAATGACCATGTATCCAATCCCATACTTATAATCTTGAGCATTAGGAGTTTTTAAAGATGTAGGCCCTTTCTCGTGGAGGCCTATCCCTTTTTACCGAGGAGTGATTCCACTCTGTTAACATTTCCCAGATTTGAGGAAAAACTCGGACCCGAGTTAAGGAGAGTATATCCATAGGTGATCAGAGTGTTATCAAATCAATCTATGATGCCTTTCTCTAGGAGGTGGGTATATAAGATATGTTTGGGCTCAAGGACTGAGTAGTCTGAGGTACATTTCGAATTGTCGAAGGTGGTGTTTTCCCTAGTGGGGCGTTGTTTGGATTTTAGACCTATCAATCGGTAAGGGTCAAGGTTGCCCATGGTGTCTGTTTAGATCATGTTAATGGTGGAAAAAGGTAGAAGTCGTTGTTCGGCACCTTTGGGAGGGGGCCGAGCGAGAATTCCTTATTGCCTGTCATATTCAATATGGAACACTATTTGGGAAGCCATGAGCCATTCATTTTCCCAAAGTGGATTCCACCTCTCTTTTGGAAAACTTGGGTGAGGGACATATATGTCTAGGTCAGGGTTAGCTCTTAACTCTACCTCCTAAGTGATGGCCCTACGAGTGGCAACATCCCTGACTCTTTCTTCCTCTTTATATAATATCTAGTGATGAGTTCAATACCTCCAAGTAATATGATCATCTTCCCTGAGTTTCCTATCACCATCTCTCATCTGAATCGAAGGGCCAGGTTATTGAGATGTTCGGACCAAGGGGCTTTTTGTCAAGTGACATGTTGATGTCGTGCTTCCAGTATTTTTTTAAAGAAATAATGGATAATTTTTCAAGTAGTGGGTGAGTGGATGTCGTTTCTTTTATTAGAGTCCATGAGGGAAAATAAATGTACCTCCAGGGTAAATTCGCCCCATTCAGTAGATTGGATTGATACATAAAAGGTGATATGGTCCGTTGCTTAGAGGGATTCGTCATACATTTCCTCTCATTCGGTTGAGAAATTTATACTCTCTATAAAAATTGTTAGCAGTTTTGGTTCGCTTGAGAGCATAAACTTTGTGTCAATGAGCAATTTCATGTTGTAATGATTGGTTTGTAAGAAGTATATGGACATAAAGAAGAATATCATATGGTTATTACTTTTTGTAAAGGTGAAAGTGTCCTCATTTTTTGTTTATGATGAATGGGGACTATAAGAGTGGAGGGGTCGGTGTTTGGGGAGGTTTGTCTTATATGTCGTAAGAATATGGGTTGGGATGAAAGGGAAGATTTTTTTTATCATTTTAGGATTTGGTTGTATGAGGCTCCTGGAATCGATGAGGTCATGGATCGCATGCCTAAGTACCCAGTAGTATCGATAATGTGGTAGGCCATTGATGGAATCCGTAGTCGAAATCGGCTTGCCAATTTTGGTTTGGGATGACAAGATGTGGCCTAAGGCTGACTGATTTGAGGTGACCATCCAATTTAAAGACGGTGAAGACCCGACTAAGAGGGTATTGTATATCCTAGAGGTGTCTTTTTTGGGTTTGGGCCTCTTAGGGGGGGGGGGGGGGAACGACTGGTACTTTTAGGGGGAGTCCCTAATTGGTACCTAGAAGTGGTAGCGACCATAACCTGGGAAGTGTTGGGTGAAAGGTATGATTCGGGTTGCGGACTAATACCATGTGGTGATATAGGATGAAAAATCTCCAGGTGATAATTCTTCAACGGATTTGGTTGCTTTGATATTCAAACTCTCCTCGATTTTTCACCCTGTGTGGTTTAGATATTTGAATTCGGGGGTCCCGGTGAGCCTAAATTTTCTTTGCACTTCCTTTAAAGTTCTTGATCATAGTATTAATTTGATCATGATCCTTAGGGAGGTTGACCATTTGACTATACTTTTCTCCCCATCGAATGATAAATGTATTAATTACTGCCCCTTCTTTTTACTTCAACGTATTTAGATCTTTACGGGCGACGTCGAGTTCCTCATTGTATTCGTAATTATTGAGAAAATCATGGCACACATCATCCCAAACTTTAGTGGTTCCCTCATGCTTTAGACCCGTATACCAAGTAAGGTCCCCTCCGGACAGAGTGGAGGAGAACATCATTTCTAATACCCCTAGGTCTATGTTAAGTACTTGCATATAGATGTGGTAGTTGGACAAATGTGTAGAGGGGAAGCCCAATCCTTTATACATCTTAAAGACAAACATCTTGAATTATATGTAAGTGGGTACTCGGTATTATTAATATTGGTCAACTCATCACAGATTTACATTTTGTAATGGATTCTTAAAGAAGATGTAACTCAATCTAGACCTGGGTTATCTCCTTATCTGGTAAAGGGGCAGGAGAAATTTCGTCGACTGGTGGAGGAGCTACTGATTCATCTCATGGGGGACCTGATTGGCTGGGTGAGGATACACAGGGTACCGATGGCATGGTTCGATGTAACCATGAGGGGAAAATGATACTTGGAAGTGAGGATCACCAACATTAGTAAGGGAGTCGGTGTTGGCATTGGTGCAGGTGGGTCCTAAGGATTTATCAGTACTGTCTTGATAGCTATCATAGGCGGCATACAAGTGTTGGCGATAATAGAAGGAGTACATTTCTACGGTCTCGGGGGTACAGGTAGCCTCTTATAGGAGGACATGTGCTCAGCCTATTTCCCATACTTTTGATTGCTTGGTGTTCTGAGAGGCGATGATATTCTTTAATTGTCTCAAAACCTGACTCATTATAGACGGATCCTAATCTTCTTCTATAAACATGGAACAAACTGAGGAATAAACTTCCCAGTCATGAATGGGGATCTCACTAATGAAAACAAATCGACCGCACGGAATATGATCGGGGATTTCAGGGTTTAGACAATATAAAAATTAATACTATGTACTGTGTGATGCAAATATTCAATCTTTATTTTTACATACTATGATGTTTGTTTTATCACAAGTTCCTTCATGCACCCCTACATATTTAGATGAATGTACAATATTATACATGAGTATTTAAGCACGTATCTACGTTTTGAGGGACTCTAAAAAAAAGTCCTCTAAATAGTTCTAAAACGTGTGTAAGGAAGTCATACAGAAGTGGGATATTAAGTATGTACGAAGGAAGTATAAGGATAGTTAGGCTCGCTTGATGTATCCCCACTGGAGTCGTCATTATGGTGTTATAGACCCCGATCTCATTTTTATGCTTGAAGGGGAGAGAGGGATGTGGGGATGTTGTGGCATTGTCTTGTCCATGTGCTCAAGGGATGCATGGTGCGTCAGTCCGCGTGCAGTGTGAGCTAGCATGATTATCCCTACGGGAACACGGGAGTGCTTGTCTCTCAGTTCGTCGTTTCCCCCAAGGTCGGGTTCGGTTATGATGATTGAATCCATAAGTTTTTCGATGCCATATCCATTTTTGTTTCACGTCCCTGTTTAGGACTAAGACTAATTCTTTATGTGACGGGTTGTCGGTTTTTCAGAGTCGCTAGTTTATTTTATATAAAAATAACCAAAATGGGTCGGGTTAGCCTTTCGAGCTAATCCTGAGTCAGTTTGATACTTGTGAATAATCCATAGATTCTTGGTGTGGGTTTCATTACCAGGTTGTAAGTGGGAAAAGTATTAGGCACCCCACTTTTTTTTTATGCTTCCTTATCTATATACTGATCATCGCATTTTACAATTATGATTACCTTTTAGTTTATTTTAGAATATGCTGAGAGAACTTAATTTGAGGATCGATTCAAACGTAGATATATGCTTTAGGTATAAAATGGTGTTAATGAGAGGTGTAGTAATGTCATTAAACTGATGTGGGTACACAAGAGTGCTTATGTACTAATATATGTTTTCGGTTAATGGGTGTTGGCAAACACATGTATATGTGGTAACGAGAGATCGTTAATATGTGTATACATGTTTGTGTGTTTGTGTTATGTGTATACACACGAGGGGTAATGACTTAAGATAGTTGGATATCTCATTTGAGGTGTAAGGGAGGGATCAGATATGGAAGCATCTCTTAGAGACAACATATTGAGAGATACATTATCGAGGCTCGTGCTCATGAGAAGAACTAGATATCATGCCTACGTACCCATATATATACAAGATGAAAGCCAACTTAGTTCATTTTATGCTGTGAGATGCATGAAAAGGTCCCAACGGGATGTGTGTGTAAGTGTGGGGATTTGGCTTAAGAGCGAGAGAAACAATCTATGAGCCAGAAGGATGACTCTAGTAGGGTTCAAAATGGGAGTGGATCAAAAGTTATTGGAAAAGACATTTATCTCAATCGGGAAACCACTAAATTGAAGGTTTTATTGAAACTTCGGGTTGGTTTATGGGAATAGTGTAAGGGATGTTAGATATCCTTTATTTCCTGTGACATATGACTGAATGTGAGGGCTTATATTTAGAATTGAAGTGGACCAGAAGTCACCAACAGATATATATATATATATATATATATATATATATATATATATATATATATATATTATAGGGCCTCGAGCTCATCCCCAACACTAAAATTGTCTAGTTGTCAAGGCTAAAAATCGTGACAAGGCAAACTTGTCATGGTCAAAGACCATGACAAGAAATGGGGTGACAACTCCTTTGTCATGGACTTGTCATGATCAAAGTCCGTGATAATATTTATATTATCACAGACTTTGACCGTAATAAGTTCGTGACAAAGAAAAATTGTCACGGACTTGTCACGATCAAAGTTCGTGACAAATATGGGCAGAATTTAAAAAAAACATTGAGAGGTATGGCCACTGCCACTATTTAGGAGTATATTTTAGCATGTTACAGCAATATTAAACCATGTTCAAACAGTATATATAATACGAATAATGTCAAGGGGTTCAGTTTGTAACAAGTCTGAGGAGGAAGGAAGGCCACACTACATATGAATTGATACATCCATCAATTCGCTGAACGTCACATTTCTCTTCCAACCACAAAGGTTCATTCTCTTTTCTAGTTAGAACATGCATGACGCGAACATTTGCCTCAATATCTTGCAACCCACGTCCTGGTAGTGTTCCCGATCCCCACAACCCCTAGCTATGGTATTGTTCCCCCGGAGGTCTATTAAATACACACTCGACCAACCCATTATTGACATAGGTCATTCGACGGGGGTGAAGGTGGCAAATGGATCATATGGAAGTAGCGAGTGGGTGCGCATCGACGATGAGGGTCAGAGAGATGGAGCAATAGCGTCCTCATCTATCGCCTTCCCCTTGCCCTTACATAAGGTGGACCCCAACTGACACTTCATGTACTCGAACATATTGAGGACCGTCGCCATCAACCTTTCTAACTTATCGCTATGTGTGTACACATTACGGGCCAACATGGTGTTGCTCTCCTTAATCCTCGTGAGCCTCGACTTCCAAACCCGAGAGCTCATCCCCTTGTCCTCCCCTTGTGATCTTCCCCGAGAACTTGGCTTACTGTGTCCATAGCCAAAAATGCCTTGTCGGCATCAAACTGGGAGTTGTGCACTTCTTTAAGCTTTGCCTAAAATGAGAAAAACTACATGATTAGTTAAGTTAATAAAAAAATCGTAACGTAATTAAAAAATTAAATAATTGGAAGATAATTTATAACTCGCAATTGTGTCTGCCATGCTCGGGGGCACCTCTTTATCCTTGCCCTTCTTCGTCTGAATTGCCACATAGGCATCGATCCTATGTGGCCTACCCCCAGGGCCACTCCTTATCTCCTGAAATAAAATAATGCGTAATTTGTAAGTAATGCAAACTAATGCTAAATTAGAATAACATAAACTAAAATTAAAGAAAATTAAAAACTTACCATCTTGTGCTCCACCTCGGCATAAAGTACACCCAAAGTAGTGCATGTCAACCTTTGTGGCCCGAATTTTCCCTTCCCGATTGACGATATGCCAACTACCGATCCTGGATCTTATTGTTGACAAACTGTTGCCAATTTTCCAATAAGATCGGCTCCTTCGACGGTACCGTGTCACATACCCTCAATATGGTCTCCCAATCCTGCCCAAACTACCGTTCCCGCATGTTATTTTTCGACATTTTGTATTGTCCCCTCAATTGTTCCAACATGGAGTCACGAACATGTGGAGGTTGGCCGAATTGTTCTTGTCAAACATATACAAACCAAAAAGAAAGAAATTGTTAGTTGTATTTAAATTATAAAATACAATAAAATATAAATATAAATAAAAATAAAAATAAAGTGAGTAACTATGTGTTGTCCCCCCCACCCACCACATATGGCCATCTTGAGCTCGCTGGGCACCTTCCTCTAATTCGTGTACCCCGGGCTGACGATCATCTTGAGAAACTCAAGGGCCCTAGCCTGTAAGGTCGTCTTGTTCTCAACTAGGGACCCCAATTTACCCCATTTTGGGGGCCTAGTGGAAGACGAGCCTTTCCTCGCCTCCGGTACCGTGTCGTCCTAATGACATTTCCTGGAAAAATGGTTCTTATTAGTACAAACATGTATATGAGAAAGTGATAAAATCCAAATGAATAAAAGCCTTAAATTGATTAAAATCCAAATTAATTAAGGCACTATAGGAATATAAGTTAATGACATTGTGAGAATACAAATCCATATCATAAACCAAACTAAGCATTATTTCAAAGAATTGGAATACTTATTACAAATCTAAAAATTATTTCAAATTCGGGTCATGTCACAGACTAAGAATTAATGGTTAAACTGAGTAAGATCCAAATTAACATATTTAATAACCAACCCACCAATTTTGATTCAAACCCATCGGAACTGATAAATTTTAAATGAATAAAAGCATTAAACTGTCGTTCGATATTAATAAAGAACTAGACATTATAAGAATAAAAATCCATATCATAAACCAAACTAGGAATTGTTTCAAATAATTGAAATACTTATTACAAATCTAAAAATTATTTCAAAGTTGGGTTATCCCCTAAAATGGATTCATATTCGGTAAGAGCAGCCAATTCATCCACATTATTGGTTAGACGCTTTGGCACGTGTAGGACGATTGACCATAGCTTGTTGTTGATATACTTTTATTAAAACACTTGCCTGACCATTTGAAAACCATAAACAAACGGCTCATCGCTCACGTGCCCATTGCTCTTCAACATGGACAAGTCAACCATGATCAAAATGGTTCCAGGATAAACGTTACAAGAATTTCTATCCTCAACTCTTACCCAATCAGTGTAAAACACAACCTCTTTGAAGCTTATATAGTCCAATTGAAATATATTTCCAATGACACCATAGTAAGTGTAAGGGGTGATGGTCCTCAAAATATCCCCAAATTTTAGTTCTAAACAAATTTTTAATTTCTTTCAAAATTAAGGTGAAATTAAATTAAAATAAACAAATGATTAAATTTCCACTTAAACAAAATAATTTAATCCAATTCAAGTTCTACATATGCCAAACAAACCAAGCATGAATATTTTCAAATTAAATTCCTTGACTTGAATTAAACTAAAATTACCCAAACTTAATTTATACCAAAATTAAAACAATGTTGTGTTTCATTTAATTTTTATCTTTTTACACCTAAACATGCATCTAAATGATTTTAGCAAGATAAAAAAATTCACACAACGCCGTGATGTAAAAGGAAAACCCACAACAGAAAAAACTCGGACGGTCCAGCCAACAAATACACTAGGTATGGTTTTACATAAACAAAATAAAAGACTTACTTTCTCGACTCTCATTCAAGCCTCGACGCTTATTCTTGCTTCCACCTCCGCCTAGTTGATAACTCTGAAATCCACCACAGTCTCAGAATCCACTAATGGGGCTTAGCTACCGTCAAACACACGAAGGCCTCTTCTCCGTATGCACACCATGAAAATCACAACAAATACGAACTCCTCTATAGGAAACCTTCTCTTTTGGGATGAGAATAAAACTCGGTGCCAACTTGATGATCTCAAAACAATAATATATTAAGAAACTTGGATCATACAAAACTATGGGTGTAAACTTTGGGTTTTGGTAGAAATTAAACAATGAAAATACCAACACAAAAATGGGACTTTTGGATGAAAATTTCTTACTCTTAAAGTGGTAAAAATTTTCTCAAAAGTCTTATAAAAACTTGCATACCCGCACATATTAAAGCTGGTAAAAAGATAGTGGGGAAGTGGGAGTTTAAATTTATAAGCTGGTAAAATTTGACAAAAACCGCACAGGTCATTCGAACGACTTTTGAATGTCATTCGAACGGCTTGGTTCGAATGAGTTACGAACAAAAAAAATATAGATAAAAGGACAAATCTCGTTACATATCTCATTTGAACGAGTAGTTCAAACGACTTCATTTGAACGAGAGTTCTAATAAAAACAGAAAAAAGGAAGAAAGTCCTTAGAAGCTCGTTTGATATCTCGTTCGAACGACCTCATTTGAATGAGAAAAAATGTCATTCGAATGACTTTTCAGAAAATCCAAAAATATTTTTTAAGCCTAAAAAAGTTTATGTAAAGTTTTAAAATGATTTTCTGAGAAAAACAAAAATTCGTTATGACAAAAGTTTTATAAAAAGACACCCATAAAAAATAATCAAGTCTCTGAATATATTAAGTGCATTCATACCTTTAGAGACCTTGGAATCCAAATGTTGATGACGTAAAAGCTTGGCACATAAACCGACAATGATGTAGTCTTCAAACTCTTGGCCGCTACGATTTCAACTCAAACGTCATAGGCTTGAAAGGATATGACAAAGTACTATCCTATGACTCAATTAGTTTTGTCCGGAATTTAGCCAACACTAAAAATAGACTCGATTGGAAATTTGTCCTTACAACTATCCCCCTTTGGCTATTCTGGGACAAAACCCAGAATAAAAAAAATTCTATGGGCCGTTAAGCTCTTCTAAAAGACACAAACCCTCCCAAATTAAAAAATACAGACGTTTGACTAGATACATGGGATGAAATTCTTTGCCTCTATAGAAGGTTTGCACTAAAGATGAAAACCTGCACACTTAAACACACCATCAAACGCATAGGAATATAACAATATAAAGTGCATAAATAAATTCTCCCCATTTGTCTTACATGATTTACCTAAGAAATATATCTCCCCCTAAGTTAGATTTTTCCAAATTAAAAGGTTTAGATACCATCTCTCCCTCTTTTTGTTCGTAATAGACAAAGATTATAATGCATTAAATAACCTATTTCTTCCTAATTAAATCAAATACTCCCCTAAATGAAACAATGGATAGGAATAAGGGGGAAAAAGCATATCATACAATGGTGAATAAAGTGACAAGGATAATAAAGCACATGGCATGAGAATCGACTAATCCAACACAGAGATTAATAAATACCAACTATGATGCTAGAGAAAAACGATACAAAATAGAATAAACTAATACAAGCATGAGATATCAATCGCAATAAGATGAATATTTATTTCAACATGAATCATATATGGACTAGATAGCAAGGCAAATACTCAAAAATAAAAGAAATATCGTATATATATACACAACATATACCAATAACGCATTTATACATAGGTATAAACACCACACATGACACAAAATACATTAAGCTTTCCGCACTCATTTAGTAAAAATGTGTCTAAATAACATGTGGTAAACGGTAGTGAAGGGATGAGAAAGACCCAATCACTTAAACATGCTCACGAAGTTCTTATTTGATTGCAAAACTTCATCAAACTTAAATTCAGCCTCATGTGATAAGATAAAGTGAACTCAAAGAACAAACATACACAATGCACACAAGTGTAGAATTTTGATGATTCTACAAACCAATAGAGTTATGAAAAAAATAGCATAACTAGGATACATTGTCATTATGCAAACTCGTTGATATATCCATCCAAACATCCTCAAAAATAATAATTCTTTTTCTTTTCTTTTAAATGTTCATATCAAACTCAACTACTTTGGCCTCGGCAAATTTTAACAATGCCGCATTTTTTTAAGCCAGATTTCAATGGTGACTATTCACGCAAAGTAATTTGGTCTTTCGCAACCCAATTCCATTGATAAATAACTACACCAGATAAATATTTTTCTATTTTTAAATCCGGGCAACGGTTCGTACATGAATAAATCCTCCATAGACATAGCAAAATGTAGATGGCTAAATTGATAGGAAAATATCTCACTTAGCTCAAATATACATATGAAGTTAAAGATCAAATTCACTCGTGCATGTGTGAATTGAGGCATATAAAAAGAGAATCCATTAAGCAAGTCAAAGTCAAACTACTCCATGCAAGCATGATAAAGAACACTTTAAGGATTGAAAATCATAGCCAAAAGTTCTAGCCACATGGAAGCGAGGATGATATTGGATTCAAACACAAGTATATGCCACATTAAAATGTGTAAAACTAAAATACACAAAAATAGAAAATCTTTTTGAGTTTTTCAAATTTTTTATACAAACACAAAGACAACCCAAAAAACAAATAAAAATGTTTTTGTATTTTTTTTCAACTACGACACAATAAATAAAAATTAAATACAAAAAATACACAAGTCATAATTCTAGCAACACATATATGATGAAGCAAAGACAAGAAAATGACAAACAAACATACAACTAACAAAAATATATCATGAGGCATAAAATCTAGTGTATGTAAACAAAACTATCACAATCAACCTTTGGATTTAACAAGTCAGGAATCATGTAAAAGTAAATGAGAATCATAAACTCTATCACGTAAAATCTCCGGTTCACTATCACTAAGGGTGGCATTATATTAAATTGGTTACTTGCCCTCCTTCCTTAGTTTAGTAGGACACTCGAATGCCCTGTGGCCATAACCCTCACAACCATAACACGTATTTGACTCGTCTCTATTAAGATCCTCATTATGATTTTTAGGGAATCTCTCGGCTTTACTATGCTTAGACTTCTCATACTTCTTAAAATCATTTTTAAGTTTCTCCTTATTAGTCTTGAGAAATTTTCTAAACTTCCTAACAAACAAAGCCATATCTTCCAAGTCAATCTCAAACTCATCATTCAAAATCGATGTTTCCTTCTTTCGGGCTTTCAAAACTATGCCCTTATCTTTCTTCTTATCATCCTTGGAGGTAAACATGTCAAGTTCATAGGTTTTTAAGTCACCTTCAAGATCTTCTAGTTTCGTAGAGTCTAAAGTTCCTAAATAATTTAAAATGGTCACCTTTGGAATAAACCTATCAGGTAATGACCTCAAAATTTTATTTACGTCACGATTATTGGGTATCTTTTCTCCAAAATTAAAGCATGAATTCACAATATCTGACAATCTCACATAGAACTCATCAAATGTATCACTTTCTAACATTTTAATGGTTTCAAATTAAGTGGTGAGGTTTTGGAGTTTCAAAGCTTTAACGACACTTGTTCCCTCATAGGTGAGTTGGATTATATCCCATGCATCCTTAGACATTTAACACGTCATAATCCGACGGAACTCATCTGGTGTGACCGCACTAAAAAGGACATTTAAACCACGGGAATTAAACTTGGCTAACTTAAGCTCAGTCTCACTCCATGTAAATAAGTAAATAAGTGGGACCTCAAAGTCCATGTCAATTAAATTTTAATTTCAATAATTAATTATATATATTAATTAATTAAATCGTAACTGCATCCACTCTCATCTCATACGATCAAGGCCACTATCATGCGATAAATGTCACCATATCCAGACCTATTGGCATCACCACATGGCAACCATCACATATAAAAACACCACCATTATACCCCATCCCACCATTATCATCAGAAGATCACCATCACATAGGTCGCAACCAATAAAATTAGCTACACACGCACTCTAGTCCACACAAGAGGATCAAGGATACCATCACGTGTAACGCGCACATAAAGTGTTCTCTCTTGGCACACAATAATATAATACTATCAATTACTTATTCTCTATTATGTATTCTCTTTATAAGGTTCACTTTTATCAACTCATTACAAGGTTCATATTTATCTCATTACCTCGAGCTACAATAGCACTATAACAAACTTGCCCCCCCCCCCCCCCAAAAAAAAAAAATAATGGGTATTACCAGTTCAAGTTCCATGTATTACTAACTTAGTTATCTAATTATCTTAAATATGATTAATTACTTCCATTACATACATATATTCTTCCCAGTGGGATTCGCTCTAACAAAAATGTAATAAATATCATAAGTTAGTATTAATAAAATGGGAAATTCTAATTTAAGATGTTCATCGGGAAAAGGCAAAACCTATTATAATAATTAATGAATTCATTACTCCTCACATGATTTACAACTAGGGACTAAGTCAATTTATGCAATTTCCAATTCAACATATCAGTCAACAACCAATCCAACCACTAATTATAATCCCACCTATTTACAAGAGAAGTCTAAGGGCTCCTAATTCATGGGTTTCTAATTCGGGTAACATGAGTATTGATAAGAACATATGTGAGGCCCTAAAAATTTTCATTATATAATTAGCATGTTTATATTTTAAATTCATACTTGAAGTCTCTAAATCATATAAATTTACGCAACATGGTTATTTAATTATCACATTCGATCAAAGAACAAGAATTTAGTATTCATCTTTAGATAATCAACATATGAATCTAAGAGTTATAACATCTGATTTTATATCAATTTCCTAAACATATAATTATAACTTGGATATAATTATCAAATTCCATTAACTAATGAAAATTAGATAATTCAACATATGAATCTAAAAATATAAGACCGATATGTGATTTATATCAATATCCTCTAAATATGAGTATAACATGGGAAATTACCATTAACTGTCTGTCATCAATTTAACTATTAATAATATCAATTAAAGGCTAATTTATATAAATCATATGAGTTTTAATCCAATTTCAATATATACGAGATATAAGTAGAGGATTTATGAGAACATAATTATCTATAATTAATTTTAAAGTCAATTGTTTTGTTTTGGTGAATTTATCATTTACATATACGAAAGTAGAGGAGTAAAACATTATCTTGCCTTAATTTGTCAAATCTTATATAAGGTGAATGATTCTAGATTTCTTCCTTGAACCCCCTTAGTTCCTTCTTTCAATCTTCATCTTTTGAGTTTGAGTTATTTATTTCAAAGTTATTAATGAGGATTCGGTGATTTGGGGAAGAGAAGGAGAGTTTTTTAGGGTTTTATAGGTTTAAAAAGAAGTGGGTTTTAGAAATTTGACAATGATATGAGTCAGATTCTTACATAATAAGTTATAAAAGACTTCCAACCAGAGTGACCCACGGTTAGACCGCAAGTATCCCATGATCACGGTACTCCATCTGCTACTACAACCCTCAAATTTGAGCGATCGCATCTCCAAAGATTCTTCAAAATCAGACTGTTCAATTTTTTATTCCACGCGTGAATAAAACCCTATTCTTGCTTCCCAAGAAATGCACCCATGACTATTTTACCCCATAATTTTGTAAACCATATTAATTAATAAAATGGATTCTCTATTTAAAATGAATTGCAATGTTAGAAATTAAATTAAATGATAAAATATTTAATTTAAATGAATTTGATGATTTTTGGCTAATTAAATCAATAAAATGAACATTTTATTAATCATTTAGTAATTTGGGATTTTAGGGAAAACCTTAGGGGCATTTGATATTTTTTATACTTGCTTGCACTCCAAGCTATGACTTTTAGAAATTCAATCACGTGTGGTTTTACTAGTTTAATTAGAGTCGCAGCTTGGTAGGACTTTTAATAAAAAATGAATTTTAATTAAAATCGAAAGAGAAAGAGTAAAAAGAAAGGACCGTGTGTTATCCCACGACCATGGGAGTTTTAGCCACCATCGTGGCCCTAAACCCGTAATAGTGGGTTACCTTAACCGCTATAGCGGCTTTGAGAGAGGGTTAGGGGTGGCTATACTCTTTTTAAAACGGGGAGATGTAGCCCAAATTTTCTTTTGATTACGCTTCTATCAAAAACACAAAATAAACACACAAAACCGTGTCCTTTTAACTCCTAAACTCCATTGAAACACCTTCTAACCTATTTTGGGAGCTTTACAATGGGAATTTTAAGAAGAAAAAAAAAGGCTAATTGAAAATGTTTGGAAGAGGAGCGACTCATGCTAATTAGATTTTTCAGAATTCTATTAAATTGCAAGAATGTCTTTATATTTCTCTTTAAGTATTATTCGATTTAAATGTTGCCTAAATCCTAATTGCGCATTAGGAATCTAATTAGGGCATTTGGTAATCTATTTAAAAATATATTTTTATGAACTTATGAATTTGGATTTAATACTTGAAATTTCGGACGTATAGTATATAGAACTTTGTTGATATTGGAAATTGGATTATATCGCGTATTAAATTTATATAAATCTTAAAAATATTTTAAAGCTTATGAAATCAAATAGTTGATGAATATTGCTTAGAACTTTTGAATTTGCTGTTTAAAACTGTTAGTTCTCATGTTTAAACCATTAAATGCTTAAATTTTGTTAAAAACCCACATGAATTAGATTATTGGATTTTGACAACTTGTAAGGCACTATGTTAAAATTATAAATCATATAATAAAATTGATTTGATTCACATGAAAACAAGATTGTATAAATGTGGAATAAAAGAATAGGACTTTGTACTAAATAATCAAATAAATATTGATATGTTAACATAAGTAACAATATTGGGATTATCAAGGTGAGTACATTAGATCACACTTGTAATTTAAATTAAATTTAGTTATTATTCTCTAAGTATGGGACTAGATAGTGGTTACTTTTTTGATTGGTTATTTCCTAGGTATGGGATTAGGAAATGTTGTGGCTTTGTTTATTTCCCAGGTATAGGACTAGGGAATGGTTATCATTTTAGGCATTTCTTAGGTATGGAACTAGGAGATAAGTATGGTATTTGGTGATCTCTAGGTATGGTACTAGATATGGATTCATTTGTAATGCTCGATTGTTTTTAGGTCGTGTGGTAATATATGAGAATATAATGTATACCTTAGATAATAATGGGTATAACAGATAATTGGATTTATGGCATCATTGTGTGTGTGGGTGTACGTTGGATTGCTACATTATACGTGCGGGACCTACATTATCTTGGCCACATTTATGGGACTTATGTGGGCATTACTGTATGTTTAGGATCTAGTGTTGACTAGCTGTGATGATATGTGCAGGTGCTAGGCAAACTGGCTATAGTAATGCTTTTATGTGTGCGTTATGGTATGTGTGGTGTCTAGGGTTGTCAGGATACTACAATATGTGCAAGACCAAGGAAAATCCATCTATAGGGACTAGAATTGTGTGAGATGCATCATGATATGTACGAATGACATAATGGGTCATCGATCTATAGTGATGTATGGATTATTATTGAGATTTTATGGTTGGCGCATCATGGTATGTGCAGGGTCATTTAAGAGATAAAATCAATATAGTGATGTTTCAATTGATATTAATGCTTTTGAAAAGATAATAAATGTTTTAAGAAATATAATTGGAAAGATTGATAGTTGATTTATCTTACGTTACTTACATCATTATTTAAATTGCTTTTCATTAATTAAAAAATTATTTTGTGATATTTATCTCATCTAATGCTTATGATTGGGTTCGTGTAACCCTAATTGAGGAAATTGGTTGGTATTATTGCAGTGGGCCCTGACCCGTTTTTGTTTACTAGCATTTTTTATTAGGTTTATGTTATCTACATTGTTTGGAGATTTGCGGGAGTGCGCCTGGAGTTTAATTTTATGCTTAGTTTAGTTTTCCTTTCTAGTCATTTTTTTATGAGATGGTTGTTTTTGGGTTTAGTGGGTTCTTAGACTATACAATAGTTTATGGGTTTTATTTATTTATTTGGAGAGATTATTGTGCATGACTTATATTGTTGGATCTTTATATTATTCGAGATTTAGCATGGCGATGGATTCTATTGTGGTGAATAGTTTATTTATTGTTGGATATCTAATTTCATAACTTGTTGAAAAATATTTTAAATGTCTCATATTTACTCTACATGCTAAGAATGGTATTCTAATTGTAAAAAAGTAGTGTAATATAGGGTACTTTGAGTAAATAATGAGGCATAACCCGCTTAGTGGTGGATAAACAATATTTAATGCACGCGTAATTATGGAAGATAAATTCTATAATTATCGCAATAATGAGAAATAACTAAAAGAATGTAGGGACTTCGATTGGTAATAATTTATAAAGAGAGAGAATAAGCACTCTAAATACACAACAATAGGCAGTTAAGCACCAGTGGGTTTATAGGGTGAGCATTTTGGAGTAATAAATTATGGTGTTATTATTGAGAGCGAAGTAAATGAGTTAGTATCTATAAGTGGATAATGTTTTCTCTTGGCCCAGTGTTTTCAATTTGATAACTTAATAATATAATTAAATATAATGAGTTATTTTATAGGCCTAATGAGCTTAGAGGTACCTTAGAGTGGCATTAAATGTTTTGCCAATCTACTATACCTAACACGTTTAGAGCATTAAATTATAAGTGAAATCACGATGGACCGGTTGGCTTATGTTAGGTGGAACAATGCGTCGTCAGTGCACTTTCAGTCACTAACCTACCAACCATCAGTTTAAGGTATGTTGTTGATTTTACATGTTAGGTATGATGATAAAGGGATTAGATCTTTTGTAAAAGATATTATATTTGGCACCAATAAGTGTAAGTGGTTGATAATGCTTGGTATTGATGTGGTTCGAATGGTGTTCATTCGGGTTGTCTTAGTGCATTACTTGGTGTACTTAGAATGGTTAAGTAAAATATCTTAACGATGTAATGATATCTATGCTCCAAAATAATTCCCTTAAAGAATCGATCCGTGATCTTCCTCGATAGAGCATGTAACCTCTCTCAGATCTTGCCGAACCTAGCCACTGTTAGTGTTGGGGGTAAAACCATGTATGATGGTTACTTTTAAGTAAAGTTATGTCATTTCATTTTGAAATAAGAATCATGCTTACAAGAATGCTTTATATTTGTGTAAATATATTATTTCATATTAATGTCGATTAACAGAGCTTAGTAGTAATTCTAGTAAAGCGACTTCGGGTTAATCACAAAGATATTGGAATTCCAATTCTTGCAGTATTAAAATGTTCACAACCCAAATAGGGAGTTGACATCCCATCGTAACAGTTATGATGTAATCCTAGTAGTTTATCTCAAACTATGGGAAGCTGGTGTGATGGTTTGAGAACTTGTACGATAGTTCAACAGAGGATTGTGATTGGTACATCCCAGGAATATATTAACAAGGACCACACATGATATTTGAGTCTAAGGGTTGTTTTGATTGAACTCGAACAATCTCACACCATTTGTAAAGGGTGAATACATTCATAATCCCGACAATTATGAGGATTTGAATGCTTAAGTAGTTGTATCTTTGATTGCTATGGGTGTGATTTAATTTTAGATTGAATAAAATGAATCCCACATATTAGGTGATAGTTATATGAGTTAGTCTGAGATCAAAATTGGGAGGACTCCACGTTAGGTCTAAGATCATAATTCGAAGGAATCCGCGCTCAGGGGATACTGTGGATTGTGATACCCCTTATATTGACTTATGTGTTTTATTTCCACCAACTAAAACTCGTTCGGTGAATTATTTTATAATCCTAGTGGAGTAGCAAATAAGTTAAGTATGATAATCAAGGAAATTGGTTAGATGCTGTTTAAAATTGATTAATAGCAAATTGATCTGACTAAGAAGGTAGTGGAAACTTAACGTGGGGAATCATATTATATACCATAATCAACTTTGAAAATAATACCTCAGTATATTCGAGCGATTTTTTAGACAATTAAATTGGAGTGCAATTATAATTGATTAGTGGAATTAGTTATGACTATATAAAAATGGGAAATGAGTACGGTAATTGTAATTGGGATTTTTAAATATTTATTTGAATCCAATTTAGTTATTTCTCTTGGGTCTCTTTTGTAGTCTACATATCCAAGTAGTTAGGCTCGAACTCTCAACAAACCCAGTTTGGGCCAAGCCTACCTTTTGTATTTGTATATAAAGGTGTGGGAAGGGGTCTTAATCAATATAACTGGTCATCGGGATTTGAGAGGGGTGAGATAAAACACTATTCACATTTTCATGAAAATGCTTGGAGATATAACACCATATCTTACTCATAAGGAAGGGTTTTCATCTCTAAAGATTCCCACATATTTACCTGGCTTTGGGGAGGATCATACTCTAGAAGATTTAAGCTTTACAAAAGATTAAGAAATGTTTGTTATACCTTAGATGAGAAGAACTATTATCTTCATCATCAATCAGTTTCTCCTCATATTAATCACAACAGTCTTTGCAAAGGTATCGTATTCTTAATACCCTAGGTTTAATCTTTAAACCTAGTTCTTGTCTTTATTTTCAGTGCATGATTAATAAAAGATTTATAGGGATGAAACTTTTCCGCATTTAAATGTCAATCCCAACTTATTTTTCCACATAGTTGGTAGCGAGTAACCTCACTTATTACAACACAAAACATAATCATAAAGAAAAAGACTAATGAATGTCGGATCATGTTTATTCTTTTATAAGGCTTAATCTTGATTTGTTCAAGTACTGCTTTGCATTGATATTCTATTAAATGTAAAATCAAAAGGTTTATCATTAATCCCCTCCTACATTTCCCCCTGTAAATGACACAGGGTCCCTTTATGTGTGTGGTCGTTAGGTGAAAAATAATTTTTTTAAACTTTTACTCAATTTTATTTAGCACCAATTTTGTGAACAAATTTCAATTAAGCCAATTTTATCTTCTTAATCCCTAAACATGCAGAAAGTAATATAAGAAAGATAAAGTATATAATTATCACAAAACATGCTGATGTACGAGGAAACCACTAAGGGGAAAAACCTCGGACGGCCCAGGCCAGAAAATCAAAGGAAGATTATAGTCGTACTCAACGACTCGATCCCCACAAGTCTTGATGCCTATTCTTATCTTCAACCGCTCTAGCACAGTGTAACATATGAGTCTACTTACACCAGGTTCACAACACACGAGTCCACGTGTACTGTGGTATCCATCGATATAGCCACAACAACCGTCAATCAGCAAGTACGAAGTCCACCGCATGAAACAAGTTCTTCAAATGATAAAGAATGAAAAAATGGTGCAAACACAAGATCTCTATGGCATATGGTTATGTTAAACTCTGATCTTATAAAAACAAAGGATGTTTTTAGCTTTAGAAACTTTTGGTAAAAAAAGTAGAAAACGTGTAGGTTCTGTTTAGTCTTGTATGTTCTGCACACACATTTTTTGAGAAAAAGACGCCTTAAATTATAATTTTGAAGTGGCACGTCATCCTAACGAAATAAGCATGTCATTTGAACAATCACAACATCTCATTTGATCGAGATTGCCATGTCATTTGAACGACTGGTAAGGTCGTTTGAACCAGATGAAAACTAAGGTAAAGTTTATATGACTCTAAACACGAGATAACTCAGAAAAATCATTTTTAAAAACATTTTAAAATCAAATTTAATTAAAATAACATCATTAGAAAAAATTTATCGAGAGTCCATACACCATTATGTATCCATACCTGAGAGAATATCGAAAAATCAATATGAAGACGTGAAAAGTGCACCAAAACTACGGAATGATTTATCTTTAAAGCTTAGCCACTAGTATTCAACACAACGTCATAGGCTTAATGGGAATCATGCCAAGTCAAATCTATCCTATGACTCAAAGTGGTTTTTATCCGAAATAATTCTAATACATACAAATTGACACTATTTGGGAGTTTGTCCTTAAAAATCTTCCCCTTTTGCTATTTTAGGACAAAACCAAAAAAGTGAAATGCCTAAGCCAAGGCATCAAGCCGAAGGCATAAATACCATCCCATAAACCCAAAAATAAAATACAGAACATGGACTACCTAATGTAGGACGATCGGCGAGCATGAACTGTCTGAATGTGATGTAGTCGTAAAATCGTGAACCTCTGACGAATCATTACACACACAAAATTAACAAATACCATGTGAAGTATGGAGGAACAAATGATATATAAGAAATATGAGTAAAATCAATATCAATATCAAATATCAATTCAAGTCTCTCCCTACATCACATATCTATCTCTCCCCCCTTTTGTCTCGAATAGACTACTAGTGAGAAAAATAAACATATAAACGCATATCGAGCATGAGTATAACATAAAGAATATCTAGATAAACATGAGCAATTAGCTAATAAGAATCAGAATATGTCAAACCATAGCTAGTAATCAGTCACATGAAGCAATTATTAATATCAAATGTTGTGACTAAACGAATATCATCCAATAATGCAATGTAAGAATTATGCATGAATAAACAATAATAACTGCATGTAAATTGTCCAAAAGTACCAAATCAGTGCAACAACAGAATATACAACAAGCAGGTACTCAAATAGAATAAAAAACTCGAAATCCCAAAATATATCGTTCGAGTGAAGAAGAGAGGTTGTTCAAATGATATAATGATGTCCTTTGAACCATACAAAATCTCACTACTAACGACCCAAAATAATAGTACCTCCTTTGAAAGGTCCTTTAAAACGACCATACTTGTACATCGAATATAGCTCGCTCGAAGGTCGTTTGATCCATCTATCTAACAACATGGATATGTCATTCTAACGATAAGCAGAAGTCATTCTAATAACTTAAAATTTTCTCAGTTCCATCTCAAAAATAATGTATAAACTACCCAGTAAAAAGAATATCTGATAAAAGTATCTGGAAATACGAAAACAGTAGCAAAATAAACTCAAAAGAAAAAACATGTGAGTTATACATTAACATAATATCAATGTGCTCAAACATGTAATGGAATGAAAAGGGTGTAACTAATATAAATGAATCATAATTCAAATACAAAGATACATTCAAGAAGCTCTAATTGAATGTTAAATGTCATCAAACTACATTTTAGCCATATGTGACAATTAAAATATGAACTTAATGAACTAAATAAACATCATGCACAAAAATTTAGAATTTTAACGATTCTACAAACAATAGCGTCATGACACAACTTTTTCAACCTAATACTTGTTTGTGCAAACCCGTTGATCTTCAACTAAACTCCCTCAAATATAAATGATAATGATTTTCATTTTTTCTTTGGAATATCTATTTTCTCCTTTTAGGAGATTTCATATTGACCCCATTTTTTGGCATATTTTTCTTTTTATGGCCTTTGTTTTTTCTTAGGCTCTTTTAAACGGTGGCTTTCACGATGAGTTCACATGCCTCTTGTATCCCTTCCCCGTTCACACTCATCATTTTTTCATATGCAATATAAATCCTCACAGGCAACGGTTCTTACATGCACAATTCCCCCTAAGTCTATTATGCTCGTAGATGATAAAATTGAGAGGAAAAAGTCTCACCAAACTGAAATATGCATGAGAAGTTAAAACTCAATTAAGCACGTGCATGTGTGCAATGGCATATGCATAGTCGAATCAAAATTTAAGTTAACTTCGAAACAATTCCATTTAAAAAATGGTTAAGATCAATCTATGTATCCAAAATCATGACCAGATGTACTATCCATATGGAAAGATGAAATGATGGGGGTCCAAGAAAACCAATATTCCATATCAAGTGTAAACTCACGACACAAAAATAAATCAAAAATCTTTTTGTGTTTTTCAAAAATATTTTTGACCCAAAAATAAAATCTTTTTGTATTTTCAAAAATATATAAAACCAAAAATCTTTTTTTTATTTTTCAAATAGGACTCAAATAAAAGAGATATAATATAAAGAGACAAACATGTCATAACACTAGCAAGAATATATCATGAAGCAATACTAGTGTATGACATACATGCTAACATAATCATCCGTAAGAGATATCATGAGAAGTATTATGTGCAAGCAAACGAGAGTCATGAAGTCTAATTACTAAAGTCTATAAGTCCAATTTTCTAACCCAAGTAGGTGTGTAACGATGCATGGGGGTTTTAGGAACCGAAATGACTTTATTTTTAAACTTTCTAGGAGTTTTTTTAACTTCCTACCACAATGAGTGCAAGTGTGAACACGGCGATAAATATTACCTAAATATGGACCTCTTCTAACGTTCCTAGTTGGCTCTCTTATACGATTGGTGTTGGGTTTGGAAAATGGGGATATACGATCATCGAACCCTATACCACACCTATCATCCTTGATATGAACGGTGCCTAAAATCCTATCCAACTTTTTTTACCTAGCCTCCAAATGAAACTTAACTTTACTTGAATTTATAAATCTCTCCTCAAGTTCACTAATCCTAGACTCACATAAACGTCTAGGCTCCTCAAACTCCAGAATTTCCTTATTCATAGCCTCCATCAAATCACGAATATTATCTCTCTCACCCTCAACGTACTCTAGTTTCTCCCGAAGAGTCCTCTCTCGTGCCTTAAGATCCTCAATCAACGCATCATTATTTTCTAAGGCGCGTTCTTTCAACCTAGCATGCAGCTTCAAATTTGTATTATTTACTTTTTCCATTTCCTCATACGATTCACGAAAGGAAACTTACAACTCACTTTCCTCAACATAATCATCCTCACTCGATTCACCCTCACTTGCTAGGGATTTACAAACTATGGCCTCGAAAGTGTCATTCACACCGTATCTCCATGAGAATATTTATCGTCGTCGCTCATACGACAAACCATGAACGCGGTATAGTTGCGCTCAATGGGGGTATCCTCTCCCTCTTTCGGTTCACTATCACTAAGGGTGGAGTTATATGCAATCAATTATTTTCCCTCCTTCTTAAGTCTAGTGGGGCACTCTGTTACCTTATATCCGTAACCCTCACAAACAAAACATATATCTAACTCATCCCTCTTATCATTTTCACTTCGATTCTTAGAGATGTTATCGACCTTGTTGTTCTTGAATTTTTCAAGTCTTTTGGCATCTTTTAATTACTTTTGGAACTTAAGAAACTTTTTGAACTTGTTTGCCAATAAGGCTACATCTTCAAAATCGATGTCAGATTCATCATCCTCTAAAACTTTTGTTTCCTCCTTTCGGGATTTCAAAGCAATGACCTTTTATTTCTTAGGCACTTGCTTGGAGGTAAACATGTCAAGCTCATAAGTTTGTAAGTCACCTATAAGCTTTTCTAGTTTTATTGAGTCAAGAAAACCCAAAGAGTTCGAAATGGTAACCTTTGGATCAAATCTAGCTGACAACAACCTTAAGATTTTCTTTATGACTCGATTGGTGGGTATTTTCTCTCACAAGTTAAACGAGAAGTTAACAATATGGGACAACCTATGTGTAATAACCCTCACTTATGAGAACCTATTTTATATTTACTTACTATGTGAGGTAATTATATAAAATGTTGGAATATGGAGTAAGTATTAATTTAATGAAGAAAAGTAAATATTTACTAACTTGTTGTATATTTACTGTATGAGTATGTAAATATCCTCATGTTGAGCTTTATAGTGTCATAAGATTAAAAATGAAATTATGATTTAAAATGGAACCGGAACTTAAAATGAGTTATAAAATAGCCAAATGATAATTTGGAGGCCGTAGTTGGTTCCGGAACGTGCAAGATAGTCAAAATACGTGTCATATTATATTTTGAGATTTTGGGCACTTTTGACTGGTTTTAACATATATGTGTAGTTGCGAACCATTTAATGTGGTATTTACCACTTAAGTTGTAAATTGTAGACTAAAGGCACGATTTATGTCTTGATTAAGTCACTGTTCTCTTAAGTGAAATTGTTGACCTAGAGAGAAGAAGAGAGGAAGAGAAAGAGTAGAGAAAGGAGAAGAGATTGAAGATTGAGGTTGGATTCTTGCTACTACACAAGGAAAATCTGAATTTGCAAGATTGAGGCAAGTTTTCTACTTGCTATATGTGGTTTAAGATAAATGATTAGTTGTGATAATTGTGTTTTAATCATGGTTTAATTATTTTAGGGTTTGTGTGGATTTGAGGGCCTTGAATCATTAAAGAATGATTTGATTAATTATTGATGTTTATGGTAGTAGTTAGTGGTATTTATGATGTATTAGTGAAAATAAATGAGTTTGGTTTGAATGGATTTGAGTTGGGGGTATATTTGGAGTCTAAGACTCCATAGCCAAAATTGGCAAAATTCGCAAGGGCGAATCGATTCGGCCAGGCCGAATCGATTCGCACGTGGACAGTTTCCGGTCTAAGTGAACCAAATCGATTTGGCTAGTCCGAATCGATTCGGTATTTGTGCAAAACCTCATATTTTCTGGCCGAATCGATTCGGCCAGGCAGAATCGATTCGAAAATCCTTCATTTTTAAATTGTTTTTCTTTTCCAATTTCAAACCTTTTCCTCTAGGCGTAGGACTTAGGAACCTTCTTGTATGAAGTCAACTTAGATTCCTAGAGTTCTAGTCGAGTTAGTTTACTACCCTAGATGAGAATTGGTATATTTAAGATTTATTTCGAGGGTGCGTGAAGTGATGTTCAGGCATTACTTTCCTTTTCTAAATTATGAGGAGTCTAGGAGATTACGAAGTTGTGTTTACAGACTTTAGAAGTTAATTTGAGGTATTATGGTCTATTATAAAGCCCAAAGGGAGACTTGGGAAAATAACTTGGGAGTTTATATATTCATCGAGGTTATTATGATGATGCGAAGCACGTATAGTCCTGGTCAACCATAATGCATTTGATAAAATGTAAATGGATAAAGTAAATAATAATTTACTAAATCATGTCATGGTAATTAATAAAATGGTTGGAACACACCCTCTCTAAATACCATCTTAAGGAAAGTTCGTGGATAAGGTGAAGCCCCCTGGCTAATGAATGCAGGGTGGATATAGTCCTAGGCCATATGAGCGCTTGTTGTATATTTTTTGCGATGGGTAGGTAATTTCGGGTGTGGTTATGACTACCCCGCAGGCATATGGCCTCTTCCCGACATTTCGGTAGGATCCCAAGTTGTCTTGATGATAGTCCCTGAAAGATGATGGTCATTTAGGGGCGCACACAGTGGGGAAACCCGGATGGGCGGTCCTACAATCGTTATATATATATATATATATATATATATATATATATATATATATATATATATATTTATTTATAACTATTCTTACATTAAGTGGGACTTGATGGATATATATGCCACAAAGAGCATAACGCAATGCCATAAAGAGCATAATACATGCCACAAACAGCATATAAATGAAATAGTTGCCGTAAAGAGCATACAAATGAGATACATGCCATATAGTGCATATGATAGAATTTATATTCCTGATAAGGAATGGAAAGATAAAATGAAAAGGTGAATAATGATAAAGGTTTTTTTTAGATTAATGATGATTATACATATCCTCTTGCTTAATTTAATGTTACCTTATAATCATTTAATTGTTTTAGTTTATATATGAGACCACCATGTTAGAATATCATCTTTATCATCCATGATTAACTGTTCATAATTGTCATACTATTTATTTATCTGGTGATCACATAAAACCGGGCCCTAACCCGTTCTTCTTTCTTGTTGAGCATAAATATTGTAACCGTTCAGGTGCTCCATCGCAAGGACGCCCGTATTGACCTCCCCACTCCAGTGTCTTTTAAGGAGCCGTGACATTTTGCGGATATCACGGGATATTTTGTGTAGACGCCTTCATTATTGTTTTCTAGTTATGTTCGGGTCTTTATTCGGGCGTGTGGCCCAACTTTTGTAATTGTATAATGAATGTAATATGTAATTTATTGAACTTGTTGTTCATTGTATGAAATTCTGTTGACCGACATTTTATTCGGTCCTCTTATTGTATACTTGTTGTTAGTGTATGTTGTTTTTGGGGTTTCCATTTTCTTTTTCAATTATGGGTTGCTTAAAATGCTTTCTTTAAATTATAAAACAAAATTTCTGACAACCCGTTTTCTGAATTATGGAGTGGTTATCCCGTATACTCTTTATCTTGTCACGATGCTGAGAATGATTCCATCCATGATCCCTGTATTATTGGAGTATCGGGTTGGCCACCCCTTATTTCGGATCACGGGTTGTCACACTGTGTAAAAATCATTAAACATCTCACTCTTTAACATTCTAATCATCTTAAATTGGGTGGTGAGGTTTTGGTGTTTATATGCCCTAACGCTGCTAGTTCCCTCATGAGTAAGTGCAAGGACATCCCAAGCCTCTTTCCACTTCTCACACATCATAATACGATTATATTCTTCCGGTGTGACAAACGAAGAAATATCATTTAAACCTTTGGAATTATATTGTGCAAGTCTATGTTCGGCTTTGGTCTATGACTCAACAAGTTTTAAGTGTGTGGCCTCATCCTCTCTCATGACTGGTGATGTCCACCCTTTTTCTACTGCTAACCAAACACGCTCATCTATGGCCTTGAGTGCACAATTTATATGCATATTCCAATAAGCATAATTCGACCCATTAAATATAGGAGTTCTAAAACCATCATAAATACCTAAATTTATACCTAAAGACACATAGGATCACTTTACACAATAAAATAGTGTTTCTTGCTCTGATACCAATTTGTGAATGCTGGGGGGGGGGGGGGGGGGGTTCTTCTATGTGTGTGTTTTTTGGTGAAAAACAATTTTTCAAAAAAAAATTCTCAATTTTATTTAGCACCAATTTTGTGAACCAATTTCAATTAAGCCAATTTTATACTCTTAATCCCTAAACATGCATCTACTGATATAAGCAAGATAAAGTAAAAAATGCTCACAAAACACGTTGATGTACGAGGAAATCACTAAGGGAATCACTATGATACGATAATCACAAAGGAAGATTACAGTCTTACTCAACGAATTGATCCCCACAAATCTTAACGCCTCTTCTTCTCTTTAATCACTCATCCACAGTGCAACGCAGGAGTCCACCTAAGCCAGGTCCACAGCACATGAGTTCACGAGTACATCAGTATCTATAAATACAACCACACTAATCATCAATTAGCAAGTACGGAATCCACCGCATGAAACACGCTCTTCAAATGGTGAGGAATGAAATAATGGTGCAAACAAAAGATCTCTATGACATATGGTTATGTAAAACTCGGATCTTGTAAACACAAAGGATGTTTTTAGATTTTTAAAACTTTGGTAAATAAACGAAAAAATGTATAGGTTCTGTTTAGTTCTGTATGTTTTGCACAATCATTTTTCTGAGCAAAAGACGCTTTAAATATTAATTTGAGGCTGCTCGTCGTTCTAATGAGACAAGCATGTTATTTAAACGATAACAACATCTCGTTTGAAAAAAATTGCCATGTAGTTTCAACGATACACTAATGTCGTTTGAATAACTGGTCAGGTCGTTTGAACCAGATAAAAACCAAGGTAAAGTTCATACGACTGTAAACACGAGATAACTCAGAAAAATCATTTTTAAAAACATTTTTAAATCATATTTAAATAAAATAACATCCTTAAAAAAAATTACCGAGAGTCCATAAACCATTATGTACCCATACCTAAGAGAATCTCGAAAAACTAATATGAAGACGTGAAACATGCACTAAAACTATGACATGATTTATCTTTAAAGCTTGGCCACCACATCTTTAACACAACGTCATAGGCATAATGGGAATCATGATAAGTAAAATCTATCCTATGACTCAAAGTGGTTTTTGTTCGGAATAATTCCAATACATACAAATTGACACTATTTGGAAATTTGACCTTACACCCCCACGTAGAGAAAATTATTGTGTCAACGAGAATTTTATGTACAAAACATCGAGAATTTTATGTACAAAACACCTCAAGTTAACCCATCAGATATTAGAAAATTTTATTTATGCGCGTGGTAGCCAAATATCTAGTGTATCTCTAGTATTTGTTTCTAATGTCCCATCATATGTCATTTTTGTTTCCCAATGAAACATGGCATGATGGGATCAACTTCGAAGTATTTTTTAGTTTACGCAATCATCATTTCTCCCCCTTTTCTAAGATTTTTCTTAGGCTTACTAACATTCGAGTAGCCTACTTCTTTTTTACAAATACTTCATCGTCGTCATTTTTCAAACTTTTCACATATTCTTCCATTTGAGATAGCTAAATCTTTTTATTTTTAAAGAGATAAATATCTTGTTCTTCATCTTTTTTACCATTTGCCACCACTTATCTCCGTGATTTTTTGACCATTTTATGTTATTGTCCCTTTCTTCTTACTTTCATAACTTTTTAATCGTCGAAATCCTCTGTTCACCAGGGTCTCTTCTTCCTCCAACATAACCACCTATTCTGGTAAGGCTCAAACAATTGAGGAATTAAGGAAGCGGGCGTTGTTCGCCTTCTACCGTCGTACTCTTTTTTTGCAAGTATGATGACTTTGTTTAATAGTATGATAGTTTTTAGGAAACTATGGAATCTAAGGACCAGCCATTGTTGATGGTCCCATAACTTGTAGACTATATCAAGGGTTAGTATATCCTATCTTCCTCTATCATGAGATTTTGATTAGATAAGGGGACTTCCCTTACTCCAATGTTGAGTTTGAGGAAACTAGTGGTTCTCCTGATGGCTTTGTTTCTTGGTCATCATACATTAGAGGTAAATATACTTATGAACTCCCCAAGGTTGGTATCAATGATTTCACTTTATCTAAGAATAACCATACCCTTCAGCTCCCTATATCTTGTAAGTCCACAAATTTCCAATGTAGTCTTAATGTAGTGTTGGCTCAATTTCAGACAAAAACATTTGAGTTATAGGATAGTATTGAGTGAGTATCCTCCAAGCCTATGGTGTTTGAAATTTCAGTTGAAGACGTAGCGGCCTGTATTTAACAGCAAAGATTATCAAAGTGCCATGTTTCTACGTCAACGACAACTGATTCCATAGTCTCCAAAAGGTGTGAATACATTTTTATATATATAGGTAGACTTGGAATAATTTTAATGGGTGTAATTTTATTTTATATAAAATTTTATGGGCTTAAAATGAAACACTCATGTTCTGTTTTTCCGTTCACAAATTTCGTTCGAACAGGATTTTCGTTCAAACGAGTTTCACTTTTGTACACTGACTTTTTGTTAGATGAGTCGTTCGAACGAAATGTCATTCGAATGAAAAAGTCGTTCGAATGACATTTCAGTAGCAAAAGTTATTTTGGCAGTTTTTTTTATTTCCCCACTCTTTTGTCCCACTTCTTTTTTATAGTTTAAAAATTACTCGGGACAGATTTTTTCCAAAGACTTGGGTACCTTCCTTGAGAGCACTTTTGAGCGAAAATACACCAACCAAAGTTCCATGTTTTGATGTGTTAAAGTTAAAGAAATATTTTTAATAAACACATGAGTTTACACCCAAAGTTTGTTTATCCAAGTACCTCATATATAATATTTGCTTGGAGTTGTTTGGCACCATTTGTTCATCTCTACCATAAAAAGGAGAAGTTTGGGTTTACTTCTACACACCACAAAGAAGAAGACATTTGGTTTACCCTGCGGTATTTCCACTCGAAGAAAAGCTTCGCATGAGGGTGACGGTATCCAAGAGTCCCATAGGAGGATTTCGAGACTGTGGAGGAGTACATGGTTATGTACTAGGCAGAGGAGGTTACAAGAAGGAGCGTCAAGGCTTGGACAGATTCAAGTTGTTGGTGTAAGTCTACTATCTTATAATTTGTAATTTTGTACTTAGTGGATTTGTTAGGCCAGGGTCCTCCGAGGTTTTTCTCGTTTGGGATTTTCCTCGGACATCGGCGTGTAGTGTGATTGGTTTATTTTATCTTGCAAAACACATAGATTCATGCTTAGGTAATTCAAGATAAAATTTGGTTTAATTATCACACGTATCTATTTTGGAGCTAAAATTAATTGGATGAAATTTTAACTTAATTTAATCAAGTCATATATTTAATTTGATAACTTGGTTTGGCCTAATTTGCAAAATTGAATTAATTATTATTAGGCAAATTTCTAGGACTTAGGTTGAATTAATTTGATTTAAGTGAAAAATTCATTTGTTGTTTAATTTATTCACTTTGTGTTTAGTTTAATTTTAATTTGAAAATAAATTAAAATATGTCATTTGTGAGTGTTGTGCTGAACCATCTTTATTCTGCACTTAAAAGGAAATTATATTTAATTTTAATAGAATATTTAAAATTGGGGGTCCTATATCTTTTTCAGATGAGTATCAGAGTCGGAGCGCTAATTTATTGCGTTAAGGTCCTTTTAAATATTTTTGGTTAAAAATGGAATTTTTCCCATTTTCAAAATTTCTTGTTTTCGATGGTTCCAATTACGCGTATTAGAAGGCGCGTATGAAATCGGCACTAAAATCTATCGATGAGAGGATTTGGTTGTCAGTTGTTAACGGGTGGTCCCACCTACAAGTTTGATAGAAAATGAATGTGTCCCCAACTCGTAGATAGAGGGAGTGAGAATGAATTTAAACTTGCTAATTTTAATTTTCGAGGTTTAAATGCCTTGTTTAGCGCGGTCACACCGGATGAATTTCGACGTATCATGACTTGTGAAACCGATAAAGAAGCTTGGGATATTTTACAACTCACTCACGAGGGAACTAGTGTCGTTAAGGCTTCGAAACTCCAAAACCTCACCACTTAATTTGAAACCGTCAAAATGAATGAAAAAGAAACTTTTAATGAATTTTATGCAAGATTTTCCGATATATTAAATTCTTCATTTAATTTGGGAGAGAAAATACCCGACGACCGAGTTGTAAAGAAAATTTTAAGGTCCCTACCCAAGAGATTTATCCCTAAAGTGATCGTTTTTAATTCTTTACCCACCTTGCACTCTACCAAACTTGAGTAATTAGTAGGTGATTTGCAAACCTATGAACTAGATATGTTCCCCTCCAAAAATGAAAAGAAAATTGATAAGGGCACTGCTTTGAAAGCCCGAAAGGAGGAAAAATAAGTTGTGGTTGATAAGAGTGATAGTGACTTGGAAGACATGGCTATGTTTGCTAGGAAATTTCAAAATTTTCTTAAATTTAATAAAGATAAGTTTAAAAATGATTTTAAGAAATTTGAAAATTCTAAGCATGACAAAACCGAAAAGATCCCTAAAACTTTTAATAAAAATTTAATTAGGGACGAGTCAAACAAGTGCTATGGTTGTGAGGGTTATGGCCATAGGGCGAGAGAGTGCCCCACTAAACAAAGGAGAAAAGGCAAACAACCTATTTCCTATAATGCCACCCTTAGTGATGAAAGTGAAAAGGAAGAGGGACCCGGTTCTCCCATTGAGCACAACTTTATCGCGTTCATGGCAAGTCATGTAAGCACCGATAATGAATCTTCCCATGAAGATATACATTTACATGACGCTTCCAATGCCTTTATTTGTGAAGCTAAAAACTATGATGGTAGTGAGGGTGGAGTAGAGAGAGAGAGTGAAAGTGAAAATGAGGTTGATGTGAGTGAACTTCAATTTGCATTTCAAGAATTGTATGCCGAATCTATAAAATTAAAAAGGAAAAATTTGAAGTTAGAAGCTAGTTTAAGGGAGCGTGCCAAGGTCATTGATGAGAGCACGTTGGTTGATGACCTTAGGACACGTGAGAGAGATCTTCGTGAGAAGCTTAAATATGTAGAAGGCGAGAGAGCCTTAGAGGTTTAATGGAATCAGTGAAAAAGGATCTTCTTGTGTTTGAAGAGATAAATAGTTTGCTTGAGTCTAAGATTGTAGAGGTTGAGAAGAAAGTGGGAGACTCAAGTAGAATCAAATTTGATTTGGAGAGTCGTTCGGAGAAATTAGATAAAATATTAGGAACGGCCCGAATTAAAAATGACACGTGTGGTTCAGGCTTCGATACTTGTAATGAGTCAACTCATAAAGCCAAAACCAATGTTTTAGGAGAATCCTCTAGGAACAATGTTAAAGATCATTTCTTAGGTAAATCTTTTTGTCGAGTCTTTAGGTGTTCACATTGTGGTCGAAAAGGTCATCTTAGGAAGTTTTGCTTTGATCTTAAATAAGGTCCTAGAAAATCCCAAGGTAAGGCAACCGATGTAGCCAAGATTCCTATATCCCGAGATCGTCATTCATCATTAGTTTGGGTTAGGAGATCCGACTTGGTAGCTTTACAAGATAGGATTTTTTATTATCATTTACTTTCACACGATAGATCTCTTGCTAAATCTAAAGGTTGAATGTGTTAGTGTTTGCATACTCTAGCTTTTTTGTGCTTTATATCATATATCCTTGCTAGTTGTATGCATGTTTTTCATTTTCTAGTCATTGATTTATCACATATCTCATGCTAGAATTATGATTTTTGTTTATCTTTTGTATTATAGTTCTTTCATTTTAGTTTGCATTAAATGAAAAATACAAAAAGATTTCGTTCATCATTTGTGTTTTACCTTTCTAGTCATTTAGGCTTAATGAAAAATTCAAATGATTTTTTTTTGTCTTTTGAGTAAATATTTTTTATGTTTGGTTAAAACTTTTCAAAAACTCAAAAATATTTTTTTGTGTGTGTATTTTAGTTTGACAAACTTTGTGTGGCATATACTTGTGTTTGAATCCTTTTCTTTTCACTTTCATGTGGCTATAACTTTTGGTTAAGATTGTCAATCCTTAAAATGTTCTTTGTCATGCATACATGGAGTAGTTGGATTTTGTGTTGCTTAATGGATTCTATTTTTATAAGCCTCAATTCACACATGCACGAGCTCGCTTGAAATTTTAATCGTCACTTGTATATTTGAGCTAAGTGAGATGTTCTCCTATCAATTTAGTCATTTACATTTTGATATGACTATGGAGGATTTGTGCATGTAATAACCATTTCCTGGATTTAAAAATGAAAAAAAATGTTTATCCGGTGTATTTGTTTATCAATGGAATCGACCAGCGAAAGTTAAAATTACTTTGCGTGAAAAGCCACCATTGAATATTAGGCCTTAAAAATGTGGCATTAAAAATAATATTTGCCAAGGTCAAAATAGTTTAGTTAATATGTTCAAAAGAAAAAGAAAAAGAAAAATATGAGGAGCTTGGTTGGATATATTAACGGGTTTGCACAATGACTTTGAATCCTAGTTAAGCTTTCATGGTCATGACTCTATTGGTTTATAGAATCATCAAAATTCTAGGCTTATGTGCATTGTGTATGTTTGTTCATTGGGTTCATTTTATATTGTCACATGAGGTTATATCTTAATATGATAACGTTTTGCAATCAAGTGACAACTCCGTGAACATATTTTAAGTGATTGGATCAAAATTTAATTGTTATTAGCTCACACCCCTACAGTTCCGTTTACCACATGTATTTGGACACATTTTGCCATACGAGTGTGAAAAGCTTAATGTATTTTGTGTCATGTGTGGTGTTTATACCTATGTATATGTGCGTGTGTGTTAGTGATATTCATTATGTACTCATATACGTGGTATTTTTTTTTAGTCTTTGCCTTGCTTGCTAGTCCATCTATGCTTCTAATTCATAATTGGTATCTATCTTGTTGCGTATTTTGTTTGATATCACATGCTTAGAATCTTATTTGACAAATTGGTATCATTTTTTTTACATCATAAGTTGGTATATATTTATCCTTGTTATGGATTAGTTCTTGTTATTGTTGTCCATATGCTTTCATGTTCCTTTCACTTTATGCACCATCTTGTTTACTTACTTTACCATATGTATATCCCTTATATAGTTTTTATGGGGAGCCATGGTAATTAGTTTCATTGGGAGAGTAAGGAGTATTCAATTAATTCTATCACCTTTGTCTATTCCTGAACAAAAAGGGGATAATGATAGGGGGAGAAATGGTATCTAATCCTATTGTAATTGTATTTTAGTTTGGGAGATTTAACTTAGGGGGAGATGTCTTTCTAAGTAGGTCATTTGTTTGATAAAGGGGAGAATTAATTTAGGGGGAGTATTTATTTTAATTTCATTTAATACTTATACTTTAATATTCCCTATGCGTTTAATGTTTTTCTTAAGTGTGCGGGAATTCTATTTATCGGCAACCTTATATCGAAAGATTTTGATCCTTGGGTCTTGAGTCAAATTTTCTATTTTTGGGTGGGACATTTTTGAGTCTAGTAAAGCTTGACGGCCCTTTAGGATTTTTTTTTATTTTGTCCCGGAATAGCCAAAGGGGGAGATTTGTAAGGACACAAATTTTCAATTGAGTCTTAATGTAGTGGTGGCTCAATTCCGGACAAAAAAATTAAGTCATAGGATAGTATTGAGTGAGTATCCTCCAAGCCTATGACGTTTAAAGTTTCAGTTGAATACGTAGCGGCATGTATTTAACATCAAAGATTATCAAAGTGCCGAGTTTCAAGTGTCGTGTTTCTACGTCAACAACAACTGATTCCATAGTCTCCAAAAGGTATGAATACATTTTTATGTATATAGGGAGACTTGGAATAATTTTAATAAGCGTAATTTTATTTTATATAAAATTTTATGGGCTTAAAATGAAGCATTCATGCTCTGTTTTTTCGTTCACAAATGTCGTTCAAACGAGATTGTCATTCGAACGAGATTTTTGTTTGAAGGAGTTTTGCCAACGAGTTTCACTTTTTTACACTGACTTTTCGAACGAAATGTCATTCGAACGAAAAAGTCGTTTCAACGAGATTTTAACGAGAACAGGTATTTTGGCAGTTTTTTCATTTTCCCACTCTTTTGTCCCACTTCTTTTTTACAGTTTAAAATTTACTCGGGATAAACATTTTCCAAAGACTTTGGTTCCTTTCTTGAAAGCACTTTTGAGTGAAAATACAACCAAAGTTCCATGTTTTGATGTGTTAAAGTTAAAGAAATATTTTCAATAAACACATGAGTTTACACCCAAAGTTTGTTTATCCAAGTACCACATATATATAATATTTTCTTGGAGTTGTTTGGCACCATTGGTTCATCTTTACCATAAAAAGGAGAAGTTTGGGTTTACTTCTACACCCCACAAAGAAGATGACATTTGGTTTACGCTGATGTGTTCCCACTCGAAGAAAAGCTTCGCGCGAGGGTGATGATGTCCAAGAGTCCCATCTGAGGAGTTCGAGACTATGGAGGAGTCCATGGTTATCTACTAGGCAGAGGCGGTTACAAGAAGGAGTGTCGAGGCTTGGACGGAGTCAAGTTGTTGGTGTAAGTCTACTGTCTTTTAATTTATAATTCCGTACTTAGTGGATTTGTTAGGCCAGGGCCGTCCGAGGTTTTTCCCGTTTTGGGTTTTCCTCATACATCGGCGTATAGTGTGATTGGTTTATTTTATCTTGCAAAACACGTAGATGCATGCTTAGGTAATTCAAGATAAAATTTGGTTTAATTATCACACGTATCTATTTTGGTGCTAAAATTAATTGGAGGAAATTTAACTTAATTTAATCAGGTCATATATTTAATTTGATAATTTGGTTTGGCCTAATTTGCAAAATTGAATTAATGATTGTTAGGCAAATTTCTAGGACTTGGGTTTAATTAATTTAGTTTAAGTGAAAAATTAATTTGTTGTTTAATTTATTCACTTTGTGTTTAGTTTAATTTTAATTTGAAAATAAATTAAAATTTCTCATTTGTGAGTGTTGTGTTGAACCATCTTCATTCCGCACTTAAAAGGAAATTATATTTAATTTTAAAAGAATATTTAAAATTGGGGGTCCGATATCTTTTTCATATCTCGATGAAGTGAAAGGACCGATATTTTTGTTGCTTCCTGGGGAGAGTTTATCATTACTTTAGAAGATCTATATGAACCATTTGGACTAGAGCCTTGTGGTATATTACCTTTCGATAAAGCCCCAATCAATGTAGCTTAACAAACTAAACGTGAAGCGCTAGATCAAATGTTTTATGAGTCTTCTAGTGATTTGAACAAGGCTATTTTTGGTCAATTCATCATTTATTTCTTCAAACCTCCCATAAAGCTTGTTACAAAATAAAATGAGAATAATATTAAAGCAGATAATCCCTTTGGTCGAAGATACGGTCACTCTTTGAAGTTAGTTGCTTATATCTTAGGACTGTTGCCATGTTTTTTTTTCTTTCAGGAAATCCCAATGATTAGGCCCGTCATGACTTGGTCAATCTATATATAAGACTCTCTCGTGGGATTAATATCCCACTTGCTGCTATAATTCTGGGTTCATGGTATACTTATGTGGATAGAGCACACTTTGACATGAAGAGGTTCACCAACCGACATGATGTGTATAACTTTTCTAACACCATTCTATTAAGGGGATTCCTCTATGCTAGACTTGTCCCCAAGTCCCAAGTGATTAGTGTATTTCCTCTAAGGCATCCATGTGTCAGGCATTGGAACAAGAATCAAAGTAAGAAGGGATTTTCCCCTGATTACTGACTATGAATATTTTAAGTGTCATCCTAACCAAATTTCACACTTGGTCATATTCCAAGCCTGAAGCTTCTACTGTGTAAGCAGTTCGATCTGAGGAAGTTGTGTTTGAGTATTTTTCTACTGTTGTGGTTATTTTTCTTTAACCTAGTCCTCTTACCTCTTAAACTGAGTGGGATTCTAAGAGTGAAGCTTACAATCCCTATCTATGTGCCTGGTAGTTTGGTTACTACCCAGAAGAAGCTTGTGGTAGTAACATAGAAGATCAATCATTTACTAGTTCTTGTAAAGGCTTTACTCGTCGCATTGTGGTGGTTTCAATGGTTGAAAACACTGGCAAGTTGTCCATTCTTGAAATGTAGATGGAAGGTTAGGCATCTTTGGATTGGTTTTGCCACCATTGGCCCACCCAAATCCAAGTGTTCAACGAATTTGTCCACACTCGGCATAAGTATCCACCTAGTGAGAGATTTGGTTATAATGAGATGGGTTTAAAAAATAGTCCACAGTTGGTGTGAAATTTCATCTTAGTTTGACAGAGGAGCCCATGTCTGCTTAGTTTCCCCCTTTGATTTCAAGTATTGAACCAGCTCCTAAATCGAAGAAGGATAAAAAGAAAGTTGGTGTTGTTGCTAGTGGGTATAAAAGGAAGGCCACTGATGCTGCAGGTTCTTCTAATGGTGGTGGTGGATATAAATCCCTAAAGAAGTCTAAGACTAACCAAGTTTCATCAAATCTTAGTTATATTCCTCCAAGCATGGTTAAGCTCGCAGATCCATCTTTGATAGAGAAGGTAACTCAACTAATGTATGAAGTTATTTCTTAAATGGATTTGAGGCTTGTTTCTCTTACCAAACTTTATGTTGGTCTATAAAGGAAACCTCCAATTGACCATCTAATTTCTTTTCCTCAAGTTTTTCAATGGAAATATGTGCAAGAGGAAGAGGTGGAGGAAGTTCCTCCGGTTGTTATGTTAAAGCCACGTCATAACACGTTGGTGAAGAAACACAAAAGAAAGCATGGGAATCCAACTTCAACTCTTTTAGCTTCGTCTCAACATACTCTAGAAATTAAGCCACTTGATTATTTGGTGGATGATTCCACACTAGCCCATCCTCCATCGACCATTGTTGAGGCGCCGAAGGTAAATATATATTTTTTATGTTTTCCTCATTCTTATTCCAAGTGTTGAGTTATTTATTTATTTACTGTTTCTTTTCTCTTTGTTCTTAGGACCCCACACCTCAGTTTGTTAGATGGGAAGTAACTTCATCCAGTGTTGAATTTGTACCCATAGCTGATGACAATCTTCCTCGGGGCGGTCCCTTAAACTCATTTATTGAAGATACCAATGCACAAGGTTCTTCGCCATCTCCATCTTCAAATACTAAGTGTGATTTTTAGGGAGCACAAATTAATGTTGGGTCTATATTTCCCATACTTTTTGCAAGATAGCTAATAATGCTCCCAAACTCTGGGGGTAATTTAAGTGAAATTATAGTTCTGTCAGGTCCATTTTCTCCCCTAGTTTCACTTGAGGAATTACTTAGGTAAAACTACTTATTTATTCTAGTTTCCTTTATCTTTGTGTGCTTTCATTTGTTATGGTATTTTTGTCTTGTGTCCACGTATTTTTTAGGAGGCAATGAGGGTTGTTATTGGAACTCCATTTGCTGGTTTTCTTGCACTAGTGAAGTCTCTTCACGCTAAAAGTCTCCCACTTAGATTCAAAGGAAAATCTTACCTTTTCAATTCCCAATGGGGATATCTGCCTCCATGGCTCCCCTAGATATTTTTTATGTTTTAAGATCATGTATTTCTATTTATTTTGTTTTGTGTATTTTGTTCTACTCTTATTATCCTTGTTTCGGGATTATAATTGTGTGATGTCTCAACTTATTGAATCTGTTGGGGAGGGGGAACTCATGCTTCCTTTATTGAGGTTGATCATACCTCATAAGGGAATGGTGTGTTAGGTATAATTGACAAACTTATGATGGAACCCCAATCTGAGTCTGAGGATTTTATTGTTCCCAGACCTTTGGCCATAGTGGTGCATGTTGATGAGGTAAGCCTTTTACTTATTTTTTAATCTTTTTCTCATTGAATGATTTGTCTTGGGGTTTTACCCTGCTTTGGCTTAACTTGGTGAAAAAAATTCACTTTCTTGGGTGATGTTCACGCACACACACGCACACAAACACACACACACACGTGTGTGTGCTTCCTTTCATCTTTCCAAATAATACACCTGATTGGTGACCTGACTTATTATTTTCTAAGATTTTACGGAATTAACTGCTTGATAATTTACATTTGTGTTTTTTGCTAAGCCTTTTGATCTTTTTGTAGCAGCCATTGGAAGAGAAAATCTTCCCAAATATAAAACAGGCAACTGAGTCTATTCATGATGTTTATACACAAATGAAGGAGGTTGAGGAAGATCAGGTTAGGATGGAGAGAGTGGAGCCTATAGATCACGATGACCAAGGGTCCATAGATAGTGTTCATCGAAAGGGAAGTGAATTTGCCTATGGTTCCCTATTCCTGACATAGCACCCATTAACTATTGTCACCAATTAAATCATAATGATATTTCTTTTCTATGCCAACTTTTTTATGTAAAATACCGTGTGCGATACTGATTCAAATGGATTCACGAATTTCCAAATCGAACTTATTTAATAGGATGTTTAAATTTTCTCAAACCAAATGCCAATTTTATTTAGCCCCTAAGCATACATCTACGTGTCAAATCAAACCAATAAATTAAACCATGCGATGATTAAGCTGACAAACACAAATTTCAGAAGAAAAAAAACATTTCGGGTAAAAACCTTTATTTCCAATATAATTTGTAAAAGTCGATTTACACGGATTATAATGAAAATACAATTGACATACGAAATACCCGCAGGTGTCGGTTCGTCGTCGTCAGCCCAAAAACACCGCAACACTTCCTATGACACGCAGTCGATCAGCCCAGTACCTCCCTCAAGCGATACCTATTGTCAGTCGAGTACCTTTCAAGGCGCCTAGTTCAGCAGCATAATATGCCAGCAAAATATGTCTTGGGTTCCATAAAACAACTCACACAAAAATAATTGAGATTTGTGAATTGTAAAACAAGAGCTTTGAACCCTTTAAAATGTTAAAGAACACTAGAAAAATATATTTTGTCAAAAGCAGTTTTTCTCCACACTTAAAACCAATAGTCTGACACTCAATATATAGCAACACTTAAGGCGGTGACGTGTCAAACTAAGTCATGTCGTTCAAACGACATACGATGTCGTTTGAGCGAGACAGACTCTCTTTCGAACGAGATACGCTGTCGTTTTAATAACAGTGGCGCTGATCCCAAAAAGTCTTCATACTTTGAAAAAGGTTGGAAACCTCAAAAAATAAAATTAGAAACGGGATCAGAAAATATTTTATCAAGAACCTTTTATGAGAAAATATTTTTGAAAATACTAGCTTTATAAAAACCATTAATAAAAATCTCAAAAAACCATTTTTCATAATTAGAAAAATATTTTAACTTTCATAAAAAATATCTCAACACTTTTAATATGAAATGTAAATGGAACTTAAACATAATTTTACCAAAATTTATCTTGTTGGGCATGAATGTTGAAGTCCTCTTAAAATTCGGATCGTCTTTTGTTGATGTTAGCTTCCTCAATCCTTCGACGGCTAGTAGCGATATACGACATAATTAATTGTTACGGACTGTGTCCTTACAAATATCCCCCTTATGTCTATGTCGGTAAAAATTAAAAATATCCCCCCGAAAGTGAAACCGGATCATACCCAAAGCGTATCACATCGGAAAATAAATCATGCAATAAAAATAGGCGATATGACCTGGGGACTATATTCTCCTTCTCCTTAAGCCAGAAGATTCACCCTCATCGCGCAACCTCCTATGATAGCACTAGAGGAGTATGTATTCCTATAAATATCATTCACATCGATATCTATATAGCACACAAATATATATATATATATATATATATATATATATATATACACACAATCACACATAACCGTATACATATATTTAATAAAGTCCGGCTAACCCGTGCTTAACACCCGTAGTACTAGCCCAAGAATACCCAAGTCTATATCCCAAATTTTAATTTAATTAATATCACATTAATTATTTTTCATTCAAGTAGTGTCACCCAACTACAATACTCAAACCCACTCATTCGGTCCGTAACAACACCATTTAGAATTTGTCACACGAATTCCCACTATTAAGTTTAACACCCCTCATTGAATTTAATATTCAATAATTTATTATATATACCTATAATAAATTAAACCGGCTACTCCGTGCCTAACTCCCGTCACACTAGATTGGAAATTATCCGAGTCAAAACCCCAACCTTTAATTTAATAAAATTCACCTCAATTAATTGATTAAAGTAGTGCCACTAAAATATAATACCCGGACACATTTACCCGACCCGTAGTCTTAAACCTTTTTATAATTCATCACTCCAAACTTCGCAAAAAATTTCACACTTTTTTCCTTACAAACTATTTGTTACTATAGTCCCACCAATTATCACCCCTTTATTCCACAAATAACCTTAGGCCATATAAAAAGAAAAGAGCAAAGTAGCGAATTTTCCCCAGCGTCATTTGAATGACAACTAGGGTCGTTCGAACGACTGTTGTCTTCTCCCCCTTTCTGTTTCCACCATGGACGATGCTCCCAAGTTTTATTTCTCAGCCAAAAATTTAAATCAAGCATCCCCAACATCTATTTTGCCTCTACCCAGTTTCTGCTCATGATATACATCATCCAAACCGTCACAGATTCGATCTAGGTTAACAACCTTCCCAAATTGGGTTCTATATGGTTTCTTTCATTCTTCCAATAAAATTGATTCTACAAACCAAATTATATGTGTCCACTACTTGGTTTCAAAATTTAATCAGATACCAACCATCTTATATAATGCCCATCATAAATTCCGTAATCTATCTACACATAATCTTCCAATATTAACAATAACAAAATCTGAGTTGGGTTTCAGGATTCACCCCACATCCATTTTCTCCAAATTAAATTTTGAATTCCAAATTAAAAATCTCAATGACCAGTACATGAATATCAATAGAATTCTAATGTTTTAAGTCATAATACAATAATAATCGAGTCTCTAATCCACATAAATCATCTAATTCATAACCCCCGTTTTTCATGTGAAATCCCACCCAAAACGAATTTCCATTACACCCGCCATGATATGAATCGTAAAACAACCATTTAAACTAAAAGCAAGTTTAACCACTTGCCTGAGTAAATTCGTAGGGTCTGATTTTCCTTTGACGTAGACGAAGCTTTGACGAAAAAGAGACCCCTCTTCTTGGTTTGGCTCCCAAATGCTCTCCCAATTGATCCCTCTTTTCTCCTCTACAAACCTAGGGGTTTCTTATTGAGTTGTGTTTTCCACAAACTCCCTAGCATAGGTTTTATATTGGTAATCTCTAAATTAAGCCTATAGGCTAAGCCCAAATGACTCGAATACCCCCATGTGAGCCCTCTTATGCCTAAAATTATCCCGAGACCCAATTACTACCCCCAGTACTCTTTTTCGACTATCTCGACCTATCTGGAACAAACCTTGCACTCAGAATCATCATTCGAGTTACTTTACTGAAATCTCCAACCTCGACCTCAAATTACGACACATGTGAATTTTAAAACAACCCGAATTAATTAAAATCTTAATTCGCTAATTTAATTAAATCCTCCCGATAATTTAAATCCTAAATCACCAATTCAATTAAATTCTATATCCTCGGAAATACAGGGTGTTATGCATATACCATTTCCCCACTGATGGGCAAATACAGGGTGTTATGCATATATTATTTCCTCACTGATGGGCAGTTTAGTTTGGATACTAATAGGTATGATATACTTCTCCCTAAGGTGATATAATTCATCCTCAAGGACATCACCTGTGTACCACCTAGCATCAGTAGTGGAGGGGTCATAGGAATCTGAAAAGTCATTAGAATTATCATCCTCACCTTTCGTCCCTGCCTCAGCAGGATCTTCTACGAGAAAACAGAGGGGATTGACCCTACACTGCTAGGCCTAATATCGTCAACTCTATTTAATGTAACCTCCTCAGAGGAGGGATCCAAGTTTATTACCGACATAGATTCTTTGTTTTCTAAATATCCAACACCCACTTGTTATTATGGAAATGAACTACCCACTCCTTGGTCGTTAAAACCAGGGTTCGTAAATGAGGATTCTGCTAGTAATGTGGCTGAGCCACTAAAAGACACTACCTTAAGGATATATTTTGGATGCCTTGGATAGTCTTCTAGGTGGAAAACTTGCAAGGGTTATGGAAACCTCCTAGCAGTAATACCAGGGCAGATGGGTTCTAATTTACCCAATATTTCAAACAAATGCTGGCGTGAGGAGGGTAGCTCATCAAGATTACGCACAAGCTTTTTGATAGATCAACAAAACTTAAGGGCTAACTAAGTGAAGAAAAATGTATCTGATTAAGAAGAATCCCTAAAAATGGTGGATTCCTAGGCCAACCAACTCAATGGTCGTCTAAATGTCTATACCTCTAATAAAATACCAAACAATCCAAAGCCGATAGAAGATTTAATAAAAACTAGTCACAAAATACCACACGGGGAGAAAACCTTAAAGGTTGAAAGGGCAAGTGGTTATGTACCTTCAAACTGGAAAAAACGTTGAAGGAAAAAAATAATAACTGCACTAGGAAAATGAAGAACTATAGAGACGATGGAACCCAACAGTTGATGGAGCAAACTCTCTCCCTAGATCAATGCTCAGAAGGTTCAATATGAAGTGGAGTTCAAATAATGGAGATGGTAACCCTTTAAATACTTTGTCTTGGTGGCAAAGCGTGACTTATCATCAATGACATCACCTTTAAAAATCCAATCGGTGGTACGGATTCACTGCACCCATGGGTGCACATGTAATGATTACCCAGACGCCAGTTTATCCATCTAACACATGTCCTCTTCATTTGAAATCACTAAAGTTATTCTTCTCGGCAAGGGCCAAAAATAAATCGAGATAACTAGATCCAGTTTTGTTGACAAGAGTTTAATACTGCATCCATTCATTCTATCTGCATCTATATATATAATTCCAAATTTAAAGTTACGGTATTTATTTCTTAAAATGTCATTTTTATTTATTTATTTATTTGAAATAAAGTTGACAAATAAATAAAATTTTAAATGTGCCGAGCATACATTGTTTTATCAAGTCATACACGTATTCTTATTGGGTAGGATTAAAATAATTTTTTTATAAACTCATTTACATAAAAAATAAAAGAACCCGAAATTTTATTTTCACTAAATTAAAATTTTAGGTGGTGTTATTTGTTATTCCTAAAGCTAAAAACTTAGGGGAGAAAAATAATAATTCCCAAGATTAAAACTGCCACTCTCCGTATAGATATTCACACTCCTCTTCATCCGCATAAACCAAAAGGAAGCCAAATCCCACACGAAACCCATTTCAGCGACAAAACCCCACCCAAAGCTTATCTTATTCTTCCTCCTTATAAATACAAGTTTAAACTTGGGTAAAAGAAATGGAAAACAAAGCGTTCTGCTTGGCATAGTTTCTTACAGAGTTTTTTTGTATTTTTCTCTCCTTCTATATATAACCGAAGGTATATCTTTATATATATGTAACACCCCGCGCATTTTGGCGTCGACTTCCGCCAACCTATGTCGGGTGTCACTAAATAAAATACCATTCTCCGCATGCAATAAAAATTAGATAATAAAACTTTGTTTCTAAAAGATATAATGTGGTTTAATCCAACAAATATAATACATCCAAACAATAATATCCATCACATGCTAACTCCAAAAGAAAATCCAACTCCAAACGATAAATAAATACTCAAATAAAAATCCAACAAAAATCTCTAACTAAAATCCATAAACAATTGTGGAACCGAACCACACACCAAATCCATAATAACTGTCTCAAAATAAAATGATGGACTGATAATAATCAAACTACTAAAGCGATATAAATAACTTTCCAGCTTCACTCCAAACACCTTCAATGCATCCCATGCATCTACTCCAATAACTATACATGAAATGTTAGTCAACATAATGGGTTAGGTCCTACCATATGAACACTAGTTACTCATTCAAATTAGGTTTTGTGAACCCAAACATAAGCACCATACATAATAAATATCACAATAGAGCATTTTGGAACGATATAATTACATGTAAATAAGCAACATAACACTAACTACCCACATACTAAGCCACCCCACTATTCCAGTTTAATTATTAATTTCAATATTAAAATATCAATTAATAAATATTTATGAATTAATGAAACCAATTTATTAATGTGACAGTAGTATAACCAGTTCATTCTATTACCAAACCTGCACATACTCCTGGCACGCCCAATTTCATTAATGCGACACCAGTTCATCCTATAACGAGTCCTACATATACTCCTGACGTGCCTACAATTCTACACACCACACATTGCCCTCACTATAACCAGTTCGCCCAATTTCATTAGCATTGCACATACTCCGGAGGTTCCACACACGACACATCACTATAGCCAATTTGCCCAATTTTTTTAGCCCTGCACATACTTGTGACACCACACACACCCATGTCACTATAGCCAGTTTGCCCAAATTATTAGTCATGCACATACTCGCAACGCCAATTCCTTTTAATACTCGTTCTTTGTCTTAAGGATAAATTTTTAACGTATTATCAATTTATCATTTTTTCTCTATTAGCCCTACCCTGTAGTTGGGTAATCTAGCCTAAATCATCCCCAGTCCCATACCTAGAGATCACGAAACCCATAAGTATTTCCTAGATTATAACTTAAGTATAATACCTACCAACAATTACCACCTAGTTCCGCACCTAGGCTAATGGCATAACGAAACGGCGTACTACCTAGCCTCTTAAACTTTCTTCAAGTAATGAGATTGATAGGTCCTTATATCCAAGTCTTTTAAAAATCTTAAGTTATTGATTAACCATTGAAAGTTGAAGCCATATTTCATCATATCGTACAAGTAACCCACATGCCCATTTACGATGGACCTACTCAGCGAAGAAGATGAGATGTTGACAATTTCTTCTATCACGCAAGATATGCCTTATAATTGATAAACAATCAATATATATGTCATCCTCAAGCATTCAGTTGCAAAGTCTCTAGATGAAAAGAGAACAAGCGATAGATCACACCACATGTAAGGAGATAGTCTGTCACAATTAGTTATGTCGTATACCGCTACAAGTCGTCGAAGGATTGATGAAGCTAATATCTACAAAAGACGAGCCGAATTTCAAAAGGACTTCAACATTCATGCCCAACAAGACAAATTTTGGTAAAATTATGTTTAAGTTCCATTTAAATTTCATATTAAAAGTGTTGGGATATTTTTTATGAAAATTAAAATATTTTTCTAATTATAAAAAATGGTTTTTTGAAATTTTTATAAATGGTTTTTTATAAAGCTAGTATTTTCAAAAACATTTTCTCATAAAAGTTTCTTGATAAAACATTTTCTAATCCCATATCTAGTTTTACTTTTTGAGGTTTCCAACCTTTTTCAAAGTCTGAAGTCTTTTTGGGATCAGTGCCACTGTCGTTTAAATGACAATGTATCTCGTTCAAACGAGAGGCTCTCTCTCAAACGACATCGTATGTCGTTAAAACGACATGACTTTCAGTTTGGCACGTAACGTCGTCATCTTAAATTCTGCTATATATTGAGTGTCAGACTATTGGTTTTAGGTGTGGAGAAAAACTACTTTTGACAGCATATATATTTCTAGTGTTCTCTAACATTTTAAAGGGTTCAAAGCTCTTATTTTACAATTCGCAAATTCCAATTACTTTTGTGTGAGTTGTTTTGTGGAACCCAAGACATATTTTGCTGGGATTTTATGCTACTGAACTATGTGCCTTGAAAGGTAATGGGATGACAATAGGTACCTCTTGAGGGAGGTACTGGGCTGATCGACTGCGTGTCATAGGGAGTGATGCGGTGTTCTTGGGCTAACGACGATGAACCGACACGTGCGGTTATTTCGTATGTCAATTGTATTTTCATTAATCCGTGTAAACCGACTTTTACAAATTATAGTGGAAATAAAGGTTTTTACTCGAAAGGTTTTTTTTCCTGAAATCTGTGTTTATCAGCTTAATCATCGCATGGTTTAATTTATTGGTTTAATTTGACACGTAGATGCATGTTTAGGGGCAAAATAAAATTGGTGTTTGGTTTGATCAAATTTAGAAATCCAATTAAATAAGTTCGATTCGGAAACTTGCGAATCCATTTGAATCAATATCGCATACGGCATTTTGCAAATTAGTATGAGAGCAGGTTACGCTAATTTATCGCGTATTCCTATTTTTCGTAAAAATTGTGTGATATTGATTTTTTTTTTGAAAAATCAGTTTTGTGAAAAATCTCAATTTTTCTAATGGAGCACTTATGTAATTGGATTCTCCTTCCTATTGACATAAGTAAAAGTTTTAACGATTTAAATAGTTTGAATTTGCGTTTGTGAAAAGAATTGAAGTTTAGGAAAAAGAAAATTCTCGTTTTAAATCCGCAATGGAGCTTTTGCAAACGGTTCAAAATCAAAGAGATTTTTATCGTGAAAAATTCATTTATTTGGACCAGGACTTTAATGCTTTAAAAGTTGCCAAAAGGAGAGTGATGACAGAGTTATATTTTTAGAAAAAGAGTTGGAGGACTTTAAAAATTCTAGGGTTCCTATTTGTGCCGTTGAGAAAATTAACTTAATTAATGATTTTACAGCACGTCAAAACACTATTAGGATACATTTATTTTAATTAAGGAGGAGCGAGATAACCTTCTAGGTTTGATTAATGATTTGAAAAAGGAATCCCTAAAATTGAAAGAGTCTTATTCTTTGCTTGAGTCTAAAATTTTAAAGTTGAAAAATGATTTGAATAATAGTTTGTGTAGTGATGGTAATGAATCATCTTGTTCTTATGCTTAGAGGGTTAAAGGCAAAACCATAGTTTGTTTTAGAGGGTCAACCATTTTTAAGGACATTAGAAAATGTCAACCCATAGTTGTCGTTCCACCCATTTACACGTGTTCACATTGTGGTAGGAAATGGTACCTTAAGCGTTTATGTTTCGATCTTCGAAAAGGTCCTAGGAAGTTGAAGTCTAGTGTTCCCTTGGTTCCCAAAACCCCCACGCATCGATTCATACCTATTTGGGTTAGGAAATAACTTTTAGAGGCACTAGATGTGAGATTTGTTGATTCTCCGTGGCTTGCACATGATTCTTCTCTTGCTATATCTTATAGATGATTTTGTTTGCATGTTTGTCATACGCTAGTTGTGTGTAACAACCCGGGTAATTTTTGGGGTATTTTTAAAATAACGAGAAAAAATAAATTTTGAGATAAAATTATTATTATTGCTCAATTATGTTGAGAATTATTTTTAAAGGCGAGAATTTCAAACGATTTCGATATCGGAGTTAAAACGGATTTTATATTGGTTTTTAAATATTTTGTCCCTTATAATTTTTTTAGGCGAACTGTCAGTTTTTCGGGGTGATCGATCGATCGATGCCTACAGAAAACGTGCGCTGCAAGCAGTTTTGAGAGTTTGGTTTGTTTCCAACTCCTACTTCTTTGCCTTATAAAATAAGGTCGCGGGTGACCCTTTTTCGTACAATTTTTTGGCGTCAAACATGTTTTTAATTTCTCTCTTTTTATACACAAACAAGCCCTTTAATTTATGCATTCAACCTTAGGTTTTTGGAGGTGTTCTCGAGGCTATTTTGAGGTTGATCTTGAGGAGTTTTTGGTGATCTTTGTGGGCTGTTTTGATGGCTTAATTCTGTGACTTCTGGGCAGATTCACGTTGGTTCTTTTTGGTGGTTTGAGGTATGGGGTTTTATTCAATATGCTCCTTAATCTCGCGAGTATCATTCTTGTTGTTTTCTTGTGATTATTGACTCGTAATTTGAATTGCTAAATTCATTTAGAAATCTGGAAATATTTATTGGAATCTAATTTCGATTCATGTGGTATTATTGTGTTGAGCATATTGTCATGAGATTTTAATATGGCACGGAGGTTGGGCACCCGCCAATATTCCTTGTTTTGGATATGCTAAAAATGCATATACACAGTACGGTGGTGAGGCCTGGTGACCCGGTTAATGTGTTGTTGAGAAATTATATTGATATAATTGCTTATGAAATTTGCATTTGATTTGAATATTCGTACTTGTATTGTTACGTTTTATTCACCGCTAATAATTCTTGAGCATCTTTCATGTCGTATTGTGTACTTTCCCATATTTTCTTTTAATGGTAGGTTAGCGCGGATTTGGGCGCTTTGGATTTATTGGAGATGGATTTTAGCATGGATTATTTTGGGAAGATTATTTGAGAATACAAGTTGGAAGAATTGTATTATTTTGATGTATAGAGCATTGGAGATTTATTTTAGATGTTGTATTTTATTTCGAGATAATTGTTGTATTAATTTGAAGAGAATTGAGATTAGTGGTTTCTTTTCTATATTGGGATTTAGATGCTCTATACCTTGTTATTTGTGTAATTGTTTAATTGTATCGACAGTAGCGCTCCATTCGCTCTCCCCGAGCGGGCGGGGTGTTACATTGTGCTTCATGATATATTATTGCTAGTGTTATGACTTGTGTATTTTTTGTATTAATTTTTGTCCATTCATATTTTTTGGTCATATTTGAAAAATGTAAAAAGATTTTATTTTGATAAAAAAATTTAGAAAATCTAAAAAGAGTTTGTATTTTGTTTACACCATTTATGGATAGACATTTAGGATGCCCGAGCCACAATTTCATTCCATATCCATGTGACTATTTGATAGTGTTTTCAGATAATATGCTGTGTAATTCATGTGCTTTACAAAGTTTTGAGTCTTTGAGATGATATATAGTGTTGCTACCTACATGTTTGACTCATTTGTCCTTTATTGCACACATGCATGGATATGTTTGACTTTTGTGCTTGTCTATCACATGTTGGTTGAGTGTTTTCATCTCAATTATGACTATACAACGAACCAAATACGATAAAAATTATTTGTGAGTTTGTGTAAGTTATTTTGAAAAATGGAAAAGGGCTGCAAAATGTATTTTATTTTTTCCTTTGCGATAAAGTCACCATTTAAATGGACCTTGTCACACCCCGCCTAATTCTGGCATCGGCCGCCACCAAAACTAAGCCGGGCGTGAACTAAATAAATACCATTCTTAGCATGAGACATATATGAGGCATAAATAAATCAGTCCACAAGATAAACAATTGAGTCAATCTCAAATGATCACAAATAACTAAGCGATAAAAGATCCATCACATGCTAACTCCAAAAATCCAATCTCCAATAGTGATTAAATAAAATCTGAATAATCCTAATAGAAATCCTCTAAACAACTTTGGAACCGAATGGCCCAATAAAACTCCAATGAAGTCTCATAATACGACTGGAAAAAAAGTCTAACTAAACTATTCCATAAAGTAAATAACTCCAGCTGCACCTCCAATGATAACTCCGATAACTTATGCAGCTTCTCCAAATTAAATCCTGAGAAAGATTAGTCAACGCATGGGTCAGAGATAAAGCCCTGAGCAAGAATACATACTACTCCCCTCAAATAGGATCCTTGAATCCAGACAGTAGCATTATACGCAATAAATATCACAATAGAATATTTTAAATTAAACGGGATAATTTAAACGCGATAAATATAAACCACTAACTACCCGCAAAAATCCCTATTTATAAAGGCACACCAATACGATTTTAAATTCCCAAGTCCCACGATGTTAATTTAATTAAATTAACCAACTTTTATTATTGTTCTCACTTTTTATTAAAGTGTCACACTTCCCCTTGTCAATCGCCCTCTGACCCGTTTAAACTGTCGGCCCAGACACATGACAAGGTTACCCTTGTCAATCGCCCTCTGGCCAATTTAATTGTCAGCCCCGACACATGACAAGATTCCACACATGACACGACATAAATCGCCCTCTGGCCCGTTTAAACTGTCGGCCCGACACATTATGTCGCCACAAATTTTAATACCCGTTTTTATCTTAGGCATTAATTCTCAATTTCTCAATTTATAATCACCCCACCCTTTTAATCGATGTGAGATCCTCAAAATACCCCTTAGTCCCATACCTAAGGGTCCCCAAGTTATCAATACGTCCTAACCTATGTATAGGATGAATTTCTAACATAAAATTTCGACCTAGTCTCATACCTAAGGGTCCCCAAGTTATCAATACGTCCTAACCTATGTATAGGATGAATTTCTAACTTAAAATTTCGACCTAGTCTCATACTTAGGCTAGCGTAACGGCGATAAAGTATCAAAAATCAGCCCACCCCCAAGATGATAAAAACGCGATAATCTACCCTCACTAGTCCCATACCTAGAAGGCGTAAATCATCAAAAGACATACCCACTACTCCCAAACCTAGAAGGCATTCTAAAATATAGGGATAGCAATAATACCCAACAACTCGTCGTCACAAAGGCAACATCATAATACCTACAAGTCACACAAACAAGCATAATTAATCAATATATAAAACTACGCATGATAGTCCAATTCAATTAAATCTTTAATTTAATTACCACCTCGTCAACAATACCCAATTAATCTCATTTAATTATTTTAAATTAAATATACCAAGTTTTCATCATATATTCTTCAAAACCAAATTTTATTATCTCTACATGTATTACCTGAGTTATACGCACCCAAAAATTATCTATTTTAAAGCTAGGGTTTTTCTACATGCAACCTACACCAATAAAACCCAAAATCACTCATCAATCCTACGTACCCAAGGGTTATGAATATTATTCAGATTAAAAGATTTAATAAAAATAGCCCCATGATTAGTGTCCACTTTTCCTAATTAAGTCACTACTTTATTTTAAGAAAACATGTAATTAAGTGTTTGCGCGACACTTAAAACGCATAATACTAAAGGAAAAGAATAGAGTATTCATGGCTGTAAAGATTGTGTTGAAAATTTGATTTGAAATCTGGATTCCTCTCGAAAAATTAGCAAAAGAGTGTTTTTGAACGATCTTGAATAAACCCCAATTAAGCCTTCAAAAACTTGTACCAAAAACTTGATTTTGTTGAAGGTTGATGATTATGAGTGAGAGGAAAAATATTTGGAAGTGTTCTCTAGTGAAAAACTGGAGAAAAGTGATTATGAAAAGTCCCCCTACGGATTAACAAGGTTATATAGTGATTAGGAGTTCTAATCCTACACAAACTCTAAAAACAGCTAACAGACCACGTTTTCTGGGAGGGTCGATCGATCGATCACCCCGAAAAACTGACAGTTTGCCTAAAAAATGCCTATAAGGCAAAATATTATAAAATCAATATAAAATCCGTTTTAACTCCGATTTTGATTCCGCTTGAAGTTTTATTCTTCTAAAATCATAACCAACATATTTAGCTAATAAAAATTATTAAATTCAAAATTTTATTTTTCTCAAAAATTCCAATTAATTTAATATAAATTTAGTTAATAAAAACTCGGGGTGTTACATACTTCCCCACTAGCAAAGAATTTTGTCCACGAAATTAGACGAAGCATACACATCAACACGTAAATCTCATAAAAGAAAATAAGGCTCATATATGCCTACCCGTAGAATGCCATAATTGGGTGCCCATACACCCAATTCTACGTGCACCTACCCCACGAGCAACAAAATAATATATAGTACCTATATACATATGCATAACTATGAAAATAACGGCGCACCACATGCACCCACAAATCCCCACTCGATCCTATATCCGAAAGTCATTAAAATGCTAACATCCTCAAATTAAATCTCAACATCAAAAATCGATACATACGATACCTAACATCTGCACTAAAATCTCCAAAATAATTATCGTCACCAAAATCCATTCGAAGGATCCCCACATCAAGCTTACAAATTCTAAACTCAATGCCTACAACGTCCTTAACTCCAAACTTTACATCTCCAAGAAACACATCTAACATGTATGCTAGACCCTCTACCTTAAGAAGTACGAATCAACAAAGGGAATCAAAGATCGGCAGCGCGAAAGCTAAACGGACTCATAACCTACGAGACCTAAGACCATGCTCTGATACCATCTATCACACCCCGCCTAATTCTGGCGTCGACCGCCACCAAAACTAAGCCAGGCGTGAACTAAATAAATACCATTCTTAGCATGAGACATATATGAGACATAAATAAATCAGTCCATAAGATAAACAATTGAGTCAATCTCAAATGATCACAAATAACTAAGCGATAAAAGATCCATCACATGCTAACTCCAAAAATCCAATCTCCAATAATGATTAAATAAAATCTGAATAATCCTAACAGAAATCCTCTAAACAACTTTGGAATCGAATGGCCCAATAAAACTCCAATGAAGTCTCATAATACTACTGGAAAAGAAAGTCTAACTAAACTATGCCATAAAGTAAATAACTCCAGCTGCACCTCCAATGATAACTCTGATAACTTATGCAGCTTCTCCAAATTAAATCCTGAAAAAGATTAGTCAACGCATGGGTCAGAGCCAAAGCCCTGAGCAATAATACATACTACTCCCCTCAAATAGGATCCTTGAATCCAGACAGTAGCATTATACGCAATAAATATCACAATAGAATATTTTAAATTAAACATGATAATTTAAACGCGATAAATATAAACCACTAACTACCCGCAAAAATTCCCATTTATAAAGGCACACCATTACGATTTTAAATTCTCAAGTCCCACGATGTTAATTTAATTAAATTAACCAACTTTTATTATTTTTCTCACTTTTTATTAAAGTGTCACACTTTCCCTTGTCAATCGCCCTCTGACCCGTTTAAACCGTCGGCCCCGACACATGACAAGGTTATCCTTGTCAATCGCCCTCTGACCCGTTTAACTGTCGGCCCCGACACATGACAAGGTTCCACACACGACACGACAAAAATCGCCCTCTGGCCCGTTTAAACTGTCGGCCCCGACACATTATGTCGCCACAAATTTTAATACCCGTTTTTATCTTAGGCATTAATTCTCAATTTCTCAATTTATAATCACCCCACCCTTTTAATCGATGTGAGATCCTCAAAATACCCCTTAGTCCCATACCTAAGGGTCCCCAAGTTATCAATACGTCCTAACCTATGTATAGGATGAATTTCTAACTTAAAATTTCGACCTAGTCTCATGCTTAGGCTAGTGTAACGACGATAAAGTATCAAAAATCAGCCCACCCCCAAGATGATAAAAACGCAATAATCTACCCTCACTAGTCCCATACCTAGAAGGCGTAAATCATCAAAAGGCATACCCACTAGTCCCATACCTAGAAGGCATTCTAAAATATAGGGATAGTAATAATACCCAACAACCCGTCGTCACAAAGGCAACATCATAATACCAACTAGTCACACAGACAAGCATAATTAATCATTATATAAAACTACGCATGATAGTTCAATTCAGTTAAATCTTTAATTTAATTATCACCTCGTCAACAATACCCAATTAATCTCATTTAATTATTTTAAATTAAATATACCAAATTTTCATCATATATTCATCAAAACCAAATTTTATTATCTCTAGATGTATTACATGAGTTATACGTACCCAAAAATTATCTATTTTAAAGCTAGGGTTTTTCTACCTACAACATACACCAATAAAACCCAAAATCACTCATCAATCCTACGTACCCAAGGGTTATGAATATTATTCAGATTAAAAGATTTAATAAAAACAACCCCATAATTAGTGTCCACTTTTCCTAATTAAGTCACTACTTTATTTTAAGAAAATATGTAATTAAGTGTTTGCGCGACACTTAAAACGCATAATACTAAAGGAATAGAATAGAGTATTCATGACTGTAAAGATTGTGTTGAAAATCTGATATGAAATCTGGATTCCTCTCGAAAAATTAGCAAAAGAGTGTTCTTGAATGATCTTGAATAAACTCCAATTAAGCCTTCAAAAACTTGTGACAAAAACTTGATTTTGTTGAAGGTTGATGATTATGAGTGAGAGGAAACATATTTGGAAGTGTTCTCTGGTGAAAAACTGGATAAATGTGATTATGAGAAGTTCCCCTACGGATTAACAAGGTTATATAGTGATTAGGAGTCATAATCCTACACAAATTCTAAAAACAGCTAACAACGCACGTTTTCTGGGAGGATCGATCGATCGATCCTCCCAGGGGTCGATCGATCGATCACCCCGAAAAACTGACAATTTGCCTAAAAAATGCCTATAAGGCAAAATATTATAAAATCAGTATAAAATCCGTTTTAACTCCTATTGTAATTCCGCTTGAAGTTTTATTCTTCTAAAATCATAACCAACATATTTAGACAATAAAAATTATTAAATTCAAATTTTTATTTTTCTCAAAAATTCCAATTAATTTAATAGAAATTTAGTTAATAAAAACACGGGGTGTTACAGACCTAAAAAAGCGAGGAATTAAAAATTATTTGGGGTCTAATGAAGTTTAAAAAATCCCGAAAAAATTGAAAGGCAATAAAAAAAAATATATGCCAAAAATGGGTCAATAGGTTTTAGTTTCATCACCTCATAAGAAAAAAAAAGCATTATCTTTTAATGAGGGAGTTTGGATGAAATTTAAAACGGGTTGCACGTCCTCGAAAGTCATGAAAAAGCATTACATAGTTTTGAACGTTATTGGTGCGAAAATTACTTATAATTTGATTTGTTGATATGATTAAGACGATGTCATCTAAATTCAACAATTTTACACCTAAGGACTATTTTGATGTTCATTCGTCAGGAGTACACTTATGCTTCTTGCACACACGTCATGATTGAGTCGATTTTTCTATCGAATCTGTTCACACCCATTCACTCCATTTCCATGACTTGGTTGTTTTAGTATAAATTCATGGTGCGATTTTTATTGTAACATCATTTTTGCATTTTTTTGTATTAAAAATCTAAAAAATTAAAAATAGTTTGTTTGCCTTGGTTTACTGTGACACCCCGATTTGAATTATATTTTTTATTCTTTTCCTTGTCTATTTCGAACAAATAAAAAGGGGGAGAACGAATTATGATTTTATGGGGGATTTTAAGTATGGGATTATGCTTTTATGTTTATGCTTATATCGGTTCAAACTAAATATGTCACGAGGTATTTATTTTGTCTCATATGTGTTGGTACAATTGAAGATTTTTGGATTGCACACCCTGATGAGAAAATCTTGAAGTTGTGAAAAGTTGAATGTTGAAGCAAAGTTTGAAAAGTTTGAAGACTTATCATTTTATCTTTCTACTTTTATTTTTGGGAGGGTAGATTTGTATAGGTCATTTTAAGTTGATAATTGCCTCCACTATGTTTGCAATATTTTTGGCCAAGTTGGGTGTGAGCTAGCCGGACTTGAGGTGGTCGGGTTAGAGTGAGCATGCTTAGGAGATGATAGAAATTTAGAGAAAACATCCGGTGAGTTATTACTCGGGAACTGATGGTTATATTATACGCGACATGTGTGTGAATGTTGTAGTATACTATTACGTATATGATATGTGTAGATAATTATATATGAGATTAATGCATAAGTGTGAATGTATTTCTTATATAACTAGTGTGAAAGTTGTATGATTTGCAAGGGAATTTCCTATATAACTAATGTGAACGTTATATGATTTAATATAGTTGAACTGATTAATAAGTTAATGACTAGATAACTTAATAATCAAAGTAAGAATACTCGATTTGGAGTAGTATGGTAGAAAAAGGTGTGATACGGGTAGTTAAGTGGTGTAGCATAACTAGGAAGGTTAAAAGGCAAGCATTAGGTATGCACATTAGATGAGGGGTGAGTTATACTTCAAGAGAGTGCGACACTAGCTTAAATATGAAGAGTGTGTATGCATATTTAATTATTGCAATTTAACTACTTGCTAAATATTTTCAAAATATTTTACTTGGGATTTGACCCGTGTCAAAATCTTTTCCAAAATATTTTAGGTGTCCAGCCACAGGTACGCCTAGTTTGAGGATTCTATCTAGGGACGAGCAGCTGCAGCTCATATGGAAGTTGCAGGACTTTGTTATAGACGCTTCATTCATTTATTCCTAATGTAAGGATTATATTTCAGTACTCATTTATTCATGTCGCACTCAGGTCTAGTATTCGGTTTATTTATTTCACCTTGTGTATCCAGGTTATTGTTTAAGTTTACTGTTGTATTTTATACAGATAAATGATCCGGTCATCTTTATTCATATTATTCATTTGTATTGGATTTAATTATTAGTTTTGTGTTGATGGTTTAATTATTATTTACTTTCACATGTTGTTAATTAATGAAAATTAAATTTGGCAGAGGTCTATTTAAATTATTAGGAGGTTATTAAATTTAAAAAGTTTTCGACAATAATGCTAAGAATGAGCCATATGAGACGAACGTTTTATTTTGATCATGGGCTGGCCACTCGGTATTTTAGTAGGTGAGGTGTCATAATATAATAATTCTATCTCAGATGATATATGTCTTCCTCTTTGGGCCCTTCAATTGGGACTTCGACTACCCCTGTATCCCGCTATTAGATACATCCTTGATGGGTATGGTGTAACATTAACTCAGCTTCACGAATGCTTATAGACTGTCTTGGGAGCAATGATGTTTTGAAAGGTTCAAACTGGGTTTGATCTTACCGGAGACATTTTTAGGTATGTTCACGGTCTAAAAGATAATGCTAAAGCCCTTGGATATTACTATTTTTTTCCTATGAGGTCCCATTTAAGGATGGTTAAGGTCGTTCGAACTAGAAACCACAGTTGTAAAGGCTAATATGTGTTTGCTATGGGTGAATAGGAATTTAAAGGACATAAAAAGGATAGGTCAAGTAGGATTCCCCGCGAGTGGAGTAGGCCAAATTGAATAGGTAAACTTTTATACTCTTGTATACCTTTTTATGTCTTTAACTGTTGTATCCTGATACTTTATCAATATTTGTTTTAGTGAAGAGGGCCCCAAGGCTTCCTGTTATCGTTCAGAACCTGGTTAAAGCCTATTGTGTGAAGAAACCCCAAAAATTCGAAGACCCGATCTCTGTTGAAAAGTTCATTGTTGCTGGATACCACATTCCTCTCGATGACATCCTCCCAATTGAAGTAGTTATTCTATTTAAGGAAGGTGTGTTGTTTAAGACCAATCCAGGGATAAAGGCTGATATTGAGGCCGAGGTCGAAGAGGATAAAAGATAGGGCGACCAAAATGCTCGGAAGTAGGCCAATGAGACTGTTGCTGCTTTGGCCAAGTCTAAGGGAAAGTCTCCAATGTATCCTAGTGCACCTGCTATGGGGGATAAACGAGCCCTTAAACCTCTCGTTAGTCAAATACTCCCAAAGTTCCACGTATGATTGAATCTAGGCCTCTGCATCGGTTAATACAAGGCTAATGATCTATCCCTCGCCATGGTGAGGTCGAAGAGTTCAAATTTGACCATGTGTAGAGAATTTCATCTAAGGAGCTAAGGGTCAACCCTAATTCCATACTTAATTATGACAATAATGTCATTGACTTGTTGGTGTATCACAGTCACAACAAGGATTTCAAATTCTTGAGGGGATATGCTCCTAATTCTTTATGAAAGTTGATTCAGCACATGTTGTTCGTGCTAAGTTCCATTATAATTGCTCTCCTTTTTATGTTTGTTCATATCAGTTACTGATTTGTTTATCTTTTACTAGCATAAACTATTGCATCATTGACTATTTTGATAGATAAGGTTGTAGTTAACAATTATGCTTATGAGGAGCCGACTGAGGAGAAATAGGCGTTGAAGAATGACCTAAAACAAGTAGCAGATGACCTTAATAAGGCATGCAACAAGATTCAGGGGAGAAATGATTAGCTGGTGGAGAAAACAGTTGCCCTTAGTAAGGGTGAGGAGGAAAACATCAAGCTCAAAGATAAAGCCACAACCGATGATGTAAAGCTTAAAAGTATGGAGGAGGCTTAGAAAAAAGGAAAAGAGGAACTGGTTGCATCCAATTTGGCTTTGAATACGGCTAATCGGACGAACACTAGGTTGAATTAAGAGCTTAATCAAGCTAGGTATGACTTGGCCACTGATGACGAGATGGGTATTGCCAAGTATAAATCTTCAGTCGATTATAAGGTTGATTATGTGGGATTTTTCCTTGATGGGTATAAAAAGTTGAAGAAAAAAGTGATGAATCCATACCCATACATTGCAGAGGTTGTAAGCAAGTGGTAAGGTATGATGATGAAGCCACAACCCCAGCAGCCGAGTAGATGGAAATTGACGAACCTGCTATTGAAGAATTTGAAGTTTCCACCCATCAAGTCCTTCCTAAAGTGAATCCTTCTCATGATGATGATGATGCCTCTGGTGCTGTTCCGGCTACTACAAGTGTTCAGAGGCTTGTGGCTACCAATGAAGATGCTCCTGTGGCACATGCATCATTTATTAATGAAGTTTTTACATATTCACCCTTTTGACATCTTTTTAAATACTATGCAATGAATTGATGAATTTTCCTTTTTAATGTGAAATAAGATCGTGGTAATATCATGTTGTATCTCCTTTTGTGCAAGTGAGCCTTACGAATGTTTAGCTTGTCACTTCATTTAGCCAATTGCTTTAATTGTTTGTAATAGTCTTGCCAATAGTTTCAGCCTTATGATCATACGGTCGCCTATCAGTGGGCCTGATCAGCCTTATTAGAAACATTATTTTGGATGAACCTAAGTTGTCCTAACCTAGGTTTCGCCAATGTTTGCGCCAGATTACTAATCTCGTAGAGATTATGTGTTAACATTTATTGCTTTTGTTAACCAAAGTTTAATGGGAGTTATCCTCGTATTATATTATGGTTGGATATTTATCGTCCATGAAGAATAGATTCCATTTAATTAGTAGGGTTTCTTCTTATTTGGGATATGTCTTAAGACATGATCATATATGAAGCTTAACTTCTTGTTCATGACTCGTTTGTTTAATAAAGCCATACATGATGCTCAACTTCTTAATCGTGAATTGTTTGTTCAATGAAGTCACACATGAAGTTCGTATTATGTCAATCCCTTATGTTCGTAATGTGTCTTACAATGAGATTGTATAGGAGGCTTAGTGTTGGTGATGAGATTTGATATGTACATAAAGAACTAAAAGGAGTGACGGTGTAATCTCAATGTAACTTTTAAATATAGCAAATGGAAATTACATACTGCATAAAAGCTTTGCAATTACATCACTGATAATACTTTCTTAAGTGCTCTATATTCCATGGATTTTTTAACTGTTCTTCCACTAGGGTCTTAATCCTATAAGTTCCCAGTCTGACAATGTTGGAAATATGATAGGGTCCATGCCAATTGTGTTCTCGTTTATTTCCTTTCTAGATAACATTTTTTCAGCACATAGTCTCCCTTCTTCAGACCGCTCGGCTTTACTCTTCTATTGTAGAATCAGGCGGTTCTTTGGTGGTAGGCCGCTACCCTCAACGCGGCGTTTTCCCTCAATTGTTGAATAAGATCAATGTCTAATCTTCTCATTAGGTCACTCCGTAGCGATTTAAAATTGAGGACTTGATGTCTATGAAGCTCGATCTCAGTTGGAACCACTACTTTTGTGCCAAAGGCTAGCATGTAGGGAGTTTCACCTCTCACGATCCTATGTGTAGTCCTATAAGCCCAGAGGAAACTTTGCAGCTCATTAACCCAATTTTCCTTCACAGCGTCTAATTTTTTCTTCATTTCGTCTAGAAGAGTTATGTTAGTAGTGAGAGAGATGAAGAGATAAATCCCTTATCTCAATCATGTCTCTTTATATTTTATAAAAATATTAATTTATCGACATGTGGCATCACAGAAAATGGAGCTAATTTTGATATTAATGATAATGACACGTGGTGTAATGCAATATCTAGCTTCCGTTGTTATATATAGACTAGCTTGCAGGGCAGGCATTGCGTGGCCGTAAAATGATACTTTTTGAAGACTCATATTGTGAAATAAAATATAGTTAAGGCATGTTGAAAACATATTTAACATAGTAAAAAAATATTTTGATGGTCGATAATGTGTCTAAACCTCTTAATATTATTTTAAGTAAATGATAATTAATATTAAACCAATACATAAAAATTGTTATGAAAGAGACTGTTATGTTTAAAAGTACATGGAAAACAATGTAAAATAGCCCTAAAACATTCATGATGAACTCATCGAACAAATTACAAAATCTTTAGATGTAACCTTAAACATTTTATACAATATACGTCACGCTATAAATGTATACAAAACATTCTTTAACAAACCTAATAAGCATAACATATTAGTATATATAGCTGGGAAATTATAAGTGTGAATACATTGCACTAGTAATGCGCGAAGCAAACATACATATTAAGAAACCTGCTAAAGCATTTAAACCATCACACCCAAAAAATTCATATAGGAAAAGAATTTTCATTAGATCCTTCATTCAAATAGCTAAAGTATTCATTCAACTGGAAAACACCTCCGTAAATCCCTTCATCCAAATACATGACTGCCAAAAATAAAAATAAAAAATTTTGAGAGATAATAAAATACACTAACACAATAACACTCAATATGAGGAGAGAATTTTTCTTTACAACTCACACAATTTTTTTTTTATGACTTCACTTCAAATGCCACCATTACATGGGTATTTATAGGATCTCTAAAATGTATGTACCCAAATACATACATCTATTACGTTTAATGTAACCATACCCCATTTAGACTTCTATATAGTTGAACCTCCTAATACACAAACCAACTAAATGCATGTATTAACCAAATACATATGTGTCTATATTAATCTCGATAATGAAAAAATATAAATGGCTTAAGGAAGTTGTAACACCCCGTAATTTTGGGAATATTTTAAATTACACATGTGCTTGTAATTTAATTGATTAGAGAAATAAAGTGAATTGAATAAATGTTAATTAGCGAATATTAGATTAATATTTATGCGTCCTTATATTTACTTGTGTTATAAGTAAATGAAAACATGTTATTTTACATTACGTCGTGAGTAAAATCGATGGGTTGACGGTATCTCATTTGGGACACGCATATGAGGTCATGTTGGGGATGAGATGGGAATTGATGTTAGGTGACACGAATAGTGATTTCGATTGCACGGATGATTCGACATGGGTCAAGATAGTCGAAATTAGGTATCCCGGGGTAGTAATAAGGTTTTAGGAACTTTTTAGACTAGTTAGAATCCATATAGAAATGTTCATGTCATTTTATACTTAACACTAAGCATAATTTCGGGATTAGGGGGATAATTAGGTATGTTGGATGATGGGAGCAACCATCCCACCATTTTAAATTACCCAGGCGTAAGAGAGATGAGCAAAGAGAAGGGAGAACTCAAAAGAAACCTAAAAAGGTCACTCCGAGGAGAGATTGTGGCACTTCCGGACTAGGATTCTCGTGCAAGAAGATCCAAAAGAGAACATTCAGATCCTTCAATAACCTAATGCAAGTATTTAAACTTATTTTGACACTTTATGCATGTTTTAATTCATATTAGAGTTGGTGGGACAAATATAAATTTTGAGTGGGATTCACATGCTAACAAAATGGGTTTTGGGGAATGATTTCCTGGAAATTGATTTCATTATGATATCATATGAAATCTAAGATTAAATCCTATATGAAAGATGGAATCTTAATTATAAAATTTGAGTTCGAATCATGATAAGGAAAGATATGACCAAGAATTATAAATCTAGAAAATGGTGTAAATTGACATTAAAATTAAGGTGTGAATTAATTCAGGAAATTTGATGTTGAATCCCATGTTATGGATAGCTATTGATGGATTGGGGCATGAAAATATGTACAGTGATGTTTAGGAATGTTAGGGAGATAATATTCTAGGTTTGGATAAGAATTGGGAATCATATGGGGTGTGAAGGATGAAGAAACCCCGTAAAAAATAAGTACCCGGATTGGGCCACCTACTTGGCCCAGGTTTGCTAGTTTGAATGTTTCGTTAAGTGGATGGGTTCAAGGTTACTTTAGGATGTCCATAGATGATGTCTAGAACTTCTAGAATTTATATGGGGCATGGTATCACTGTGGGTTAGTTAGGGATAAATTTAGAGCATGAAATTATGAGTGTTTATGATGAACGACACTCGAGAAAATTTTAATGAATTTGAGTGGGAATTTCGGATGGATTGAGATAGGTGTAAGGTCCAGAATAGTCTATAATTGAGAGATAAAAATAAGTAAATGACTACTTATGGATTCGGGACTCGGGTTTGGACTCGAGGATTATAGGCTAGTGCTATGAGTGATATATGCACGATTAGTCAATTTAGTGTGTGTGTGTGTGTGTGTGTGTGTGTGTGTATACGGTTATAGAGACATGATATATATGTATGATTATATCAGTGTGATTGATATTTGTGAAACATACCTACTCTAGGGGATTGTAATACCCCGTATTTTTGTGATATTTATTTATGGGATTAATTAAATTAAATGCGTATTAATTAGAAATTAATCCGGATTAAAATACTAGCGAGATCCGAGTTGGTATTTGAATATAATGTGTATATATGATTATACATGAATATTGAAGTATGAAATTTGTCGTGAGATTGAAATACGACAATTTGGAAAATTTTAATGAGACGCGTGTGACAGTCGCGTCAGGGAAATATTTATTTTAATTAAAAAGTGAATTTTAGTTCTATTAATCGTATGGTCGTTTTGAGTGCGCCAACGCGTCCGGAAGGGTCGAAATAGTCAGAAAACACTAGCCGGGGGTTTAGTTTGGGTCCCGGGACATTTTTAGGCCATACCGGCAACGTATAAAGGTAGTTTGGTAATTTTGGATTTTTGGGAATTAAAACCTACGAAAATTGGGAATTAAAAAGCTGACTTGGTAATTCCCCACTAAACCCACTAACCCCATCTTAAGACTTATTGGACTACGGGGCTTATTAGAATTGTTTAAAAAATTCCTAAGGCAAACCCTAGCCACCTTTAGCACTTTGGAGAAGAAGGCTTGTAGAGAGAGAGATAGAAGGATTCTGCAGAGAGAGAGAGTATACTCCATCAAATCGACATCAAAAATCAGAGATTCAAATAAGGCAAGTGGTTTAATTTCAATTAATTGCAGAGAATGTTTCTTCCATGCGTAGAAATTTGTTATAATCGTATTTGTTTGGGAGTTAGATGAGAAACCCATTAAATTTGGAACTAGAATCTTGCATATTGATGAGGAATTGCATGTAGAATTATATGTAGGCGATTATTCTAATGTTAATAATATCTTGGATGAAACAAAAACGAATTTTATTAGGCTCATTGGTGATTTATAAATGTTAGGGTTCATGTTCATATAATTTGGGGATAAATGAAGGGATTTGAAGATTTGATGATGTTTAAGATGAGTTGGCCCTATATAAACATTTGATTATGACCTATGAATGTTTAGTACGAATTAGGAACCTTAAAATGATGTTGGGACGATTTTTATGTGGGATTAGGAGTGAAGAAAATTGGAAAAACGAAAAAAGGGAAATCTAGGCTCGAATCTGGCCACTCGTTAGAAGACCTGCCCAGGTCGTTCGAACGAGCTCGTTCGAACGAGCTTCTAACGATTTGACCTTTGACTTCTAACGAGGGTGAAGTTCGTTCGATGATTTCGTTCGAACGAGACCTCGTTAGAAAGCCCACTTCGTTCGAACGAACTCTCGTTCTAACGAGACTTCGAACGAGTTGACAGTTTAGGCTTTTTAGCCTGTTTTGATCCCGAGTGTCCCGTAACCTTGTGTATATGTAGAGATAACCTTCCCTTGATGATTAATTGATATATTTGGGATGTTTGGGATATAATGAGGAGTCAAACCTAGAACTGTAGTTTGAACCTAAGGGAAAATATGAAGTAGGACGTGAGTGTCTATTACGATGCGAGAACTATTGACGGCCTAATTTATTATAATAACCGAGAACATATAAATTGTGTAGTATTATATGTCGGTACGAAATGAGAAGTGTACCACCAATATATTATGGTGATTACTAAGATGTGTGAATACTTAGTATATGTATTGATTTTATGTGTATGACATACCTACCATACTTGCTATCACGGGAGGTTTACGTTCGCTTAGGGCCTTCTAATCCTTGTGTTGCCCGGATTTAGATTGGTTACCTCGATGAACATAGGTCAGAGAAGGGCTTATTGGGATATTAATAAGCCTGCTGATCGTGGGAGCGCAGGTATGTGCGTGACCCATGTGATGTGACTGTGTTCGCCTCCATTATTTGTGAAGTTGTTATCTGAGAACGATTCCTGAGAGATTCGGAATGCGTGATCCTTATGTACGTGATGTACCGGGATGGATAGCAGAGTATGTGTGCACCGCAGCTAGTCTCGGGGTGCTTATATTGTATATTTATGATGTGAATAATATACACTTAATTAATGGGAACTTTCATGATTGGTATTGTGAACAATATTATGGTAATGTTTTGAGAAATACATAACGGGTTAACTGATAGTGAATGGTATTACTAATCGAGAATCTGAGTTTAAATAAATCTCTCTATTTATTTGATAACGCTAGAATGTAATATGGGAATCGAGTAGTAAGGGGTAGAACTTATTACGGTTTGGTTAAATATGTATGTCATGTAGATGGGTACGGTACGTTAGGAGTGCACATGTAGTCGATAGGTGAGAATTTCATGTGAGTGCACGTCCTAACATGTATTTTGCATTTAATGTTTTAATGTTATTAAAACACTTGTTGTTTTTAAAATGATTTCCACTTTCGGGCTCTGACCCATTTGCTTCAAATCTATTTTTTTTGTAAAAACCATTTTAGGTGCCCGGCCACATGGACACCATGCTTAGGATCCTCATTCAGGTGACGAGCTGTAGCTGTTTGTGGAAGTTACAGGACTTTGCTTGAAGACGCTTCATCTATCTTGACTCTATATTCAACATTTTATCAGTTGTAGGGCATGTCGCCCATTTCTTTTAGAGACATTTCATTTATTTCAGTTATTCAGACTCCTGGCATGTAATTATTCAGGATTCAGACTTGTCATATTATTTTCAGTTGTGGGATTGTTGTGAGGAGTTTTCCTCTGGACTTATTATTATTTGTTGGTTATTTCATTACTTCGTTATGGTGAATGGATTATGTTGTCTTCCATTATTCTTTTGTTGCATGTTAATCAGACTTAACTTAAAATTTGGCAACTTACTTTTTAAATACTAGGTGGTTAGTAATTATTAAAATGTTTTCGACAGTGATGCTATTAACTGAACCAACTTGGCATTTTGTATTGATTTAATAAAGGAGTAGCTACCCGGTATTTAATTAGTCGGGGTGTCACAGGTGGTATCAGAGCATCAGGTTCTAGTCTCCTATAGGATCTGAACGGCTTATTATGTTTCCGCTGAGCTTTCTTTGATGTAGAGCCCTATATTTTAGGACTGTTGTATTCTTTTGTATATGCTACGTTCTTCAGCTATTTTAAGTTTATAACTGCGAACTTATAAACTTCATTCTTATTTCAGATACCTCCACGACGTGCACAACGGGTTCCCAGGGATGCAACGCCAGAACCACAGCCCGCACCAGTTCAGGGCACGATGAATGCCACCGAGGTTGCAGCCATTGTGGCCCAGACGGTAAATGCCGCACTAGCATTAGTTCAGCAGGCACCACCTTAGGCGCCGATAGCCGCGCCAGTTCAGGCTCATGCATTCCCGTCTGCTTGGGAACGTGTACGTGATGCTTTTTAGAAAGCACACCCTCCGGAGTTCGCAGGTAGCTCCGATGTGGTAGTTTCGAGTCAGTGGAGGAAGGACATTCAACGGCACCTGAGGATGTATGAGTGCACCGATGTCCAGAAGCAGATACTAGCTACCTTTAAGCTAGTGGGGTCTGCACTGCAGTGGTGGGAGTCTATTACCACCGTGGAGGAGAGAGATACTCTCACTATTCAGGAGTTTTGGGTGCAGTTTGACCGCAAATACTTTCCGTCAGCTGTTCACACGGAGATGAGAAGGAAGTTGATGAGCCTCAAGCAGGAGGGTAAGACTGTGGCCGAGTATGAGGCCAAATTCACTGATCAGTTGAATATTATTCCGGATGAAATACCAACAGAGGAGAAAAAGATACAAAAATTTACGGACGGGTTGACAAGGAGGATTCGTCAGCACTTATTAGGGAACCTCTCGTTAGCCACTTATTCTGATGTGGTTAACATTGCACTGTTACACTGCCAGGATCATCGCTTTCACATGACTGAAGGCAAGAGGTCAGGAGAGTCCAGCCATCAGGGCAGGAATGGGGGAAATGGTGCCAGTGGGGCACATTCTGTTCAGGGGCAGAGACAGGGTGACCAGGGTTCCCAGCAGGGGGATCACTAGAGGTTCAGGTCAGGGAATTTCATGCACGGACAGGGAGGGTTCCGGCAGGGCCATCAGGGTCCGAACGGCCATCAGAACCAGCAGGGTCAGAATGGTCAACAGCAATTTCAGCAGGGCCAGCAGGGCCAGTGGAGGAACGGTAACGGCCACCAGGGCCGGGGGCAGCAGGGACAGAGAGGGGGGAACTTCCCGAGGAAGTGTTTCGTTTGTGGAAAGAGTGGCCATAAACGCCAGGACTTTCCTGATAGGGGCAGGGCCCCGCAGTAGCCGCAGGGTGCTCGACATGAGCCACAGAGGCCACTTTTTCCACCAGCCCTCCCAGCTCCAGCCCAGGTGCCAGCTCTTCCAGCCATTCCAGCAGTTCCTGTGCAGCAGGGACAGTTACAGTATGGACGTGTCTATAACGTCCACCAGGCAGCAGCTCCATAGGCACCACCCGCGATTGAGGGTATGTTTCCTATCCATGGTACTATGGGTCGGGTTTTGTTTGATACGGGGGCAACACATTGCTTTATAGCTACACATTTTGCGAAGGCCTTAGGGTTGTTAGCCGTAGCAGAGAGCACAGTGACGTGTGTAGACTCACCATTGGGGAGTGGGTCACTTATTTTCTTTATATGCCGGGGAGTAGGGGTAGAGATTGGTAGTTTGGTATTACCTGCAGACATGTTGGTATTAGATATGCATGTTCACGATGTGATTATCGGTATGGATTGGCTCGCAGATTATAGAGCCATGATTGATTGCTTCGGTGGGAGTATTATTTTTGCCATTCCGGGGCAAGAGATGTTTGTAGTGGCGATGCCTCGCCCAGAGGGAGGCTCGACCGCTCATTTGTATTACCTAGATGAGGATACCTCTAAGGAGGTTGTGATTCCTTTAGATTCGATCCCAGTTGTCAGGGAGTATTCCGATGTGTTTCAGGAGATACCAGGCCTACCCCCCAGTCGAGAGATAGAATTTGTCATAAACTTATTACCAGATACGAGACCTATAGCACGCACACTGTACCGTATGGCTCCAGCTGAGATGAATGAGTTACGGGATCAGATTGAGCAGTTATTGGGTCAGGGGTTTATACGGAGGAGTACTTCACCATGTGGTGCCCCTGTGTTGTTCGTAAAGAAGAGAGATGGTTCACTGAGATTGTGTGTGGACTACCGAGAGTTGAACAAGGTCACGATACGGAATAAGTATCCATTGCCTCGAATCGATGACCTATTCGACCAGTTGAGAGGAGCTTCTTTCTTCTCGAAGATTGATTTGAGATCAGGATACCATCAGTTGCGTATCAGGGAGGAAGACATCTCGAAGACTGCGTTCTTATCGAGATATGGTTCTTACGAGTTTCGGGTTATGCCTTTTGGTTTGACCAATGCTCTAACCATGTTTATGGACTTGATGAATAGGGTGTTCAGATATTTCCTAGACCAGTTTGTCATTGTCTTCATTGATGATATTATGGTTTACTCCCAGACAGAGGAGGAACACGCCGAGCATTTGAGGCAAGTTTTGCAGACGCTACGTCAGAACGAGCTGTATGCAAAGTATGAGAAGTGCGAGTTTTGGCTGAAGGAGGTCCAGTTTTTGGGACACATTATTTCCGACCGGGGGATATCTGTTGATCCAGGGAAGGTATCTGCGGTGAGGGAGTGGGGACAGCCCACGACACCAACAAAAATCTGTAGTTTCTTGGGTCTAGCAGGATACTACAGGAGGTTCATTCAGGGATTTTCGAAGATAGCAGGTCCTTTGACACATCTGACTCGTAAGGGTGTGCCATTCATCTGAAGTGATGCTTGTCAGTTGGCATTTGATGAGTTGAAGGATAAGTTGACCTCAGCACCTGTGTTAGCATTGCCGAGACCGGGAGTTGAGTATTTAGTTTACACCGATGCGTCCTTGCAAGGACTTGGAGGTGTATTACAGCAGGAGAGTCAGGCCATTGCTTATGCATACCGTAAGCTAAAGCCTTATGAGAAGAATTAACCCACTCATGACTTGGAGTTGGCGGCAGTTGTGTTTGCCCTTCGTATTTGGAGACATTATCTTTTGGGGGAGAAGTTTCGATTGTTCACAGACCACAAGTCCCTACAATACCTATTCATGCAAAAGGAGTTGAATATGAGGCAGCGAAGGTGGCTTGAGTTTGTGAAGGACTATCAGTTTGATATCCAGTATCACCCGGGGAAGGCTAACGTGGTAGCAGACGCGTTGAGCCATAGGCCAACAGATGAAGTGGAAGGGGTGTGGAAGGCCAAATGGAAGGAGTTGGGACACCCGGATGCAGTGGCCCGATCATTCATGTCTGTGATGACCGTTACACCGCAGATTGTCACGAAGGTAGTAAGGGCACAGGCAAATGACTCGTTCTGTCAGGAGCAGATAGTTCGATTATTAGCAGAGGGAGCCGAGTCCTATACCGTTATCTCAGACGGGGGATTACGCTTCAATGGGAGATTGGTAGTTTCGGAAGGAGAGGAATTGCGGCACGAGGTGATGGCAGAGTCGCACGGCTCACGGTTCGCGGAACATCCCGGTGGGGACAAAATATACCAAGACATGAGACGATAGTATTGTTGGAGCGGGATGAAGAGAGATATTGCCGAGTTTGTTTCTAAATGCGCCACTTGTCAGCTAGTAAAAGTGGATCATCAGAGACCGGCAGGACTGCTACAGCCATTGGAGGTCCCGATGTGGATGTGGGAGAGCATCTCCATGGACTTTATCACGGGGTTGCCTACGTCACAGAGAGGTCACGACTCCATTTGGGTAATTGTGGACAGGTTGACCAAAGTTGCTCATTTTCTACCCGTAAGGACAGACTACACTACGGGACAGTATGCCCAGCTCTTTATTTCAGAGATAATGAGACTTCAGGGTGTGCCCCTAAATATCGTGTTTGACCGAGACAAGATATTTATTTCATGGTTTTGGGAGAGTTTTCAGGAGGCCATGGGCATGGAATTGCGGTTGAGTACGGCGTATCACCCGCAGACCGATGGGCAAACTGAGCGTACAAACCAGATGTTGGAGGACATGCTACGTATGAGTATCATTGATTTTGGGGGTGGATGGGAGCAATATCTTCCACTGGTGGAGTTTGCTTACAACAACTCCTACCAGTTCACCATTGGCATGTCTCCATTTGAGGCGTTGTACGGTAGACCTAGTCATTCCCCAGCATGTTGGTTGGAGGTGGGGGACAACAAACTACTTGGGCCGGAAGTGATTCAGGATACTTCGGCGAGGATAGAATTGATTCGGAGTCGCATTCGGGTAGCTCAGGATCGGCAGAAGAGCTATGCTGATGCGAAGAGGTTCTTCAGGGAGTTCCAAGTGGGGGACCAGGTTTTGCTCAGAGTATCTCCTATGAAGGGGATTATGCATTTTGGGAAGAAAGGGAAGTTGGCACCGAGATACGTGGGACCATTTCCTATTATTGAGCGGATTGGACCGGTTGCGTATAGGCTTGGGTTACCGGAGCATTTACATCGGATTCACGATGTGTTTCATATTTCCTCGCTAAGGAAATATCTTAGAGACGATTTGGCTCATTCTCACATTGCTTTGGAGGACATCGATATCCAGCCGGATAGCTCCTACGAGGAGGGGCCGATTGCTATTTTGGATCGAAGTGAGCGGAAACTGCGGTCAAAGATAGTTCCGTTAGTGCGTGTTCAGTGGCGACATCATAATGTCGAGGAGTCCACATGGGAGCGCGAGGATGAGATGCGCGAACGTTATCCAGAGTTGTTCTTACCAGGTACTTTCTAGTTCCGAATTTCGGGACGAAATTCAGTTATTAGGGGGGAAGTATGTAATACCCCGTATTTTTGTGATATTTATTTATGGAATTAATTAAATTAAATGCGTATTAATTGGAAATTAATCCAGATTAAAATACTAGCGAGATGCGAGTTGGTATTTGAATATAATGTGCATATATGATTATATATGAATATTGAAGTATGAAATTTGTCGTGAGATTGAAATACGACAATTTGGAAAATTTTATTGAGACGCGTGTGACAGTCGCGTCAGGGAAATATTTATTTTAATTAAAAAGTGAATTTTAGTTCTATTAACCGTATGGTCATTTTGAGTGCGCCAACGCGTCCGTAAGGGTCGAAATAGTCAGAAAACACTAGCCGGGGGTTTAGTTTGGGTCCCGGGGCATTATTAGGCCATACCGACAACGTATAAGGGTAGTTTGGTAATTTTGGATTTTTGGGAATTAAAACCTACGAAAATTGGGAATTAAAAAGCTGACTTGGTAATTCCCCACTAAACCCACTAACCCCATCTTAAGACTTATTAGACTACGGGGTTTATTAGAATTGTTTCAAAAATTCCTAAGGCAAACCCTAGCCACCTTTAGCACTTTGGAGAAGAAGGCTTGTAGAGAGAGAGATAGAAGGATTCTGCAGAGAGAGAGAGTATACTCCATCAAATCGACATCAAAAATCAGAGATTCAAATAAGGCAAGTGGTTTAATTTCAATTAATTGCAGAGAATGCTTCTTCCATGCGTAGAAATTTGTTATAATCGTATTTGTTTGGGAGTTAGATGAGAAACCCATTAAATTTGGAACTAGAATCTTGCATATTGATGAGGAATTGCATGTAGAATTATATGTAGGCGATTATTCTGATGTTAATAATATCTTGGATGAAACAAAAACGGATTTTATTAGGCTCATTGATGATTTATAAATGTTAGGGTTCATGTTCATATAATTTGGGGATAAATGAAGGGATTTGAAGATTTGATGATGTTTAAGATGAGTTGGCCCTATATAAACGTTTGATTATGACCTATGAATGTTTAGTACAAATTAGGAACCTTAAAATGATGTTGGGACGATTTTTATGTGGGATTAGGAGTGAAGAAAATTGGAAAAACGAAAAAAGGGAAATCTGGGCTCGAATCTGGCCACTCGTTAGAAGACCTGCCCAGGTCGTTCGAACGAGCTTCTAATGAGTTGACCGTTGACTTCTAACGAGGGTGAAGTTCGTTCGATGATTTCTTTCGAACGAGACCTCGTTAGAAAGCCCACTTTGTTCGAACGAACTCTCGTTGGAACAGACTCGTTCGAACGAGACTTCGAACGAGTTGACAGTTTAGGCTTTTTAGCCTGTTTTGATCCCGAGTGTCCCGTAACCTTATGTATATGTAGAGATAACCTTCCCTTGATGATTAATTGACATATTTGGGATGTTTGGGATATAATGAGGAGTCAAACCTAGAAGTGTAGTTTGAACCTAAGGGAAAATATAAAGTAGGACGTGAGTGTCTATTACGATGCGAGAACTATTGACAGCCTAATTTATTATATTAACCGAGAACATATAAATTGTGTAGTATTATATGTCGGTACGAAAATGAGAAGTGCACCACCAATATATTATGGTGATTACTAAGATGTGTGAATACTTAGTATATGTATTGATTTTATGTGTATGACATACCTACCATACTTGCTATCACGGGAGGTTTACGTTCGCTTAGGGCCTTCTAATCCTTGTGTTGCCCGGATTTAGATTGGTTACCTCGATGAACATAGGTCAGAGAAGGGCTTATTGGGATATTAATAAGTCTGCTGATCGTGGGAGCGCAGGTATGTGCGTGACCCATGTGATGTGACTGTGTTCGCCTCCATTATTTGTGATGTTGTTATCTGAGAACGATTCCTGAGAGATTCGGAATGCGTGATCCTTATGTACGTGATATACCGGGATGGATAGCAGAGTATGTGTGCACCGCAGCTAGTCTCGGGGTGCTTGTATTGTATATTTATGACGTGAATAATATACACTTAATTAATGGGAACTTTCATGATTGGTATTGTGAATAATATTATGGTAATGTTTTGAGAAATACATAACGGGTTAATTGATAGTGAATGGTATTACTAATCGAGAATCTGAGTTTAAATAAAGCTCTCTATTTATTTGATAACGCTAGAATGTAATATGGGAATCGAGTCGTAAGGGGTAGAACTTATTACGGTTTGGTTAAATATGTATGTCATGTAGATGGGTACGATACGTTAGGAGTGCACATGTAGTCAAGAGGTGAGAATTTCATGTGAGTGCACGTCCTAACATGTATTTTGCATTTAATGTTTTAATGTTATTAAAACACTTGTTGTTTTTAAAATGATTTCCACTTTCGGGCTCTGACCCATTTGCTTCAAATCTATTTTTTTTTGTAAAAACCATTTTAGGTGCCCAGCCACATGGACACCATGCTTAGGATCCTCATTCAGGTGACGAGCTGTAGCTGTTTGTGGAAGTTACAGGACTTTGCTTGTAGACGCTTCATTTATCTTGACTCTATATTCGGCATTTTATCAGTTGTAGGGCATGTCGCCCATTTCTTTTAGAGACATTTCATTTATTTCAGTTATTCAGACTCCTGGCATGTAATTATTCAGGATTCAGACTTATCATATTATTTTCAGTTGTGGGATTGTTGTGAGGAGTTTTCCTCCGGACTTATTATTATTTGTTGGTTATTTCATTACTTCGTTATGGTGAATGGATTATGTTGTCTTCCATTATTCTTTTGTTGCATGTTAATCAGACTTAACTTAAAATTTGGCAACTTACTTTTTAAATACTAGGTGGTTAGTAATTATTAAAATGTTTTCGACAGTGATGCTATTAACTGAACCAACTTGGCATTTTGTATTGATTTAATAAAGGAGTAGCTACCCGGTATTTAATTAGTTGGGGTGTCACAGGGATGCTATCGGTGGAGGTTGCATCACAGTTTTTATGCTTCCCGACTTAAGAAAGTTACCATTGGGTGTGCATAATAAAACTTTGTACATTTGCGAAAAGGAAAACTCTTAACAGTATCTCCAATGACATGATCATATTTTAAGACCTGATTAAATTTAATAATACTATAAAAACACACCTCATCAAATGCTCTAATCAAATATTAACAATCTTTTAACCAATAATCATATTGAAGTACTTAATAATCAAATTTGTAAACTTTTCTCCAATAACCAAATTAAGCGACCCATCTTCCACTACCCTCATCCACCCCCAACAAACCATCTCATGTTCTCTCTCTTTATGAGTGTGAAACTGGAGAGAATAAAATATGTGGAATAGTTGAATTAATACAAGCCTTTGGATAAACATAGTAGTCTCTTTGGATAAGGGATTTGACCGTCATAAGAGATTCTTAATTTGTTAGCGTCAACTATGATGAATAATAATATAATACCATTGTAGAGCAAAGGTTGTTAATTATAGCAACCAAATAAATGATTAATTGAAAGATGAAGACCAAAATTAAAAGTCCATAATCATTTTTTTGCATAGATTAAAAATATACTCAATTAATGGCCAATATTAAACTTTGTTCACTTTTGTGGAATTTGATTCTAGCACGTCCACTAGCATGAACCACCCTCTCCCATTGAATACCAAATATTTTGGGACTTCCATTTTTGAGTTTTCTTTTGTGTTGTAATTTGTATGGTTCACATTTTTTTTTTGTTACAATTGCATTTTCAACTAATCTCTTTCAAATTCTGAGTCGTAATTTGAATCTTTGTTATAATGGATTTCACGTATAATTTGGGAGTACAATTCGTGGATTTTATTAATGATTTCAATTATAAATCAAAGTTCCCAAAATTTTGAAGTTAAACACTTTGATCTAGATTAATGTCTTATTTTTACCTTTTTAAGAATCTCATAAGTACTTTATTTAAAAATGTCATAAATAGAAAATTGAATATATTGACTTCACATGAGGAATAATTTTATAGATTTTATATTCGTTATTTATGTCTATAATACATATTTCTCAAAATGAATATATCCATATATACCTATCATCTTTTCGCCCTTTTTCTTTTGGTAATAATGCAATCTTATTATTGCTACTTATATTCTCTCTACCTTTTTTTTTTCTACCTTTTGCATCTTATTTATTTACAATGGATTTCATGCTTATTCGTTTTGGCAGGAACAAGGTGACATGGGAATTAAAGAATGGGGGCAATGAATTTCATGTATCTTTGTTAGATTTTTTAGGACCCACTCCGTTATTCATAATTTTTTATCATGTAAAAATTAGTTTGTAGAAAACATGCGTATAAATTTGTAATTTCCTCATTTCCATGTCTATATTCATCATCCTATTTATTTTATTATATATGTCATACTATATGTGTATAATGTTTGAGGAAACTATATAAATAATGGGTAATGACATAGAAATAAAGAAGTTGTAATACCTAAATGACATAATATAACAATTTAACGTATGAAATAACTATCTCAATCACCTAGCTTGTAATAAATAAAGATTAGATTAGATTAGATTAGATGTGAAATGCTTTCGTGACGGTTTTAAGTAAATCCCCAAGCCCAATATGTGAAAACATTACATAGGCCGAGGCCCAAAAGGTGCAACATGTCACAAGGCTGGGGATGTAGGGTTATCTCATGAAATAGGTAGAACTGCCAAAAATCCCCAGTGCCGTTTCCTCAACAAGGTCTGTAAACTATCTCTCATTTTCATTTGGTGGTTAGCTATAGATACATACATAACTTTTGATAGAGAATTTGATTTCAGGTGGTTAAGATATGGCTAAGTCGAAGAATCACACAGCTCACAACCAGTCCCACAAGGCTCACAGGAACGGCATCAAGAAGCCCAGGAAGCACCGTCACACTTCCACCAAAGGGGTGCGTTTTCTTTTCTTTTCTTTTCTTTTCTTCTTTCTATTAATTATTTCTCCGTGTGTGTAATAATTAGTAATTGTTTCATAAATGTCTGTATATAGATGGACCCCAAATTTTTGAGGAACCAGAGGTATGCAAGGAAGCACAACAACAAGAGCGGTGAATCAGCCAGTGAACAAGAGTAAATGCCGTTGCGACATCTCATCACCCTTTTTATTTATCTCTCACTTATTAGGCTTTTATAATCAGCTCCTTTTGTCATTGAAGACTAGTAATCCTCAAATATTATAAATGTTGTTTTGAATTAGTGGAACGTATTTCTCATTTCAACGTTGATCTATATTTGGGTGATACATTTTATTAGACCGATTGAGCTTTTCCTAGATTCTGTTAGCAGCATATGCAAGGCCTCATGATTAAGAGTGAATAAATTTATCAAATCCATAATTTTAGCTTATAAAACTCCATATTTTCTGTGGTAAAAAAATGTTTTATGGAATAACTAATAGTTGTTGTGGGGTTTCATGACACTTTAGAGAATTGGTCTGTCTCTCCAATAGACTATTCTCTCCTTGCATCATAGTAGTGCATGTAACACCTTACATGATATATGCGTTGTGACCGAACTCCTTCCGAGTAATGATGTCTACCTATTTATCAGGTTTCATCATAGAATGGGTTTTGATTAGTTTCATCATTATTACTGTTTTCACGAGAATATCTATGGTGCCTCCGGTGTATACACACACTAATAAGTGAAAGACATGTGAGATAGCAAAGGTTCACTCGCATTAATTCGTAACAAGTGCACAATGTAGCCATGCCACGAGGTGCACCTTATATTTTCTCCCGTTTTCATGGATGGACATCTTAGGTGTTAATTCAAGTCTTTTACTGAATATGAAGTAGCAAGAGGTTAGTTCTATTTGTATGCAGCTGTCCTCTGATATTTAGAATACAACTTAATTGTATAATCAGTTAGCTCCATCTTTTCAGGAAAAATCAAGCCCTTTAGTCATTTTTCTAATTTGCACATCCATACTAAAGTTGGTCTAATAGCTAAAGTGTTTTTCTTTCCTGCGGTGGATGAGGATGTTGAAATTTGGGAAACAAATCCTTTGTTCCTCTCCTGGGCCCCCTATGGAGCCGGAGCCGGAGAGGGAATGCAGGTGTTTTTAATGGAACAAAACTTCCCTTTGCTTGATTATCTTCACACATGAGCTGCCACCCCATCTCCTAATTTAGAGATAGTTTGCAGTTAACCTCTCTTTTGTCTACTTTTTTGGGAAAAAGTTGTTTGATTATGGTTTTTTTGGTATCATACTACGTGGTGTCCGGGCAGCTTTAAGTGCACCTTGACTAATTCACGTTCGTGGCTTTCGCTGGCCAATCATTACTTTCATAGTGCTGGGGATCGAACCCAATTCATTCTCAAAACTGTCCCAGTGGCAGCTTTATACCACTGCGCCAAGAGCCTTGGTTTAGTTGTTGATTATGTATGTTGTGTCTTTTGTAGTCATCGGGTGCTTTGGTTTTGGTTGCATGTGTCTAAATCTTAGTCTTGGGCTAGGCCTTGGCTTTTGTGTTCTCCACAGCTTGTACCAGCTTTTCCTGCTCGATTTATGTAATATTTCAGGGGCGGACGGTTCAATTTTTGGAAAAAAAAAAAAAAAAAAATATATATATATATATATATATATATAGGATTTTTTGATTAAATTTCAAAATTTAAGGCATAACTCTAATTATATTCAAAATTGAGGGTGTAAGATTGTAATTAAACTTGAAATATATAATTTGTAGTCAATTTTTGTAATTTGTGTCCCAAATATATATGTCCAAAAAAAACACAACATATAATTTGTAGTCAATTTGGATGAATTATAATTTGTATAAAATTCAAAATAACCCCAAAAAAAATTGTCTCGGGGGCTCCCGCCCCCGACCCCCCGGTATCACTCGAAACCTTGACCCCGATTGATCAAAAATCCTGGATCCACCACTATTTTTATTAATGCTTTTCAGTCGTGGTTTGCCTGCTACATTTTGAATTTTAGAGCTTTGCCTATTTAATGATCCTTCTGTTATAATCTTTGGACATTGATTTGTTATTCAGGTTTTTATGAGTATTTGAATAAGAATATATTATGTTAAATTATGTTTTGCCGATCTTAATTTGTTTTTATCTTTTTTTTTTCTTCATAAAAACTCAACATCAATTACATATTATTAAACATTGCATAAAAAAAAATTTAAACTCATTTTAATTCTCTTATTTACAATTCACTAATTCACGATAAATTAATTTACATAATCAAATAATTTGCGAAAACCAATTTGATTTATAAATTGGTCAATTTACAAATTGATTTATTAATTGTGTTTGATTTCATTAATGAAATGATTAATTAATTGTTCCATTTTAATTAATGTATAAAATTTAAAATTAGATCATTTCATAAAAAAATTGTAATGCATCCATTTGAAATAAGAGTCATATAAAGTGCATGTTTTCTTCTTTTCCTCTTGTTATCTTTTCGCTCTTTTAATTTGTTTTTTTTTATAAAATCTTAACATAAATTTTAGACCCTTTCTCTTCCCACTCTTTTAATTTTTTTTTCTATAGAATCTCAGCATAAATTTCGGATTGTTAAATATGCGTAAAACTGTATTTAAACTCATTTATAATTTACTCATTTATAATTTACAACGAATCAATTTATATAATTAAGCACTTTGGATTTGGACAACCAAATGGGGCTTAATTTGTTTGTCATTAACGGGTATTGTAAGTTTGACCGTGTAACTTTTGGGGGACATTGATGAGGATATTTTGAGATGGCAATAGATTAGCAAGGTGCATAACTCAAATATGTTTTCAGAATTACTGCGGCGCCAGAAGAGTGAAATTCGTAAATTATTTTTTTCCACGCATTTCTTTTGGTCATGTCTAAGAGGCCTATCTCTATGTTTGCGCTTGATGTCCATTGAATTTGTGTTATGGGAGCCACTTTATGTTAATTTAGACCTTTTATAGCAATTTTTGGCTCCTTATCCCCTCCTTTTGACGCAGTAACTACTAAAATGGCAATTATAGTTTCATATATATTTTCTTCTTGTGCTGATAATTTCACGTTTTTTCTTCTTCTTGGGCATTAATAATTTCATCATTTAGTTCTTTTTTATAGAAACATTTGGCACCTCACATTGACAGTGACTTCTAAAGAGCAATGATAATTCATGTTTGTTTTTTCTTTTTCCTGGGTAGTTGTAAATTCATTAATGATTTATGAATCGGGAATTCTATGTCCTGATAGAGTTCTTTTCTGTAAATCGTCTCTAAGGGGGCCAAACCTATGGGCAAAATAAGCAGTCATTAGGCCAAATGTGTTCGAGCAATTTTCAACCTAAATTCTTCACTATTTGTAAGGACATTTTTATGTCGTACGCCGCTACACCGTTGAAGAAATTCAAGAGCACATCTACATCAACGGATCTGAATATCAAAGCGTCATGAACTTGATAAAATTTGTTTTTCTGGTAAACCGGACCGATCCGACCCCGGAGTGATCCACCATAAAAAAAAATGAACCGATTCGATGTGTATCAAAATCAGTAAACCTCGGACCGAAGCCGAACCGATGAGGTCATTTTGAAAAATGAACCGATCCGATACCGGACCAATCCGGCATCAAAATCGGACCGATCCGGTCTTGATAATCTCGATAAGATCTGCCGAGATTTTTTCCTGATTCAAGTTTTCTATAAATATACCTATTTCGAGGGTGTATTTTCTAAGACTTTCAGAGACGAATTTCAGAGTCCTAATTACTCTAGTCTTCACCTTTTTGAGTCCCAAGATTCATGTTTTGATTCACACAACTTTGCCAAACCTTTGTGAATTCGTTTGCAACCCAAGAACACAACCTTGTGTTTGTTTATACTCTTGTGGAGAAGACCGTCCTTCTTCTTCATTGCTGCCCTCCTGAAAAAGGAAAGTTTCAGCCGCCGATTATCGAACCGACACCGCGGGTATTTCTGTGTCACTGTATTTTCATTATAATCCGTGTAATTGTATCTTACAAAATTATAGTGAAAATAAAAGGTTTTGCCCCTTTGGAGGATTTTTCCTCACATGTGTGTGTTTGAATGTTCGTGCGTGTTTCATCATCTTATTCAATCACATATAGATGCATGTTTAGGACTTATTTGATAAAAACTGAGTTTAATTAAATAATATCTCTATTTGAACGCACATGCACTCTTTTCAAATTGGTATCAGAGCAGGGTACGCTAATCTATCGCGTATTCCTAATTTTTCGCAAAATTTTTCTAAGATATCAATTTTCAGGAAAATTGATTTTTGAAAATGAGTGTGTTCATAATGGAGAAATTATATAATAAAATACTAGTTTTTTACGAAACAAGCTATGCATACTGGAAAGCCAGCATGAGATCTGCATTAAAAGCCATTGATGAACGTGTCTGGATTTTGGTTGAAAGATGGTGGACACCTCCCTCCGTCACTGTTGAAAATGTGACCAATTTAAAACATGTCACCACTTGGACTGAAGAAGAATTTAAATGGTCATCCTTTAATTCTAAGGGTTTAAGTGCTATTTCTGGATCTGTCACACCTGATGAGTTCAAACGCATAATGACGTGCACCACGTCAAAAGAGGCATGGGATGTTTTACAACTCACCCATGAAGGAACTAATGCTGTGAAAGAGTCTAAACTGCAAAATTTAACAACTCAATTTGAAACCATCACCATGCATGAAACTGAATGTTTTGATAATTTTTATGCTAGGCTATCTGACATTGTTAATACTAGCTTTAATCTCGGTGAACACTTTCATAATGCTAGAGTTGTTAAAAAGATTCTTCGTTCTCTTCCTAAGCGTTTTATCCCTAAAGTCACTGTGCTAAATTCTATGGGTAATTTAAATACGCTAAAATTGGAGTAACTTGTAGGAGACTTGCAAACATATGAAATTGATATATTTCCTAAAACTGCTAAGTCTAAAGATAAGGGAATTGCACTTAATGCCCATGAGAGAAAAAGTGAGGGGTCGGTAAGAAAGAAGGGAGAGTCATCTAGAAAAAGAAAGACAGATACGTCAGATTCTGAGTGTGATTTTGACTTAGATGATTTGACCCTTTTTGCTAAAAATTTCAAGAGAATTCTCAAATTCAAGAAAAATGGTAATTTTAAAGATAAAAATAAGTTTGAGAAAAATAAGTTTGAAAAGAAAAATGAAAAAGTTTGTAAAGATCCTCCTAAGAAAGAAAGTGAGAGATGCTTTGAGTGCGACGGTAGGGGTCATTTATCTTTTGAGTGTACTATTAGGCTGAACAGAGAAAAGGGCAAAGCTGTCCTTAATGCTACCCTTAGTTATGACAGTGAGGTCGAGTCGGTGGATTTCGGAGACGAGTCACCGCATGATTGTAACTTCACCGCATTCATGGCTAGTCATGTGAGCACTTCTAGTACTCCTCATGACGATGAGGATGCTGCATCACCGGGACACCTCGACAGTGAGATCGATGTTAGTGAGGGGGAGGATGACACAAGTGAGAGCGAGAGTGATCTTCAACGCGTTTACGCCGAGCTATATTACGAGTCTTTTAAAACTAAAAAGTGTAACAAAGCGTTAGTTCTTAGGATCACCGCTTTAGAGGAAGACTTAAGAAAAGCGAGAGAGAGAGAGAGTTTACATGTATTGAGAAAGAGAGCTTGTTTAGAGAGAGAGAGCTTGTTTTGAGAAAGAAAGAGGGGACTTGACTAAACAAGTGGCTAGTCTTACGAATGAGCTCCATTCCTCCCTAGAGTCTCAGAAGAAACTTGAAGCCATTGTTGCCCAGCTTACTAATGACCTTGAGAGAGCACGGGAAGTCAAGGTACAAATCGATGACAGATCCGGGAATATGGGAAAGATGCTCCTCGGTCCCGCTTTAGGTTTTGGTGATAGGCAGGGAGGTTTTGATGGTGCCTCCACGTCCCAAATTGCACCTGGACCAATTCCTGAGTTTACTACGACTCCATATGGCAATCATAAAAAACCAAGAAGGAGAGTTTGACCAAGAAAAGCAAACCAAGGTTCACCTAAGACTGTGTTCTTTTGTACATATTGCAAAAGAAAAGGCCACCTGAGGGAGTTTTGCTATAGTTTGAATCGGACACGACGTACTACTGCTTCACCACGTCATACTGATGAGTTTATCAGTCTGAGAGAGCGTGTTGAGTTTTTAGCTGCCACATCATAGAGTTTGATGAAGGAATTTCGACGGATGTCTGTGCCGTCAGTGATGCTTCTCACATCCCGGCTAAAACCAACAACAACAAGGGTAAACAAAAGTTTACCACTTTTTGGGTGCCTAAGAAAGATAAGAAAGCCCTTGTTGTCCTTGTCGCTCTCAAAGCTCATAATACCTCATAGTGGTATTTTGATAGTGGGTGCTCCAGACACATGACAGGTGATGCCTCATTTTTTACCTACCTTGAGGATTATAAGGATGGTAGGGTCACCTTTGGAGATGGGAGCAAGTCTAGCATTGTAGGACGAGGTACAGTAGAGTTACCAGGATTTCCTAAGCTAGAGAATGTTTTGTACGTAAAAGGTTTGAAAGCAAACCTTCTCAGCATTAGCCAGCTGTGCGACGATGACTTTGCAGTAAAGTTTGACCGGGACGCATGTAATGTCTACAATCAAGCCGGTAAACTTTTAGTGCAAGGGGTGAGAACCAAGGATAATTGCTATGGGACTGTGCCCACTTCCTCACTTGTCTGCAACAGCGCCACGATCACTCCTATGAATTTGTGGCACCAACGTCTAGGTCACGTGAATGTTAGAGACTTGACTCGTTTAGCCAAAAAGGACCTAGTACGTGGCTTACCATCACATGGAAAGTCAACTTCCACGGTTTGTGGACCCTGTCAGTTGGGAAAGCAAATTCGTAGCCCCCCATAGAAAGTTGCATTCCATTACCACCTCCCGAGTACTTGAGCTTATTCACATGGATCTTATGGGTCCTACTCGTACTGAGAGTCTGGGTTGTAAGAGGTATATCCTTGTGATGGTCGACGATTTCTCCATATACTCGATTGTACGTCTTCTGAGGGAGAAATCTGATGTTGTAGATTTTTTAACGACCAAGTGCCGCGTCCTACAAAATCAACACGGAGTCACTATTAATAGGATCCATAGTGACAACGACACAGAATTTAAGGAAGCAAAAGTAGATCTCTACTATGATAGCCTTGGGATCAAACATGAGTTTTCTGCTGTGAAGCCTCCTCAACAAAATGGGATTGTTGAGAGAAAGAATTGGATGATTCAGGAAATGGCTAGATCTATGCCTTTAGGTCGTAATGTTTCTAGGAGATTTTGGGCAGAGGCAGTGTCTAATGCATGCCACACGGTGAATAGGGTTTACCTTCGTCCACACACACTTAAGACGCCTTATGAATTGTGGACTGGAAAGAAACCCAACCTTGCATATTTTCGTGTTTTTGAGAGCAAATGCTACATCCTACGGGATCGAGATCAATTAGGAAAGTTTGACTCCCGGAGCGACGAGGGAATCTTGCTAGGATATTCATCAAATAGTAGAGCGTACCGGATTTTTAACCTGAAGAGCTCTAAGGTTATGGAATCAATAAACGTCACCGTGCAAGATGACGAACCTCCGACGGCTATTGATCCTAACCTTCAGTGTGAGGATGAGGAATTCTCTGGCAGTGACTTACTTGTCTTTCACCCATACTCTGTGGACCCTATTCATGTTCTAGGAGACACTCCTGCTTGGGTTCACAAGAGTCATGATCCTTCTGCCATTGTTGGCAATCCCACTCTTGGGGTCAAGACTCGTGCTCAGCCAGAGAACGTCGTTAGCCACTTTTGCTACACTTCTAAAGTCGAGCCCAAGAATAACAAAGAAACACTCAAGGATGAACATTGGATATCTGCTATGCAGGATGAGTTGCTTCAGTTCAAAAAGAACAATGTCTGGGAACTAGTCCCCCAACCTAGTGAGACTAATGTGATAGGTACTAGGTGGATTTTCAAGAATAAAATGGATGAAAATGGTACCATAATCAGAAACAAGGCTAGGTTGGTCGCTCAAGGCTACACACAGATAGAGGGTGTAGACTTTGGGGAGACATTTGCTCCTGTTGCGAGGCTTGAGTCCGTCTGCTTACTACTCGCCATCGCATGTCATCTGCGGTTTAAGTTATATCAGATGGATGTCAAGAGTGCCTTCCTGAATGGCATTCTTCAGGAGGAGGTTTACGTGGAACAACCAAAGGGGTTTGAAGACCCTAAGCACCCGGAGCATGTCTATTATCTGAGGAAAGCCTTGTATGGTTTGAAGCAAGCTCCCCGTGCTTGGTATGAGAGGTTTACTTCCTATCTCTTAGCCCGTGGCTTCAAGAGAGAGGGAGTTGATATGACGTTGTTCGTCAGGAGAGATGACGGTGCTATTTTGGTTGCCCAGGTCTATGTGGACGACATAGTCTTTGGATCCACATGCTCCCAGCATGCTCACCACTTTGAGAAAGAGATGAAAAGTGAGTTTGAGATGAGCATGGTAGGTGAGCTTACATTCTTCCTTGGTCTCCAGGTTCGTCAGCCAGAGGATGGGATGTTCATCTCCCAATCCAAGTATGCTAGAGACCTAGTGAAGAAATTTGGTTTAGACTCCGCTAAGCATGCACGTATACCTATGAGTACTTCTATCAAGCTTGGTAAGAACACTTCAGGTAAGGACGTAGAGCAAACCTTATATCGGAGTATGATAGGTAGTCTTCTCTACTTAACTGCCAGTCATCCCGATATAGCCTTTAGTGTTGGAGTCTGTGCGCGATATCAGGCGTCTCCGAAAGAGTCACACTTACTCGCTCTAAAACGTATTATCAAATACGTGAGTGGGACTCTCTCATACGATATTTGGTATTCCTTTGATACCGATGACCATTTGTCCGCCTATTCGGATGTCGATTGGCCCGGGAATGCAAATGGTTGTAGGAGCACTTCTGGTGGAGGTTTCTATTTTGGTTCTGCTCTTGTCTCTTGGTTGAGCAAGAAGCAAAACTCCATCTCTTTGTCCACTGCGGAGGCTGAGTACATCGCCGCCAGGAGTTGTTGCACGCAACTCTTGTGGATGAAGCAAATGTTGGAGGGTTATGGGATTTTACAGGACACCATGATCATTTTTTGTGATAACACGAGCGCGATTCACATATCCCGCAATCCCGTCCAACATTCGCGCACAAAACACATCAGGTTACGTGAGCAGTTCATACGTCATTTAGTTGAGGAAAAGGTCGTATCCCCGAGTTTCGTTCCCACCGACCGTCAGTTAGCCAATATTTTCATGAAACTTTTAGATGCCCTTAGATTTGAGAGTCTTTGGGGATTTGCACAGTTGACTGAGGGGTTGGTCCATGTCTAGCATAGGATGCATTGTCATCGTTATATCATCTGATTCATATTGCTAGCTTGTATCTTTAGTAGTTTTATTTTATTTTATTTATTTTTTTTAAATCCAAAAAGATTTTCTTTTTATAAAATTTTTAGAAAAGCACAAAAAGATATTTGTATTTTATTTGCACCTTTTATGGATGAGCATTTAAGATAGCCAAGTCACAACTTCATTCCATATATCCCTGTGACTGTTTGATAGAGATTTGAGACGCTACATCATTTCATCCATGTGCTTTACATTGTTTGGAGTCTTTGAGATGTGATTAGTGATATCTTTTTACATGTTTGACTCCTATCTCCTTTATTGCACACATGCACGACTTTATTTGATTATTGCACTTGTCTATCACATATTGGCTTGAGTATTTCCATCCTAATTATGTCTATACAACGTACAATATGCGATAAAACTTGACAAGATTGGAATGTATGTAAAAACCGTTTGGCGAGACTGTGTGTTTATTTGAAAACGGGAAAGCGCTGCGAAAGGTTTATTAAGCCTTTGCGATTTCTAAGCCACCGTTAAAAAGGACCTAAAAAATTAAGGTATTTTATTATCCGAGGTCCAAAGAGGTTAAAAGAGCCCAACAAAATCTATAGGCAATAAAAAAAAAGAGCAATTCATGTCAAATATGGGCCACTAGGTTTCATCATCAATTCTCCAAAGTTTGAGAATTTAGATTACCTTTATTCAAAATATAAATCTGAGGGAGTTTGGTTGGAGAATTTAACCGGGTTTGCATTTCCTTGAAAGTCCTGAAAAAGCATGAAATCGTTTTGGACGTTATTGGTGTGGAAATCTCTTTGAGCTTTGATTTATTGATTTGATTAAGTCAATGTCTCGTACAATTTTTTTACACCAAAGGAAGCATTTGAGTTCATTCGTTAGGAGTATCCAATATTCATCGTGCACATATGTCATGTTTGTATGCATTGATTTTCCTATCGAATTTGATCACACCCCTACATTTACGCTATCATCGACTTGATTGTTTTGTGTTCGTTCATGGTGTGACTTTTTTACTTTATCTGAAATTTTTTCAAAAAGTCAAAAATAGCGGCTTATTACCTTGTGACAGTCTCCATGTGCCTCTATTTCTGCTTCTCATATCTGTCTATTTGGGAACATCATAAAAAGGAGGAGAAAGAATTATCATATTATGGGGGAGTTTTGAGTTTGAGGATCTATTGGTATCTATGTTTAGCTTATTTCAAACTCGATATGTCACGTGGTATTTACCTTTTTCTCATGTGTGTAAGTACAAAGATTGATAATCATATATTTCACACCCTGATGAGAAAAGCTTTAAGAAGTTTTAAAGATTTGAAGAGCAAACGATGAAGACTTATTCATTTGTATCTTTCCAGTTTTGTGTTCATGGAAGGGTAGATTTGTATAGGCAATTTGACATTTGATAATTCGGACTTTTTTTTATGTTTGTACCGGCATAGACATAGGGGGAGATTTGTAAGGACATTTTTATGTCGTACGTCGCTACACCGTTGAAGAAATTCAAGAGCACATCTACATCAATGGATCCGAATATCAAAGCATCATGAACTTGGTAAAGTTTATTTTTTTGGTAAATCGGACCTATCCGGCCCTATTTAAAACGAACCGATCCAACCCCGGACCGATCCGCCATAAAAAAAATGAACCGATCCGATGTGTATCAAAACCAGTAAACCCCGGATCGAAGCCGAACTGATGAGGTCATTTTGAAAAACGAACCGATCCGATACCGGACCAATCCGGCATCAAAATCGGACCGATCCGGTCTTGATAATCTCGATAAGATCTGCCGAGATTTTTTCCTGATTCAAGTTTTCTATAAATATACCTATTTCGAGGGTGTATTTTCTAAGACTTTCAGAGACGAATTTCAGAGTCCTAATTATTCTAGTCTTCACCTTTTTGAGTCCCAAGATTCATGTTTTGATTCACACAACTTTGCCAAACCTTTGTGAATTCGTTTGCAACCCAAGAACACAACCTTGTGTTTGTTTATACTCTTGTGGAGAAGACCGTCCTTCTTCTTCATTGCTGCCCTCCTGGAAAGGAAAAGTTCCAGCCGTCGATTACAGAACCGACACCCGCAGGTATTTCTGTGTCACTGTATTTTCATTGTAATCCGTGTAATTGTATCTTACAAAATTATAGTGAAAATAAAAGGTTTTGCCCCTTTGGGGGATTTTTCCTCACATGTGTGTGTTTGAATGTTCGTGCATGTTTCATCATCTTATTCAATCACATATAGATGCATGTTTAGGACTTATTTGATAAAAACTGAGTTTAATTAAATAATATCTCTATTTGAACGCACGCGCACTCTTTTCACTATTTTGCCTGAATCTCTGGATATTTCGAGTTGGGTTGTATTCTTGCTGCCTCAATGTTTTCCATTCATTTTTCTTTTGAATTTTTTGCACTAGGGTGGCGTTTGTTGGAAACCTGCACCCTATTTTTTTCCTTTGTTATTTCTCTTTTTAGTGGTGACCCATCAAAAGAATACAACCCAAGAGCGTTTTTATTAGACTAAACTTAAACTCAACTTAACTCAATAAATCCTTTTTCCACTTATTTAGGAACGACTAATTTGACATAGAACACACTCTACTTCCATTCTTTTAATTTTTTTTTTAATTTATCCATTAAAAAAAAAATTATATTAGCATTATGAGAGGAAAAAAAAATATTTGGTGGTGAGAGTGACCATCCCTTGCTACTTTTTGATTGACGTTCCTGAAAACTCTTGGTGACGCTCATAAGAGAAAGCGCTCAAGAATCATCTCGGTGACTTTTGTTAGCTAATGTGGGTACGCGTGAATTTTATACATCCCATTATGCCATGATGTGTATCAATAATATTTCATTAAAAATTCTCGTCAATTTCCTTGGCCTATGTGCTTTCACGAATCTTAACCTCTTTTATTAGTAATGTGGGAGCCCATTTAGCACAGTTCGTGAGGGTAGCCGACTAGCCTAGATGGATTAAATGCTATCCGGTCCAAATCATGGCTTAATTCTCACACGAGCATTTTAGTTGTATAAGAACACTTACGGACATAGTCAAATCAGGTACCAATAATCTCGAAAGAGATATTCAGGTACCTCTCGGCATATCCACGTATTATTTTGAGTTCCTTAAACAATTCAAACTCTATGATGACATATTTATAAATTGTACATCCTGATCCGGGGTAAAGGGATAGTAAGTTGAGACTTCGAGAGACACTTAATAAGAATAGTAACCTCTATGTGGACGTAGGCAAGTTGTCGAACCATGTATATCGTTGTGTTGTGATCTTTACTTTCTGTCTTTGTGATTATTTTCATGGATTCCTTTATTGTGATATTTTTTGTACTCACTTGGCGTCGTCTGTGGGAAACAATTTCTATTCCTACGAAAACACTCATCAACAACCTTCCTTAAGCCGACGATGTGCAAGAAAACCCTATTCCTCTTAGGATCAGGTCTGAGATTATCCAGCATACGAACTCCAGGCTCCGTCAGGACAGACAACCCTTTGAATAAAGCCATGGCCCACCTTGGTTTACCTAGATTACTTGGCTGGTTAACGCTTATGAAGTCAAACTTCATGAATAATAGGAGGTTGCATGCCTCCAAGCAGAAGAAAATGCTCGCCTATAAAGGCGACTCTAAAGAATGGAGAGAGACATCTAAAGGACTACTAGAAAACGTTGTACTAGGACTCCTAGTCCTCAGGCGAGCAACACTCACAGCCGAGGGAGGAGCTCTAGGCGTTACTAGGAGAGAAATGAATGTGACAGGTCAGAGCGTGGGCGGTCAGATCGTGGCCAGCCAGAAAAGCACCACAAGAGCAATGACCGATAAAATGAAAACATAAGGATTATGGTCCGAAGGGAGATGGACCAACATCCAGTCCAACGTGGAGCCAGATTCACTAGATACCTAGCCTGGAGAGCTCTCAACACTCAGATAAAGTCTCCTTTTTCAAGGGTAGTCGAGGAGGAGGAGCCCCCGAAGAAGTTCACTGTCCCTAGGTTCAAGGTCTACGATGAGAAAACAAATCCTATAGACCATGTTAGGCAATATCGATAAGCAATGACCTTATGGAGCCACAATAACGCACTCATGTGCAGGATTTTCCCTTCTAGCCTACATGATGTGGCACATAAGTGGTTTGAGAGGCTGCCTCACAAGTCGATCAGAAATTTTGCAGCTCCGGCGGAGGCCTTCATGACGTCATTTATAACCAGCAGTTCTCATCCCAAGCGGATGGATGCACTTCTCACGATGAAGAAGAGGCCACAAGAGAACCTCCGAGACTATGCTAAAAGGTATTGGGAAGTTTTTAATGAGATCGAGGATTGCTCGGAGCAGGTTTTCATAGCATCCTTGAAAATCGGTCTGCTGAGCACCTTTTTGCTATATTAGTCCCTTACTAAGAAGCAGCGCCCGTATCGAGAAGTACGCGAAAGTAGAAGATGTGGTCCATCCTATGTAGGGGACAATAGTCGAGCAAAGGCGAGCAAGGGAACATAGAATAACGATACCCAAAAAAAGAAAAACAAGAATGGGGGAAAGAATGTCTCCAAGAATGGAAATAAGGGCGATCTCTCAAAGGTGTTCCAGACTGTTAACACGGTTTTCAAGGAATCCATTTACAAAATTCTGAGCAAAATCAAAGACGAGCCATTTATTAAATGGCCCAAAAAGATGGTCGGCGACCCGACCAAGAGAAACAACGCACTCAGATGTGCATTCTATAAGGAGGGAGGCTATAGAACCGAGAATTGCAAGGCTCTGAAGTCACATCTAGAGGAGTTAGCCCAAACAGGGCATCTCAATGAGTACATCGAGAAAAAAGTTGAGAAGGTCGCAACCAAAAATCGGATAACGTCCTCGACGAGGATACATGGCATGAGTTCGCAGTCATCCATGGGGTATTAGACCTCAAACAAATCCAAGAGAACGTCGTTCGAATATATCTCAAGAAGGTCACTATCGTTATGGAGGCTTTTCATATCGACCCTGCCAAAACACAAGTTGGTAAACGCCGTCAACCAGAGGACGTCAACTACACCAAGCATATCATGTTTATCAAGGAAAATTTGATCGATGTGAGAACCCCACATCACGATGCACTCGTGATCACACTCAGAATAACCAATTGGGATGTTGATAAGCTGCTTGTAGATCAGGGGAGTTCATCAGAAGTGATGTACATAGAGTTGTTCCATAAACTGAAACTGAACATCGCTGACCTCAAAGAGGCCACAATACCACTGGTTGTCTTTGCAGGAAGGATCATGATGCCACTGGGGAAGATCATTCTCCCAGTTAAAGCAGAAAATATATCAAAACTCGTCGAGTTTTTAGTAGTGGACATCGAGTCCGTATCACACCATTTTGGATAGGGGTTGACTCCATGCCATGAGGGTTGTACCCTCCACGTACCACCAGAATTTTAAGTGTGTTACTGATCGAGGCGTGGTCAAAATTCGTGGCGACCAGGCCACAACCAGGAAGTGCTTTATTATATCTATTCTCACGAAGAAAGAAAAAAAGGAGGAAACCAGGGTCCACCTCGTCGATAGGGTCGTTGAAAACTTGGAAGAAGTTGTAGACGATAACAACTTTCCCAAAATGAAATTTCTGATCGGAACTACTCTCGTCGATCAAGATAAAAAAGAGTTTGTTGCATTTCTTAAGAGCAATCTGGACATTTTTACTTGGTAACCATTCGAATTACCAGGGATTGATCCCAGTATAGCCTTCCACTACCTGCACATCGATCCAACATTTAAACCGATCACTCAAAAGGCTTGCCGAATAACCCCCGAGAAGGCTAAGGCAGTAGAGAGTGAAGTAAGGAAGCTACTGGATGCAAGATCCATCAGGGAGGTTAAATTCCCTAAATGGTTGTCTAAACCAGTGGTAGTACCCAAGAGCAATGGAAAGTGGAGGGGCTATATCGATTTTAATGACCTCAACAGGGCATGCCCCAAAGATAACTTCCCTCTCCCAAAAACAGACCAGTTGGTCAACGCTACAGGGTCACACGAATGGAAGAGCCTCCTAGATGCCTACTCTGGCTACCATAAAATTCCCTTATTCGCGCCCGTCCAGGACAAGACCTTTTTCATAATCCCCATCGGGTTATACCATTACAAGGTTATGCCGTTTGGCCTCAAGAACGCAGGGGTAACTTATCAAAGGTTGGTCATGAGGATGCTCAACAAACAGAAGGGAGAAATGATGGAGGTATATATCGACGATATGCTAGTAAAAGCAAGCACAAAGGAGACCACCTTACGGACTTAGCCAGAACCTTCGAGATCCTCAGGAAGTATTAAATGAAGCTTAATGCAAGTAAGTGCTCATTCGATGTCCAGTCAAGCAAGTTCTTAGACTATCTAGTCAATAAAAGGATAATTGAGGCCAATCCAGATCAGATTGACGCTATCACTAGAGTCCAGCCTCCTCAGACTTTGAGAGAGGTTAGCTCACTAAAATTTTCATCGCTTCATCTCCAAGTCTTCGGAATGCTGCCGACTATTCTTCCAGTTGCTGAAGAAGGACAAGGCCTCACGTGGACCGATGATTGTTCGCAAACTCTGGAAGAGATCAAATCCTACCTCAGCAAGCCACCCCTGATGGTAATTCCAAATGATGGAGACCTACTGTACCTTTACCTGGCAGTATCAGACCACGATGTAAGCTCCGCCCTAGTGTGTGAAAAGGAAAGAGGACAACACACGGTTTATTACGCCAAAAAGACACTCTTATATACAAAACAACGATACCTGCCTCTGAAAAAGCTCGTCTATGCGCTGGTGGTTGCCTCAAGGATGTTGAATCATTACTTCGAGTCCCATTTAATAATCATAATCACTTCTTACCCCCTCAAAGTCGTTATGCGGAAGGCCCCGACCTCTCCAAGTGACTCTCAAAGTGGTTGGTGGAACTTGAGAGATTTTATATCCATTTCCATCCCAGAACAGCGATTCAGGGATATGTCTTAAGAGATTTTATCACTGAGTTTACAATTGACTCTGACCTAAGGACGAATATCCAAATAGAGTTCCTCGCATAACCAAGAATTGACTATACAATCATAGCCGAGCAAGTCCTCGTAGATAAGGCCACCCTCAATTGGATGGATCCTATCATTAGTTACCTACGGAGCCACATATTGCCATATGACAAGAGGTCGGCCCATCAGTTTAGGGTCAAAGTTGCTCGTTTTTACCTTGCCCCTAGAGGGAAGCTTTACAAGAAGTCATTTATAGGCCCCTACATCCAATGCGTTCATCCACAAGACGTCAAGCAAGTTCTTAGTAATCTCCATGAAGGCATTTGTGGGAGTCACACAGGTGGGAGATCGTTGGCCTTTTGAGCGATCAAGGAAGGATACTGGTGGCCTCATATGCAAAGGGACATAGGTGCCTACGCTTGTAAGTGCAAAAAGTGTCAAAAGCACTCCCCCATGGTCCACCAACCTACTAGCAACCTAAAATCCTTGACCAACCCATGACCCTTTGCTCAATGGGGATTAAACATAGTGGGACCACTACTTGCCACCTCTGGGTATCGTAAGTACTTATTGGTCGGTACAGACTACTTCACCAAATGGGTAGAGGCAGAACCATTGGCAAATATTTGAGATTCTGATATGACAAGGTTCATCTGGAGGAATATTATAACACACTTTGGGCTACCAAGAACTGTCATCAGTGACAACGGTACGTAATTTGAAAGTGGCTTCTTTCAAGGGTTTTTTCATGAGCATGGTATCAAGCATCACTTCAGTTCTGTGGCGTATCCTCAAAGCAATGGGCAGGCAAAAACTTTCAACAAAACCATGATCGACGGGCTGAGAAAATGACTGGAAAGAGCCAAAGGTGTCTGGGTAGATGAACTCCCTCATGTTCAGTGGGCTTACCGTAACACCCCCAGAAGGCTAACTGGGGAAACACCCTTTGCTCTCACTTATGGAATGGAAGCTATCATCCCTTTGGAAGCAGGTCTCCCTACTATGAGCACTACTCTAGTCGGCCAAGGCCTTAATGATGACGTATTACGCACTGAACTTGACCTCGCAAACAAGTGAAGAGAGCTGGTCTGAATCAAGTTGGCCTCCTACTAATGGAAACTGGCAAAGTAATACAACAAGAATATAAAATCGAGGAAGTTTCTGATAGGGGACTATGTCCCGAGGAAATTTCTCAACAGTGTTGTAAAACCATCCGACGATAAACTGGGACCAAACTGAGAAGGGCCCTTCAGGGTAATCAGAGATGACCTTCAAGGAGCATATCACTTGGAAACGCTGGAGGGCAGGGAGATACCAAGAGCATGGAAAGAATCTAATCTCAAGAAGTTTTACTTTTAAAACTTCCTTACCTTTTATTAGCACATTTTGTTTAAGCAAATTTTCATTTTCAAAACTTATTTTGCTTGTTAGACAATATTTAATGAATAAAGGCCGAAGTGGCCCCTTAACTTTCATATTTTGCATTGGCTACTTAATTCTTCTCGGTTACATAAATGCGTACCTTTTCCAAACGATATCTCCTTTGTGCATGTCTAAACTCCTAAGATTACATCAAGATACTCAACTTGTTTTCAATCACTTAACATGCCGAGCAGGGTTCGTAGCAATTATAACAAGTTAATAGATGCATTTCAATTCTACATCCCTCAAGTATTTATTACAAACACAGAGGACCTCATGGGTTACCTCAATAACAGGAAAAGCATTACAAGGGATCCTTAGGCAGAAAAGCCAACTTAGGTTGGTTGCCAACTTCGTTGGTCGCAAAAACCTGCTCATCTGGATGCCCAATTTCCAGGTTCATTCTCGTCATCATCTTACTTAGGCCTAAGAAAGTGTGAGGACAAACCTAAAAGGTAAAGTAAATGGAATGACACTGAAAAGGCATGTTGGACAGGGAGAATGTTCAAGCAAAAAGCAACCTATGGCTAACATCAGCGGAAAAGCTCAAAATGATAGAACCAAAAATAACAAGAAACCCAAGGTAGTGGATTGAATATCACACAAGTGAATCAATATCCTTTGGTGTGCAAAGCGTGCATATTTAGTCAGCTTAGGCTCAAAACATCAAAAAATGATAAATGGAACTTTTTCATTAATTATAACAAGAAGTTGCATTTACAGCAAGGAAAAAAAATATACAAAACATTTAAGACGTCTTAGGGTGGCGGCCAAGGTACTCAGCAACAGCTGCTCTTTGACCATCATCTGGTTTAGGAGCTAGCACTTCCACATCACGATCCAAGATATACTCCAGGAGGTGGAGTGGAACGACATCCGCTAGAATCCACTGGTCATCCTTCGAGAAAGGATTATGACAGTAAGCAGGACACTCAGTTTTGTACTTATACCACAACATATAATCCTTCGGAGTTTTAACCTCCTTTAGAGCACTCAGCCATCCGTGGGATAAGGTTAAGTCTTAGGCTTCCTTAAGCTTTACTGGGGCATCTGCCCAGTCTTCATTATAGCCTTCCGACTAGGCTTCCCGAGGACCTATCTTAAATGCGTTCCTCAGTTTTTTGACACGCTCCTTGAGCCTAGCAACATTAAACTTCAGCTTAGCTACCTCCCTCCTCAGAGCATCTTTATTGGCCTAAAAGACTTCGGACACCTGGCTAACCTCAGTGTTCTCTAGAAGTTTGGCCTTCAAATCATTCACGTCCTCTGAGACATAATCCCTTATCTCCTCCATCTCTTGGAGGTCGTCTTTTCGCTTGGCGATCAGTTCAGATTAGTCCTTGTATTGTTGATTTCTTGTCCTAAAAATTTTACAGATCTTTACAAAGTATTTGCGAGCCTTCAAACTGATGTTCAGACCAAGGATCTGCCTTAGACGGGATCCATCCGGGATATTTTCAGTGGTCTACAGTCATCAAAATAAGTAAAAGTCAGTAAACATGAAAAAATGCAGCAGTGGATATAAAACAAGAATATTTTTCATTCACTTCACAAAAAGGGTGGCCTAAGACAATACAAGGGGATCTAAAGGAGAGGTACAGATTGTCAAAAGCAAAAACTTTTGTAAGGAGAGAAAATAAACTCTTAGTCTACAAGTCCTGCTTTGTCACCTGTTATCCTCCACCACGACTTCCCCTTATCGACAGCTCCAGATCTTTGGCCATCATTGGTTGCACCCTCAGCAGGGACAATTTCCTTGTCAGCTGGCCGACCAACGTCACATTCTTCTTCTTCTTCTTCATACGGATCAGGTCCAGGAGAGTGAAGATTAAAAAGATCGAATTCAACAGAAATTCCAATTGCCTTTAGGGCCTGGTCCTAACCTTTCTTGAGGCAACCTTGCAACCATAGGTGAGTTTCCCCTCTGCATCATCATAGGTTTTGTTGAAGCCCTCACGGTAGCTGGTGTCCTTCTCCTGATGAAGATCACCCTCCATCTTGGTGATCTTAGCCGACTAGATCTGATTCTCCGTGACGAGCTTATTCTTCTCGGCAACCACTTTCTTTTGGGACCCGTCTAGTTCATCAAAGGCCTTGGATATTTTTTCTTTCTCTTGCACCCAGGTCGGCGAGCTTAAGCGAAGGCTTTCTTCTCAGCCATCGGAGCATCTTGCAACTCCTGCTCCTTCCTAGACTTGTCATCTTGGTCGTCCAAAAGAGTCGTAAAATCAGATGATAACTTCACAAAGGAAAGTAAAACCATAAGGTAGCATGAGGAAAGGGAAAACAGGAGAAAAAAAAAGTAATCTGAGCATAAAGGCTTACCAAGGCCATCCCCGACCAATCTTTAGGGCAAGCTGGGACGATCCCATCCTTAAAGAGCGCTCGCAGTCAGTAGAGATCACTTCCCTCCTCAGCAATTCAGGGGCCAGGTGGGGGGCATCACCCACACTAACCCCCTTAGTAGCAGTCACAGGATCCAACCTTCTCTTGTCCTCCCTCCTCTCTTCATCCTTATTTTTTTACTCTTCCCTCTCTCTCTCTCTCTCTCTCTCTCTCTTCCTCTCTTCAATTTCCTTCCCCTTCTCCTTCTCTTTCCCCCTTCCAAATGGGCTAGAACCAGTAGCCCTAGGGGATCTGGTACCAGATGTCTTCAAAGACTTTAAATTGTCAGAAAGGATGGCTTAATCTTCATCATCATTAACAGGATGCTTTACCTTCCTCCTCTTTAATATAGGGGCCATATATTCTTCTTCTTCTTCTTCTTCTTCTTCTTCTTCTTCTTCTTCTTCTTCTTCTTCTTCTTCTTCTTCTTCTTCTTCTTCTTCTTCTTCTTCTTCTTCTTCTCCCCCTAGTTCCCTTTCTCTATCTTCCTCCTCTTTAAAACTTTCTCCATCCTCCTCTATCACTCTGGGATCAGAGGAGCCTAACTTATGAGCTTTTAAAGTTGGAACCCTATCAACCGAGCAAGCAATAAAGCTTGTGTCTGTATTCTTGTAATCCAACAGAAAGGCTGTCAACCTCGGATGCTCACTGTCTGTCAACCTTTTACTAATGCTCCAAGCCTTCACGAGCTCATCAGCATCAATCTCATAGATATCAGGTTCCCGATTTTTGGCGCAAACTGCAAAAACAAGGGTGGAAGACTATCAGCCAAAGGAATAGGGGCAAAACAATAAGAAATCAATAGGCAAGAATGAAAAGAAAAGAAAAAGCGACCTATTTTGGCCTCTCAATAATAAAAAATCACAGGGCCTCGTTATCTCTCGCCCTTAGGAGTAGGAGGGCGCTTCCAGTTCCTAGCAATGAACCCATGTTCCCAATAATCCTTATGGGAATCCAGAAAATTTACCACCAAAACTCGCTCAGCCTTTCTGGTTTTTAAATACAACATTCCTTCCTTGGTCTGCAACCACACGTAGCAGTAGCATATTTCAGCAAGACCTAATTTTATTCCATAAAGGGTATTTATTCTATGGACTCCATTTAGTATTTTCCAAACATTGGGGGCACACTGGGCAGGCACAGTGTTAAAATACTTAAAGAATTTAAGAAACAATTTTATTTGAGGGGAATGTTAAACCCCCTTGAGTTACGAGGAAGGTGTGAATCTAGTGCCCCCACTCAACGTTATGAATATTGGGGTACAATCGATGATCACCCAGTCAGGGATATTATACTGGTGCCTAAATTCATCTACTAACTTATTATCTAACGTCTCCATGATTGTATAAACAAGAATGAGAAACCCTAGCTACAGTAATAAGCTAATGCAAAGAAGAATAACTAAAAAGGCGAAGACTAGAACTTTCAAGTTATGCCGAAGCCTTGGGAAAGCATAGAAGAAGAAGAAGGACCCTGACTTTTGAAGAAGAAAATGAGAAGAGAAGCTTAGAGACAAAGAATGCGCAAGAACGACCAAGATTTGTTAACTGACGGTTGAGTGTGCACACAACCTGGTCTCTAGAACCTCTAATGATGGGTCCCATTTTCCCAGGAAGATTTTGGCGCTTCAATCTCCCTTTGGGACGAGTGTACCCCCTTCAACTCTTACAATTACAAAAATGCCATGCCGATTTTGGAAGCTGTTTTAGGCCTTGGGCCTTCGACTTGATTAAAATCTACTGGCCCACAACTGTTAGCCCAAAGATTTTAGTGGCAATTGTGGAAGCCCATTTAGTATAGTTCGTGAGAGTAGCCGACCAACTCAGATGGATTAACATACTGCCCAACCCGAATCATGACTTAATTCCCACACGAGTATTTTAGTTATATAAGAACACTTACGGATATAGTAAAATCAAGTACCAACAATCGCGAGAGAGATTCAGGTCCCTCTCGGCATATCCACGTGTTAAATAACTCAAATTCTATGATGACATATCTATAAATTGTACACCCTAACCCGGGGCAAAGGAATTGTAAGTTAAGACTTCGAGAGACACTTAATAAGAACAGTAACCGCTCTGTGGACGTAGGCAAGTTGTTGAACCACGTATATTATTGTGTTGTGATATTCAATTTGTGCCTTTGTGATTATTTTCGTGGATTCCTATATTGTGATATTTTCTGTACTCACAAATAAATATGACTTATTATGGTAAGCTACAGGTTGTAAAATGAATCAAGCTAATCGAGCTCGTTTCATGTTTGTTGAAATAAAAACTCGTTCAAGTTCGGTTCGTAAAATAAACGAACCAAGATTAAACTATTTTCATGTTCGATACTTTATTGAGCTTGACTCAAATTTGACTCGATCATCAATAATCGTAGTAACATAATATAAAAATATCAAGGTACTTTGAGCTCGGCTCGTGTTCGTTCGTATGAAAACTTGTTAGATTGTACGCTTCGATACCATTTTGAAAAGCCTATCTCGTTTGTTCAATTAATTAACTTGAGTTAATTAATTAGTTCCCAATTTAGTTTGTTCATAAACTCACAAATACCGGTATTAATTGAATTGTAAAAATAATGAACTAAATTAACTAAACAACTAGATTAACTAAACAATAATTTAGTTAAAATTAATCAGTTAAATTATTCCTAAGTTTAATAATGCTAAAATTGTGGAAAACTGATATCTTAGTAAAATAATGTGTGAAAATAATTTTCATGATTTTTTTCATAATTAAAAAGAATTATTTGGTATGTTTAATTGAATTAATAAATATTTTAATGATTTGAAATCATTTAGAAAATTACATTTAAATTATTTTAATTCATAAGGGCATGTTTGTTGTGTGTTTGTTATTAGTCTGCAATATTAATCTCCTGTTACAATCGTCGGATTGCTGTGATCGAAGATTGAAATTGGGTTTTAGGGTTTCACATGGATTGCAAATCGTAAGAGCAAGATTTATAATGTTCATTATGTTTTTATGTTTGGCTTATTCCGTTATACCCGCTTCACCATCATGTCTATTTTCAAGACTTTAAGTGAGGACAAGTAAGTGATAGCATGCAATAATCGAAGATCAATCGTCACTACATATTGAAGAAGGTATATAAGGTTATGTGTAATCTTTTCGTTCAAGGGTATTTATAAAAGAGTTTGAAAACTTAAAATGTTTTTTAAATATTTTTTGAAAAATTTGCAAAATCTTTAGAACAACATTGGATATCGTTTGAATGAGTTCCTATATCCCGTTAGAACAACTTCAAACTTTGTTCAAACGAGATTTATTTTCACAAATTTTGGCTGGTATTGGAATCTCGTTGGATCAGTCATTTGATGCATGTTCTAACGAGAAAGGATGCTTCGTTCGAATGACTGCGCGAAAAATTATTTTTTACCTGATTTCAAATGCAATTTTTAATGTCTATCTTTTGGAGATTTTTCTCCCTATATATAGAGATGTGGACCTGCATTTCACATTATTGACGCGTAGATAAATGATGAGGATGAGATTGAAGATGAAGATAAACATGCACATCAAATATATAAGAGACAAAGGTTTTTAAAGTGGTTCGGCTATGAATAAAGCCTACGTCCACTGTTATTTTATTCCCAGGGGTGTACAATAGCACAATATGGTGTAGAGAGAGAAAGAGGTGTGTATCTTGTGTATGGTGTCTCTTAGTTGTCCGTCCCTCCTTTTGGCTAGAGATACCATGTCTTTATACATTCAAATATTTATATCTATGTACAATGAATATAACTGTTGGCCTTCTATGGTGGTTGGTCTTCCTTGAGTTGTTTGGTATGCTATGTGTTGGTTGGTATGCCGACCAACTCTCCTCGAGTACCGACTAACTCTCCTCGGGTGCCGAACAAGTATAAATATTGCCACGTAGGATAATATGTGTCCTTTTCTGATTGGTCCTCGTAGATGGAGAATTTTTGCGTCAACAGAAGCCCCCAATGTTCCATGCTTGATGGTTCACTGAAAGGATGGAGTATTTATTCTGCAGTGTTGCTCGGTGCTCGTGAAATTCTTGATCTGTCTTCTTGATTTGTTCCACATAAAATTCACTATCTCCTGGACGACATATGATGCAGGCTGATCGATGGTTGCTAATATTTCTTTTGAGGAACTATGTTCGTCAAGCGAACGTGTGATATGTATCACCCCTGGGAATTTGGATGTTGACATGCCATAGTATGCAGCTTGTAGCTTGTCATAATCTTCAAGTATATTGATTGGTTTGCTAGCCGACCAACTGCCTCCTGTACCGAGCAACTGAGTGCTAATTTCACGTGCTTGATTTTTCTGATTTATGCTCCTCTGAATACTTTGTCGAGTAACATACTAGCTTTTGAACCCAACTCTTCAATCTGATTAGTACCAAGCTTGTGGTGGACTTTGAAACATTTTCATACAACTTCTTCTTCAATGTTGGTCAGGACAGTAGTAGTAAAGATCTTAGTGATGTAGATGCTGAATCTGACTCCTGAATGTGCATAATGCCTCCTGAACTTCAATATGCCTTCTGAACTTCAATATGCCTCCTAAACTTTAATATGCCTCCCGAACTTCAATATCAAAACTAATTCCCGAGCAAGAAAAACAACTCCTGAATGATGATTGGTCAGGGCCCCGACCGTGTAAGTTTGTAGAGTTGAATTTGATGCTCGACTGCATGATGTTATGAGAGTGTGCCACCGAATGAATAACTAAATCTGAAATTGAAGCCCCCAAGTGTAGAATATAAACTTTGAATGCTTTCTTGGCCTTGAAGTATGTTGGTCTTGCTAGAAAAATAAGGCCGGGGAAATGTTCCCTAAAATGACTTCCTGAGATCTTTGCATGTTTGCTTTTTCATTTTCTTGGAAATACTTTGTAAGATGCTTTCCTTGTTGTTTGCTGATGAATATATATATATAGAAGGACAAATTGTCCTGTTTTGCATAAACAATGGAACTTGCTCCACCTGCTATTTAATTATAGTGACTTGTCACTCTTTGGGCCTAAGCAATGGAATGATTTTCATCCCATGTTCCTGATTAGTTGTAGTAATCTCGTTAAGATTACCTTGTTGCCTAGACAGTGGATGCCCCGGGAGGTCGTCCATGTTCTTGCCTAGTTTGGTACCAACCAACCGGAGTTGGTAGTTAATGAATTACCGACCAACCGGAGTTGGTATTAATGGAGTTCCCGACCAACCGGAGTTGGTGGTAATTGCGTTTCCGACCAACCGGATTTGGTGGTAATTGAGTATATATAGAGAAAAGAATTTTCCTGAATAACAGTTCATTGGGGATAAAAGATAATAAATACTGGAGACCTCCTTTGAGATGAATATCTGATAATAAATATTTTGCCTAGCTCCATGCTAAGATACAGAATGATTCAGAGTAATAATAAAGTATCTTGCTGATCTGTCGAGGCAAAATTGCATAATGCCGAATAAGAATAATATTTTCCACAATATAAGAATATGGCCGAGAACTTTGCTGGGCCTGAATATAAATAAGAATTACCCCGACCAACTATCCGTTGGGGGTGAAATATAATAACTGTTGTAGCTTTTCCTCGGAGATGAATATGATAATAAGTATTTCGCCGAGCTCCATGATGAGATGAATATAGAATATGAATCCGAACCGATATATAGAATAATTCGTGCTTGAGCATAAATCAGAGCAATAATAAAATATATAGTTCCTTGCTGAGGTGAAATTTCATAATTCTGAGCAATGATAATAGTTTCCAGAAGTTTAAAATTGTCTCCAAGCATTCGTCGGTGTTAAATCTTGTACCTGTAAAAATTAATAACTTTCTCTACCATATGTGTAGGTTGAATTGATTAGTCATGAGAATAATTTACTCATTAAATCAATATATGATATGTATATGCTTGAGAAATAAAAATATTAATTTCAAAAAATGAAATAATATATGTTGCCTAATATGTCGAGGCAAAATTGCCTGATGTCGAGCAATAATAGTTTCCAGAGGTTTAAGATTGTGGCTGAGCTTTCGTCGGGATTAAATCTCATCCCTATGAAATTTTAATAAGTTGCCCGAGCACCTGTCGAGACTAGATCAAATAATTATTGTCATGAGAATAATTATTCAGCCAAACAATATGTGATGTGTATCAGCATAAGGCAATAAAAATTTCAAAATATGAAATAATATGTTTTGTGCCAAATGTGTGTGAGATGGACAAATTTTTATTAGATATGCGTCATAAATAAGACGTAGAGTTTTTTGTAAAGTTATTTAATATCCAACGACTAATGAGGTAAAAGTTGATGTTTGAAAATTATTTATCACTTGGCTTAAAAATATTTTTTGGGGTGATCACATGTTTTTAAAAAAATTTAAGCCCCCTGTTGATCCCCAAGCTGAACTCGTGTTTAAAGAAATATCTGGGGTGCTTCGCATTTTTTAATACCCCAAGATTCTACTGTTGCCGGCCAACTTCATGGGTGTTGCCAACCAACATTTGGGGATGTCTCAGGTTGTAGAATATATAGTGCCGACCAAGAAGCAAATGGTCCCCGACCAGCAGAGCGATTTCGCCGATCAACAAAAATGGTGCATTGATATTGCAGACCAACTATTGGATGGTCACCGAACAACATCAGATGTCACCGACCAAGAATTGGATGGTTGGATAGTTGCCGACCAGTAAATTGAACCCTCCGAACAAGACTGAGATGTCACCGATCAAGAAGTAGATGATCGTCGACCTGCAATTGGTTCCACCGAGCTACAATATGAGTCTCCGACCAACAATAAGATACCTCGTAGTTGGATAAAATTATTTCAACGTTGCAGATGGATCTTCACATCTTATCTCCGACAAACAAAAATGGTGTGGTTAAGCTTCCCTTTAATAAAAGATGGCCCGAGATGATGCCGACCAATAATATGTATGGTTGACCAGAAATTGGGGTTTTAAGTGGATGATTTCGAATAGCCATTTGAGCCGCGGTGATGAATTTGTCATGAGATTGCTATGTCCCAACATATCTCGAACCAATAACATTCGATGTAAAATCCAAGCATTAAGATTTCTAATTAAATGATCCATTCTCTAATCCATTAGATCGTGTGATTCCGATAAAGAAACCTTGTGATGTGATGAACGAGGAGCCAACATCTCAAATTTGTGCCCAGAGTCTTGATATGGTCATGATTGTTTAATTGATCCTTTTTTACAAGAGGTGGGAAATGGTTTTTCAGGTGAGAGAAAATTATTTTTTATATTGATCCCTTCCTATTCCCTATTTGGAGAGATAAAAATATGCTGAATGATCGAAGTTATTACCAAATTTATATCAAAAATCAATCAATGAAACTTTATTGACATAGATGGGAGACGAACCAAATTAAGTATATAGTTCATAAAAATGAATACAAAGAGACTCAAACCTGAAGAGAGAGAAAGTAGATATGGGTCATGATTTCCATGAGAAAACTTTGTATTGTCTTTAACCTTTTTCCATTCTCTGATTAAAAATATAATGGGAATTTGAATAGTCATCAAAGATCTTTCAAAAATTATTTCAAAATCAACAATGAAAATTATTAAATCTTATCATCGTCGTATATATTGGTATATGTAATCATTTAAAATATTTATTCCATGATATAAAATTAAAACTTGAGAATCAAGCAAAAAGTAATGATTTATGAAATCCACTATTTTTCATATTTCTAAATAAGAATGAATCTAACAGTTATGATTTAAAAATCATGATATGCAACATTTTGCAGATAAAAATTGGACAATTAATTTATGTATATAAACATAAAAATCATGATTGAATCAAAAGATATATGTATAATTGATTATATGTAGATAAAATAAAAACTTAGCTTTTGATAGAGAACAATGCTTGTAACACGTTCCCACAGACGGCGCCAATCTGTTGAAGACAGAAAATGGACTCTGCCATTTTAGTGGCGTTAACAGCAGATAAATGATGAGGATGAGATTGAGGATGAAGATAAACATGCACATCAAACATATAAGAGACAAAGGTTTTTAAAGTGGTTCGGCTAAATAAAGCCTACGTCCACTGTTATTTTATTCCCAGTGGTGTACAATAGCACAATATGGTGTAGAGAGAGAAAGAGGTGTGTATCTTGTGTATGGTGTCTCTTAGTTGTATGTCCCTCCTTTTGGCTAAGGGAATACATGTATTTATAGTGATGGGAGTTAAAGAGATACCATGTCTTTATACATTCAAACATTTATATCTATATACAATGAATATAACTGTTGGCCTTCTATGGTGGTTGGTCTTGCTTGAGTTGCTTGGTATGCTATGTGTTGGTTGGTATGCCGACTAACTCTCCTTGGGTGCCGACTAACTCTCCTCGAGTGCCGAACAAGTATAAATATTACCACGTAGGATGACATGTGTCCTTTTTTTATTGGTCCTCGTAGATGGAGAATTTTTGCGTCAATAGACATCAAGACTTTTATATATCTTTTAGTGATAAAACTCTTTTGTTTTTTTCAATCCAAGCCCCTTAAATGATTTGATGTCAATTTATCAAACCACGATGAACACAATCCTTGTTCATAACCTTGCGAAGTCAATTCTTCACTGGTGAAGATATGAATATGATTTTCTGAGACTGATCAATGGATATCGAGGCAAGTGGAGCTTATTGTGGGGAATTACTAAACCTGCATCATTTGCTGTTGACAACTTGGAAAGAAGACATTACTGTATCACTTCGTGGAGCTCTAAGTTTTGTAAGTCTGTAGATGTTATTCTGTAATACCTAGTTGTAACAATGCTGAAATATTGGTTTTACCCGAAAGGTATTTTTTCACATATCTTATCTTTTGTTTATGTCTTGTGGTTTGTTTGGCTTCAATTTAGTTTCATTATATTGTATGTTTGGGTTCACCTATTTTATTCAAGATAAAATTTAGAATAAATAGAATTGGATTTGTGTGTGTGTGAGACCTAACATATGATTTAGACATATAATCATAGCACTCAATGTATTTCACAAACCTTAACTATAACTTGTAATCTATTGATACGATTTAACTTCCCTTATATACTTTATTTTTAAACCCTGGATTGATACTCGATTAATAGAAGAAATTCTTTCCGTTTATTCCATCCGATGGTAACCTCCTATTCAGCTCACATATAAAACCCCTTACCTCGATTCATTCACAACTTTTTGATCATTTAGGATTTTTATTTTAAAGAGAAAGAGAGAGAGCAAAGTAAAGAGAGAGAAAGAGAGAGAAAAAAAGAATCATTTGGGTTTAATAACTTTGTTCAAATTCAATGAACCTAAATTTATAACCTAGATTAAATTTCAGTTTTATAGTTTTTGTCTAGGTTTTTTATTTGGTTTTTGTTTGAAGCTACATCTGTTTTAAAACCACGCTTATTGAAAACATTTTACCAATCTCTTTTGAAACATCTTTATATGTTTCATCTCTTTGACTTAGTCGAGTAATTTTTTGCGACGGTTCGAGATCTAATTCTTTTGTATAGTCTCTTAATATTTGTTTATGAAAAATGTTTTGTTTTTCGAAAAGGTTTTGAAAATTGAGTTATTTTTGATAGATTTGATTTACTAAAATGCATATATGAAATTTGATATTGAAAATCCTTAGATCTGATTTAAAGCCTTTGTAATAGTATAGCTGCATGTAACTATTTGTAACATTCTAATTGTGTGTGTTCATAAGTGCAATTAGTAAAATACACTTCACTACACAACACAAATTCCACTATTATCTGTTGATATTTGGAGGCTTGGTGTTTCCATTCAACTGGAGACGTTTGCATAAATATTCATAAAGTTTTACATGCATTTGAGTGGGAATTATCAATTAGGCAACTTCTTTATCTATTTCTGATATTTGTTGTATTTGTAAACACATTTTCCTGATTTTAGCGAAATTATTTTTGTTTTGGGGCATCGAGGCCCTCATGGTTGTTTACTCTGGGGAGGTTTTACCACGTTATATCATGTGCTGTAGATGCCTCTTGTTTTACTTACTTTTACTAGTCCTTACTCATGCTGGTTGGATTTAAAGTTTTCATTAAAACTTGAATAAATATTTATCAAATAAAATATGAATAGACTTTAGGATACACATCTTGTATTATCTATAAATCTATTGCCATGAATAAGGTTTCTTCTACAAACTTGAGGTTTACAAAAACATAGTTGGTTAACTTTGTTAATCATTTTTTGCTTAAGTGATTTTTTTCCATTTGGTATCTGAGCTTCATATTAAAAACTTTCAATATCCTGAAGTTTCTGAAATCTTTTCATAAAACGGATGACAAAAATGTTTTGGAAAAATTTAGAAATCTTTTAAGACCCCGTGTGTTTGTTGGAAGCACTTTTCCATATTGAAAAGTTCGAATGATAGCCTTCATTCAAGGATAGTTGGGTGATTATATTTGGGATATTATTCAAACTGGTTATCAAACACCTACTAGACCAACAATTAAGGGAAGTTCGAGGCGAGTAAGCAAAAATACTGAGTGAATATACTAAAGATGAAAAACTCCTATCTCAGTATAATAAAAAAGGACATAACTATATTTTCATAGCTATTAGTTAACATGAATTGAAACGCAGTTCCCATTGTACCACTGCTAAGGAAGCTTAAAGCTCCCAAAACACAAATTCTAGTCCAAAAGTATAATTCTATAATGATGTCTAACATAAAAACTTTTGATGAATTCTATCTTATGTTGTCTGACATAATCACTAAACTGTATGTTAATGGTATAAATTGTCATAATAATGACATAGTGATGAAAATATTAAGATATCTCCCTCCTAAGTTTGACCATAAGTGGTATGCCATTGAAGAAATGGATGATCCTAATTTAAGTCTTGTGCTTCTTAGTAGAAAATTGAGGACTATGGAAATGGAAGTTGATTACAAAAAATTGATGTCCTCAACTACCTAAAGGAACAATGAGTCAAACTTGGGATTAAATTCTAAGATGAGAAGTCCTAAGTAATTAATTCCTAACTTAGATAGTGATTCAGACCAAGAACCATATATGGAAACCCTTAATGCCCAAATTGCCTTGATGAGCAAGCAGTTCAAAAAAATTTTGAAATAAGAAAAAACTTGTGCTTCTCATAAAGGACAATCTGGTCATCAAGTACTTTAAGATTCCAGACCACATGAAAGCAAGTTTCAAAGACCCATAGACTCAAATCACAATAGACCTACACACTCACATAGCAATAAACCTAATCCAGACCAGTCTCATGTACAGTGTCATAAATATAGTAAAATGGGACATTATTCTAATAGGTGTTATTCTCAACCAGAAAGCACACATAAGGTCCACATAACCAAAACTTGGGATGACTCAAAGTGATTCTGATGATGATGAGTCAGGTCCATCAAATGTAAATGAATCATGTATATTTTTTTATGCCAAAGATATTGAATATCATGGTGATGCTTGACTTTCATATGATGATTTTATATCGGCTTGTGATAGTGTTGATAACTCTACTAATACCACTCATATTAATGATGTTTCGGTATCTCATACTCTTGGGGGTGTGAGTCAAATTGATGCTAATACTGACGAATTAAATGTGTGTGTGAGTTTTTCCAATAGAATCGAATCGTTAGAGGACACAACACTCACTTCACTTAATGATAGTGATGATGATGATGTTTTGTTATATTTTCAAGACTTGTATGCTAAAACTTTAAAGAATATTTCTAAGTCTAAAAAATTAGTGAAAAAGTTGTGTGAACAAGTTGAGAGTCTGACTAGGACTGTTAGGCCAAATGCTCAAGACAACACGAGTTAATGTTTAAATTATGAGACTGATATTAAAGAATTCAAATCCAAATTAACTAAATTTTTTGAAAATAATTTTGTTTTATATCAAAAATACAAGGCCACGGTTCTTAAATTAGAACAATCCAAAGAAAAATGTTCCAAAGTTTTTAAAAGGTGGAAAGATTTTGAAATCTCAACTAAACAATAAGAACATATGTTGAGTGAGATGGGAAAAGATAATGATAAAAGTGGAATTGGCTTTGATGAAAAAAAAAATTAAAGAATTAAGTAAACAAGAAAGTTCTAGCAAAAGTTCTACGGTCTCACAAGTGAAAGAAACCTCGTGTAATCCCCGACAAAATGCTGAAAATAAGTCTAAGTATGTCTGTCCACTTGTTAGAAGTAAGGTTAACACTGGTTTTATCCTAGCTAAACCATGAAATCTAACTAATTTCAAACCTATTTTCAAGGTTTAGATTATAGGGTTAAACTAGCGTCAGCAAAATATTGTTCCTACTATGATGTCTATGAACACAATTTAGATAATTGTTCTCTAAAAGAGAATTTATGCACCAGTCTATCAAAAATTTAAATACTCTCACGTGAAGTGACCTAGTTATGTACTCCTTAGATGAAATCAAAATCTGTTTGGGGACGAAAATAAAAACATGACTCATTCTAAGAAAATAGCACCTCGTTGAAACTGTCAAACTTCCATTTGATCAAAAGCAAAAAAAAAATTAAGATTAAACTATTTAAGTGAGAAAAAATGATTTATTACCACAGTTGAGATGCAATATTGCGATTTTTGCACTCAAAGTTGAGAGCAACTCAACTGACTAGTATTTCGATTCAAGATGTTCTAGGAATATGACAGGTGACAAAACAAAGTTGAAAAATATGACTACCTACCTTAGTGGCAAAGTCATGTTTGGAGATGAAGTTTCGTCCAAAATCATCGGCAAGGGAACACTCTATGAGGAAGGTTTACCTATGCTTGATGATGTTATCTTAGTTAAAGGGTTAAATGCCAATCTACTGACTATAAGCTAATTCCGTGATGCAAATTACCCTGTTAACTTTTCTAAAAATAAATGCAAAGTGATTACCAAAGATGGTGTTTGCATCATAGTTAGAAATACAAATAAGGAGAATTGTTACATAGTTCCTCATGTTTCTACTTCTTATCCATTGAATAGAATTGATGATATCGACCTTTGCATAATTGGTCCGGTCACATTAATTTTGAAAAATTGAGAAGATCAAGGACCCAAGAGATTGTTAAGGGATTGCCTAAAATTAAAAAGAGTCCAAATATAGTTTGTGGACCTTATCAAGTGGGAAATATAACTAAGGCACCTCAATGGAAAGTTCCTGATATTTTAACTTTAAAACCGCTTGATGTCATCCATATGGGGTTAATGGTTTCTTCTCGTACCATTAGCCTTTGTGGTAATAGTTATATTCTAGTCATTGTGTATGACTTCATACATTTTAACTAGGTAGCTTTTATGAAAAATAAATACGACACTTTAAAGATTTTCTGAAATTACTTTTAAAAATTGAAAATGTAAAGGATACCCAAGTATTATGTATAACAATTGACAGGGGAGGTGAATTTAAAGACAACGACATTATTGAAAACTGTTTTGGAAATGGGTACTTTCATGAGTTTAGTTCTCCTAAGACCCCCAATAAAATGAAATAGATAAATGTAAGACACTTAAATAGATGGCTAGGGTATTAATTCATGCTAAGGACCTCCCCAAATATTTTTAGGTAGAAGCTATCTAAACAACTTGCCATATTATAAATATAATTTACCTCTATAAAAATACCAAAACGACTCCATATAAACTTTGGTATAATAAAAACCCAATGTTAAATAGTTTATAACCTTTGGGAGTATTTGTTATATATGTCATGATAGAGAAAATCTTTTTAAATTTGAATCCCAAGGTGATAAAGGCATTTTCTTGGATATTCTCAAAACAGTCGTACCTATAGGGTTTACAATTTAAGAACCAAGTCCATTATGGAGTCAATTAATGTAGTTGTAGAAGACACTGCGACCAATTCTCTCAGTAAAATACCATTTTATGAGAATGAGTCTGAAATTTTTGAAAATGTTGACTCGCCTATAAAAATTGATATTTTACCGGTTGAAACCCCTGTTGTTCCTACCTGGGTTTCTAAAGATTATCCCACCACTATGGTTGTTGATGAAGTATTAGAGCCGGTAACAACGAGATCACAACTTCAAAATTTTACAAACTTTGTCTGTTTGTTTTCCTCTGTGGAACCCAAAAATGTTAATCGAGTTTTGCAAGATTCTTTTTGGATAAAGGCTATAAAAGAAGGTCTAGAATAATTTGAAACTCGTGATGTTTGGTATCTTGTTCCTAGGCCTACTAATACTAAAGTAATGGGTATTCAATGGATTTTCAAAAACAAAACCTATGAAACATAAACGATAGTTATAAATAAATAAATGGGTATTAAATGGATAGTTATTGAGGGTTACAATAAGATAGAAGGGATAAATGTGGATGAGACATTCTCCCCAGTTACACGAATGGAGTTAGACCATTTTCTCTTGGCTATTACTTATCATTTATAATTTAACTTTTTAAAATGGACGTCAAATATTCTTTTTAAAATGGTATTTTAATAAAGGAAGTTTATATAAAGAAACCAAAAGGAACCTAACTACCTTGGATATGTCTTGAGGCTAAAGAAGATGTTGTATAATTTAACACATGCCCCTCGGGCCTGGTATGACCATCTTTTAACCTTTTTACTTAATAAAGGGTTTGAACGCGGTGGCAGAGACTAGACGTTATTCTTGTATTAAAATGAAGTTTTGGTAGCAAAAGTTTATGTAAATGTCAATATTTGGTTCAACTTCCCATAAGAGTTAATTTTTTTTCCAATTTTATGAGTGGGGAGTTCCAAATGTCGCTTATAGGTGAGTTGAAATATTTTCTCGTGCTTCAAGTGAAACAATCCGATGGTGGCTTATTTATCTATTAGTCCAAATATACCAAGGACTTAATAAACGAGTTTGAATGAAATGATTCTAAAATAGCACGTACACCCATGAGCACAACCATGAAATTAACTAAAGATGAAAGAGGTAAATACATTGATCCTACGTTGTATAAAAGTGTGATAGGTAATTTATTATATTTATCCACTTCTCGACCTGATATCACATTTTCTATTTATTTTGCACCGTTATCAGTCCTCTCCTAAAGAGAGTCACCTTAAATTCATTAAACCCATTCTTAAATATGTTAAAGTAACTTTAGACTTTGGATTATGATACACAAAAGACACAACTAGTAATATAAAAGGTTAAAATGATGGCGACTGGGTAGGTTGTTCTCACGATAACAAGAGTACATGTGATGCTTGTTATTAGGTTGGAAATAACTTGGTTGTTTGAGGATGTAAGATACAAAATTGTATTTCCTTATCTACCGTTGAGGAAGAATATACAGCAGCTGGCAATTGCTATGCCCAAATAATGTGGATCAAACAAACGCTAAGTGACTATGGCATTATAAAAACTCAAATGAGAACATGATAAATATAACTAAGAATCCTTTCCAGCACTCTCGAACCAAACACATAAAATACATCATCATTTTATTAGAGATTTAGTAGAGTCTAAAGAACTCTTAATCGAATATGTTAAAAGTGAGAAGAAATTTGTTGATTTTCTAACTAAACCTTTAGTTAATATTCGTTTTGAAAGTTTAAAAAGAGAAATAGGGATGGTTATGCTTGATTGATATATCTTTTGTACATGAACCTATATTCCTATCTTTGTCATGATTATAATATGCCATCTGTGGTTATGGGGAATGGATGTTTGATAACGATAAAAGGCACCTCCCAAATCTTGTTAATGTTGGAGTAACTCTTCTCAAGACTCGTTTGTTAGTTCATTACTTTTCACTGTTGTCTATTTAAGCCAAAATGAGGGAGAAGAGTATATCCATATATTGCATATTATCTACTTTACGCTTTACTTGATATTACTCACTTAATTTGAAGGTATATATTTTGTACAGATTCTATCAGAGATTTTTTCTTCTTTGAGTCTAGGATCAAACGTTGTTAGTCAAGTTGTATATTATACCCTTTTTCTTCTTTTAGGTTCTAGGTGGGGTAGTTATCTCTTTGATGGGGTTAGGATGTTTTTATCCTAAGAGTTCAATAGTATTCCACGAAATATGTATGTACTCGATGAATTTTTGCTACAAATATCCAAAGGGGGAGATTGAAGAACCCTTCAATAGAGACTCTCATAGGTTTTCTTAAGTCTATACTATCAAGGTATTCAACTAGTCCGAATAGTTTTCGAAAAAAAATTTAGTAGGTATCCCTTCTCAAGATTCATTCAAGATTGAAGACCCGGGGATATCCTATCTGCACAATATGATTCGAGTTGATAAGAAAAAGACACAACATGAATATAGTGGAATACACACTACTTCACTCACTCTTCACACACAAGAACTCATATGATTTTTCACAAAATCATTTAATAATTTTTTAAGCATTTATTTTATTTAATTGGATTTATCATAGGAATTAATCAGATAAATCATCCTTATGTTTTATAAGGCTAAAATTGTGGAAAAATCATATCTTAATAAAATAATGTGTGAAAATAATTCTCATGATTCTTCCCTAATCAAAAATAATTTATTATTATTATTAATTGAATTAATAAACATTTTTGTGATTTAAAATAATTTAGAAAATTATATTTTAAACATTTTAATTCATAAGGGTGCATTTGTTGTGTTAGTTGTGAATTTGTTATGAGTTTGCAATATTAATCTCTTATATCAACCGTTAGATCATTTTGATCGAAGCCTGAGATTGGGTTTTAGGGTTTCACCTGGATTGCAAACCGTGGTTGTAACTTATTACCTTTTGAGCCGGTTTAGCTTTCCTTATACGCTTTGTTTTTAACCCTTGGATTGATAGTCTATTGATAGAAATAATCCCAACCATTTATTCCATCCGGTGGTAACCTCCTATTCATCTCACAAATAAAAATCCTTACCTCGATTCATTCACAACCTTTTGGTCATTTAAGATATTTGTAATACCCCGTATTTCTGTGTATTTAGAATTTAATTAATTGAGTAATTAAATAGGAAATACATTTTAATTTAAATTACGCGAGTAGAGTAATTTAATATGATTTAATGATATTTATGATTATTAAGTGAATAAATAATAATTTTGATTATTAAATATTAATCGAGAGATAGACACCGATTGATATTATGACTCGAATTTACTAAATGTGAATAGTAAATATTGATAGTTAATTTGTACGACATAGTGAGTGATATGGACGTACTTGATTTTTATCTCACCCGTGTGTCGCGTGTATACTGAATTGAGAATGAGATAGAAAATATATTTGTAGTGACTCAAATGATAATTTAGAGATCACAGATGACTCCGAAAGGGTCGAATTAGTCAAAATAGTATACCGGGAGGTACTAGTCGGGTACCGAGGCATTTTTGGGCTAAACCGGGACCGTACGGGGGCGTTTTAGTCCTTTGGCATATGGGGGTGAGAAGACCTACGAATTTTGGAGTGTTTTATCAGATGATTAAAAGTGTGGTTAGGTTTAGAAACCTCATAACACAAACAGAAGCCATTAGAAAGAGAAGAGAGATTATTCTCAAGGCTAAAAACGAAAATTGTGGGAGATTTCAAGGAGTTCTTGTACCATAAGTGATTCAGGAAGGAAGATTGGAAGGGAAAGCAACCTAAAACCTTCTGCAAACTCAAAATCAGATCACCGTCTAATTAAGGCAAGTGGTTATTTGCAAATTATTTTGAGTTATAATATGTATTCACACATGTTAGTAGAAATCATGGTTGTTAGTAGAAATTAAAAATATGGGTTGATGATTGAAAATATGGGAAGAACATGTCATATTAGGGTTCTTGAATAATTACAAGATTCAAATTATTCTGGGCTAAATTGGAAGGATTTATTATGTTTAATCCGTTGGAAATCATCCTAGCAAGTGTAGGAATGGTTAGGTATCGTTAGTTACAAGTTTGGTGGATTATCATGTGAGTTAGATAATTGAAAATGGTGGAAAACGCATGAAGAAGAAGAACTGCGTCTATCACTACTCGATCGATCGATCGACCCTTGAATGTCGATCGATCGATGGAGTCGATCTTTCGATGCTCAAGGTCGATTGATTGACCCAGGTTGATTTTGGGTTCTTTTGTTGGTTGAGTTCTATTCAATTGCCGAAGCTTGAGGGGAACCTTAGTGATGAAATTTTACCTATGTAGGGACTTAGAGAGTACCAATAAGTGTATAGTGGGGGTACGTTATAATCATTGAGTGCAAGATTTGAAGTGATGGACCGATGAGGATAAACCGATCGAGTAGTGCATCGAGAATTTGGGATTTGAGTTACGGAGAGAGTAAACACCATTCCAAGGAGTATACCAGTAGGTTAGAGATAACTTAACTACTGAAATAGATAGAGGGGTAACTAGGGCCCTTAGAATAGTGTGAATACTCAATTAAAATATGAGAAACGTGTGTGCTCGCGTTCAAATGATCAAACCATATATAAAACCCTTTTAACACAAACAAATCCTAAACATGCAGCAGTATGTGATTGAATAAATAGATAATCTACGCAAGAACATTCAAACACATGAAATTAAGGAAAAATCCCCCTCAGGGGCAAAACCATTTATTTTCACTATAATTTGTAAGAAAACGGCTTACAATCGGATTACAATGAAAATACAAGTTGACTAAGAATTACCCTCGGGTATCGGATTCTGTAGTCGCGGCTGGAATTATCCCTTTCCAGTAGGGCTGCAATGAAGAAGAAAAACGGTCTCCTCCACAAGGGTTGAACAAACCAAAGTTGTGTTCTTGGGTTGCAAAAGGATTCACAAAGGTTTGGCAATGATGTGTGAATCAAAACATGCGTCTTGGGACTCAAAAATATGAAGACTAGATGTATTTGGAATCTCAAATTCGTCTCCTAAAGTCTTGCAAAACAACTCCCCCAAAGTTGGTATTTATAGGAAAAAATATGAAGAGTCCCACGTTCTTAAAACTCTAAAATTCTATCCAGCGTACAAAAAAAACAGCATTCTTTAAGGAATTTTCTCTATCTTCAAAAGGTCATAACTCCTTCACCGTAGCTCGGATTGAGGTGCCATTTTTTCCGGTATCTTCGTTGCGGTGAGATCTTCAACTTTCTAGTTGACCAGACCTCCGAAATATGGATGTGAAATTACGAAAATGCCCTTGAACTCTCCCATTGTGCCTTTTTTTCACTGTTTTGACTTCCCTTGCGTACCACTTGCATTAAGTCCCTAAAATCTTGGAACGTGAAGTCATTGAGGCAGATGTGGGACATATTAGTGGAGATAATGCATGCTTGATTCCCGGAATTCGGATAGAGGCCGTCATGTGAGATCGTGAGGAGACGTGCCAAATGTAGCGGCGTACGACATAAATAAATGAAACATTTCGGACATGTGAAAAATGTCCTTACAAATCTCCCCCTATGTCTATGCCGGTACATACATAAAAAATCCGAATTATCAAATATGAAATTGCCTATACAAATCTACCCTCCCATGAATCCAAAGCTGGAAAAGGTACAAATGAATAGTCTTCATCGTTTGTTCTTTAATTCTTCAGGAATCTCAAAACTTTTCTCATCAGGGTGTGCAACATATAGATCTGCAATCTTCATACCTACACACATGAGAGAAAGCAAATACCACGTGACATATCGAGTTTGAAATGAGATAACATGGATATCAATATATGATAAAAATATAAGCAACATCTCAAAAACTCCCCCAGAATTCAAACTCCCCCATAATATGATAATTCTTTCTCCCCCTTTTTATGATGTCCCCAAATGGACAAATTAGAGAAATAAATCAAATAAGCAAGTGCGGGGTGTCACTAGGATAAAAACACACCATGAATAAACAGAAAGCAACCAAGTCAATGATAGCGTAAATGAAGTGGTGTGATCAAATTCGATAGGAAAATCAATGCATACAAACATGACATATGTGCACGATGAATATTGGATATTCCTAGCGAATGAACTCAAATTCTTCCTTTGGTGTAAAAGAGTGACAATATAAGATATTGACTCAATCAAAACAAATTAAAGCTCAAAATGATTTTCACACCAATAACGTCCAAAATGATTTTATGCTTTTTCAGGACTTTTAAGGAAGTGCAAACCCGTTTAGATTCTCCAACCAAACTCCCTCAGATATTGTATTGAATAGAGGCATTCTAAATTCTCAAACTTTGGAGAATTGATGGTGAAACCTAAGTGGCCCATATTTTTTCGAGCTCTTTTAACCTCTTTGGACCTCGGATATTAAAATTCCTCCATTTTTAGATCCTTTTTAACGGTGGCTTTTGTGCAAAGGATAGATGATTACCTTTCGCAGCCCCTCCCCGTTATACAAAAACACACAGTCTCACCAAAACGGTTTTTACATGCATTCCAATCTTGTCAAGTTTTATCACATATTGTACATTGTATAGACATGATTGAGATGAAAACACGCAAGCCAACATGAGATAGACAAGTGTAATAATCAAATATAGCCGTGCATGTGTGCAATAAAGGATATAGGAGTCAAAACATGTAGGAAGATATCACTAATTACATCTCAAAGACTCCAATCAATGTAAAGCACATGGATGAAATGATGTAGCCTCTCAAATCTCTATCAAACAGTCACATGGATAAATGGAATGAAGTAGTGACTTGGCTATCTTACATGCTCATCCATAAAAGAAGCAAAATACAAAAATCTTTTTGGATTTTTTCAAAAATTTGGAAAAAAAAAATAAAATAAAATCTTTTTGTGCTTTTCTAAAAATTTTTCTTAAAGGAAAATCTTTTTGTATTTTTTTTTTCAAAAGAAATATAAAAAGCAAAAGGAATAAAACAAAGTTGTACAACAAAGTAATGGTACATATAAAACAGACTAGCAATAGGAAGCATATGATATGAACATGAAGAAGCATCCTATTCTAGACATAGACCAACCCCTCAGTCAACTGTGCAAATCCCTAAAGATTTCCTAAGACTCTCAAATCTAAGGGCATCTAAAGGTTTCGTGAAAATATTGGTTAACTGACGGTCGGTAGGAACAAAACTCAGGGATACGACTTTCTCTTCAACTAACTGACGAATAAAGTGCTCACGTATCCTGATGTGTTTTGTGCGCGAATGCTGAACTGGATTGCGGGATATATGTATCGTGCTCGTGTTATCACAGGAAATGGTCATGGTGTCCTGTGATATCCCATAATCCTCCAGCATTTGCTTCATCCACAAGAGTTGTGTGCAACAACTCCCGGCGGCTATGTACTCAGCCTTCGCAGTGGACAAAGAGATGGAATTTTACTTCTTGCTCAGCCAGGAGACAAGAGCAAAACCAAAGTAGAAACACCCACCAGAAGTGCTCCTACATCCATCTACATCCCCAGCCCAATCGACATCCGAATAGGCAGACAGACAGTCATCGGTATCAAAGGAATACCAAATCCCGTATGAGAGAGTCCCACTTACGTATTTGATAATACGTTTCAAAGCAAGTAAATGTGACTCTTTTGGGGATGCCTGATATCGCGCACAGACTCCAACACTAAAGGCGATGTCGGGACGACTGGCAGTCAAGTAGAGAAGACTACCTATCATACTCCGATATAAGGTTTGCTCTACGTCCTTGCCTGAAGTGTCCTTACTAAGCTTGGTAGTGGTACTCATAGGTGTACGTGCATGCTTAGCGGAGTCTAAACCAAATTTCTTCACTAGGTCTCTAGCATACTTGGATTGGGAGATGAACATCCCATCCTCTAGCTGACGAACCTGGAGACCAAGGAAGAATGTAAGCTCACCAACCATGCTCATCTCAAACTCAATTTTCATCTCCTCCTTAAAGTGGTGAGCATGCTGGGAGCAAGTGGATCCAAAGACTATGTCTTCCACATAGACCTGGGCAACCAAAATAGCACCGTCATCTCTCCTGACGAACAACGTCATATCTACTCCCCCTCTCTTGAAGCCACGAGCTAAGAGATAGGAAGTAAGCCTCTCGTAACAAGCACGGGGTGCTTGCTTCAAACCATACAAGGCTTTCCTCAGATAGTAGACGTGCTCAGGGTGCTGAGGGTCTTCAAACCCTTTTGGTTGTTCCACATAAACCTCCTCCTGTAGAATGCCATTCAAAAAGGCACTCTTGACATCCATCTGATACACCTTGAAGTGCAGATGACATGTGATGGCGAGCAGAAGACGGACGGACTCAAGCCTCGCAACAGGAGCAAATGTCTCCCCAAATTCTACACCCTCTATCTGTGTGTAGCCTTGAGCGACCAACCTAGCCTTATTTCTGATTATGGTACCATATTCATCCATTTTGTTCTTGAAAATCCACCGGGTACCTATCACATTAGTCTCACTAGGTCGGGGGACTAATTCCCAGACATTATTCTTTTTAAACTGAAGCAACTCATCCTGCATAGCAGATATCCAGTGTTCATCCTTGAGTGCTTCTTTAAGGTTCTTGGGCTCGACTTTGGACGTGTAGCAAAGATGGCTAACAACGTTCTCTAGCTGAGCACGAGTCTTGACCCCTAGAGTGGGATCACCAACAATGGCAGAAGGGTCATGACTCTTGCAAACCCAAGCAGGTGTGTCCCCTAACTCAGGAGTAGGGTCCACAGAGTGTGAGAGAGGAACAGGTAAATCACTGTCAGAACAATCCTCATCCTCACACTGAAGGTTAGGATCAATAACCGTCAAAGGTTCGTCATCTTGCACTGTAACGTTTATTGATTCCATAACCCTAGAGCTCTTCAGGTTAAATACCCGGTATGCTCTACTATTCGATGAATATCCTAGAAATATTCCCTCGTCGCTCCGGGAGTCGAGCTTTCCTAATTGCTCTCTATCCCGTAGGATATAGCATTTACTCCAAAAAATACGGAAATACGCCAGGTTGGGCTTCTTTCCGGTCCACAACTCATAAGGTGTCTGTAGTGTGTGTGGACGCAAATAGACCCTATTCACCGTGTGGCATGCAGTAGACACTGCCTCTGCCCAAAATCTCCTAGAAACTTTACGACCTAGAAGCATAGATCTAGCCATCTCTTGGATCGTTCTATTCTTTCTCTCAACAATCCCATTTTGCTGAGGAGTTCTCACAGCAGAAAACTCATGTTTGATCCCAAGGCTATCACAGTACAAATCCACCTTTGCTTTCTTGAATTCAGTGCCGTTGTCACTACGTATTCTGTTAATAGTGACACCGTGTTGATTTTACAGGACACGGCACTTGGTCGTTAAAAATTCTACAACATCGGATTTCTCTCTCAGAAAACCTACAATGGAGTACCTGGAGAAATCATCTACCATCACGAGGATGTACCTCTTACCACCTAGACTCTCAGTACGAGTGGGATCCATAAGATCCATGTGAATCAACTCCAGAACACGAGAGGTGGTAATGGAATGTAACTTCCTATGAGGACTACGAATTTGTTTTCCCAACTGACAGGGTCCACAAACGGTCGAAGTTGACTTTCCAAGAGATGGTAAGCCACGTACTAGGTCCTTTTTAGCTAAACGATTAAGATCTCTAACGTTCACATGACCTAGACGTTGGTGTCACAGATCCATAGGAGTGATCGTGGCGCTGTTGCAGACAAGTGAGGATGTGGGCTCAGTCCCATAGCAATTATCCTCGGTCCTCACCCCTTGCATCAAAAGTTTACCGGCTTGATTGTAGACTTTACACGCGTCCCGGTCAAACTTTACTGCAAAGTTAGTGTCGCACAGCTGGCTAATGCTGAGAAGGTTTGCTTTCAAACCTTTGACGTACAAAACATTTTCTAGCTTAGGAAAACCAGGCAACTCGATAGTACCTCGTCCTATAATGCTAGACTTACTCCCATCTCCAAAGGTGACTCTGCCATCTTGATAATCCTCAAGAGTAGTAAAAAATGAGGCATCACCTGTCATGTGTCTGGAGCACCCACTATCAAAATACCACTGTGAGGTATTATGTGCTTTGAGAGCAACATGAACAACAAAGGCCTTTTTATCTTTCTTAGGCACCCAAGCAGAGATGACCTTTTGTTTGCCTTTGTTGGTTTTAGCTGGAATGTAAGAACCATTCACTAACGGCGAAGACATCCGTCGGTATTCTTTCATCAAACTCTGAGTCGTGGCAGCTAAGAACTCAACTTGCTCTCTCAGACTAGAAAACTCATCAGTATGTCGTGGTGGAGCAGTAGTACGTCGTGTCCGACCCATGCTATAGCAAGTTTCCCTAAGGTGGCCTTTTCTTTTGTAATAAGTACAAAAGAGCTCAGTCAAAGGCGGACCTTGGTTTGCTTTTCTTGGTCGAACTCTCCTTCGAGGTTTTTTACGGTGACCATAAGGAGTTGTAGTAAACTCAGGAACTGGTCCAGGTGCAATTTGGGACGTAGAGGCACCATCATATCCAATTCCTTGACGATCACCAAAACCTAAAGCGGGGCCGAGGAGCATCTTTCCCATCTTCCCAGATCTGTCCTCGATTTGTACCTTGACTTCCCGTGCTTTCTCAAGATCATGAGTCAGCTGGGCAACAAGGGCTTCAAGTTTCTTCCGAGTCTCCACGGAGGAATGGAGCTGACTCGTAAGACTAGCCACTTGCTTGATCAAGTCCCCTCTCTCTTTCTCTAGAGTACTCTCTCTCTCTCTAAACAAATTCTCATTCTCGACACAGGTAGATTCTCTCTCTCTCAGGGCGGTGCTGGTGGAGAACTCTCTTTCTCTCGCTTTCCTTAAATCTTCCTCTAGGCAAGTGATCTTAAGAACTAACGCTTTGTTACGCTTTTTAGTTTTAAAAGACTCAGAATATAACTCAGCGTAGGCGCGTTGTATATCACTCTTGCTCTCACTTGTGTCATCCTCCCCCTCACTCACATCGATCTCACTGTCGAGGTGTCCCTGTGAAGCATCATCCTCATCGTCGTGAGGAGAACTAGGAGTGCTCACTTGGCTGGCCATGAATGCGGTGAAATTACACTCATGCGGTGACTCATCTCCAGAATCCACCATCTCGACCTCACTGTCGTCACTAAGGGTAGCATTAAGGACAGCTTTCCCTTTCTCTCTATTCAGACGATTGGCACACTCAAAAGCTCTATGACCCCTACCATCACACTCAAAACATCTCTCACTTTCTTTCAGAGAAGGATTTTTGGAAACTTTTTCATTTTTCTTTTCAAACTTATTTTTTCTCAAATTTCTTTTTATCTTTAAAATTGCCATTTTTCTTAAATTTGAGAATCCTCTTGAAATTTTTTGCGAAAAGAGCCAAATCATCTAAGTCAAAATCGCACTCAGAATTTGACGTGTCAGTGTCTCTCTTTCTAGATGACTCTACCCTCTTTCTAGCTGACCCATCACTCCTTCTCTCTTGGGCTTTAAGAGCAATTCCCTTATCTTTAGATTTAGCATTTTTAGGGAACATATCAATTTCATAAGTTTGCAAATCTCCTACAAGTTCTTCCAATTTTAGCGTATTTAAATTACCCATAGAATTTAGCACAGTGACTTTAGGGATAAAACGCTTACGTAAAGAACGAAGAATCTTTTTAACAACTCTAGCATTCGGAATTTGTTCACCAAGATTAAAACTAGTATTCACAATGTCAGAAAGTCTAGCATAAAATTCATCAAAGCATTCAGAATCATGCATGGTGATTGTTTCAAATTTAGTTGTCAAGTTTTGCAACTTAGACTCTTTCACAGCATTAGTTCCTTCATGGGTGAGTTGTAAAACATCCCATGCCTCTTTTAACGTGGTACACGTCATTATGCGTTTGAACTCATCAGGTGTGACAGACCCAGAAATAGCACTTAGACCCTTAGAATTAAAAGATGACCATTTAATTTCTTCATCAGACCAAGAAATGTCAGGTTTCAAGTTGGTCACATTATCAACAGTCACGGTGGGAGGAGTCCACCCTCGTTCAACCAAAATCCAGACACATTCATCAATGGCTTTTAAAGCCGACCTCATACGGGCTTTCCAATAAGCATAATTTGTCCCGTCAAAAATAGGCATTTTATAATATGACTTCTCCATTTGAACACGCACTTTTTCAAAAATCAATTTTTTCAGAAAATTGATATCTTAGAAAAATTTTGCGGAAAAAAAAAGGAACACGCGATAGATTAGCGTAACCTGCTCTGATACCAATTTGAGAAACGTGTGTGCTCGCGTTCAAATGATCAAACCATATATAAAACCCTTTTAACACAAACAAACCCTAAACATGCAGCAGTATGTGATTGAATAAATAGATAATCTACGCAAGAACATTCAAACACATGCAATTAAGGAAAATCCCCCTCAGGGGTAAAACCATTTATTTTCACTATAATTTGTAAGAAAACGGCTTACAATCGGATTACAATGAAAACACAAGTTGACTAAGAATTACCCTCGGGTATCGGATTTTGTAGTCGCGGCTGGAATTATCCCTTTCCAGTAGGGCTGCAATGAAGAAGAAGAACGGTCTCCTCCACAAGGGTTGAACAAACCAAAGTTGTGTTCTTGGGTTGCAAAAGGATTCACAAAGGTTTGACAATGATGTGTGAATCAAAACATGAGTCTTGGGACTCAAAAATATGAAGACTAGATGTATTTGGACTCTCAAATTCGTCTCCTAAAGTCTTGCAAAACAACTCCCCCAAAGTTGAAATTTATAGGAAAAAATATGAAGAGTCCCACGTTCTTAAAACTCTAAAATTCTATCCAGCGTAAAAAAAAAAACAGCATTCTTTAAGGAATTTTCTCTATCTTCAAAAGGTCATAACTCCTTCACCGTAGCTCGGATTGAGGTGCCGTTTTTTCCAGTATCTTCGTTGCGGCGAGATATTCAACTTTCTAGTTGACCAGACCTCCGAACTATGGATGTGAAATTACGAAAATGCCCTTGAACTCTCCTATTATGCCTTTTTTTCACTATTTTGACTTCCCTTGCGTACCACTTGCATTAAGTCCCTAAAATCTTGGAACGTGAAGTCATTGAGGCAGATGTGGGACATATTAGTGGAGATAATGCATGCTTGATTCCCGGAATTCGGATAGAGGCCGTCATGTGAGATCGTGAGGAGACGTGCCAAATGTAGCGGCGTACGACATAAATAAATGAAACATTTCGGACATGTGAAAAATGTCCTTACAAAATACGATAGTGAGATAAATCGTAAATTAATAAGTACGGTGAATATTAAAGAGGAAACATTACGTACGCATTATTATTAGGTTACGTGTATACCTACTGAATTATATAAATACTTAGGTGGAGATAATACCTAAAGTATAATTGCCTATATTAGGGTCGAGGTAGGATTCCGAACTAATATATGGAAATAGTAAGTTGGGGTCGTGACGAAAGAGTTCCAAACCAATCTATGTATAAAATTTCATTAGTGGGGTCGAGGTGATTTTTATAACCACTACATGAAATGAACTTGGAGTCAAGGTAACATTTCGAACTAATCATTTTACTTGGTGTCGATGGACCATTCCGAATCAAGATTCCTTGATGTGTGTTAGGAGGGCATATTAGTAATGAATGAATTTACAAGTATATATTGTGTGTGAAATGTATACTCTATTAATAATCTACTTATGCGATTTAGTAGATAATGAGATGTCGTGAATACTTCTAAAATCAAATTAGGTAGGGAAACTTAATTATAAATCTTTTAAAAATAAAAAAGCGTGAACAACTATCTAAGTATATGAATCAAGAGATATGGTTACTATTACATACTAAGTGGGCAGTATGGGAACTTGGTCGCATAGATAAGTTCAGTTGGATACTTTATTGTAGTTAGCTTGGGTAGTACAACTAGATGGGCTAAGTATAGGACGTTAGGCGTGCACTAGATGAGGGGTGAGATGACCCAAGAGAGTGTGTGCAAATCTTAACATGTGTAATCAATAACTCATTTTTTACTGTGATAATCACTTGCTAAATACTTTCAAAATGTTTACTAACTCTTGCTATCAAAATATTTTCAAAACCCTTTTAGGTGTCCAGCCACAGGGACGCCAAACGTGAAGATTCAGTCCAGGGACTCGTAGCTGCAGCATTGTGGAGACTGGCAGGACATTGTATAGACGATTCATTAATTCAAATCTAGTGTAGGATCTTATTTTAATACTGTCTATTGGGACATGTTGTCCATTGTCACTATTTCAGATATTCAGTTTTGGATTATTTTGGTTTTATTTAGTAGTTTTGGTTTTTAGCCGAATGTTGACTCAACAAGACTTTATTCTTTATATATTGTGTGGTGGTTTTATTTGCAGCATATCATGAATGTTTAATTATTATTTCCGCATGAGAAATTAATTTGGGTTAATGAAAGATAAAATTTGGCACCGGTCTAATTTCACTTAGGTGATTAGTAATTAAAAAGTTTTCGACAGTGATGCTAAGAATGAACCAACGGAGAAACCTATTTTAATTTAATTTAGGTCTAATCACCCGAGATTTAATTAAGCGGGGTGTCAGAGATGGTATCAGAGCATAAGGTTCTAGTGTCCATAGGATTGTAAAGCATAAGGTATCGGAGCGGCTTACTACGATTTTAGCGTTTTGTTACTTTAATGTAAAGCCCTATTTTAGGACTGTTGTCTCATCTTTGCGTGCTTAAGATATCGTACTTTTACTATTAGATTTTGTATAAACTGTGTGCTTATACAATTCGATTTGTTTTCAGATGCCACCGAGGAGACATCGATCGGAGAGGGTCGAGGCTAGAGTTGAGGTGTGGGAGGCCAATCAGAATCCACAGGTACCGCCACCCCTTCCCCCACCTGAGATGATTTCTACTACTCAGGTGACACTGATAGTGGCTCAGGCAGTTGAGACAGCTATGCGGGCCATGGCAGCCCATTTTCCTCAGCCCCAAGCACAGCCTCCAGTGGCACCAGTAGTTCAAGTTCCGACAGGACCACCTTCTTGGCAGCGAGGCAGGGAGACCTTTCAGAAAGGCCATTCGCCCGAGTTTCAGGGAAGTTCTGATATGCTAGAGGCTTGCGACTAAAAGAAGAATATCCATCTCCATCTGCGCATGCTTGAATGTACCGAGGTGCCGAAGCAGATGCTTGCTACTTTCTGACTATCAGGAGCAGCTTTACAGTGGTGGGAGTCAGTTACCACCGCAGAGAAGAGGGATTGATGACGATTTTTGAGTTTTGGGTGTGGTTTAACCGCAAGTACTTCCCACCTGTAGTAGAGTTAGAGATGAGGAAGAAATTTGGCGAAGTGGTTCAGGGTGATCTCTCAGTAGCTGACTATAAGGAGGAGTTCACCCATATGGCTAACTTTGTGCCAGACGAGGTGAACAACGAGGAGCGAGAGAAGTCCAAGTTCATGAATGGCTTGGCCTGGAGGATTATACAACATTTGATTGGTATCCCATCACTGATGACATATATAGACGTCATCAACGCCGCACTAGTCCATTGTCAGGATCTTCGCTTCCATGCGAAGGGTAGCAAGAGGGGTGAGCCTAGACAGTCGGGCAAGGTAAATGGGGGTAGTGATAGTAGCACATCGCAACAGTAGACAACGGGTCAGCAGGGGCAGGATTCCCGATAGGGAAACTCGACTAAGAGATTTAGGTATGGGAGACATCGATCTGACAGGCAGGGATAACAAGGTTCCCAGCAGCAGGTTCCTCAGGGCCATCAGGGCCAAGGGAACCAAGAGGGAGGTCAGCAGGGCCAAGGCTATCAGGTCCAAGGGCAGAGATAGTTCGAGGGGTAGTGTTTCACGTGTGACCAACAAGGTCATAAGAGTAGGATTTTTCCACAGGGAGATATGGCACAACAACAGGGTTCCCAACAGGGGCATCAGGCTCCGTTAGCCCTAGCACCAGCACAGGCCCCACAACAGCAGTAGGGTCAGATGCACTACGGGCGTGTGTACAATGTTGGGGACGTGCCTTTTCAGTCATCACCTTCGGCACCACCGACAGTCACGGGTACGTTTCCTATCCATGGGCATGAGGGTAGTATTTTATTTAACACGGGTGCGACATATTCTTTTATTGCCACTAGATTTGCATGAGCAACCGATCTTTTAGAGACATCTGACACTCATTTTATGTCCATGGAGTCACCGATGAGTAGTAGATCCCTTATACACTTAATCTGTAGGGGTGTGGACATTATGATCGGGAGATTGAGTCTAGCGGCAGACTTTCTAGTGTTAGATATGGAGGGTTATGACGTCATCCTAGGCATGGATTGGTTGACAGGTTATAAGGCGATGGTATATTATTATGAGATGTAACAACCCTCGACTTTCGGAGAATGAGAAATTAAATTTTGGGAAAATAAAAATTTAATTATATTGGAGAATTTTAAATTTGGGAATTTAAGTCCAAAAATAGAGGACATTTTAAAGTATTCCGGATGATGATTTTGAGTGTGCCATCGATCCCAGAGGGGTCGAGATAGTCAAAATGACTGTCATTGGGTTTTATTTCGGCTCCGGAATATTTTTATGTCAGTTTGACTCGAATTAGAGTAAACGAGTCATTTAAAGTGTGTATTAACATTTAAAATTAGGATTTTGTTTTAAAGGATTTGGAGGCTTACGGATGAAGCCTTCTCATTTGAGAAAAGAGAGAAAGAGAAAGAAAAGGGAAAGAAGAAGAAAGGAAGAGAGAGAGGAAGAAAGCTTGGGGATTTCCGGCCCAACCGCGTCATCAAGGACGATCCAACCTCTACAAATCTGAGGTAAGTGTTTAATCTTGCTAAATAGCTATTTGTGTATTTCATTTCATAATTTGTGGGTTAAAGAAATGGATTTTTGGGTATTAATATCAAAACCTAGATTTTTGGGTTAAATCTTGAAAATCAATGTTTAAATATGGATTTAATGGAATATAAATGGTTGGGATCAACTTTAGGGTGATATATGGGCTTAAAATCATGGTTTGATGAAGGTTTGGGGGTTAGAACGGAAAATTTAGGGTTTAGAATTCGTGGGTTTTGATGAAGAAGAAGACCCCTTTCAAAATTTGCAGGCCCGAATCGATTCGCCCCCTTAAGCGAATCGATTCGATTTAGTGATATTGGCAGGTCTGGATTGACCGAATCGATTCGGACCCAAGTCGAATCGATTCGGAATATTGCAGAAGCCCAGGTCTTTGGACCCGAATCGAATCGCCTTGGAGGCCGAATCGATTCGCTAGGCCGAATCGATTCGGAATAGGGCCGAATCGATTCGGAAACAGGGCATTTTGATGTGTTTTCTCCATAGTGATTCCAAACCCCTTTTTGGTTAGGTTTATTGATTTGCGGGCTTTCTCTTATGATGTAGAAGACATGTTCTTGGAGTCATATAAGGAGTTTCTCACATATTAGGAATTGGGGACTCCTTAGGGTAATTTGGGGAGAAATGTATCCATGTATATATTGGAGTTTCATAGGGGAGATTACGGGGAAACCTCATTGAGGTTGGGAATACCAATTATAGAAAGATATAAAATAAATATGACGTGAGGTTGAGACTTTTAGAGAGTAAGGGGTCTCATATCCTTAGAAACGTTTAAATTAAGGAACAATAGGTAACCCGATAGGGGTAATGGTTCATGAAATTAATTGAACCGTAGGTAAAATTGGGAACGGCTTGGGATGGTACTATCAAATAGAACAGACGTTAGTAAAATTCTAGTTAGGATAGTTTACACGTGATTGTGGGGGCATGACCATTGAGATTTTAGACTATTAAGTCATGAGTGAGCCTATGGTAAAATAGTACTAAAGGAAACTATGTATTTTTTATTATGGATGAATCGTGTAGCGATGGATTCCTACACAAACTCTTGGGCGATAACCCTAATGTGGAATATATATATATATATATACATATGGTTTTGGGAGACTATTCATCATAGGAAAATGATTGAATATGTTGCAAGTGAGGGATTGTATTCACATATCGAGGTGAATTTAATAGAAATTGTGGTGACGCCTTGTATATTGAGGATTATGTATACTTATAGTTGGGTATATATATATATATATATCTTATACATATGAACGAGAATTAGTTTATATATATATCGATACAAGGATATGTGAATATATGTATATATATCTATATAGATATGAATATATGGATATATACATGGTATGGATATTTAAACCTTATATGATGGTTTAATATTTGATCATATGATTGGATCATATGGATGTATATATTGTGCATGTGAATGATATATACTTATTTGGTTAAGCATACCCCGCTCAGGCTATCATTGGGAAGTTGCGCGCGTAGAGGGTGAGCATCCTGGCTAGAAAAGCATGGTGTGGATATTCCCCAGGTCATAGTCGTCCCGTGTGTTATTATATGATATATATATTTATTTTTGGGATGAGACGTAGTGGGTATGTTTCGTCTCATCGCCGGTTTGGAGCTATGACCGCTTCCCGGGGCGTCGTGTGCGTGAGTTTACCACGAGATGGGTGTCGTTTAGTCCCACCATGGTAGCCCCAGTATTGCTACGTGAGCCGGGCACTGGGAAGATGATAGCATTGATGCAGTTTATCGGCGATATATATAGCCGGGTATATTATGTGCATGGCCTTGTACATCATATGTAGTATGTACACTTGGCTATTGGATTGATGATGATATATATACGGTTAGAAATACATACCTATATATATATATTTATATATATATCCTATAGATGAAAGGATATGGACTTTTATGAAGTACATCTTAGATGATTATGGTGTACTAGATTGATGGGGGTTGATGTATCGCACATAAGGTATTATTCGGTTACATCATCCCAAGGATATTATTGGAGGTTCTTTTATTTTATTTTATTTGTTTTCTTTTTCTTTTCTTCTTTCTTTCTTTAGTAGTTATAGTTTAGTAGTAATGGTAGTATTATATAGTATGTTAAGGATTATGGATCTCTAGGATCGACCTTGCCCAGGAATAGTGTAACGAGGTGGTTCCTTGTTTGGATTTCGCTTTGCGAGACACCTCACGCACGAAACGCAGTGCCATGTCGAGATTTGAGAGAAGTAATTCTATTTGTGGCATCTCGGATCTCTGGTCTTGACCTTTTCAGGAGTAGTGTAACGGGGCGGTTCCTTGTTTGGATTTCGCTTTGCGAGACTCCCCACGCATGAAACGTAGTACAAGTTTGAGATTAGAGAGAGGTTTTGCCAATATTCCATGTGCATGATATTAAGTATATAAATTCTTACATTTTAGCCTATATATATGTATATATATATTTATGTATATATATATAGGGGTAACGTATTAAGACTATTAATTCTTTAATTATATATCGGAATTCATTATGCCTATTATGGCATAATTGTTGTTATCATAATCTAATGGGTTTAGATAAGGGTGGATCCTTGGTTTATGATGGGATAGTAGCTCTCATGGGTATAGGCTAGGCCTAAGATAAGTTAGGTTGTCCTAATAACAATTCGGGGTAATTTAACTAAAACTTGAGGACGCGAATAGGTGCGCGCCTTTAGATGAGAGGTGAGTTGGGGTTCCACGAGAGAGCGGTCTCACTTTTTTTTATGAGATAAGTGCACCGGTATTTATTATGCACGGTTAACACACTTGCTAAATATTTTTCACATTCGGGGATCTGACCCGTTTACTTTTCTCTCCTGCCTGTATATATATATATATATATATATATATATATATATATATATATATATATATATATATATATATTATTACAGGTGTCCTACCGCATGGATGCCGGATGACTTTCTATCCAGAGTCTTGGGAGCCGTAACAGGGCGGACTGTTGCGGGATGTTTCGTGTAGCCGCTTCCTATTCCTTTAAAATTCTAGGTAGGATTCATGTTGTATATCGGGTTTGTACCCAGGGGATAGTTTTATACATGTTTATATTTATTCCATTCCAGTTATATGTATTTGTTGTGACCCGACAGCTTATTCGGGTTTATCTCCTTGCGGTATATTCTGTTGTATTTATTTATTTCATTTTATTCTAGCATTTCATTCATTATAGTTCTCTCATGTATCTTTTATTCATTTATTAGTAGTGTTATAGTGTTGGTTGTTGTATGTTGCATGTTTTAATTAATTTTAACATCTCGCTTATTTGATATCGGGTAGTTAGTCCTACATTATATAGTACCGACAGTTGATGTTGAGACTGGACCATCTGGAATTCCTGATTTGATATAGTATAGGGCTGGCCACCCGTTATTATTTTAAGCGGGGTGTTACAGATGGTATCAGAGCATCAGGTTCTAGAGTCCTTAGGATCTGTGCGAGTTTCTGGATTCTTCCGTTAACGTTCTTGACATAAAGCCCTATAAATAGGACTGTTGTGTTCACTGCGTTGTTTTCTTCTGTGAAGTATATTCACTTGATTGGCGTTCTGATAACAGTTGCTCTTGTTTCGTTTCAGACGTCGCCTAGATTTTTGTTGTCTAGGAAAGGATAGGATTAAAAGTACAATACCAATAGTATATTTTGGGTATGCGTTAATCGAGGGTATTTGTTTTCCCCGGTTTCGGATGAAATATTGAGGAGATTTCTAGCAGTGGTTCGAGGTGATTTATCGGCAGTTGAGTAAGAAAGGAAATTTACTCGAATGGCGAATCTTGGTCTTAGTAAGGAAAGTTCGAGGAGAGGCATATAGTGTAGTCTTTGGGAGGTTTAGATTGAGAAACATGTCAACCTTCGTTAGAAAACCTGGTGTTGGTGACTTTTCCCGACGTGAGGTGTGTGGAGTTATCCCAATATTGGGAGTATTGCCTTCTGGGAAGTGGGAGTAAGAAATTTGGAGACTCAGTTTTGTTGTGTAGGACTGAGGGAGTTTTCGGTTGTCGCCATCGTGTTTATCCTTCAAAATGGTTAGGAAGGATTTTGAGGAAGATGTTTCTCTTGTGAAGAAATAGGCTTTGGGTGATTTTCCCGGAAGGAGTTGAGGACCCTGAGTTGAGATTCTAGGGTGAGGGGAAACCATTTGGTTATGGAATTATAAGGTATAATACCTTTCTTTGGGTTTGAGTTACGTTTTGGGTAATAATTGGGAACATCGCGCGTAAGGCATGATGGGTAGTTAGCCGCTACACCGCTAGGGTGTATGGAATTTTCCTAGAGGAGGAAATGAGCACGTGTGGCCTTTGTATGGAATCTTTGGAGATGATACATCTTTTCGTAACGAAACAGTAGGGAAGTTTTAGTATCCCAATGAGGGAAGAATTTATTTTTATATAAAAAGTGTTGATGTGATGTAGAGGAATTTCATAACTGAGAGGTTCAGATTTTGGTAGATTCCGTGGAGCGGGTAGTTTAGCTCATAGTTGTGCTAGTTTTGAGAACTAGGTATTGACTAGAGTATTGTATTTGTTGATGCCTTGTGTTTTAAACAGAAGGTGTTTGTTTGGCGTGTCGAAAGACGCGGGATTGATTTATATAGTATTGTTGCATAGGCCCTCGGGCAATATCTAAAATATGGAAATCTTTCTTTCTATAAAACCTTAACCCTGGTTCAACTAATCTCAATCCCCGACCTAGCTACACAGTAGTGTATTGGGAGGGTTCCTTGTTTGGATTTCGCTTGCGAGACCTCTCCCGCACGAAGGTGGCTAGCGTCAGGAATTGAGGAGAGTTCAACCAGTGGAAATTTTCAAACTTTTATATATTTAGTATATTGTTATAGATTATATTACCGAGGGTTATCTTACAATTTTGAGGCTAATGAAGCCTGATTAAAATTTTGCGAGTGGAGACTCAGGTACGGGGTGTATGGGCGCCCTGAGTAGTTAGTTTGTTTTTAAGGCTATATGGTTCGATGTGAGAACTAGAAAGGATCGGCATAGTGATCTTGAGGATTGATGTAAGGACTAGATGATTTTGAGGTCCTAGGCATGTCTTAAATTTCGCGGAGGAAATTTTTGTAAGGGGGGAAGTATGTAACAACCCTCGACTTTTGGAGACTGAGAAATTAAATTTTGGGAAAATAAAATTTTAATTAAATTGGAGAATTTTAAATTTGGGAATTTAAGTCCAAAAATAGAGGACGTTTTAAAGTATTCCGGATGATGATTTTGAGTGTGCCATCGATCCCAGAGGGGTCGAGATAGTCAAAATGACTGTCATTGGGTTTTATTTCGGCTCCGGAATATTTTTATGTCAGTTTGACTCGAATTAGAGTAAACGAGTCATTTAAAGTGTGTATTAACATTTAAAATTAGGATTTTGTTTTAAAGGATTTGGAGGCTTACGGATGAAGCCTTCTCATTTGAGAAAAGAGAGAAAGAGAAAGAAAAGGGAAAGAAGAAGAAAGGAAGAGAGAGAGGAAGAAAGCTTGGGGATTTCCGGCCCAACCGCGTCATCAAGGACGATCCAACCTCTACAAATCTGAGGCAAGTGTTTAATCTTCCTAAATAGCTATTTTTGTATTTCATTTCATAATTTGTGGGTTAAAGAAATGGATTTTTGGGTATTAATATCAAAACCTAGATTTTTGGGTTAAATCTTGAAAATTAATGTTTAAATATGGATTTAATGGAATAGAAATGGTTGGGATCAACTTTAGGGTGATATATGGGCTTAAAATCATGGTTTGATGAAGGTTTGGGGGTTAGAATGGAAAATTTAGGGTTTAGAATTCGTGGGTTTTGATGAAGAAGAAGACCCCTTTCAAAATTTGCAGGCCCGAATCGATTCGCCCCCTTAAGCGAATCGATTCGGTTTAGTGATATTGGCAGGTCTGCATTGACCGAATCGATTTGGCATATTGCAGAAGCCCAGGTCTTTGGACCCGAATCGATTCGCCTTGGAGGCCGAATCGATTCGCAAGGCCGAATCGATTCGCAATAGGGCCGAATCGATTCGGAAACAGGGCATTTTCATGTGTTTTCTCCATAGTGATTCCAAACCCCTTTTTGGTTAGGTTTATTGATTTGGGGGATTTCTCTTATGATGTAGAAGACATGTTCTTGGAGTCATATAAGGAGTTTCTCACATATTAGGAATTGGGGACTCCTTAGGGTAATTTGGGGAGAAATGTATCCATGTATATATTGGAGTTTCATAGGGGAGATTACGGGGAAACCTCATTGAGGTTGGGAATACCAATTATAGAAAGATATAAAATAAATATGACGTGAGGTTGAGACTTTTAGAGAGTAAGGGGTCTCATATCCTTAGAAACATTTAAATAAAGGAACAATAGGTAACCCGATAGGGGTAATGGTTCATGAAATTAATTGAACCGTAGGTAAAATTGGGAACGGCTTGGGATCGTAGTATCAACTAGAACAGAAGTTAGTAAAATTCTAGTTAGGATAGTTTACACGTGATTGTGGGGGCATGACCATTGAGATTTTAGACTATTAAGTCATGAGTGAGCCTATGGTAAAATAGTACTAAAGGAAACTATGTATTTTTTATTATGGATGAATCGTGTAGCGATGGATTCCTACACAAACTCTTGGGCGATAACCCTAATGTGGAATATATATATATATATATATATATATATATATAGATATATACATATGGTTTTGGGAGACTATTCATCATAGGAAAATGATTGAATATGTTGCAAGTGAGGGATTGTATTCACATATCGAGGTGAATTTAATAGAAATTGTGGTGACGCCTTGTATATTGAGGATTATGTATACTTATAGTTGGGTATATATATATATATATATATATATATATCTTATACATATGAACGAGAATTAGTTTATATATATATATTGATACAAGGATATGTGAATATATGTATATATATCTATATAGATATGAATATATGGATATATTTATGTTATGGATATACATGGTATGGATATTTAAACCTTATATGATGGTTTAATATTTGATCATATGATTGGATCATATGGATGTATATATTGTGCATGTGAATGATATATACTTATTTGGTTAAGCATACCCCGCTCATGCTATCATTGGGAAGTTGCGCGCGTAGAGGGTGAGCATCCTGGCTAGAAAAGCAGGGTGTGGATATTCCCCAGGTCATAGTCGTCCCGTGTGTTATTATATGATATATATATATTTATTTTTGGGATGAGACGTAGTGGGTATGTTTCGTCTCATCGCCGGTTTGGAGCTATGACCGCTTCCCGGGGCGTCGTGTGCGTGAGTTTACCACGAGATGGGTGTCGTTTAGTCCCACCATGGTGGCCCCAGTATTGCTACGTGAGTCGGGCACTGGGAAGATGATAGCATTGATGCAGTTTATCGGCGATATATATAGCCGGGTATATTATGTGCATGGCCTTGTACATCATATGTAGTATGTACACTTGGCTATTGGATTGATGATGATATATATACGGTTAGAAATACATACCTATATATATATATATATATATATATATCCTATAGATGAAAGGATATGGACTTTTATGAAGTACATCTTAGATGATTATGGTGTACTAGATTGATGGGGGTTGATGTATCGCACATAAGGTATTATTCGGTTACATCATCCCAAGGATATTATTGGAGGTTCTTTTATTTTATTTTATTTGTTTTCTTTTTCTTTTCTTCTTTCTTTCTTTAGTAGTTATAGTTTAGTAGTAATGGTAGTATTATATAGTATGTTAAGGATTATGGATCTCTAGGATCGACCTTGCCCAGGAGTAGTGTAACGAGGTGGTTCCTTGTTTGGATTTCGCTTTGCGAGACACCTCACGCACGAAACGCAGTGCCATGTCGAGATTTGAGAGAAGTAATTCTATTTGTGGCATCTCGGATCTCTGGTCTTGACCTTGTCAGGAGTAGTGTAACGGGGCGGTTCCTTGTTTGGATTTCGCTTTGCGAGACTCCCCACGCATGAAACGTAGTACAAGTTTGAGATTAGAGAGAGGTTTTGCCAATATTCCATGTGCATGATATTAAGTATATAAATTCTTACATTTTAGCCTATATATATATGTATATATATATTTATGTATATATATATAGGGGTAACGTATTAAGACTATTAATTCTTTAATTATATATCGGAATTCATTATGCCTATTATGGCATAATTGTTGTTATCATAATCTAGTGGGTTTAGATAAGGGTGGATCCTTGGTTTATGATGGGATAGTAGCTCTCATGGGTATAGGCTAGGCCTAAGATAAGTTAGGTTGTCCTAATAACAATTCGGGGTAATTTAACTAAAACTTGAGGACGCGAATAGGTGCGCGCCTTTAGATGAGAGGTGAGTTGGGGTTCCACGAGAGAGCGGTCTCACTTTTTTTTATGAGATAAGTGCACCGGTATTTATTATGCACGGTTAACACACTTGCTAAATATTTTTCACATTCGGGGCTCTGACCCGTTTACTTTTCTCTCCTGCCTGTATATATATATATATTATTAAAGGTGTCCTACCGCATGGATGCCGGATGACTTTCTATCCAGAGTCTTGGGAGCCGTAACAGGGCGGACTGTTGCGGGATGTTTCGTGTAGCCGCTTCCTATTCCTTTAAAATTCTAGGTAGGATTCATGTTGTATATCGGGTTTGTACCCAGGGGATAGTTTTATACATGTTTATATTTATTCCATTCCAGTTATATGTATTTGCTGTGACCCGACAGCTTATTCGGGTTTATCTCCTTGCGGTATATTCTGTTGTATTTATTTATTTCATTTTATTCTAGCATTTCATTCATTATAGTTCTCTCATGTATCTTTTATTCATTTATTAGTAGTGTTATAGTGTTGGTTGTTGTATGTTGCATATTTTAATTTATTTTAACATCTCGCTTATTTGATATCGGGTAGTTAGTCCTACATTATATAGTACCGACAGTTGATGTTGAGACTGGACCATCTGGAATTCCTGATTTGATATAGTATAGGGCTGGCCACCCGTTATTATTTTAAGCGGGGTGTTACATGAGATAACGATCGTTTTTTCCCTTCTAGGACATGAGATGTTCCTAGTGGCAATGCTCTTCCCGAGGGAGGATCGCGCAGTCTCTTATATTACATTGAGGAGGAGACCTCACAAGAGGTGGTTGTTTCTCTGGACTCAATCCCAGTCGTGAGGGATTTCGAGAATGTCTTCCTGGAGATACTAGGGTTACTACCCAATAATGAAATTAAGTTCGTTATCGACTTAGAACTAGGGATGACACCAATTACCAGAGCACCGTATCACATGGCCCCTATAAAAATGTGAGAGTTGAGAGAGCAGATTCAGCTGTTCTTGGGACAAGATTCATTCGGCGGAGTGCATCGTCGTGCGGTGCGCCGGTTCTATTTGTGAAAAAAAGGATGATTCGCTTCATTTGTGTGTAGACTACAAGGAGTTGAACAACGTGACGATACATAATAAGTATCCCTTACCTAGGATTGACGACTTATTTGATCAATTAAGAGGGGCTACATACTTCTCAAAGATCTATTTGAGGTCAGGTTACCATCAGTTGCTCATTCGAGAGGAGGATGTACCTAAGACCGCTTTCTTGTCGCGGTATGGGTCATACGAGTTCAGAGTGATGCCGTTTGGGCTCACTAATGTGCCTGCAGTGTTTATAGACCTCAAGAACAGGGTATTCAGGGAGTTTATGGACCAATTTATGATCGTATTCATCGACGATATTCTGTTTTACTCTCGAACGAAAGAGGAGCACACTGAGCACTTATGTATGGTTCTACAGACGTTACGGGACCATTAGTTGTATGCCAAATTCGGGAAGTGTGGATTTTGGCTTCGGGAGGTTCAGTTTCTTGGCCACATTATGTCCGACAGAGGCATTGTTATTGATTCGAGTAAGGTATCAGTGGTAAAGGTGTGGGGACAGCCCACGACACCGACCGAGGTTCAGAGCTTTTTGGGGTTGGCCAATTACTATCTTCGCTTCATTAATGGGTTCTTAAATACTGCTAGTCCTTTGATGAACTTGACTCGAAAGGGTACCATTCATGGGGAGCGACTACTGTCAGTTAGCGTTTGATGAGATAAATGACAAGTTGACATCAGCACCCGTACTTGCATTGCCTAGGAGTGGATTAGAGTACCAGGTCATTAGAGATGCATCCTTGTAGGGACTTGGGGGTGTGTTATAGCAGGAGGAGAGGGCTATAGCTTATGCGCCTCAAAAGCTAAAGCCACATGAGAAGAATTACCACACCCACGACCTTGAGTTGGCAGCGGTCGTCTTTGCTTTGAGGATAAGGAGATATTATCTTCTGGGAGAGCAATTTTCTTTATTCACGGATCATAAGTCACTTCAGTATCTCTTCACCCAGAAGAATATTATAGAATCGTTACAGCGGAAATATTGCGACTTCTCAAATAAAATCCAATTTTAATTATTCCTAAATTTTAGTTAAACCCTAAAACATGCATCTAGATGATTTATCCAATAAAATAAAGCATGCAGGATAAAACAATCAATTTCAGGAAAAATCCCTGAAGGGCAAAACCTTTTTATTTCACTATAATTTGTAAATAACAACTTACACGGATTACAATGAAATAGGGTGACACACGAATACCCGCAGGTGTCGATCGGCGTCGTCAGTAATGGAACAACCACAGCTACTCCACAAGAACACGCAGTTCTATCTTCAGTAATGAATCCACATGCAGGGAATCCACTTGGACACGTAGTCCAATCTTCACAGAGACTCCATGTAATACTCCTTATTTTTTTAGTTATTATTTTTATATAAATTTTCCATGTGGGGTAATTATATAAAATAATGGAAGTTGGAGTAAATATTATTTAAAGTGATTTAAGAGATAATATTTACTAAATTTTGCATATTTACTATTAAGTGAATGTAAATAGCATCATGTAATGTTTAATTGCGTCGTTTTGCTTTGAGCAACAGTTATAGTTTAAAATGATGTTGGAACATGAAATGATTTATGTTATTCCGGATGCAAATTTAGAGGGAGCGGTTAGTCCTGAAATTATTGAAATAGTCAAAATAAGTGCCATGTTGTATTTTTGGGGTCCGGGCATTTTTGACCGGTTATGACTTAATTATGTAGTATTAGTCATTTTAAATGGTGAAATAACTTTTAAAGATAGAATTTAGTATTAATGGGCATTTAAGTCTTCCAATCACATTTATCCTCATTTATATCTTCTAAACCTATAGAGAAAGAGAGAGAAAGAGAATTGTGGAGAAAAGGAGAGAAAAGGAAGAGAATTGAAGATTGGAGCTTGAATTTGTTGCTATTGAAAGATAATCCGAGACTACAACCCTAAGGCAAGTTTTTTACTTGCAAATATATGATTTTATGTCGATAAATTGTAGTGATAGTTGTGTATTTGGAAGAATTGAACAAATAGTAGATTTTGATGAATTTTAGTGTTTAACCCTTAGATTGTGTTGTTTGGATGATTTAAGTTGGGTATATTGGTTTATTGTTGTGTAGGAATGTTGTGGGTATATTGTTGGTTGATGAGAATGAAGGAAGTGTAAGAGAATGGGGTTTAGGTTTTTGGGTTTGGTATTTTAGAAGAAGGTTTAGTTGTGGGTCTGGTGAGCGCGGTCGACTGCGGTCCACATCCCGGTCGACCGATCCTAAAGGGAAAATCCTACTGCTTTTCTTGATATGTATATTTTGAAATCGCAGTCGACCGCGATCCAATGACCGGTCGACCGGGCCTTCTGAATTGAGTTTACTGCATTTCTTAGTGGACAAAACCTTATAAGCGCGGTTGATCGGGGGTCAGGGGCCGGTCGATCGGTCCCCTGTTTTCACCCGAAATCTTTAGTTTTCTCTAGCTCCTTTCTTTTAAGGTAGGGACCTAGGAACCTTCTTGAATGAAGTAAAACTAGATTGTTAGAATCTATTGTTAAGGAAATTAGGAACCTAAGTTAGAAATTATAGATTGGGGCTTAGATCGGGAACTTAATTTAGTTAGTTGTTAGAAGAAAGTAAGGATCCTTTTTACATAGTGATCTAGTCTAGGTCTAAAGGAAATGGGTTTATATAATTGTGGACTCTTAGAAATGGGGTTGAAGTAATATCATACTTATGGGTTCATATGTTTATCGCTAAATTCTTGTAGACTAATATGGAAATAAATTAAACGTTGTGGTTTATAAATTATGACATGAAACGCTTATGGTTCCGGATAAAATGTAATGTACATTATACTTTGGCATATTTTGTGTATGATGAATTGCATATATATACCTCTCTAAATGATATCATAAGGGAAGTTATGCGCATGAGGTGAAGTCCCCTGTCTAGTGAATGCAGGGTGAATATAGTCCTCGACCATAGGACCGGTGGTTATATATTGTGTTGTTATTTTTTGAAGTGAGGTAATTCTGGGTATGGTTATGATTCACTGTCAAAGGTATATGGCCGCTTCCCAACGTCACGCGATTTAGGATGCCCGGGTTGTCATGGTTATAGGACTCGGAAGATGATAGCCATTTAGGGGCGCATCTAGTTGGGTGACTTTCGGAAGGATGGTCTTAGAATCATTATATGTTATGGTTATAACTATTCTTATGAAAGTGGTATTTTATAAATGGTGAAGCATTTTATAAAATAAGTTGTTATGGGAATAAGTTTCCTAATGAGGACTAGACTTGTAAAGTTATAATGTGCAAAAACTGAAATGGAATCTTAATAAGTGAAATTGAGTTATATTCTCTTGCATTTATGAATATCCATCATTGTAATTAATATTTCGCTAGGTTGTGCGTTTAGATTGAGAGGCGATGATTATTGTTATTATTTGCGAAGAGCGAGATAAGTGTATTCATGATGATTTGATATTCATAACTGTCATGCATTTGATTCACATGCTTATCATATCAAATCGGGATAGCTAAGTAGTTCGAACGAAAAGGCATTGTCATTTGAATGACATTGTGCGACAACTTCTCGCAAGATAGCTATGTCATTTGAATGACATAAGCAGGTCATTCGAATGACCTATCAAACGGGATCTCAGGCTATGGTTGTAGATACTTTCGATACGAACGCGTGGCCTCCAGTTTTGAATTTTTTTTATTTTTCTTTGAATTGATATGATTTTTCTACGGAAAGGTGTCCGAGAACAAAAACTTTAGAAAAATATTTGATAAAAATATCCCAGCACTTGAAGTGAAATGCTAAGGAATTAAAACACAACCTTACCAAACTTAACCTCGCACAGGCTTGAATGTTGTAGATTTTGATATTCGGATCCGTCGTTGATGCTTGAATGTTCTTGAATGCTCTTCGATGATGTAGCGATTTACGACATACTAAATTGATAACGGCCTTATAAAATAATGTCCTTACAAATCTCCCCCTATGTCTATGCCGGTAAAAAATAAAAACTCTGAATTATCAAATCAAAGTGCCTATACAAATCTAGTATCCCCCAGGAACCCAAAAATGGAAAATACTAAAATTTGCAAGTCATCAAATTTTCTTCAAAAATCTTCAAGTTCAAATCTTCAAACCTTTGTGCAACATATGATCATCACTTTTGGACCTACACACATGAGATAAAGAAAATACCTTCGGAACGCATCGAGCTTGAAATGATGTAAGAATAAATCAATCAATATAATCAAATCTCCCTCATAATGCAAACTCCCCCATAAAATCATAATCCGTTCTCCCCCTTTTTATTATGTCCCCAAATAGACAGATAAGAAGAAACAATCAAAACATGGAGTGTCACGATAAAAATGCATAGCAAATATGAATCAACCAACGCGCATGCAAAGGGATATCTCAAAAATATTCACAAACTATTTTCGATTTTTCAAATTTTTAGTACAAAAATAAGATACCGAAAATTACACCATGGATTTATGCTAAAAACAACCAAGTCATGGAAATCGAATGTATGAGTGTAAACACATTCGATAGGTAAATCAACTCAATCAATCATATGTGCATGATGAATACGTGTACCCCTAACGAATGAACATAAAAAATATCCTTAGGTGTAAAATTTTTGAATTTAGATGATATCGTCTTAATCAAATCAACAAATTAAAGTCTAAATGATTTCCACACCAATAACGTCCAAAACTATGTAGTTCCGTTTTGAGAACTTTTCAAAGGACGGGAAAACCCATTGATATATCCATCCGAAACTCCCTCATATAAAATAATACAATTTCTTATATCTAAATAGGTACTAAATTCTCAACTTAGAGAAAACCTATTGGCCCAAAATTTTGGCATATTTCATTTTTTATTGCCTTCATTTTTTTTGTGCGGGCTCTTCTCAAACGGTGGCTTTTACGACGTGATTATTATTCATTCGCAGTCCTTTCCCGTGTTCACTCATCATTTTTATCTTAAACAAATTCCTCGCGGGCAATGGATCTTACATGCACTACTTTTATTACTCTCGTATTATTGCACTCGGTTCATTTTAAGGATAAGATTGAGATGAAAACACCCAACCAACATGTGATATGACAAGCACAATAATCAAACAAATTCGTGCATGTGTGCAATAAAGGATATAATGAGCCAAATATGTAGAAAGTAACAACTGATCACATCTCAATAACTCCAAACATTGTAAAGCACAAGGATGACATGATATATTGTCTCAAAACACTATTAAATTGTCACATGAATTAAATGGTATGAAATTGTGACTTGGCCATCCTAAATGTTTATCCATAAATGGTGTAAACAAAATACAAAAATCTTTTTGGATTTTCAAAGTTGACCAAAAAAATATAAATGGACACTCAAAAATTAGAAAATCTTTTTGCATAAGAAAATTAACTACAAAATGATACATCCAGCAATAGGCATATAATATCGATATGAGCATCATCCTATTCTAGCAAATATTAATCACACAAATGAATAAAGAATCAAATCAGGTGTGACAAACCAGCAAATACAGTGTTAGCAATTAAGCATATATAGTAAGAAAGACTGCATATAAACTGTCAGAAGCAACCAGCGGTACCAAAAATAATATCAGGATGAATCAGTGTATTGTAAATAGAATGGTCAAAGTCAACCTGGTCGCTCAACCGATCTAAGCCTGTCGCTCAAATGACAGGGGGTTGTCGCGAGAAGAGACTTCACGCGACAAATATGTGTCGCTCAAACGACATGATGTTCTCGCTCGAACGAGAAATCCAAAAAATCCCAGTTTGCCCAGAAAGTCATGCAGTTTTGCCCAGTACAAAATTTTTGTAAAAATAGTACCTGTAAGGGGAAAACAGATCCAAAACAGTGCTAAAACAGTAGCGAAACACACAAATGCAACAAATAAATCAATGTGCGCTACATCAAAGTGAGATATAACACTAGAAAGAATATAACATGATGCATAGCTAGTGTATGACAAAACATCCAACACATTCAAACAAACGATCTCACATGGGGTGAATCACGTGCAAGTAAACGAGAATCATGAACAAATAGAGCGTAATCCTATAAATTCGATTTTCTAACCCAAATAGATTTATAATGACACGTGGGGGATTGGGGAATCGAATTTATTCTTTTATTAACCTTCTTAGGTTCTTTTAAAAGCTTGTAACAAAAGCGCCTAAGATGACCTTGCCTATCGCAATGCGTGTAAGTGTAAATCGGGCGGTGTGTGTTACCTAAAGATGGCCCTCTCCTCTAATTTCTTGGTTGCTCTCTCTGAATTTGCCTAGGTATCTCTCTCCTAATGATACTAGGTGGCTCTCACACGATGTGCCTAGGTGGATCTCTCCTAACAACCTTCGGAGGCTCTTTCTTAACAGCCCTATGTTGTGTGGGGTTAGTTTTGGGAATTTGTGTAACCCTCTCATCGAAGCCTATACCACCCTTATCCTCCTTCATTTGGACCGTGCCTAAGATCTTATCTCGTGTTTCTACCCTCAGTGATAGTGAGTCTAAAGAAGAAGTTTTTTATGCTTGTAGACAAGAACTTCCCACCCGTGTGATTAGTGATGATAGTGAGGATTATGGGAGTGAGGATGAAAATGTAGATGAGCGTGACTTACAAACTGCTTTCAATGAACTTTATGCTGAATCTTTGAAAACGAAGAAAGAAAATTTGAAATTGAAAGCTCCATTGAAAGAGTGTGCCTTAAAAAATAATGATGTTTTAGTTGAAGAACTTAGGGCATGTGAGAAAATTTTGAGAGAGACCAATTTGTAGAATTGCTACAGCGAAATAATGCTAATTCTCTAATAAATACAATTTTAGTTAAACCCTAAATCATGCATCTAAGTGATTGAATTAAATATGCAAATCAAATAATCATATGATCAAATATTAGGAAGACCAAATTCAGGAAAACTCCCCGAAGGGCAAAATCTTTTTATTTCACTATAATTTATAAATAACAACTTACACGAATTACAATCAAATAGGGTGACATACGAATACCCATAGGTATCGGTCTATTCAATTTCTTCTTTAAATTTATGGTAACACTCATCTAACGTGTGACCAACACCCTCACAACAATGACACCTCTCAGAGTCATTTTTAACAGAGGATATAAAGCAAGAATTTGTGTGAACTTTCCAATTAGGATTTTCAAAATTTTGAAATCTAAGATCATCAAACCCACCAAAAGCTATTTTTTATTAAAAACAGGATCACAGCACAATAACTTAGTGTAACAGGCTCTGATACTAATTTGTAGAATCGTTACAGCGAAAATATTGCGACTTCTAGAATAAATCCAATTTTAATTATTCCCAAATTTTAGTTAAACCCTAAAACATGCTTTTAGATGATTTATCCAATAAAATAAAGCATGCAGGATAAAACAAACAATTTCAGAAAAAATCCCCGAAGGGCAAAACCTTTTTATTTCACTGTAATTTGTAAATAACAACTTACATGGATTACAATGAAATAGGGTGACACACGAATACCCGTAGGTGTCGGTTGGCGTCATCAGTAATGGAACAACCACAGCTACTCCACAAGAACATGCAGTTCTATCTTCAGCAATGAATCCACACGCAGCGAATCCACTTGGACACGCAGTCCAATATTTACAGAGACTCCCTCCATAATAGTACGCAACTCTCGATTGTATATATCTCCCCACAAAGAATAAATTTTAACAAAGTTGAATCTAGGGTTCCAAAACAATTCACTAAAGATTGGGATGTTTTGTGAATTGAAAACAAAAGGTTTAAAACCTGAAAGAAGAAGACAAAAATTGTCTCTGTAGTAGCAGTTTCGTTTCTAAAAATTATGCAGGCCTCCTTATGAAAAACGGAGTTGGAGACTCCTATTTATAAAAAGAAACGTAATTCGGCGCGTCGCTCGAACGAGATAGCTAAGTCGTTCGAACGAAAAGGCATTGTCTTTTGAACGACATCGTGCGACAACTTCTCGCAAGATAACTATGTCATTTGAATGACTTAAGTAGGTCGTTTGAACGACCTATCAAATGGGATCTCATGCCATGATTGTAGATAATTTCGATACGAACGTGTGGCCACCAGTTTCGTATTTTTCTAATTTTTCTTTGAATTGATATGATTTTTCTACAGAAAGGTGTCTGAGAACAAAAACTTTAGAAAAATATTTGATAAAAATATCCCAACACTTTAAGTGAAATGCTAAGGAATTAAAACACAACCTTAACAAACTTAACCTCACGGAGGCTTGAATGTTGAAGATTTTGATATTCGGATCCGTCTTTGATGCTTGAATGTTCTTGAATTCTCTTCGACGGTGTAGCGGTACACGACATACTAAATTGATAACGGACTTATAAAATAGTGTCCTTACAAATATGAATATGAGACAGAGGAGGGGGATATAATTCGTGAAGGATGACTAGTTTGATATACAGTATCATCCCGGTAAGGCTAATGTGGTGGAAGACGCGTTGAGCCGAAATCCTACAGGAGAGTTGGTGGAGGTTTGGAAAGAGAAATGGAGCAAGCTTAGAGATGAGGATGAGGTAGACAGAGAATACATGGAAGTTTTAGCTATCACTCTCGAGAGTGTTATGTGGGTGGTGAGGGCATAGGCAAAGGACCCGTTCTGTCAGGATAAAGTACGACAGTTACTAGTCGATGGGGCAGATTCCTACTCCATCAGCTTCGAGGGTGGATTACGGTTCAATGGGAGACTGGTAGTACTCGAGGATGAAGATTTTAGGCATGCAGTCATCATAGAGTCGTACGGGTCGAGATTTATGATATATCTCTGCGAGGATAAGATGTACCAGGAAATGCGACGACAATATTAGTGGTCGGGTATAAAGAGGGACATTACAGAGTTTGTCTCAAAGTGTGTTATGTGTCAGCTTGTCAAAGTTGACCATCAGAGACCTTCAGGGATGCTACAGCCACAGGTGATTCCCATGTGGAAATGGGAGAGCATTTCTATGGACTTTATTACTTGACTACCGACATCGCAGAGGGGTCACGATTCCATATAGGTGATAGTGGATCGGTTGACTAAGGTAGCTCATTTCTTACCGGTTTATACCGAGTTTGATACGATGCACTAGGCATAACTATTCATTTAAGAGATCATTCAGCTGCATGGGGTTCTTATTAATATTGCGTATGACAAAGATAAAATATTTGTGTCGCATTTCTGGCAGAGCTTTTAGGAGGCCATGGGCACAGACTTGTGGTTGAGTACGGCGTATCACCCGAAATAGACGGGAAGACCGAGAGGGTAAATCAGATACTTGAGGATATGTTGAGGATGTGTATCCTAGAAGTTAGGGGAAGTTGGGGGCGATATTTTCCATTGGTAGAGTTTGCGTATAACCACTCTTACTAATTCACTATCGGTATGGCTCCATTCGAGGCACTTTATGGGAGGCCTTTTCGTTTGCCTGCCTGCTGGTTAGAGGTGGGGGACAACAAGCTATTGGGGTCGGATATGATACAGGAGACTTCTTCCAAGATAGAGTTAATTCGAGGACGTATTGGAATAGCTCAGGATAGGCAGAAGAGTTATGCTGACGCCGGTAGGAGACACGTAGATCTAGAGGTGGATGACCAGGTATTGATTCGGGTATCTCCTATGAAGGGGATTATGAGGTTTGGCAAGAAGGGGAAGTTAACGCCGAGATATGTGGGATCGTTCTCTATTATTGAGAGGGTGAGACCGGTAGCATACAAATTGGGACTCCCAGAACATCTTCAGCGGACACAAGACGTGTTCCATATGGCATCGCTGAAGAAATACAGGAGGAGCGAGAGAGTCGTCTGACACGTTCCACTTGAGGAGATTGATTTGCAGACATATGTATCGTATGAGGAGATACCCATGGCTATTCTGGATCATAGCGAGCGTAAGCTTCGATCCAAGGTGGTACCATTAGTGCGAGTGTAGTGAAGACACAACAATGTTAACGAGTCGACATGGGAGAGGGAGGAGGATATGCTAGAGCAGTATCTAGAGTTATTCACCGCATCTATATCCTAATTTAGAGGAAAAAATTCCTTTATAAAGGGGAAAGTATGTAATACCCCGTATTTCTACGTATTTAAAATTTAATCAATTGAGTAATTAAATAGGAAATACGTTTTAATTTAAATTATGTGAGTAAAGTAATTTAATATGATTTAATGATAATTATGATTATTAAGTGAATAAATAAAAATTGTGATTATTAAATATTAATCGAGAGATAGAGTCTGACTAACATTATGACTCGAATTTACTAAGTGTGATAGTAAATACTGATAGTTAATTTGTACGATTTAGCGAGTGATATGGACGTACTTGATTTTTATCTCACCCGGGTGTCGCGTGTAGACTAAATTGAGATAATATAGTAAATATATTTTTATTGACTCAAATGATAATTTAGAGGTCACAGATGACTATGAAATTGTCGAATTAGTCAAAATAGTATACCCGGGGTACTAGTCAGCTACCGAGCATTTTTTAGCTACATCGGGACCGTACGGGGGCGTTTTAGTCCATTGGCATATGGGGGTGACAAGACCTACGACTTTTGAAGTGTTTTATCAACTGATTAAAAGTGTCGTTAGGGTTAGAAACCTTATAACACAAAGAAAAGCCATTAGAGAGAGAAGGAAGATAATAATCAAGGCTAAAAAGGAAATTGCGGGAGATTTCAAGAAGTTCTTGCACCACAAGTGATTGAGGAAGGAAGATTGTAAGAGAAAGCAGCCCAACACCTTCTGCAAACTCAAAATCAAATCATCATCTAATCAAGGTAAGTGGTTATTTGCAAATTATTTTGAGTTATAATATCCATGCTTAGGATTTCCCAATAAATTGATTTTGATAATTATTCCTGGAGAAAAAGAATTGATTAATTGCATGTTTGGGTAGAAATAACATGTTGTTAGATTCATATATGTAGAGGATTGAAAATCAGACGAATCATGGTTGTTAGTAAGAATTAAAAATCTGGGTTGATGATTGAAAACAAGGGAAGAGCATGTCATATTAGGGTTCTTAGATAATTAGAAGATTTAGATTACTCTGGTCCAAATTGGAAGGATTTATTATGTTTAATACGTTGGAAATTATCCTAGCATATGTAGGAATGGTTGGGTATCGTTAGTTACAAGTTTGGTGGATTATCATGTGAGTTAGATAATTGAAAATGGTGGAAAAAGCATGAAGAAGAAGAACAACAACAACGTCTGTCACTGCTCGATCGATCGATCGACCCTTGAATGTCGATCGATCGATGGAGTCGATCTTTCAATGCTCAAGTTCAATCGATCGACCCAGGCTGATTTTGGGTTCTTTTTTTGGTTGAGTTCTATTCGATTGCCGAAGCTTGAGGGGAACCTTAGTGATGACATTTTACCTATGTAGGGACATAGAGAATACCAATAGGTGTATAGTGGGGGTCCGTTATAATCATTGAGTGCAAGATTTGAAATGATGGACCGACGAGGATAAACCGATCGAGTAATGCATCTGGAATTTGGGATTTGAGTTACGGAGAGAGTAAATGTCATTCCAAGGAGTATACCGATAGGTTAGAGATAACTTAACTACTAAAATGAATAAAGGGGTAACCAAGGCCCTTAGAGTTGTGTGAATACTCAATTAAAATACGATAGTGAGATAAATCGTAAATTAATATGTACGGTGAATATTAAAGAGGAAATATTACGTACGAGCACTATTATTAGGTTGCGTGTATACCTATTGAATTATATAGATACTTAGGTGGAGATAATACATAAAGTATAATTCCCTATATTAGGGTCGAGGTAGGATTCCGAACTAATATATGGAAATTGTAAGTTAGAGTAGTGACGAAAGAGTTTCAAACCAATCTATGTATAAAATTTCATTAGTGGGATCGAGGTGATTTTTCGAACCACTACATGAAATGAACTTGGGGTCGAGGTAACATTCCGAACCAATCCTTTTACTTGGTGTCGATGGACCATTCCGAACCAAGATCCCTTGATGTGTGTTAGGAGGACATATTAGTAATGAATGAATTTACATGTATATATTGTGTGTGAAATGTATACTGTATTAATATTATACTTATGCGAGTTAGTAGATAATGAGATGCCGTGAATACATCTAAAAGCAAATTAAGTAGGAAAACTTAATTATAAATCGATTAAAGATAACAACGCGTGAACAGTTATCTAAGTATATAAATCATGAGATTTGGTTACTGTTATATACTAAGTGGACGGAATGGGAACTTAGTCCCATTGATAAGTTCAATTGGATACTTTAGTCTAGTTAGTTTGCGTAGTACAACTAGGTGGGCAAAGTATAGGACGTTAGGCGTGCACTAGATGAGGGGTGAGATAACTCAAGAGAGTGTGCGCCAATCTTAATATGTGTAAGAAATAACTCATTTTTTACTGTGATAATCACTTGCTAAATATTTTTAAAATGTTTTGAGTACTAAATCTTACTGTTAAAATATTTTCAAAACCTTTTTCGGTGTCTAGCCATAGGGACGCCAGACTTGAAGATTCAGTCGAGGGACTCGTAGCTGCATCATTGTGGAGGCTGATAGGACTTTACATAGACGATTCGTTAATTCAGATCTAGTGTAGGATCTTATTTTAGTACTCTCTATTGGGACATGTTGTCCATTGTCATTATTTATGATATTCAGTTTTGGATTTTGTTGTTTTATTTATTAGTTTTTGTTTTTAGCCGAATGTTGACTTGGCAAGACTTTATTCTTTATATATCATGTAAGGGTTCAATTTATAGCATATCGTGAATGTTTAATTATTATTTCCACATGATAAATTAATTTGGGTTAATGAAAGATAAGATTTGGCACTGGTCTAATTTCAGTTAAGTGATTAGTAATTAAAAGTTTTCGACAGTGATGCTAAGAATTAACCAACTGAGAAACCTATTTTAATTTAATTAAGAACTAATCACCCTGGATTTAATTAGGCGGGGTGTCACAATATTTAGTTTAGAGAAACTGATCGGAATAAATAGAGAGAAAAAAAAGATAAAGAGAGAATCATTTGGGTTTAATAACTCTGTTTAAACTCAATGATCCTGCGTTTATAACCTAGATCAACCTCACATTTTACACTTTCTGTCTAGGTTTTTAATTTTGTTTTTTATTTGAAGATACATATATTTTAAAATCGAGCTTCTTAAAAATGTTTTACAAAACACTCTTGAAACATATTTGTAAGGACATAATTTTATAAATGTTCGGGGTAGAATCTAGGAATTTTCTATTTTCCCTAGATCACAGTTTGTATGTCGAATACCGCTACATTCGTGCACGTCAACACAATCATCCACGACGGCCTCTATCCGAATCCATGCATCCATCATCTTCACATGTGCATCATGCTACATGCGATGTACAGCTCAGCTATTTCCCACTACTCCACTACGCTATATTGGTAAAATGGTTTTATTTGAGTGTTAATATTTGCATAAATATATGGGAAATTTTCCAGAAAATATTTTTTCGAAGTCTGATTTATTTTTATAAAAAGCAGAATTTTTTCTAAGTGTAGAACCGGAGTGCCTCGGTCGAAGAGGTCATTCAAACGAGCTGGCACTGTCGTTCGAGCGAGATCAACATCTCGCGCGAAGTCATTCGAACAACACGTGTCCTTCATTCGAGCGAGATGCCTATCTCGTTCGAGGGACGCCGTCGCCTCGATTTTCGTATAAATACCAGTGTACCTTCTATATATTTTCCAAGTCTTTCTGCAAACACGAATTCTGCGAAAATTACCCCGAATCAAACTTCACCTTTTAAGGTTTTCTTAAGCCTTTTGATTCACATAATCACTCCCATTTATATATGTGAATTGTTAAACCTTCAAGAGGATCATTTACTCTTCTGGAGTACTTTGTGGAGAAGCCGCTCTCTTCTTCATTGCTGCCCACCTGGAGTTCATGCGGGAGATTCGAGCCGACGACATCAGAACCGCTGCCTACGGGTATTTCTGTGTCACACTTATTTTCATTGTAACCCGTGTAACCGTATCTTACAAAATTATAGTGAAAATAAAAGGTTTTGCCCCTTTGGGGGATTTTTCCTCATTTGTGTGTGTTTGAATGTTCTTGCATGATTTCATCATCTTCAATCACACCTAGATGCATGATTAGGACTTAACAGATAAAAATTGAGTTTAATTAAATAATCTCTTTATTTGAAAATACGCGCACTCTTTCAATATTATATGTTTCACATCTTTAAATTAGTCCAGTGATTTTTCATGATAATTTGGGATCTAATTCTTTTGTATAATCTTTTAATACTTGTGTATGAAAAACGTTTTGTTTTTCAAAAAGGTTTTAAAAACTGAGTTATTTTTTATAGATCTGGTTTACTAAAACATAGATCTATAATATGCTATTGAAAATCCTTAGATCTGGTTTAAAACACTTATAATAATATATCATCTTGTAGAAAAAATTGTGTAATTTGTTCTCATAACTGTTTGTAACATTCTAAGCGCGTGGATGTTTCATAAGTGCATTTAGTAAAATACACTTCACTACACAACACAAATTTCACTATTATCTGTTGAAGTTTGGAGGCCTGGTGTTTCATTCGACTGGAGCTATTTGCATAAACCTTCTGAGAGTTTATACCTATATCTGAGAGGGGATTCTCACTTAGGCAACTTCTTTAGCTATTTTTAATATTTGTCATATTTATAAAAAGATTTTTTGATTTCAGTGAAATTATTTCTATTTTGGAGCGTAGAGGCCCTCATGGATGTTTCCTCTGGGGAGGTTTTACCACGTTATATCGTGTGTTGTGGATGCTTCTTGTTTTACTTGTCCTAGTTCTTACTCATGCTGGTTGGATTTAAAAGTTTTTATTAAAACTTGAATAAATATTTTTCAAGTAAAATCTTATTAGGCTTTAGGAGACACATCTCGTGTTATCTTTAACTTTGCTTTCATGAATAAGGTTTCTTCAACAAACTTGTGGTTTGCAAAAAACACAAGTGACTAACTTTGTTAATCATTAGTTTCCATCGACTATATGTCAAAGTGGGTGAAATCCATGCCAACAAGGTAAAACTGCGCGAAAGTAGTGTTAAAGTTTCTGAAAGAACATATCTTAGCTCGATTCAGCGCACCAAAATAGATCATCCACAAGGTCTCCACTACGTATCACCCACAAACAAATGGCCAAGCCTAATTGGACAATAGGGATATTACAGGGATTTTAGAAAATACGATAGTTCCCTTGACCAAGGATTGAACATATAGGCTAATCGATGCATTTTCGACGTATCAGACGACCTATAAGATGCACCTTGGGATATCCCCTTACCAGGTGGTTTATGGTAAAACATGTCATTTTCTGGTTGATCTTGAACATCTGGTGTATTGGGCTATCAATAATCTTAATTTGGACATCATTAAAGGCGTAGAGCTTCGTAAGTTTCAACTCAATGAGTCAGAAGAGTTAAGGAAAAATTTGTGCAAGAGTTCTCATATTTTTTAGGCCAAAACCAAGGACTTTCATGACAAAAGGATATTACTATCACTTTAAGGTGGGGAAAAGGTCCTACTCTATGATTTAAGCCTCCCCCTTTTTCTCGAGAAATTACAATCCCGATGGAACAGACCAGTCGTAGTTCACAAAGTCCACGATAACAATATTTTTAAGATTATGAATTCGAGGACAGAAAATCCAAGGTGAATGGGCAAAGGCTCAAGCCTTTCCTTAAGGGATTAAATCCTGAATTAGCGAAAATTCCATTAGAAGACCCTCCCATGGCCCCGCGTTGGTTTCCATATAGGTTCATCTCGGACCATTATGTTTTTGACGTTATTTTTTTGGATTTCCAAATTTCCTAATCATAGGCAATCGTGGTTAGATGCACTCTTATATTATTGAACCATCCTAGCCCCGCCATTTCATTCTTATATGGTGTGTTAATATATTAGTTCTTAAAGCCCCAAATTCCTGTAGACTTGATCGATCTCCTCAAGGCCAATTGATCGATGCCCTAAAAAATATGTTTATCACCCCATGACACACTTTTCCTTACTTTGGCACAATTTGACACGATGGTAGACCGACGTGCACCATTTTTACTACTTTATCTCATGTTTAATTAATTTAGCTTTACAATTTATATTATTTTGCCTAATTATTATTTTATAGGTTGAAATGGTTGAAATTCAAAAGTATGAGTCGACATGGTGTGTGCCACCGAAAGGTGTGGATGGTTTTAGGTGTGCATAAGAGCGGGATTGGTACCATGAGTATTTTCAAATGACAAGGCCGTTGGCATTTGTTTGTCCCTGGATTTTGGATGATATACTAAACTAAGTCCATATTTACCTAAGAAATTTTAAATGGGAGGCGTTCTTCATCTCCAATGAACAGACGAATGAAAACTTGGTGAGGATGTTCAATGCCTCATATGTGGTGGTTAAGGGTAAGAAAATCACATATGAAGCCTATTTTAGGGAAGTGAAAATTTCTTTCACTCAAAAGGATTTGGCTTGGTTTAAGAATGGAGTGGATTGCCTCGACGCCTTTATCAAGTTTGATGATACAGAGACCTTTGGCTGGGACCCTTTGATTGAGTATTTAGCATCGGACCATAATTAGGAGAAGAATTTATCTAAGTCAGTGCACATGGCGTATTTGCCCTCGGTTTTACATTACATTAGTGTGCAATCATTCATGCTCATATAGAATCGATCAGAAGTTCGCCATAAGCATGTAACCTTTCTATATGCACTGTTAAATGACAAGGGCAATATCAATTTTCCAGATATTTTCTTAAGGATGATGAATGCTATGTCGATCGATAGGTGAGGAATTTATCTCTCCCATTTCCTACACTTATCACGAGCATCTATTTAGCCTTTAGCTGCCCCGAGATCAACTTTGACCATAAACACTCTTCTATCATGCGATTGAGTAAAGAAAATATTAAGAGATGTTTGGTTCACTTATGCGGAGATCTGGCACCGAAACGCCATAGAATAGGTGGTATTGGTGGTGTTGAGTCTGGAAAGGCGACTAATATTAGAGAGGCTGAGCAGATGGAGGTGTAGTAGGAAATTCCCATGTCCCTTGATGCTCATTTTTTAGTGTTCAAGAGCGATGCGACAAGGATAAAGCAGATTACTGCTGACACTTTAGGATAATGCAGATGATGATGTAAGCCTTGTTTGTTGATAGGATATTTTGTTTTTCTTTATCTATTTAACATGGTTTTATTTTGGACTATGTTTATTTTGGGTTATTTTGTTGATGGAGGTGGTGATGTAGTAGTATGTTGTTTTATTGGATTTTGATGTTCTTGAAGTCACATGTTTATAAAATGAAATGTACGACATCAAATTATCAAGTGGTAATTACAAATTTACTATTCTATGTTGTTGTGTCTTTTGCCATGATTCCTCTTAATCTTAATCCTTGTATTCTAAATTAATCTTGTATCGTGTTATGATTATGTAGGCTCACCATTTCTTATCTCGGGGATCACTCCAATTGGGGTGAATTTTTTTATTCCTATTTTTCAAAATTTCTTTAATTACAATGAGGAAAATGTACGATTTAAGTTAGGGGTGTGATTTCTCATCTCGACTTTTATTTATTATGAGTTGTGTGTATATATAAAAAAAAATAAGTCAAAAGTTCAAAAATATTTTTTCTTTCGTTCTTTAATCTTTCTTAGACTATTAGGCTTATTTACGATGATTAATAAATATTTTTCCTATCCAATTTCCATTACAATGATGCATGTTCTACATTTTGGAAGTTATTACACATTGATACTTTAATCATCGATATTATAAATAACTTCATGAATTGATATTGCAAACCCATGTTCACATGTGCATTCTCTTTATTAGCGATTCCGTTTAAGGATTTTATAACTCAATGATATTTTGATGCATTGTATTCACTAAAACCGAGGGAGATTTGTATTTTCATTCAATTGTGAATGTTTATACAATTACTCTGTCGTTCTTGAAAATGTTAAAATTGTTGGTAATCTCATTATTCTTTATTTGATCGTTTATTAATTGAGTTCATTATGAAATGTCTTACTTGAAGCTTATTTTCAACATTGTTTTGACTCGAGAGTCGCATAAATCTTAGGAAAGGATCATGATACCTTTTTTCATATGACCCATATTAATTTTGACCTCACCCTACTTATTTTTATAGTTAACCGACGTTGAGCCTAAGCATAGCCTTTCATTTCATCGCCCTAGTTCCATAACAAACTCCACATTAAATTTAAAATCCTATATTCACCCTTCTCACCTTTGGTTCGGGAACTAACTTGGGATGTTACGATGTTCTTGTTGTGTGGTTATATTTGAGCAATGTGCTTACTTCAAAAGGAAAGAAAAGAAATGAAATGAAATGAAAAGAAAAAAAAGAAAAAAAGCAAAGAAAATAAAAGTAAACAAAACAAAAGAAAAAAAGAAAAAGGGATTCTAAAAAGGTAAGAATACCATATGTTTATTTATATAAATAAAGAAGTCCCACGTCACTATAGTTGTGATTTTGGATTTTTTTTTTCTTCCAATTTTTGTTATTTCCCACAGGTTCTATTACCCTAAGTGTTTCTCCCCAAACCCTTTGAATGTATAAATATCCCATTCTTTTCCTAACTCTAGCTTAGATTACGTTACAACCCTATAAAGTCCTATATGATCTTGAACGAATGTGATTTAAAAGTTATAATAATTGCAATAACCTATTAAAGTATGTTTCACCTCCACTAATGAGCGATATCCTTTAATTGATACTACATTTTTTTATTTAATGTATAGTTTTCTTCATTGATGACATGCACATGACCTTGCTTCTTTTTACATTTACTCATTATGCTCCCCGTGGGGGTAAAAAATATGCCTACATGATAGCATGACACGTGGCAAGTACCCCGATCAAGATGGAGAGCAATAGACTCTCCAACAAGATAGGGACGACTAGAGTCCTTGATAGGCTAGAAGACCGAGGAGCAGTATCAGATTCAAATCAAAATCCACGAAGATAGGACTCATCCATTTTTGTAAACCTAATATAACCCCTAACTCTATATAAAGGGAACAACCCCCATTGTGAAAGGGGGCTCAGAAGCTAGAAAAACACATTATTGTAAACGCTCTCACGATTCTAATGGAACACAACAGCAGCCCCGTGGACATAGGCCATCCATGGTCAAACCACGTAAATCTTTATCTCTCTCATATTTATTTCTATACATGCATCGTGGTAAATCACCACCCCCCTACGGGTAGATTTTTTTACATCACAATTGGCGTCGTCTGTGAGAAACGACACGAAAAGTCTTTATTTCTTGTTTACGAGACGAAGATTTATGTTGCGACACGATGATTTACATGCACGAAATGCATCGAGAGCTAAGTTTTTTTATTTCTTTGCTTACGAATAATTATATGTTATGCATGCACCTTTTTGTTCAAATCATACGTTTATAGTCATAAAACTGTGTTCAAATGGTTATTTAGAAAATCTGACGAACCATGGGTTTCATAATCAAGAGTTTTGTATGATTCCTTCAAAATATGGACTCTGTTGAGAATTTTCTGGGTTACATCATGTATTCTGATTCCCATATTCCAGATTTTCTAGCGGAGATAAACGTTAAAAGCGGACCTATCTCATAGAGATTTTGACCACATCTTTACAAACATATCAAAAGATATTCTTTCAACAGATATGTTTTCACAAATATGCACATATTCTGGCCACACGAGCAACCCATCAATATTTATCTCCATCCATACAAATTGTACCAAACTGAGATACACAAGATTTCCTCATACCGTGAAATTGTGGGCAACATATAAGCGTCAACATCTCATCTCCGTCGACATGCGTTGTGATCTGCTGACTTGTGAGTTTTTGGCGATATATGTGGACAAAGCCCCAACTACTCTTATCTCGTTATCTGGAAGCGGCGGGGATCTTGGGAGACCTAAGATCTGATGGGATGGGCTCACTCCTTCATCTCTCATTATCTCCTCTGGTCATCTCTTCGGCCATGTCGACCTGCGACCTGGGGCTATCTTTTAGCCAAGCACTAGCAGGATTTCCCTCGGCCACGCAGACTTACTGCTTATGGGTTTCTCGTAGTATATTTAATATCTACACCTCTTGGCTTTTTACTTTTTTTGTTGGTGAGAAACATGACAGATACGCCTCGGTTATATCTTCAAGTAGAAGAAAAAACCCAATAAATGAATTTATTCTCTGAACCTTCCGCCGACCATCTTTTAATCCCTCAGCCGATCTACTGTTCGGCCATACCGATCTTCGACCTAGGAGGTTACCTGCTAGCCGATCAACTATCGAATTTCGATCTGCAACCTGATGCATATTTGACCACACCGACTTGCTATTTTTGGCCAAGAACTAATAGGATTTATCCGATATTTCCGACCATATCACTCTTCTCTCCGGCCTAGGTAGGAGGCCGACCAGTCTGAATCGAATTCAAGATAGCGTCTTCTACAGATTTCCTCGGGAGGTGGTTTCCTAAAAAATTCCTTCCTTGAAGGTCGACTCACACCATGGAAAGAAGAGGACATCAGCCATGATTGCCGAGCAGCCCCCGGTGGTCGATAACCTGTTTGCGACTACAATTATCACACATCGGCAATAACAGATAAAGCGCAGAGCAAAATTTCTTTAGGATGAGGTTTCGTCTGCAACATTGCCCTTCTGTCTAGTCGGTAGCCACGATGAGGACGACATGACTTTGCAACTTCATTCAGTGATAGTGGATCTCCCCTATGACCTGGATACACATCAGGCCAAGCACATACTTCGGGAGTAACCCACGAACAGGGTCGACCAAAATCTAATATTCCTTTCTCAATCTCTTTTTTATGAAGAACAAAATTGGTTATGGAAAAGTAAACCTGAGCCCAAATGGGTCGCGCACATTTGTTGTGCATTGTTCGTTTATATCTCTCACAATTTTTATTTTCTCATTAATTGTGCTCAAAATTTTTATTGTCGCAAGTTTGTCACAGCAAGGATCCATAACTTTTTATGCGACCTTATTACAAATTATTTTGTTCCTATAAATAGTGGGGGAACTTGTAAACTCATGTCATTTATCCGACCATTTTAATTTTCAATATTATCATTCAGCTATAACTATTTAATCGCGGAAAATGGAGTCCCGACAGATGCTCGGGCACGATTATCTCAGTGCGATTTTTATCATAAAAAATATTGGATTATTCATTACATCCATACACTACTACGAATTTTTTCCTTGGCAAATGACCGAGCGGATGCATATCATATATACTTTGTTGAACAAATCATTCTCATGATAACTTCTATTTGATTTAGCCTCAACATATGGCCAAGAAATTTATTAACTTCCACAGGTACAAGATTCAGTCCTGACGGATGCTTGGCCACAATCTTAAGCTCTTGGAAACCTTATTAATGTTCTGACAGATGCTCGAGCACAGATTTCTCGATATATCTACTCGATACTGAACATCTTTGCCCCAACAGACTTGCCAAGGAACACCTATTTATTTAATGCTCCGCCAGATAGTAGCATACTATAACACTTTAGACCCAAAAAATACTTGGGCAAAATTATTATTACTCCGACTGATTCTTGGGCTCTATGATTCTCGACCTGAAGGATGATAAGGCATATTCAAGGTTCATCTCGGCTAATGATCAGCAAAATATTTCTATATATTTAGTCCCGAAGATATTTGCCACACATGTCGCACTTTATCCCCAATGGATGGTTGGTCGGGATAATTCTTATATTTAGCACAACCCCGATTTATGGATACGCGCATTTATTTGTGCATTGTTCATTTCTGTCTCATAATATTTTATATGCTCACAAATTATGCTCACGATTTTTATTATCATAAATTTGTTAGCAGGGGGCTATCTATATCTATACTTTATACTTCACAATTTTCTGTGAAAAACATTTTTAATACACAATTAACTCCTATGTCTTACATCCAGATATATTTAACAAATTTTTGCAACTTTTATTCGACTTTATTACAATTATTTTGTTCACACAAATAGTGGGACGCACTTGTATAGCCCTCACGTCATTTATTCGTTCGTTTAATTTTCAAGATTGTCGTCTAGCCATTATTGGTTATACCAATGGATGGTTGGTATAATATTTTTACTAATACTTAACGTCACCCCGACGGATTCTTGGGCACGGCCATCCTCGTGAGATTTTATCATAAAAATTATGGTATTATTCATGTCATTCATTCAATACTATGAATCTTTTCCTCGACACATGGTCGAGCAGATGCACATCATATTTTCCTTTACTGAATAAACAAATTACATGAAAAATTATATTTGAATTAGCCTCGACAAATGGTCGAGCAACTTATTAACTACCACATGTACAAGATTAAGTTCCGACTAATGCTTGGCCACAATCTTAAGCTTTTGGAAATCTTATTAATGCACCGATAGATGCTCGAGCACATATCGCTCTCTATATCTACTCGGGCCTGTACAACTTTGCCCCAACAGACTAGCCAGGCACCAATTATTTTGTTAATGCTCCGACGGGTGGTCGAGCATGTTACACCACTTTGAACCCAATAAATGATTGGGCAATATTATTTGTGATAACTGACGGATGCTCGAACATTAATATATCTTCAATTTCTATATTGATTATCTGGCTTTATGATTCTTGACCTGAAGGATGATCAGGCATATTCAAGGTTCATCTCGACAAATGATCGGCAAAATATTTCTATATATTTAGTCCCAAAGATATTTTTACCACACAGGTCGCATTTTATCCCCAACAAATGGTTGGTCAGGATAATTCTTTTATTCAGTTTTGATAGATGGTTGGCACAGTCGATTAATGATCGACATTACATTTATTATTGTTATTAAACCCTGATAAATGGTTTGGAAATTTAGTTTTCACTAACACTGCAGGATCATTCGTAATACATGCTCGGTCCTTTTTGCCTCGACGTATGCTCGAGCATGGATCACTCGCAATATCTATCAGATCCTCTTCAATTTTCGCATCAACGGGCATTCAGGCATCATTTATCTTATCAATGCTCCGCCAGATGCTCAAGCATGGATTGTTCATAACATTTACTAGGTCATTCACAATTTTGCCTCGATGGACCCTCCGCTTCGATGGATAGTCGACATTATGTGATCATGTCTCAAGCTCCAATGGGCAGTTGGGCAATGCAATTATTACTCAATTTAACCTCGACGAATGGGTAGTTGGGCAACCTGTATAATAAAGGTCCAACAAGACATAAAGCAGTACAGAGCGCAACGATCAACTATATTTATCAACAAGATAAAATCCAACATGTAGGAAGTCACATATCCAGCAAGGTCACAATCAACCGTGGTCCCTAAGGATTGAAGCTGAGCATCACTGAACTTTTCTTTGTCCACTCTAACCAGAGATCTCATGGTTTATGGACGACTCGCATCTCATCTCAACCAACCCGCTTCGTGGTCTGCTGACTTAGGAATTTTTAGCCCACCAACCTACGAACTGAGGCTGCCACAACCAAGTACCCACACATTCCTTCTAATCTTATGTCCAGTCATCCTCTACCTAGTTATGGGTCTTCCCCTACTGGTCGACACATGCGATGAATAGAACATGTCGGCAGCAACACTAGATCAACCTAAATGTATCAACAACATCATCGAACAACCCATGGTGATCGACTATCACTGGCGATGAAAATTTGCTTGTCGACGTCGAAAGGGCGTCATCAGCACCAAGATATCCACTCCAGTGGAACGACATTTCTTGAACGCCATATCAAATTAACGCATTTCTGCACGAAGATGCTTTGAACTCATATTAATTTCTTCAGATGTACGAGCTATATGGAGTTTTCCATAGCATCCAGGAACTACCATACATGGTTGGTGAACAAGTGAGACCCAAGGAATGATACATTACATGGATCTATAGGGGCAAGATAATCCTTAATTATATCCAGCTCGATGAATGATCAACGCGATATTCTTTAACATAACAAAGCCCCGAGGAATGGTCGGGCAAACTTATCATCTCGGTTATACAGATCAAATAACTCGATGGACGGTCGGGGAGTCTTCTCTTCACAGCTTGTTGGGGGATCCATGGAAATGATGACACGTGAATAGATTCACCGCAACCACTACTAGAAAAATACCTTTTTATGACGATTTTAGAATTTAATTTTATGACAATTTCCATTAAACCGTCATAATAAGTACTATTGTTTCACAATTATGATTCTTTTTGCATTTAACTAAATAATTTTATAATTTATATGACCATTTCTTAATAAAAATGACAGCAAACTCTATACGCGGGAAACAAATTTTTTTGTGATAGAAATCCTAAAACACGTCAAACTCTAGATACCCACTACCCCCAAACTCTTTCTGCGATTAAGATGGAGAGCTACCTCACAACCCTTTTCTTACCCTACGCCTTTAAATGCACATCTTCTATCTTAAACCGCACAACCTCTCATCGCCGCCCCTCTCGTTCCCGGCCCACCAATCATCACCCCTCTCGTCGTCGGCTTAGAGAATCTATTTTATTTGGAGAATTAATTGAATATACTGGTAGGTGTTGTTGTTGGTCTTGTTATAATTGTGTATATATTTTTGGTCTTGAAGTTTAATAATTTAGTTGCATTACAATCCCTAACATAGTTTATCATATTTTGGGGTCGAATTGTTAGTTGTTTCTGTTCACGGGATTGCTCTCATTGTCACGACCTGATAGAGGACTTATAGTGGTACATTTGTTGATTCTCATGTTTAGTGAGGTAATTTTAAAAGCCTATCTGTTACTCATATTTATTTGTAGGTAACAATATACACTTCTAGTTCCTATGTTTTATCAATTACTATTAGTAAGACAAGTTATTGGTTTCAAGGTTTTTTTAGATGTTTATTTTATTTTTTCATACCAGAATTCATTCAGATGTTAGCACTTTGGTTAATTATGGACAATTGAGTGTGTAACTAGATGGATATTGTAGATAATTAGAGTTTTGGAAATAAATATGGAACAAGGGAACCAATAATTATCACCTAAGACCGTCTCCAATGTAAATTTATATTTGGCTAATTTTCCATATTAGAAAGACATGGAAATAAACTTAGTCCAATGGGGCTTTTATGTATAAGAGGATATGATGTCGAAGCCCAGTCAAATAGAATGGGAAAGATGAGAAAAAATTTCCTTCTTCGTGTTTGTGAAGGGAAAACTTTTTAAAATTTGACACATAAAATAAATAAAAACTTATTTAGTTATTTACCCCAGTGGCCCTAAACTATATGAATTTGACCATTTTAGTCCCCAACCAATTTGTATAAAACTCTAGATTTTGGTGCGTTATCCACTATGTTTGATCACATCTGTGTGTGTATATTGTGTGTGTCTTGAATCATCAAGTCCAATAAATTGAATCTGACAATAGACTAATGTGTAATATCATCTTTTTTTTAATGCAACACAAAGCTAAGATTGACATTAAAACTAGGATATGAAGAATAAATTTTAGTAGAAGTAATAACATTAAATAGTTAAGTTTTTTTCTGCCAAGAAAAAAAATCAAGTTGATAGGAGCCGAGGTACAATGCAACAAATTCACCAGTACAATTAACAAAGCTCTGCAAGTGTTCACACTTCATTCTCAACAGCCCATTCCATTAGAAAAAAAACTTAAGCTTATTTTGCTTATTCTGTTCTAACTGGAAAAGCCTTTCCCAACTTAGATGTAACATTATCAGAGACAGGGGCATTTATCAAGTTCCCACCAGCAGACATGTAGAAGTAGTTGTAGTTTATTCTAGTAACCAAATTTGCCAAATGTGGAAACTGCCCCACACTGAGATTAAAAGATAGAACTCTGAGGAGGAAGGCTATGCAATCATCAAACTGTCTCTCTATGAAATCCACTTCCATCTCACATCTAGTTTTGATGGCTAAAACTAACCACCACTACTAAGTGTCTGTTGAGTGGTGTAGAAGTCTAAAGTTAACCTAAGGATACCGTTAATCCGGATGGCAATCAATGCCCACAGCTTGTCTAGAACAATAAAGCATTGCCTCTGAATCAATAATAAGTAGTTCTCGTGTACTTCAATGACTTCATCCAAAGATCCATCCACTTCGATACCTTTGCAGAGTTCATGCCATGCTCTGTCCATCACATATTGATGAAAAGCATCCACGAAATGAAGAAATTTTTGCTCCACTAACCAATGATGCTTGCCGTTAATTATTGCGGATCCTCTATCCTTCCACATCCACCTTCGAACTTTATCAAGGACAAACTTTGCACGTTTGACCTTCAACAAGAAACTCATCACCTGGTTATACTTCTTAATTTCTTCTGCATTAATAATAAGTTCAAGTGGCCAAAAGACCTTGTATGAGAATTTCAACAAATTAAGGCCGTCGATTCCGTAACTCAGTCCACGACTTTTTCGAGGAGTAGACACGAGGCTAGATGTATTGTGTTGCTCATCGCCACTGAACCCCTGATTTTTAATGATAGACACAACCAACAAATCTGGTGTACTTAGCAGTATTCCATCAGCGAAGTTTCTAATTGGTTCCTATAATGCTGTGTTCAACTCAAAATCATCATCCCATGATTCTCCTTTATCCAACTTATTGAAAATTACGGTCAATAAGTGCTGCAGTAGATCACTATAACCTAACAAGTAAATAGCACGCAACACTCCCAACTCATCCATCAATCTCCAATCATACATTAACTTCGACAATATATGACTGCCAATTTTATCCACCTGCTTCTTGATGTAGACAATAAGGCATCCCTGCATAATAACCACAGGAAGAGGAGTGTTTTTTGGTTCAACGCTTTGAATCTAATGTAATACCCCATCTTTTTATGCTTTCTAAATTTGGGGATTTATTAAATTTGATGTGAGTTATTAATTTAATATAAATCCGAAAATTAATTATTTTTAATTACTAACGTGACGAGAGTTAATAATTATTGGAGTTAGTAATTATTGGAAACTTGTTGAATATTAATAATGAGCAAAGTAATATATAATATTGGTTCTATTAAATGTCACGAGTGAATAAAATGACAATTTTCGAAATTTAAGTCGGGAAGCGCCCGTGTCGTGTCAGGACTAAATTTTGATTAATAAAAGTAAATAAATTATAAGTCACCCATATGGTCATTTAGAGTGCGCCAAAGTGTCCGAAAGGGTCTAGATAGTCAAAATAATGTACCTGGGGGTTTAGTTTGGGTCTCGGGGCATTTTTAGGCTTAATTAACACCCCGGGAGGGCGTTTTAGGCATTTTGTATTTTTAGGCTTGGAAACCTAGGAATTTTTTAGGTTATATCAGATTCTTAGGGTTGTCTTCTAGGGTTAACACAACCAAAAACAAAATACGGCCATTAGAGAAGGAAAGGGAAAGCTTACCAAGGAGTTCTAGGCCAAAAACTCCTCCGTTTGCACCGCCGTCACCGCCAAACGTTAGATCGTGCAACGAGGATCACCACCACACTGATTTCATCCACAAATCAGAAACAAAAATCCCCAGGCAAGTATTTATCTTGCTTAATTTAGTTAATTCTTCATTCATATTAGTTTAGGGTTGATTGGGATGAGTTTTTATGAAAGAAAACTTATGTTGGAGGTTAGAAATCGCATGTTGTAGAGATATAAACATCATTCTGGAAATTTCCTTCACATGTAGAGGTTGAACCATGAATTTACATTGGGTTAGAAGTAGAAATTCTGGAAAAAGAATGAGAAGAATTAAGTTAAAGAAATTTTTAGGGTTTATGAGAATTATATAAATTTTAGCCCTTTTAATCCATGATACTTGATGAAAACTCGCATGCCTTACGTAGAATATTGTTCATTTGGGTTTATAATGATTGTGGTATAAATTTCTGGGAGTTTGGTAGTTAAAAACTTGGATTTGGATGATTTTGGATGATAATTCCCGTAACTGGTATTCTGCAGTTTTCGCCATACCTGCTTGATCGATCAATCGAGCCAAGAGCTTCGATCGATCGACCCCTCCTGGGAAAAACTAAATTTTTCCTTACGTTGGCTTAATCCGATTAAATGCGTAATAAATCTTGACTAATGTTATTAGGACATAATAAAACATAAAAAGGACCAGTAGGGTCAAGGTAAACCCCGTTTAGTGGAACTTTAACGAAAGGGGAAAATGAAGGGTAAACGGGAAAGATTCATACCTAAGAGATTTAACGTGCGTAGGCTTAATAATCGAAATGTCTAGGAGTTGGATTAGAAGGTAAGCGAGGACCTACTGAATTTGTACTTAGGTAAAGAGAACACTTCGAGAGATGAGAAGTGAGTTGAAATAAATTAAAATTCGAAAATAAAGATGAATAAGTCCGTTATAAGAAATAATCGAATAAAAAATGTACTAAGAATGGAATAATATAATGTTGGGACGTGGGCGTACCTAACTTATGAATGTGAATAGATATATATCTATATGACTCTGTAATTGATCATATATTTTATATATGTGTAAAAATCATGTCCGCGCTATTTGCTATCCCTGAGGTTACCGCGCTGGGACAGTCTTATCTCGATGGGACCTTTATGGGGGATATTGACTCGTACCCTAGAAGATAGAAATCCTTGGTACAGGATATCGGATCGATAGTCAGACGGTCCTAAGAGACGTGAGGGTATGTGCTGACCTCTTAGAGACTTGGAAACTATGCTTCGCCTCAATATTGTATGTGTTTTATGCTAATACAGTTCGAGAGTGCTTCTGAACTTGTAATTCCCTTAGTACGAGTGATACGGGGACTGGATATCAGAGTATGCTCGCACCATAATTGTTATGTGGGGTGCCGTTAGAATATATATATTATATGAGTATTTAATATATATATATATATATATATATATATATATATATTTAAATCTGGAATTTGGTAACTACCTACTGTGTCTATGGTAAGTAAGAAATGAATAATTATTTCAATTTGGGTATAAGTGTTTGAAAAGCATGATTTATTACTGAGAAGCATTATCATTAATTAAGGTTTAATTGAGAACTTGGCTTTTAAATAAAATTAACCTCTTAAACATTTGAATTCGTCGGTTTGAAACCTCACGAGCAAGTTAAGATAAGATAAGTTAAACTGTTGGGAAGATTAGTGTGATAGGTGTGCACATTAGAAGAGAGGTGAGAATTTCTCAAGGGAGTGTCGCACTAATATGTTAGTTGCATTAACCAGTAGCACTTTAAATACTTACTAAACTAATTTTAAACTGTTTTTACAATCGGGCTCTGACCCGTTTCCTATTTTCTCTTATCTCTTGTATATATATGTATATATTACAGGTGCCCAGCCACAGGGGCGTCTTGCATAAGATCCTCCGGAAGGAACGCGCTGCAGCTTAGGTGGGAGTTGTGGGCCTCTTTCTTAGACGACCTCATTATTGATTCCATTTCTAGTTCTACTTTATCTAGTTGGGCATGTGTCGCCCCTTTTCATTATTTAGTTGGTTTTTGTGAGAGATTGTAATTCATTTACTTTCCGTAGTTTTAATTTGGGATTTATTACTGTCAGAATGTTTTCTTTGGTATTTTGAAGTTGGGATTTATTATTGATGGTTAAATTCTTGAAAGATCATGTACATCCTTACTATTATTGTGTGACTCTTAAACTGTTAATTATCAAAGGTTTTATAATTGGACTTAAATAAAAATGGGAATAAGGTTTAACTGGTTTTGACACTTAGCTTAAAAATTAGGGTGTTTAAATTGGAAAATTTATTTTTTGACAGTGATGCTGAGAATGAACCAACCGTTCACCTTGATTATAATTTAATAAAGGACTTATCACCCGGTATTTAATTAGGCGGGGTGTCACATCCAACTGAGGACACTTAATAACATGGTGCTATTTTTCTAGAAAGGTAAAAGCTCAGACATGTGAACGTACTCCTGGAAGGATGGAAGAAGTGTTGGAAAGGGAAATAATACATCCAACATTTTTGCATCTTCCTGTGAGCAATGACATTCAGCTTCACTGAACTGAAAACCAGAAGTATAATTTGTTCCTTCGGCTACCGATGTTTCACAATTTCCTCCAAAAATAGCTTCCCTTAAGCTCTCATCATTTAAAGGGGGGAGATTAAAATTTCTAGATAAGCTTAATTTCTTCCAAGCATCCTCATTCTCACAAAAAATCCTTCAGCACATAGTGATAGATAGATTTTCTGGACAAAGTGATCTACTAAGTGGTATTTTATCATACACAACATCTGCAGAAATAGTCTCTCCCTTCACACTAATATCATCATTGACATTCTTATTCACAGACTCTAAATAAATCTCTCTCTCTTCATAGACAATGTATCAATAAGGAACCGACACCAAATCTTCTCACCATTCCTTTCTAGCTTATGTTTTTTGACAAAATATTAAAAAGTGATCCTTTCATCTTGATAAAAGTATTGAGATACGTGATCGCCATGGCCGACAAGAGAATATAATGACACAAAAATACCTCTGAGCTATGCTCTGCCCAGCCTCATGATTGCTACTAGATACAACTGAAGATATTGTAGGAGCATGTCGAATTAACTGCAACGACTTCCCAACAAGAATAATTTCCTTAGCTGTATCCTGGATAAATAAAGGGCAGACTTGAAGGTCTCTCTCTGTCCTCTCTTTTTCTTTTACAGAAACAACCGCATCTAACTTATGATCTTATGTCGATCTCAAGAGATAACTATTCTCCCAAAATTCGTCCTTATCAATAACAATTTCTTTATTAGCATAAAATAACATCTTATCAAAAGGATCATCGAGCAATCCCTCAAAAATCCAGGAATCAAGACCATCAGTATATGGAAATAGACTCCCAATAAATATATAAAGGAGCATCCCATATGCATCCTCCTCGCCACCTGGCATAAGACAAACTTCGTTGAGCCTCTTATAAAGATGGTTAAGTATATAAATAGCAATGTCTGCGACCGAGGTAGGAGGATCAAGTTCAAAATGCACTTGAGGAATGGCCCCACACACTATTTGTAATAAAAACTCAGCTCCTAAGCAAAAACTTAATAAAGAACTATCCAATCCCAAGAGGGTTGATGTGGTTCCATGGTCAGAACCGCTTATCCTTACTTCCTATTTTAAAGCATTATCACGCAACTTTCTAAGCCAAGCAGAAATAGAGCACGTAAATGCTCTCAACGTAGGCGGAGGTGATCTCACATATGTCTCCATCCTATGGACTACCATCTCTACCAGTTTTAAACTTGTTGCAGCATAAATAAATTTATCAAGAATCACACGAAGACTTGTATGGGAAAGGTGTGTTACATATATGCTTTATTACCATTCCACATCATTTGGGGAATGAGTTTGGGACTCATATTATTACTATAAAATTAAAGTATCACATGTAGGATCTAACCTAGAGGGTACCTCTTATAGGCTAAGGAAGCCCAAAGATAAACATACTAATATTTAAAGGAACGACGTAACCATTAACAAGAGAACTTAATAAAAATAAAAATAAAAGTGATTCAAATATGCTACATAACATCACAATACATTTAACAACTGCACTAGGCATAGTTCAAGTTTTCAGGTAAAGAGCTCTGGAGTGAACAAAATATGGAGTTATTTCAAGTTTTTTCTTCTTTTCTTGCACTCCAAGGTACAACACCATTTTCCCCAATGTACTCCTAAATAATGGTACACTTTTTGTTGCTCTAGGGACACAGCAATACGCATGAGACTCAGAGACTCTGATCCCTTAGAATCGAACACTGAATTTGAAGCAGCTGAAAATACTCTACTTTCTTTGTTCATTTTATGCACCTAAGAATGTGTATGCATATTCATCCTTCCTCTGTTTTACCTATGATGTCTTAGAGAGTTAGGAATCAGGGGAAGTGGAGACGATTAAAAAGATGGTCTGGTTGGAGGTGCAAAGCCATTGACCCTTCAATAAATGTATGTATTAATCTCTTAAATCTAAAAAATTCAGATTCAAACTCAAGGGGCAAAAGACATGACCCCAAAGGCGAACACTCGATTGACTCTCGTGGGGTCCATCATCGAGTCCTTGAAATAACACTGGAATGCCTCCAGACACAGATGCTTTCGGATATGTAGATGTTTTCGATGATAGGCCATCACTTTTTGGTACTGATCGAATGGAGATCACTGATATGGTTTTCACTCCTTTAACATACTGAATTATATCATCCGGTAGCGTCTATAGCTCATTCTTTTTAGAAATGGTGTGGATTGTGTATTAATGTATTAGAAGTTGGCACCATAGCCAATTAGAGAAACTGCACAACACATTTCTGAAAGAGAGCTATAGACCCAACTGCTAAAACATAGTAGTATCACCATTGCCAATCTATAATTCCATTATTCTGGATCTGGTATGATTTTTTTAGTTATTTTAGTACTTGTAATATTTTTTTATATCTTTTGGTATTTCAGTGACACATCAGTTATGTATGTCTTTGAAAAGTATTCAATAAATCATGTTTAAAAATAACGTAACTGCTTCAGAATTATATTTCCCAGTTTTAGAGAACTTATATTGAACATGGACATTTCTAATATTGACGGGTTCTATTTTTTTTACTGTTATGTTATAAATAATTCATATTGACAGTAAAATTAGGTTTTGGCATTTTATCAAGGTACTAGCGCAAGTTAGTGTTGCAGAAGTGACACATGACAGCTTCAGTTTCTTGGCTCAATCAGTTGAGGACTAACTATTTGTACATAAAGTGGATTTTTTCTTCTGTATTGTTTGGAAGGAAAAATCCATATCTTACAAGTACTCCTCATACTCCCATGTAGTTAGATTTCACATAGCTAAATCAATTTTGGTCTCCATATTGATATTGACTATAGTTAGCATATAATGTATCTCAATAAAATGCACTTATGCTAAAATTTTATCCCATGGACAAATTGTTGAGGTTAGCATGACACAACCTTTAGTGTCTAATTGAAACATTTTGTTTAGAATTAATGGTTTACTCTTATGGGTTGGGTGATGGAGCTCCGACGTGTAATGTTGTATGTCGTATAACACTAACGCTTGCTCAGGCTATGAATAAGATTATAAAGGTCTGTAAATATCACCTTAATCACCTGTTCATGTTTAGTGTGTTGAGTAGTTAATACAACAATGAGATCTATTCTTTTTATAGAATCCTAACAAAAGGCTCATTGGTATACCATTAAATTCCAATCCTATGTTAACAAAATTAAGAAGTATACATTAAAATTTAGAGAATTTTTTTCTGAAGGCATGGAAATTAAAAGTCATGGAAAAGCATGAGAGCATCGTCAAGCTTTGTGAGGTATGATTCTAGGACGATCAGAACTTTTCTCAAGCACTTGTATTTTTCACCCATTTCCCCTACGAGCCTGAGATTTTCTTTTGGTATTTGAAGAATTTCTTTTTCTTTTTCTTTCTCGAAAGCTATTCGTAATCTCAAATTTAAGCCCGCATGGTACATATGATCTAGTACATGTACCCAAAGAGGACGCTTATTCACTTTCCACAATAAAAATTGTAATTATTTAGCTCCATTTGTGGCAATTTTCTCCATGTGCAGGTAATCGTATTTCCATAACTGATAAAGAATCTTTGATATATCTTTCTTTTCAATAAATGTGGTATTAAAAATCTTATCAGTCTCAACTAAGCGACCAGTCTCTGACAGTAACCTAAATATCTTGTACGCCTCCCTCCCATATCTTTTCAGCACGATGGTTTCCACCTCATGATTCTGAGCCAGTTCAATGATGTTCTTCAAACCAACACTATATGTTTCATCTATCCTGATTAAGGGGAGATGACAACCCAACTGGACAAGGGATGCTTTGACATGCTCTAAGGTCATGCTACGACCTTCTTCACACTTCATCACCTCTTCAAATATAGTATTCATAGACAGGGGAACCGAATTTTCCATCCTCACTTTAGTCTCTGCAGTTCTACTTGCCTCTAAAATTACACTTAAAACGATGCCCGCTCCATCATCAAGCCGTGATCTCACATTTGCAGTACAAGCATTATGCCCAAGGCATCATACAAATTCTTCAAAATTTACGCGCCAAAGAACTTCTTTCTTCTTACTTGCGTCCAACTCCAAACTATCTTGCTTGCGCTTCTCCCCAACTATCACGCCAGTGTGATTTTCCTTGTTGTTTTGTTCAGTAACATCAGTCCATGTATCTGTTTCAACTAAAGATCTTATAGATTCCATAGGATCTGCTTCTGCTAAAGCACGTCCTTCTATAGTCTCTTCAGCTCCAAAGAGAGATAAGAATGTACATGATGCCTTTGGATTTGGCCGTTGTTCTACTATCATTTCAGCAATAGGTGATATATGATACACACACAGTAACACGCGCACACACACACACACACACACACACACACACACACAGTGATGCATACACACAAACACCCTCGCCTCCACCATTGTTAAATATGTCCACACATTTAGGGAGGGTTTTTTCTGTTTCAGATTGAATCTGTCTTCAGTTTAGATGAATGGTATTGATTCCAAAGTTACAAGATACAAGTAAACGTAGGGTTGTACCGAGGATTTGCATTATATTGTTGAAAGTGTAAAACTCAGACTCAAGTTAAAAGATCTTTTATTGAAATCTTGAAATACTCCTCACCTAGAACCATCACGCACATAGTGTATTATGTTTGGTACTAATTAAGTTAATTTTATATATTTATTATGGATTTCAACTAACATGTCTATTTTTTGTTGTTTAATTTTCAGATTACGATAAATATGAGAACATGTCAATTATAAGCCTGAGTTTGGGACCCCATTCAACTTTGATTCCCATCCCACACCCATTGCAAATGTGTCCTGAGTTTTTGATCGATCGATCATTTATATTTTTTATTAGATTGAAAATTTATCAGTGTTTTAACACTATTTTTATCATCCTTTTGTTGGTAAAGTTTCCAATAATGATTTTTTTATGTAATCATATATGAAGTCATTTATAGTCATAAATCGATGATTTGATTTTTATAATGTCCGGGATGGACTATTTATACATCTGAGTAGTTTTGGTTTCTTAAACATGTGTATAGTTCTATAAATAGAGGAAATTTTGCCCAAATTTTCTAAATCGTATACACATTTTTCTGTTTTATAATAAATTCTATGATTAGAAGTCTTAGTCAATGCAATTTTTTGGAAGTGTTCGATGTGCCTTTATGCATGTGCATATCCTAATGTGTGTGTGTGTGTGTGTGTGTGTGTATATATATATACAGTCCTGCTCTTGTTCGGACTAGTCTGCATTTTAAGAATGCGGACTGGACATGTGTCACCCGATGGTGAGACCAGAAAAGAGAGAGAGTGTGCCTATAATTTAGGCGATAATTTCTAGGCACACCGTTAGGTGACACATGTCCGGTCCGCATTCTTAAAATGCGGACTAGTCCGCACAAGAGTATTATTATTATTATTATTATTATTATTATTATTATTATTATTATTATTATTATTATTATTATTATTATTATTATTATTATAATATACCTTTAATCATATTGTCTTTGTACACATGTTTTTCATTTCAATCTTTGTCTTGAAGTGAATTTAAAGCGTTGGTGGTATCGAAAGGAGGACGAGTTTCAAGTTCAAACTGGGAGAATGTTAAGGTAAGATAATGGTAATGATTTTTTTTACATTACTCACTTATATCTGAAATCCTAATATAACTATTATCTTCAACATATAATTCTATAGGGGCCTCTACAATCGGGGAACGTCGAATGTGGGTTTTACATATTGAAGTTAATGAGATATCTAATGGAGAATCCGTCTCAATCTACTAAAGTAAAGGTAATAAATATTTATTTTATAATATTTTATTTCCCTACTAATTACCTTTATAAGGAAAAATTGAATACATCTTGTGTTATTTGATTTGTTAGATGAATGAGTTGGCTAAAAAATCAAGTTAGGAAAATCATGAGATAAGAAGAAGTTTAGAATGAGTTCATCGATTTCATTTAGGATTATTTTTAGTGAGCTACAGTTGTGGACAATTTTGGCATATCCTTTCAGGTACCTTTTTTTTCCTTCAATCTAATTAATTACTTTGTGTCGATGTTAATAATGTTTAATGAAGAGTATCAAAATACTATACATGAAAATATAACAAAATCGTAATTAATATTATCAAAACACTATAAAAATATGATGTCAAGAATAATGTTGTTGTTAGTGAATGGACGGGGTGAGATTTATATTATAGTTATTGTTGATGATGATGATAAATGATCGACATGGGCTTTATATTGTTGATGTTGAATGCCCGGTGTGGGATTTATTTTGTTGTTGTTGAATGCCCGATTTGGGCTTTATATTATTGTTGTTGGTTAAACATGTCATGTTTAATTTTGGATTGTTAAAAAAATAAAGGAAACTCGGTCAAAATTTTCACTAAACCTTCCCCATTTCTCTTCCATGCGTTAAAAAAGAATGAAGTAAAAATTAACTTTGAGATTATGTAAATGTTTTGTGATGCCCATGGTGGCCTTTATATTGTTGTTGATTGTGAATTTCCAAGGTGGTCTTTATATTGTTATTATTGATAATGAATGTGCATGGTGGTATTTGTATTGTTATTGGTGATAGTGCATGCCCGCGGTGCGATTTATACTGTTGTTGTTGTTGATGATGCAGAATGCCCGAGGTGGGATTTATATTGTTGTGGTTGGTTAAACATGTCATGTTTAATTTTGGATTATTAAAAAAATAGAGGAAACTCTGTCGAAATTTCCATAAAACCTTTCCCATTTATCTCTCCCACGTCTTAATAAAGAATTGAGTAAAAATTAACTTTAAAATTATGCAAATATTTATTTTTTTATGCTCGATATTATATTCGAATATCATTATTATTTGAGCTATATTCTTTATATGGTTAATCTGTTTTAGTTGTTAACTGCTATTTGTTTCCTTCTTTTGTTCAGATATCGATCCCGTTGTTGTCTATTGCGTATCTTATGTAGCTGTTGCTAAATTGGGTTTTCATGCTACACGAATGGAGCTAATGTTGCAGTTTAATTTGCTAGTTTTTATGTCTATATTATAGGTCCTTTTAGATATCTTTTTGTTTGTGAGTTGTCTATAAGTCAATTGGGAAACTGTTGGTGTATATTTTTTTTTCAAATATTAATGACATTTTTTTGTACTTATTGTTCAAGTTATATTGGTGTTTGGAATTTGCTACTTTGAGTATGAAAATTTGTGCTTTGAATTGACAAACTGTAGATTTATGCATTACGTGTTTGGGATATTTGAATAGTATAATAGAATTCAATGAAAAAAAGAAAGGAAAAAAAACTTTTATGATGGTTTACAGTTCATATATAAAAACGGGTATGTTTTATGACTGTTTTATGTACATTGTCATTATAATTAACAAAGTAACTGTCGTAATAGGTACCTTTTAAAACGGTTTGTACGAAAAACTGTCGTAATAGGATGGTTTGTTATGACTATTTTGTCAACACCAATTTTATTATGACACATAACATTATTGTTAATGACGTTTTGTACGAAAAACTGTCATAATAGGATGGTTGTTATGACGGTTTTGTTAACATCGATTTTATTATGACACACAACATTACGATGGTTTTTAAATCTTTGAAAACCATCATAAATAACCATTTATAACCCTTTTTTCCCGTCATAAAAATGTTTATTTCTAGTAGTGAACGTTTAAAGCAAAATAGAAGAGGCCAACTCAGGATGGATGCCAACATGGTTAACACTAGCATTAGTCTTTCAAATGACGATCAGGACTAAGCTTGATTTAATTACAACAACTATCTTTTTTTTCAAATAAATTAAGGAATTCCTCGAGTCTTTGTCATCTCCAAAAATAAATGGCCTCACGAGTTGCCCTGATAATAATAAAAGCCCTGCGGGGGATCCCTAGGCAAAAAGTTAACTTAGGTTGGTCGCCAACTATGTTGGTCAGTTAAAATCCTGAACAGGTGGATGGCCCTTAAACCAGGTGCATTTTTTCCATCGTCTTTTAGGCCTAAGGAAGTGTGACGGCACAACCTAAAAGGTAAAATATACGGATATTTACATGCGAGGCATTAGAAAATGGAAAAATGCGAACAAAATTGGTATTACATTGACTTGCGGGAAAGGCCTAAGTACAATAAGCATATTGATTACATATTAAATATTATAAACCTAATGCAGGGTCTTACCCCGACCAGGTACATGCTCGAGCAAGGTTCGACACATAGGCCCGTGGTCGGCCTCACCAATTGGCCCATATGAAAAACTTAATGCAGGGTCTTACCCCGACTAGGTACATGCCCGAACAAGCCTCGGCACATAGGCCTACGGTCGACCTCTTCAATTGGACCATATGAAAAACCTAATGCAGGGTCTTACCCCGAATAGGTACATACCCGAGCAAGCCTGGGCACATAGGCATGTGGTCGACCTCACCAATTGGACCATATGAAAAACCTAATGCAGAGTCTTACCCTGACTAGGTACATGCCCGAGCAAGCCTCGGCACATAGGCCTGTGGTCGGCCTCTTCAATTGGACCATATGAAAAACCTAATGCAGAGTCTTACCCCGACTAGATACATGCCCGAGCAAGCCTCGGCACATAGGCCTGTGGTCGGACTCTTCAATTGGACCATATGAAAAACCTAATTCAAGGTCTTATCCTGACTAGGTAAATGCTTGAGCAAGTCTCGTCACATAGGCCTGTGGCAAGCCTCTTCAATTGGACCATATGAAAAACCTAATGCACGGTCTTACCCCAACTAGGTACATTCCCGAGTAAGCCTTGGAACATAGGCTGTGGTTGGCCTCTTCAATTGGACCATATGAAAAACCTAATGGAGGGTCTTACCCCGACTAGGTACATACTCGAGCAAGGCTCGACACGTAGGCCTGTGGTCGGCCTCACCAAATGGACTATACAAGATCAAAATACAGGGAGATGCCCTAAACTTGATGCACGCTCGAGAAAGCCTCAGCAAACGAATTCTGAATAGGCCTATGGTCGACCTCATGAATTAGTCCATGTAATAAAACACAATAATGAACTACATTCGACTTGATCCCATGAGGGTACGTAGGCAGCTCGACGCTCTCGAGTTCGGTTCCCATATCAACAGAACGTCTCTCAACTCAAGCTAAAAATTCATCTAAAAAACTTATAAAGGCAAGAAGAAGAACCAAAGAAGGCTAAAAGTTGAACGACATCTCAAAAAAGCCAGTCTAGTTCACATCAACAATTACACACGTTTAAAGAGATTATGGACCAGCTCCCAGCTCATCTCGGAATCAACTCAGCTGAACTGCGACCTGTGGGGCTATTATGGGGGTAAAAAATATGCCTACATAATATCATGACATGTGGTAAGCACCTCGATCAAGATGGAGAGCAACATACGCTCCAACAAGATAGGGACGACTAGAGTCCTTGATAGACTAGAGTCCTTGATAGACTAAAAAACCGAGGAGCAGTATCTGATTCAAATCAAACTCCGCGAAGATAGGACTCATCCATTTTTGTAACCCCTAACTCTATATAAAGGGAACATACTCCATTGTGAAAGGGGGCTCAGAAGCTAGAGAAACACATTATTATAAACTCTCTCATGATTCTAATGGAACACAACAGCGACCCATGGATGTAGGCCATTCATGATCGAACCACGTAAATCTTTATCTCTTATATTTATTTCTATACACGCATCATGGTAAATCAACCCCCCTGCGGGTAGATTTTTTGACACCACACTCCCATGTCCCGTGTATGTTACACCCCATTCAAAATGTTTTATTTGTCGAGAGTGTAATCACCGAAGAAGTTTGATATCATGCATGCTTTAATATTTATCTGAATCATTAATTTTTTGCCAAATTAAAATATTGACTTGTGCTTACTCATAGTATGCATTTTAAAGTTTCAATTGTAATGAGGTTATTCTACTAATGTTTATTATTATGGACTATTGGGTTAATTCTTATTTGCCTTGCTAATAGAATATTAAAATTTGTTGTTGTTGAGTTTGGCATTAGATTGTAGGGAAGAAATTTTTATAGAAATTTGATGTTTGTGGGTTTCATCCCTTAAAGCCCTCTCGAGATAACATTCTTCCACTAGGGTAACCCAGGGGTTTAACGGCTTGTTACATTCGCTAAATGTAATTGTGTACACACGAAAGTGGCATTTTATCCTTTTGTCATAACTATTTTTTTTCTCACTTTGTTTTGTTGGTTCTCTGTTTGTTTCATCGCTATGGACTTGCAATGTGTGAGTTAAGGGATGTGATTAGTCTTGAATATTGCATGAAACCTCCCCTTTATTCACGCATTCTAGCATTCCCGCTCCTATTTCCATAGATATTTGGGATCTTATACTCAATAACCTCTCTCTCTCTATCTCTCTCTCTCTCTCTCTCTCTCTCTCTCCATATATATATATATCGATCAAGGTTCATTTGAGCTTTTTTCGGCATGGAAATGCTTAGATGAGCAATTGGTTGCGTTTGGAGAAAGTTTCATCGCAAGGTGCAACGTTAGGGGTATTTTCATAAATTCATACTTCAATACTTGGTTGGAAAAAGTCAATAGGAGAGTATTTTGCTGAGTTATATTAACGTGGCCATAAACGACACGTCATTCCGTTTGCAAACGGTGGAGTTATTGCCATTTTCTCGAGATCCTTAGTGTCACGACTTTAAAAGTGTCTCTAGTCCGCACTAATATCGACTCAAGTCTAAGACGATCACTCAAGTTATAAAATTCGTAAACAAGGTATTGAACACAGGGACTAAGACGAATAATCGTGATGACGAATAGGGAAGGCGATTAACCAAAAGGATTGACTCACGAAAATAAGAAGAAAAGGTGATCGTGATGATGTTATGAATTTCTAATCAATAAGCAAGAAAAACTTAACTAAATTTACTACGTATGCAAGACTTAACAAAGACGGATTAATTAATACAAATGAGAGATAAGGTCGTAATACAATCCCCCAACGCCTAATGAGGTCATCGGTTCTGAAACTAGTCAAGAATTAAATATTTAATATGAAACAGCGACGTTATATAGCTCAAGCATTACATATATGAGGGAACGGACCCGCATCATACCTAATCAAGAGTATAAATAAGGTACGTGATCATTTAGTTAACACGCATATCGTATTCTTAAACACCCCGGTTACCTAGGGCAAACGAGGTTAAAAGTCCTACGATGTTTGTAGTAACGGACCGACACGTCCCAATTAATTATTTAATTCAAGAACCTAGTTTTATATCCATGCGAACCACTTAGGGTTAGGTTCATGCATACCAACCTTTAGAAATCTAGCCAGACATACGACGCGATTAATAAAAAGCATGTTATCTACGTTGTGTGTAATCAAAACCATGAAGAAACTATACCTAAACATACACGAAGATCTTGGAATGCTAGAAAATAACCAAATCATGCAAATCATATAAACTTTTAGAATAAGGATGAAGAATACCAACTTTATGGAAGAATACCTTGATAAATAATCCACTAAAGTATGATATTTATGACTAAATTCAAAACTAAGGTTATTTGATCTTCTCCTCTAATTTTCTCTATGAAAACTGATAAAAAAAAACCTCTAATCTCAAACAATAACATTACAATTACGTATTTGTGAGAATCCACCCCCTTGAAACTCTTTGGACTAATCAGAAAGAAAACAAATGTTCGTGCATCAGACCCCCTGAACCAATTTTGGGGTACATAAGAGCCGATTCGAACCCAAACAGGTTCAGTTTGATTTCGTGGTTTTTCTCCGCCATGGCTTTTCTTTTCTTCTTCTAAACTTATATTTTTTTCCTTATTTTTCTTCTCAATCTTCAAAATCGAATAACATTTTCACCTAGGCTCATATTGGGGTGCCGTTTTTTCTAGTATTATTGTAACATTGTCTTCTTCGACTTTTCAGTTGGCCCCACCTCCGGACTAAAGCTGAAAAATTACCAAAATGACCTTCAACGCTTCATTCTTTAGGTTTTCTTCTTTGCTTCGAGTTCTCTTTCGCACTAACTTGCATGAATTAACTGTAAAATACATAAGAGATACACAAAACCTGAAGTACTTTTCAAGGAGATTTAGTCGCATGATTATGAGATAAAACCAAGCCAATTACAATGTATGGGACCATAAAAATACTTAAATTAAGGAGATAAATACGATATATTTATGCCCCTAATCAAACCCCCTAACTTTGAGCATTGCGCATCCCGAGCAATGTAAAAGAATAAGAGTACGGGATAAGAAAGTCACGAAATCTTTGTTGGGATAGAATTCCTTTTTTACGACCGAGCGATTGCATTTAGCATATGCAACAAGCCATTAAACCCATAGGTTACCCTAGTGGACGAGTTTTGTCTCGTGAGGGTTTGTAGTGAATATACCCACAAAATTCATTTTCGACTTAAAGAAAGTTCAAAATACTTAAAAACTATACAATTTAAACTCCCCCAAAAGTAGTAACCGTAAATTCATATTCAAGAGTCTCAAATCATAGTGTGTGTGTGCAAAGCCGAAAATCGAACCGCTAATTTCCACTGATTGATCATTACGTTACTTTCAGAAAATTTTCTTTGATCCAATTTCTCACGGGATACTCCTACAAACAAATATCTCGAAATGTGGCTAGTTAGCTCGGTGTGTGTGATTTATAAGAGAAAATATAATGTAACACGAATTCACGCACACAACTTGAAAGACGAAATTTTAATGGTAAAAAGATCTCATCATCGGATTACGGTCATTGGAAAACGGGAAATATCGCCTCTTAGTCACACCACTTAATCTCTCTTATTATCTTTTCGTCTCTTAACTCTCCACGCGATAATTAATTTCGAATTTGGACTCAGTTATGACTTTTTTGGGTTATAAAGTGTAATGGTTCAAACTGGAAATGGTTGGGAATTTCAAAATTGGAAAATCATCTTATGATGTCCGTTAGTACTTTTTCGGGCTTTTGCTAATTTCTCTCTTCTTTTTCTCTTCTTTTTCTTTTTCTTTCTTGCCTTTTTTTAAACAAAATTTTTTTTATTTTTTTATTGCCCTTTTTATGCACTTTTTTTGGACGAACTTGATGAATATTCAATTTCCACAAATCTGGGCCAAATGGTTTTTCGGGTTACAAACGAAAAGGAAAATTTTTATTAGGCTCAATTGGCTAGCAAAAGGATAATTTTTCACAACTTTTTATGGCTAATATTTTTGGGGTAAACAAACGATGACCTAACTTCATTTATCTGAATTACTCATTATTTTACCATATGCGTCTCGATGATAATTTAGTTTAGAAATATTTTAGGACGCTTTTCGAGACAACATTTCACACATTTTTCGAAACCGATTAAAACAACAAATTAGAGACAAAATCAAACTTCGAGCTAAGTTTAACTCGGATTGATATAATAACTCACAAAGATGATAGGCTCGAAATCTCACCAGGTTAATTAATCTCCACACTTATTCGTAAAGTCATTAATTTTCGTTCAATTTCCATCTTTGGTCAATTTCGGCTTAGTGCTCTGGATTTTTCTCAAATTGGGACTTTAAACCAAATTTCATGACATTTTTTAAGATTTTAAATTCTAATTTTTATTTATTTTGAAGGAAATATTTTTGTTTTTTTAGATTTTTTTTGGTGAAATTTTTTGAAATTTTCTATTTTTGGGGGGAATTTTAAAAAGTTGTGAAGTTTTTAAAAGACGCACTTGTCAGCCCCCCTAACTTAGACTTTTTCATTGTCCTGAATCAAAAGGATTAAAATCTAAAGAAGGAAAAATAATAAGTGCGACAAATAAAACAAGCAAATTATTAAAATGCAAAAAAAACACTATATAACACCAACACATGACTCAAACATATAATAAAAATCACTCCATACGCGTCAGGTGTGCGACGACCTATCTCTCTCCTAAAAACTCATTAGACCCCCTGTACGGGGTCCTATGCTCTCCTCATCTCCCCCGTCATCACAGCGTAAACCAATAGTCGGAACAAGTTGGGACCAACCCCATAGATAAGGGGGCTCGTGATGACTGAAGTGAGTGAGATACTCGTGGTGACCAATCGAATCGCAGCATACTTGTCTCGAAATTGGAGGGACACTCTAAGCCTAGATCTCTCTTAACTTCGAGAATGCATGGGTCGGGCTCTAAGTCGGACAAGACTCGAGTCCTCTCCTCTATCTCATTCGAGGACTCAAGTGTCATGGGTAGATGGTCACGAAGAAGAACCTCATTTATCCTATTTTTCCTTTCACTATCTTCGATGTGACTACATGATTCTAATAGTGATTGGACATCAACAGTGAAGCTCTCATCCACCGGCACAATTTTTTTCTCAAAATTTTCTAGGTTCATGTGTCCTACTTGGGTCTCTTGCTTACTTTCTATGTCCTCTCTCACTCACTCAATCTCTAACTCCTCTCTCTCTCTCTCGCGCTCGTAATAGCGGTCACTAAACACGCCTCACTCTCCTTTCGATCAATGTTAGGAGTGTCGCTCTTACATGATTTAGTAAGACATACCCCTACCAAATATCTCATATGATTCCTCTTGGGCTCATGTACTGTCTCTTCCATGAGATCCGTCTTTTGCAACTCACCCTCATTACCCTCAGGCTTGGTGATGTTGAAGATATCTATTTCAAGAGTCATGTTCCCAAACGTGAGTTGCATTTACCCAGTTCGAGTGTTGATTAATGTGTTATATGTAGCTAAGAATGTGCCGCCAAGGATGAGGGGAACATGCTTACTCTGTAAAGCTGAGGGCTCCTCATCCCAAATGACAAAATCCATCGGGAAGTTGAAAATGTCAACTTGGATGATCATGTCCTCTATAACCCCCAAGGTATCTTCACTGAAATATCTGCGAGTTAAGGAGTCATCAATATGGGTTTAAGGTCCCCTAAGTCTAATTATTTATAGATGGAATAGGGGAGAATGTTAACACTCGCGCCTAAAATTATTAGCTCTCTCTCAATTCAATTCTTCCCTACGATGCACGAAATGATCAGTGCACCCGGATCTTTAAATTTCGGTGGAAGGTCGTTTAGCATCACGAAGCTGACGTTCTATGTTAAAAACATATTTTTCTTTACCTATAGCCTACGTTTCACCGTTAGTAAGTCTTTAAGGACTTTAGCATAGGCGGGAATTTTCGTAATGGCATCGAGTAAAGGTAAATTAATCTTTACTTGCTTAAGAACGGCTAAAATATCATCACGAGAAGTCCCTTTTTGAGGTGGAACCAATCGTCGAGGGAACGACGCAGCAGTGCGTGGTTTCACAACTATCTCAGGTCTGACTGTGTCATGATTACGAGTCTTTCTTAAGGGGACATCTTTGGCCTCTTTCATGCTGGGCAAAATCTCTTCGTCATTATTAATTTTCTTTTCTTTATTTTTCTTATTTTATTTTATAATTTTTTTGTTTTTTTAAGAAGTAGAGTCAAATTTTGGATTAAATAGACCTAACCTATAAGTCTACCTAGTCCCCGACAACGGCGCATTAAAATTGCCGCTACTTTAAAAGTGTCTCTAGTGCGTACTAATATCGTCTCAAGTGTAAGCCCATCGATCAAGTAATAAACTGGTAAACCAGGTATCGAACATAGGGAATAAGATGAAGAATCGTGATGACGAATAGGGAAGACAACTAACCTAAAGGATTAACTCACGAAAATAAGAAGAAAATGTGATCGTGATGAAGTTATGAATTTCTACTAAATAAGCAAGAAAAACTTAACTAAATTAACTACGCATGCAAGACTTAAACAAAACACGGATTAATTAATATGAACGACAGATAAGGTCGAAATACAATCCCCAACCCATGATGAGGTCACCGGTTACGAAACTAGACTAGAATTAAATATTTAACTAGAAACAACGACATTATTTAACTCAAGCATTACATATATGAAGGAATGAACCCGCAACATACCTAATCAAGAATATAAACAAAGTACGCGGTCAATTAGTTAACACGCACTTCGCATTCTTAAACACCCCGGTTGCCTAGGGTAAACAAGGTTAAAAGTCCTACGATGTTTGTAGTAACGAACAGACACGTCCCAATTAATTATTTAATTAAAGAACCTATTTTTAAATCTATGCGAACCACTTAGGGTTGGGTTCATGCATCCCAACCTTTAGAAATATTTCCAGACATGACGTGATTAATAGAAAGCATGTTATCTACGTTTCATGTAATCAAAACCATGAAAAAACTATACCTAAACGTACACGAAGATCTTGGAATGCCAGAAAATAACCAAATCATGCAAAGCATATAATATTTTAGAATAAGGAAGAAGAACACCAACTTTATGGAAGAACACCTTGATAAATAATCCATTAAAGTATGATCTTTATAACCAAATTCAAAACAAAAGTTCTTTGATCTTCTCCTCTAATGTTCTCTATGAAAAATTGATAAAAAAAAAAAAACTCCTCTAATCTCAAACAGTAACATTACAATTACATATTTGTGAGAGTCCAACCCCCTTCAAACTCTTTGGACCAATCAGAAAGAAGACAAATGTTCGTGCGCCAGACACCCTGAATCGGCTCTTAGGTACATGCGAACCGGTTCGACCCCAAACCAATTCGATTTGGGGTTCGTAGTTTTTCTTTGCCTTGGCTTCTATTTTTTTCTTCTAAACTTAGATTTTTTCCTTATTTTTCTTCTCAATCTTCAAAATGGCATAACTTTTTCACCTAGGCTCGAATTGGGGTGCCATTTTTCCAGTATTCTTGTAACGTTGTCTTCTTCGACTTTCCAGTTGGCCCCACCTCTGGACTAAATCTGCAAAATTACCAAAATTCCCTTCAACACTCCGTTCTTTGGGTTTTCTTCTTTGCTTCGAGTTCTCCTTCGCACTAACTTGCATGAATTATCTGTTAAACACATAAGAGATAAACAAAACATGAAGTACTTGCTAAGGAGAGTTAGTTGCATGATTAAGAGATAAAACAAAGTCAATTAAAACGTATGGGACCATACAAATACTTAAATTAAGGGGATAAATATGATATATTTATGCCTAATCACTTAGTCTTTGAAGCAAATGGAGGCAATGAAAATATAGTCCTATTAGATCGACCTTAGCTCACTTTATTAGTCACTTTTTAATTTGTGAAGAGATTAAAGGCAGTGAGGCTAGTATCTGTTTGGTCGATCGATTGACACCAATCGATCGATGGGACATTTGGGTTTTTAGATATTGTTGTCTCCTTTTGATTTCTTTTCTTTGGATTAAAATAAGCTTTCTATAAATATCAAGCGCATTTTTATTATTTAAAAATATATGATATTATAGGAAATCTCTTTTTACAAGCCTTTACTCCCTTCTTTATCTTAGAGTTTAATATAACTTCTTCATTTACTTTATTGAAAGTATATAAAGCTTGGTTTTGTTTTCATTTAACACTTTCTTGATTATTAATATAGGTGCCATGTTCTTGAAGTCACATGTTTATAAAATTAAATGTTCAACATCAAATTATCAAGTAATTACAATTTTACCATTCTATGTTATTGTGTCTTTTTCCATGATTACTCTTAATCTTAATCCTTACATTCTATTTTATTCTTGTATTGTTTTATGATTGTGTAGGCACATTGTTTCTTATCTCGAGGATCACTCTAATTGGGGTGACTTTTTCTATCCCTATTTTTCATAATGTCTTTAATTACATTGAGGAAAATGTAATACCCCATATTTCTGAGGATATAGGATTTAATTAAATTTGTGATTTGGAATTTATTTAATTCGAGAAATCATTTAATTTTGTGATTTAGAGTTTTAAATTAATTCGGTCTATTTTAATTTCACGTGTGCCTTATTTTGAGGTGGAAATAAGAGGATTGTATAAAGTGACTTGGATGATGATTTAGAGGTCACGGTTGATTCCGAAAGTGTCGAAATAGTCAAAATAGTATACCCGAGCGTATAGTTTGGGTCCCTAGGCGATTTTAGTCCAAATCGGCACCGTTTAAAGGTATTTTGGTCATTTGAGAACTTAGGGTTAGAGGAACTCCGAAAATTTCAAGTTTATATCTGCCCATTAGAGTGAAGGGCAAGGGTTAACACAGAGCTTAATTAGGAGAGGCCATAGGAGAGGAAAGAGAGAAGAAAGCCAAAGTTTCCTATACCAATTTCAACCCCGAATGTGACAGAATCGAGATCGGAACGAAGGGAGAACAACCATATCATCATATCAAAAAAATAATACCTTGTCTTTAGAGGCAAGTGTTTATCTTGCGTTTATTTTAAGCATGTTATAATACCCATGTAGAATAGGGTTTGATTTACATGTTTTTGGAAGATTTAATATGAACTTGGGTGGGCGTAATCTATGAATTGTAGTAGGACTACATGTAGTTATATTTCTTTATGTTGGTGATATGAAATCAAAGGGTTTGGGATTATTTATAATAAAGAAATCAGGGTTCTTGATTAAAAGCACTGTTCTAAAAAACCCGCCTGGGCACGCATAGGCTTGAGGCTAGGGAGAAACGCCCCGCCTTACGCTTTTCACGCGTTATTCTTGGTAAAACCCTTAAGGCACACTTTTTTCTAAAAACAACAATGCTTTAGTGAAACGATGTCGCCTTTTAAAGAATTTTTTTACAAACTCGACCATTATCTCATCCAAAATAATCAAATAGTATTTTAATTTGCATATATTCAGACATATTTTTATGATATGTACAATTTTAGTATTTTAATAGCCTTGTTATGGTTAGAAAATATTAAAATATATTATGAAGGCCTAAATGCCTTTTCACGTCTAAGGCCCGCCTAGGATTCTAAGGCTTAAGGCTTGACCTCTACGCCTCGATCACGCCCCGGATTTTTTAGAACCTTGAATTTAAAATATGTGAAGAACATGAGAAACTAGGGTTTTTATGATTTATGAAAATTAAATCTTATATGATCCATTTTTGTTGAGGATTTAATGACATAATTCATTAGGAACTATTAGAATGATCCTATTTGAAGTCTGGTTTTGTTTGGTTTGGTTTGGTTTGGTGGGGAGTTGGTACATTTGCATGAAGTTTTATGGGAGTAGAAATGGTGGAAAATGCAAGAACTGAATGAAGGAGACGAACTACTACATTTCAATTCGATTCGTCCTACAGGCGAATTGATTTGACATCCTGGAGAATCCATTAGGCTACCCAGAAAATCACAACTTTGCCTTTTTGTTTATATATCCCCATGAATTGAATTATGAGGAACTTTGGTGATAGTTTGGTAATTATGTGGAGAGTTAGTGGAGGTCAGTCGGCATGAGGTTAAGGTTCGATTTATATTGGTAAGGGTTATATTGGGATAATTAATCGACGATAGTAAATCGTGTGAATTATACACCAGGAAAATCAGGATTTGGATTACGGGAAGGGTAGACCAAAATCTAAGACTATAACCAACAGGGTATAAGTGCAGTAACTACTGAATTAACATAAGGGGTAACTAGGGGCACTTCGGGTAGATAATAATACTCGAATAAATATAATCGAGAATTATAAATGTGAATGAATTGTACGATAAGTATCCAAGGAGATAAATAGTGCGTACGGGTTATAATTATAGGTTGAGCGTAAACCTATACGGATTTATTATTATAGGTCGTGTGCATGCCTATACTGAATATACATATGGTTAGGTTGCGTGTATGCCTATTATGTGCTTTTGTGTATGTTAACATAGCTACGCTACCTGCTGTCATAGAAGTCCCGCGCAGTGGGCGATCCCACCTTGATGATTCCAATGAGGTCTGGATTTGTGCCCCAGAGCATAGTACTGATTGTGGATAACTATATGAGAGAAATAGTGATGCCGGCAAGTTTTTTGGGTACGTTAGGTATGTGTGAAACCCCAAAGACTTGGTGTTATGTTCGCCTCCAATATGTGTGGTTTGATTGATGGTTCGAGGAGACATTTCGATGCAATAGTCTATGATTTGGTACGAGAGGTACTTAGACTGATAGCAGAGTACAAGAGTGGGCATCGTTATGACCAGTCCGAGAGATGTTGTATTATATATATATATACTCATGGATGTTTAATCTTACTTATGTGTGATAATAAGGAGACTAGATAGTGTATATCAAAATAATGTTTAATCTACTTATGTGTGATAGTAGCGAAACAAGATAGTGTATATCTAAAACAATGCTCAATCTAATTAAGTGTAAATAGTAGAAAATATAGATAGTGCGAATATAGAGGTAAAGTAAGTGAGAGAACTTAGCATGAGTATAATAACAATAACAAAAGAGTAATGTTAATTATTAGTTGTTCAGTAACGTATTGTATTGGCAGTACAAGGTAAGTTAATGAGAAACTTAACTAAATGCGTAATGATAAATATGGGTATATTGTAGCGTACTGTATGAGCGGTACGGGTGAGATAGACTGGTATAATGGTTAGTTAGAGGCTTGGGACCTAGTTATATTGGGTAGCTTGACTAGGTGGGCTTAGTAGACGACGTTAGGTGCGCACTGTAGATGAGAGGCGAGGAACTCAAGGGAGTGTACGCAACCTAACATGTTTATCTAATAACTGTTCATTTAAACGGCAATTTAAATACTTGTTAAATATTTTCAAATGGTTTTACTTGGGCTCTGACCTGTACTTGCAAAAAAAATCAAATCCCTTTTAGGTGTCCAGCCACAGGGATGCCTAGCTTGATGATTTGTTCCAGGGATGCGTAGCTACAGCACTTATGGATGCTTACAGGATTTGGACTTAGACGCTTCAGTTACTTCATTCCTAGAGTAGGATGCAGTTCAGTTATTTCATTTGGGCATGTCTCCCTTAGGTTATTTCTTTTATTCAGTTTATCAAGTTTTGTACTTGTGGACCCAGTTTGATTTCATTAGATGTCTAGTTGTATTTTATATTGAGAACCGATAGTTTATTCAATACCATTTTATTTCGGTTCTTTATCTGGTGTTTAGTTCAAATTATTTTACTACATGGATGTTTTGGTTACGATGATTTTTCTCACTTGTTGTTATTGTTTAGTAAAAAGATAAAATTTGGCATCAAGTTTTTGAATACTCGATGGTTAGTAAATTTAAAAAAGTTTTTGATAGTGATGCTAAGAATGAACCAAATGATATTCCTCTTTTAATTTGATAAAGGACTTATCACCTGGTATTTAATTAAGCGGGGAGTCACAAAAAATGTATAATTCAAGTTAAGGGGTGTGATTTCTCATCTCAGTTTGTATTAATTGTGAGTCTTGTGTATATATAAACATAAAATAATAAAATCAAAAGTTAAAAAATCTTTTTCTTTCATTCTTTTCTCTTTCTTGGGCCTATTAGCCATATTTACGATGATCAATAAATTATTTTCCTATCCAATTTCCATTAAAATAATGCATGTTCTACATTTTGAAAGTTATTACACATTAATCCTTTAATCACCGATATTATAAATAACTTCATGATTTAAAATTTCAAACCATGTTCACAAGTGCATTCTCTTGATTAGTGATTCCATTTAAGGATTTTATAACCTGATGATCTTATGATGCATTGTATACACTAAAACCGAGCGAGATTTTTATTTTCCTTCAAGTGTGAGTGTTTATACAATTATTCTCTCCTTCTTAAAAATGTTAAAATTGTTGGTAACCTCATTATTCTTTATTTGATCATTTATTAATTGAGATAATTTTAAAATGTGTTACTTGAGGCTTATTTTCAATATTATTTTGACTCGAGAATCGCATAAACCTTCAGAAATGATCATAAGACATTTTTGCTATTTAACCTGTAAGAGGGTAGTTTAGATAAGATGGAGGCGTAACCCCTCTTTAAGTACAATAATGATAAGTTAAATAGCAACACTATTGATTATCCGCGGGACATACAAACACGACTCAATGAAGATAGACTCAGTTTGAACTCACAAATATCTCGTGTATAACTCAAAAGGAAGTAATGAACTTAGAAGCAACTTAGCTAGAGGGAGAGAGAAGTAAGCATATTAGATACACCTTGGTAGGTAGCCAAACACACCAACCACCCTCAAGAAACTCTGTCAAGTATTAAAAGCTTAGTAATAAATAACAATGGTGGGTGAGTGAACTCTCTAATTTTGTAATAACTCTCTCTGATATTTATATTATCTCTAGTAAGAACTTCTGAACTCTTAAAAGATCATATGATGATGCCTCTCTCTAGGGATGGGTGGGGTCTTTAAATAGCCTCCCACACCATCCACGAGACAACTCTCCCATTAATGCCTGTGAAGACATCCCTCATACTTTATGTCACAAACATTATGAAGTTGCAAGGTTATATGTTCTTAGTTTAATTCGTGGAATGCACACACGCAATCTAATTTTAAATATTAGCTATAAAGTGATATTCGTCATTTTCAATTTAAAAGCAGATTCACAAGTTCGCAAGAACAAATTTGAATTAATGCAATGGGATTGATAACTTGACTAATTAAAATAAAATTATTCCAATTTTAGTCATTTTATCCTAAGCATACATCTAGGTGATTTAATAAAGTAAAATGCAAAAATCTCAACCACAACATGCCGATGTACGAGGAAAACCCAAATGGCAAAAACCTCGGACGGCTGGGCCTAGACAAAATCCACTACAAAATAGGCTTTACAAGAGACTCAAAAGACTTACAGACATTGAATCACTCAAGACTTTCTTATGTCGTCCTCGACCTCTCAATTTGTAGTACGTGAAGCTCCAACGCGTTGCTCGACACTCCTTGTGTCGCGATATCCACCGAAGCCCAAAACCACCGTCTCCTCAAAGCTTGAGTACAGAGATCCACCGCAAACTTGTTTGTTGAATGTCAAGTTGATTGAAGGGGTTTTGTTTTAAAAGATGATAAAAGTGTTGGAGATTATTTTTACCAAAAAGAGGGAAGTTATGAAAAAATGTTCTCAAGAGAATAATGAACTTCCTTGTCTTTGAAACTAATTTTCGTCCATATAATATAACTGAAAAAATAGTGGACAGTTGTGGGAAAAAACTACTTAGAAAAATAAGTTTAAAAATTCAGATCTGGCAGAACTCGTTCGAACGAGGTCGTTAGAACGACTTGTCGTTCGAACGAGTTATCTAACGAAGTTTCAGTTTCGAATTAGATAGGTCGTTAGAAACCTCGTTTGAACGAGATCGTTCGAACGACATTTCTAACGAACTTCTAACGAAGTTCCAGTATAGCCTGGGGAATGTCGTTAGATCCAGGTCGTTCGAACGACCTGGATAAACTTCGAACGAGATTTCATATTTTGCACAAATTTGTTCAAATTTATTTCAAAGATATTTCTTTATGAAAATTACTTATTTACGAACATTTCTCTATATGAAAATTTCTTGATTAAACAAAATACTCCAACACATAAAATTTATTTTGGTCATATACCTTTTTAGGTATAATCTTTCTCCTTATATCATAAAACAGGACCTAGAAATAATTTTCCCATTCTTCCTGAATTATCCTCGAGTGTGACTTTAACTTCACGAGAGGACTTGAGATCCTTTTCAAGTTGGGCAATTTTAGCTTCTAGAGATTCTCTAATTTCTAAAGACTCATTAAGATACTTGTTAACACCTTCCAAGGAGATAATTAAGTCACATTTTTCTTTACCAATCACGATAAGCTTCTCAGAAAGAGATATATTAATAGCCTCGAGTTGACTAACTAAATCCTCCTTCTCCTTCAGGCCTTTCAACTCTTTTTCTAAAGTTAAGACCTTAAAGGTTAATCTTTTGTTAACTTTTTGAATGCGAAGAGATTCATTGTAGAGTTCAGAATAAGCAGATTGTAGTTCACTCTCATCTATATCACTATCACTCTCTTTTTCATCACTACTAGTAGAATGAGTAGAAACAACCTCAAGATTTTGTTCGGAATTGTCAACATTAAGGTATGACACACTCGAATTACTAGCGTGACTTGCCATAAACGCAGTGAAGTTATTTCTAGACGGGTTAGAGTCATTAGAGTCTTCAGACTCATTATCACTGTCACTTAGAGTAGCACTGTAAACAGCTTTTTCTTTGCCTTGTCTTTTAAGTTTTGTAGGGCACTCGAAAGCTCTATGACCACGTCCCTCACATTCAAAGCATCTCTCCGAATCATCCTTTTTAAAGTTATCTTTGATGAACTTCGTTGGATCCTGATTATTAAATTTTTTATTTCCTCCTTTGTTTTTGTTCTCAAATTTAGAGTTTTATTTTTTAAACTTGAGAAATTTTTTAATTTTTTTAGCAAATAAGGCTATATCATCAGGATCAAAGTCAGACTCGTCAGAATCAGACACATCGACTTTCTTAACTTTTAAAGCAACACCTTTATCTTTGCCTTTGTTATCTTTAGGAAACATATCTAGGTCATAAGTTTGCAGATCACGAACAAGTTCTTCAAGTTTTAAAGTATTTAAGTTTCCTAAGGAATTAAGAACAGTGACTTTAGGAATGAATCGCTTAGGAAGACATCTAAGTATTTTCTTAACAACACGATTTTCAGGTATTTTTTCACCTAAGTTAAAGCAAGAGTTAACTATGTCTGATAAACGAGCATAAAACTCATCAAATGTTTCAGTTTCTTTCATGGTGATCGTTTTAAATTGTGTAGTTAAATTTTGAAGTTTTGACGCTTTAACAACACTAGTTCCCTTATGAGTAACTTGGAGAATGTTCCAAGCTTCCTTTGACATTTCGCACGTCATTATACGACGAAATTCATCGGGAGACACGGCACCAAATAAGGTATTTAATCCTTTAGAGTTAAAGTTACACCATTTTAGTTCTTCCTCACACAACTGTTCAACACGAGTCAAAATAATTTCATCATTAACAACCATAGTAGGAGGGGACCATCCTCTTTCAACAGTGACCCAAACATGTTCATCAATTGATTTAAGAGAGAATTTCATACGTGTTTTCCAATAGGTATAATTAGTTCCATCAAACAAAGGTAGTCTATTCGACGAAAAACTATCCATATAACCTCCAGGATTCATCTAAATAACTTTTAGAAACTAGCTCTGATACCAATTTGAAGTTGCAAGGTTATATGTTCTTAGTTTAATTAGTGGAATACACACACGCAATCTAATTTTAAATATTAGCTATAAAGTGATATTCTTCAATTTCAATTTAAAAGCAGATTCACAAGTTCACAAGAACAAATTTCAATTAATGCAATGGGATTGATAACTTGACTAATTAAAATAAAATTATTTCAATTTTATTCATTTTATCCTAAGCATACATCTAGGTGATTTAATAAAGTAAAATGCGAAAATCCCAACCACAACACGCCGATGTACGAGGAAAACCCAAATGGGAAAAACCTCGGACGGCTGGGCCTAGAAAAAATCCACTCTAAAATAGGTTTTACAAGAGACTCAAAAGACTTACAGACATTGACTCACTCAAGACTTGCTTATGCCGTCCTCGACCTCTGAATTTGTAGTACGCAAAGCTCCAATGCGTTGCTCGACACTCCTCGTGTCGCGGTATCCACCGAAGCCCAAAACCACCGTCTCCTCAAAGATTGAATGAAGAGATCCATCGCAAACTTGCTTGTTGAATGTCAAGTTGATTGATTTTTAAAAGATGATAAAAGTGTTGGAGATTATTTTTACCAAAAAGAGGGAAGTTATGAAAAAATGTTCTCAAGAGAATAATGAACTTCCTTGTCTTTGAAACTGATTTTCGTCCATATAATATAACTGAAAAAGTAGTGGACCAAAACAGTTATGGGAAAAAACTACTTACAAAAATAAGTTTAAAAATTCAGATCTGGCAGAACTCGTTCGAACGAGGTCGTTCGAACGACTTGTCGTTCAAACGAGTTATCTAACGAATTTCCAGTTTCGAATTAGATAGGTCGTTAGAAACCTCGTTCGAACGAGATCGTTCGAACGACATTTCTAACGAACTTCTAACGAAGTTCCAGTATAGCCTGGGGAATGTCGTTAGATCCAGGTCGTTCGAACGACCTGGATAAACTTCGAACGAGATTTCATATTTTGCACAAATTTGTTCAAATTTATTTCAAAGATATTTCTTTATGAAAATTACTTATTTACGAACATTTCTCTATATGAAAATTTCTTGATTAAACAAAATACTCCAACACATAAAATTTATTTTGGTCATATACCTTTTTAGGATAGCTAGCATGGCGTGCATATTGATGACGCGTGAACTTTGGATGCGATGCTTGAATCTTTACGTTGAATGATGCTTGATGCAGAATGACCCAAAATTGTCTTGTCCAACGGAATATAGCCAATATAACAAATGACTCGATTGGAAATTTGTCCTTACAAATCTCCCCCTTTGGCTATTTCGGGATAAAACAGAATATTAAAAAATAAATAAAAAGATAGAATTTGCTAAGCCAACCGTCAAGCCGTTTCTAAGGCCCGTCCCAAAAACCCCAAAAAAAGACAAACTCAAAGACTAGACTGACGAGCTGGAAAGAAGTAGGAGATGTATCCTACACACATGAAACAACAAATTCATAAACGCATGGGGAAGTAGAGAATGAAATATATATAAAACTATGTGTTAGCATATGTTGTGAATGGTAAATCAAAGTCTCAATATTCAATATTAAGAATTTAACTCCCCCTAAATTATGAATTCATTTCAATATTTAATATTAAGAATTTAACTCCCCCTAAATTGTGAATTCATTTCAATATGAAAGTTAATTATGAATTCCCCCTTAGTCAATATGTCTCCCCCTTTTTGTCCGAAAAAGACAAAGGGATAAATGGCCTGCATGTTAAAGAATAAGCGAGAGAACAACAGGCAATTAACCAATAAAAATGAAGAAATGAAATGACAGAGGAAATAGCATGAGGATTCATTAACTAATAGAAACGGGGAAATAGTCAAAGTGCATACACGGATTAAGTAGAAATGAAAAAATATCCAAACCAAAGGAACCAATACATGAAATAAAATATCCACTCAGCCTCACAAGTACATTGAAAATAGAAATAAAAACCAAAGTACATCAAGGGGCATGGAGCATCAGGTGGAGTATCACCGGGAAGAGATCCGGAGCCGGAACCGGACGATCCTGCACCGCGGGGCATCTCCATACAGCGAATGGCATCAAGATGCTCGAACAGTAGAGAGTCCCGACGGGCCTGGGAGTCATCTCTGTGCGCCTGAGCCTCCTCCCGGTGATCTTGGGCCTCACGATCCTGCTGCATAGAAACCAAAAACTCCTGCATAAGGGCCCTGTCCTGACGGCGCTCCTCCTGAAGCTGTTCAACCTGAGAGCGATAAAACAAAAAATTCTCCGACTCGACGGGTGCGAGAATATGGGAAGGGGATGGGCAATGGATAGAGCGGGAGGGAGCGGGACGACTGGGGGCAGGGTGAGAGGATGCGGCGGAGTGAGAAGAGGTGGAGGGGGTGAGGTGAGAGGTATCCGGGGGCAAATGACCACGATATCGGCTAACCGAGGACATGTCAATGGTTTGATATTTGGTGGAGGGGATATCGGTGGAGACGGGGGGGCAGCCAGGGGCTAAACAAAAACGGGTAATAATGTCCACAAAAGGGAGGGCTTGGCGAGCGGGACTAGAGGGGAGGATCCTAACAGTCCGAATGACACTAAAAATGTAGGCGGGGAGGTCGATGTGAGCCCGAATGCTAATAGCAAACATAAGGTCCACGTGCTATTTGGTTATTTGGGTTGTGTTTGCACGTGGAAGAAGACAATCACATACGATCCAATTAAGGACCATAAAGTCAGGATGTAAATGTTTATGGAAGATTGTGACAGTGCCGGGAGGGAGGAACGTAAAAACGGTGTTGATAACAAGGGAAGGATCGGGACGGGTATCGGATGTCCAAGGGAAGGAGGGATTAGTGACCCTAGGTAGAGGGATGAGTTGAGCTATCGAGTCGGGAGAGACAATAATCTCCCTACCGCGCACCTTAGAATAAATGTGATTATTCTTATCGTGCATCCCAAAATAAAATTCCCGAACAAGGTCGGGAAAAATAATCCGTGAGAGAGAAGAGAGGGTCCCATCCTAAATCTGAAATCCACGAATGCACAGTGGTGCCGTGGAAAGAGTGGAGATTAATAATTTTCTCCCGAACGATAGAACGTGTAGCGAAACCTTGTGTGTGATAGCGAGTGTGTGTCGAGAGGGTCCTCCAACGCAGCCTAAGGTCGGGTATAGCTGCATTGGCACGGGTCTCCTCATCAGAAGACGAGGAGAGTTCCTCGAGGGAATCGTTGATACGGCATTGGCGACGGTTACGGGCCATGGTAAAGACAACGGAAACTAGAACCTACCCGAACAAATTCCAACCAATCCACCAATCACACCAACAAACCAACAACCAATCAGAATAATCCCATCCTCTGTTAAGTAAAAAATAAAAATAAAAACTTAGTTAAGATAAATTCCATGAAATTACAAAATTTGAGTTTAAAAACAACTTATAATATCATGGAATAGAGCTCAACCAGGGGCAATTAGAAATATAATCAGATAAATTAAAATGCCCAAAAAAAAATACACTCATTTATATATATGAATGTTGGGTAACACAAATCGATTTGGAGTAAAAAAAAAAAAGGACCCAAACTCATATATATAGATATGGGTATATGTATATATAAATAAATATCTAAGTATATATATAGATAGAGATATAAAATATATATATATGGGTATATGTATATATAAATAGTTATCTATGTATATATATAGATAGAGATATAGAAATATATATATATATATATATATATATATGTATAGCAAGGGAATAAAAAATACCTTGAAATGAAGAGGGAGAACACCACAAATCCACACAGAAAATGGGTAATGAAGGGAGGTTAATAGAGGAGATGAGGAGGAAAAATCGTGGGAGAAAGAGAGAGTGGGAGATCGGGAGAATGATGGATAGAGGAAAGAGAGTGGGAAAATGGAAGATGTGGGAGAAAAAAAATCTGGGAAAGAGGGGTTTGAGAAAACGTGGTGAGTGGAGAGAGAGGCGGCAGTTTTGGGAAGTGTAACTGCAGGTTTTAAGCGCAGGTCGTTCGAACGAGGGATTTCGAACGAAGTCACAGTAGCGATTCGTTAGATATCTCGTTAGAAGTTCGTTCAATCGAATTTTGTCGCTCGAACGACATTTCGAACGAAGTGACAGAATGAGGGTTATAAATGTCGTTAGAAAACTCGTTCGAATGAGAATTTCTGACGAAAATCAATATTTTTTAAATAAAAATAACATAAAATAGGGTTAAAAATAGCATAATATCAGGAATTGGGAAGGCCACGACGATGCCAAAATGTAGATTTTAATAATCCTAGCTTGTGGCAACATATCCAAATAGTGGGAGCGAGAATGTAGGGGTGTGAACAATATGAGTGAGAGTTTTTAGCCACAACAATGTACAAGTGCGTAATGCCAAACAATATATACGCGCAATATTCACTCATATTAGCCTTGTGTCAAAAAGGAAGTATTATTGAACACTTAAAAACGAATGTAACAAGCATACAAACTAGTTGATTCTTTCGCCAATAATGTCACAATGAAAAAGCAATAAATCGATTAAATGTGCATGCCCATTGATCTTCAACTTATATCTCCCATGAGCGACAATAGATTGAGACTAATCTTTTTGAAGAATCAATCAAACCTATTATTTTGGCCTTGGCATTATATATCATTTTCAATGCTTCTATTTTAGCCACACAACTGAGAATGCAAATGGTGGCTTTTCACGCAAAAACATTTACGTTTTTCGCTGCCCGGGTCCATTGCTTGAAACGGAAACCAACCGGAAGAATATAATCATTTTGTTTCAATCCGGGTAATGGATGATCATGCACAATTTCGATTGCTTATAATGGATGTGACAGGATTGAGAAGACAACACCAAATATCACTTTGCAAGAACAATGTGAACAGGATATTCACAATATTTCGTGTACTGTGTGTGCAAAAGGCAAAGATGTGAGGAAATCACAAAATTATATATCATAAAAGAGCATTATTGTGCACAAGATAAACAAGGTATGAATTAACTACTCATCGAAAGCCACGTGGATATGGAAATAGATAGTGATCCGAATACATCGACCACAAAGCCATATGGACAAAAATTTGAAAGTTATTCTAACCATTCCCGTTTTCCTTAAAAATAAAAGAAAAATATTTTTGAGATTGAATAAAATATATACAAAAGAAATCTAGTTCACATGTATAAAAATATGCAAGAGAAACAACCTAAACTAGATAAACCGCTTCGATCTCAATCAATGAAGCAAACCCCAATTGATTTCCTAAGGTTTTCAAACCTAAGGGCATCTAGAGGTTTAGTAAAGATATCGGCCAATTGTTGATCGGTAGGAACGAAGCTTAGAGAAACAATTTTCTCTTCAACCAAGTCACGAATGAAATGTTCACGGATCTTAATATGCTTGGTTCTAGAATGTTGAACGGGATTACAAAAAATATGAATTGCACTAGTATTGTCACAATATATAGTCATAGTGCCTTGGGAAATACCGTAATCTTCCAACATTTGTTTCATCCAAATGATTTGAGTGCAACAACTCCCGGCGGCAATGTATTCGGCCTCCGCCGTGGACAAGGAAATAAAATTTTGTTTCTTCCTCATCCATGAGACAAGTGCACTTCCAAAATAGAAACAACCGCTAGATGTAATTTTACATCCATCAACATCTCCTGCCCAATCGGCATCTGAGTATGCCGATAGACAATCATTGGTGTCAAAAGAGTACCAAATTCCAAAAGATAGGGTCCCACTAACATATTTGATGATACGTTTGATAGCAAGTAAATGAGACTCTTTTGGAGAGGCTTGGTAACGAGCACAAACTCCTACACTAAAGGAAATATCCGGACGGCTAGTAGTTAGGTAAAGTAAACTACCTATCATACTTCTAAAAAGTGTATGCTCTACATCCTTTTCGTCGGTATCCTTACTAAGTTTAATAGATGAACTCATAGGAGTACGAGCATGTTTAGCGGATTCGAGTTTAAATTTCTTAACGAGGTCTTTAGCATACTTAGTTTGGGATAAAAATATCCCACTTTTGAGTTGACGAACTTGAAGACCTAGAAAGAAAGAAAGTTCACCTACCATACTCATCTCAAATTCATTGTGCATTTCTTTTGAAAAAATTTGAGTATGTTTATCACACGTAGACCCAAACATTATGTCGTCGACATATACTTGAGCAACTAGAATACCTTTTTCATCACGGTGAACGAAAAGTGTCATATCAACTCCCCCTCTCAAAAAGCCACGAGAAAGGAGATAAGATGTGAGTCTTTCATACCAAGCACGGGGTGCTTGTTTCAAGCCATATAGAGCTTTCTTTAGGAAGAAGACATGAGTAGGATGTTTTGGGTCCTCAAACCCTTTTGGTTGTTTAACATAGACTTCCTATTGAATAATACCATTTAAAAAGGCACTTTTTACATCCATTTGATATAAATTAAATTGAAGGTGACATGCTATGGCGAATAAAAGGCGAACCGATTCTAACCTAGAAACGGGAGAAAAAGTTTCTTCAAAGTCAACACCTTCTATTTGGGTGTATCCTTGAGCAACTAATCTAGCTTTATTTTGGACAATGACACCATTTTCATCCATTTTATTTTTGAAAATCCATTTGGTGCCAATGAAATTTGTATTAGATGGCCTAGGGACTAATTCCCAAACATCATTTTTCTTAAACTGAAACAGTTCTTCTTGCATAGCATTAATCCAATGTTCATCTTTTAATACTGCTTTAAAGTTTTTAGGTTCAATTTTAGAGGTATAGCATAAATAGGTAACTTCATTTTCTAATTGCTCCCTAGTCTTGACACCTACATCGGGATCTCCTATAATTTTTAAAGTGTCATGACTTTTACGCACACAAGGAGTAGGATCCTTTTTCTCGGTAGTTGAAACAACCAAATCATTTTGAGATTCAATACTTTCAACATTTGACACAACATCACACTCACGTGATAAATCTTCCTCATTATCAATTGATGTGGCCGGAGCATCATCTTTTATGACAACATTGATGGATTCCATGACTTTAGAGTTGATTAAGTTGAATACTCTAAAGGCTCTACTATTTTGAGAATATCCTAGGAAAATACCTTCATCACTCCTTGAGTCAAATTTGCCTAGAAGTTCTCTATCTCGAAGAATATAGCATAGACTACCAAACACTCTAAAATAGGACAAATTAGGTTTCTTACCCATCCACAATTCATAAGGAGTTTTGTTAGTGTTAGGGCGCAAATAAACTCTATTTACTGTGTGACATGCAGTGTTAACCGCTTCGGCCCAAAACCTACGGGGCACATTTCTTCCTAGGAGCACAGATCTTGCCATTTCTTGGATCGTTCGATTTTTTCTTTCAACTATACCATTTTGTTGTGGTGTTCGAACGGCCGAGAATTCATGTTTTTATTCCTATTTCATCACAAAAGGAATTTACACCGGATTCCTTGAATTCGGTTCCATTATCACTCCTAAAGCGGTTTATGGTAACATCGTGTAGATTTTTAAGAGCTCTACATTTAACAGTAAGAAAATAAACTGTTTCAGATTTTTTCCTTAGAAAGCCGACAATAGAGTACCTAGAGAAATCATCCACCATAACTAAGATGTATCTTTTTCCTCCTATGCTCTCGGTACGAGTGGGACCCATACGGTCCATGTGTATCAATTCTAAGACATGAGATGTTGTTATAGAGTTTAATTTCTTATGAGGACTCTTAATTTGTTTTCCTAATTGACACGGCTCGCAAATGATGGAGGTCGGCTTTCCTAGTGGCGGTAAGCCTCGAACTAGCTCTTTTCTCACTAGTCTCTCAAGATCTCTAAAGTTTACATGACCTAATCTTTGATGCCAAAGATCGGCAGATGAGGCTTTTGCATTATTGCAAACTAATAATGATTTAGGAATAATTCCATAGCAATTGTCACTAGTTCTAACACCTTGTAAAATAGATTCACATGACTGATCATAGACAGTGCACTCTGATTGACCAAATTTCACATCAAGATTTTCATCACATAGTTGGCTAATACTTATCAAATTAGCCTTGAGACCCTCAACATAAAGAACATTTTCAAGTTTAGGAAACCCGGAGATTTCAATAGATCCTCTACCCATGATTTGAGACTTGCCACCATCCCCAAAAGTGACTTTACCATCTTTGTAGTTTTCAAGAGTGGTAAATAAAGATTTATCACCTCTCATATGTCTTGAACAACCACTATCAAAGTACCATTGAGAGGTATTTTGAGCCTTTAGTGCAATATGAGCAACAAAAGCTTTCTTGGTATGATTTTTCTTAACCCAAGCTTGAGTTGTTTTCTTTCCTTGGTTGGCTCTAGTCTTATAATTAGAATTATTTCCTTGGACTTTAGAAAACCTAAGAAACTCTTCCATCAGGCTTTTAGAAGTATTGACAAGATGCTCGACTTGACTCTTAAGACTAGCAAAGGAGCTATAGGGTTGTTTAGAATTTGTGAATTGATAGTTCTTTCCAAGCTTGTAGCAAAAATCTTTAAAATGACCCCGTTTGTGACAATATGTGCACACATAGGGTTGTTTTGGGCCAGCTTTTAAAGGTTGCTTAGTAGGACTTGTTTTAGAAACATTAGATTTGGTAACAAACTTAGCTACTGGTTCAGGTTTGACTTTCGATGAATCTCCTTCTTCATATCCTATACCCGTTCTCTCTTGATAATCTTTCTCCTTATATCATAAAACAGGACCTAGAAATAATTTTCCCATTCTTCCTGAATTATCCTCGAGTGTGACTTTAACTTCACGAGAGGACTTGAGATCCTTTTCAAGTTGGGCAATTTTAGCTTCTAGAGATTCTCTAATTTCTAAAGACTCATTAAGATACTTGTTAACACCTTCCAAGGAGATAATTAAGTCACATTTTTCTTTACCAATCACGATAAGCTTCTCAGAAAGAGATATATTAATAGCCTCGAGTTGACTAACTAAATCCTCCTTCTCCTTCAGGCCTTTCAACTCTTTTTCTAAAGTTAAGACTTTAAAGGTTAATCTTTTGTTAACTTTTTGAATGCGAAGAGATTCATTGTAGAGTTCAGAATAAGCAGATTGTAGTTCACTCTCATCTATGTCACTATCACTCTCTTTTTCATCACTACTAGTAGAATGAGTAGAAACAACCTCAAGATTTTGTTCGGAATTGTCAACATTAAGGTATGACACACTCGAATTACTAGCGTGTCTTGCCATAAACGCAGTGAACTTATTTCTAGACGGGTTAGAGTCATTAGAGTCTTCAGACTCATTATCACTGTCACTTAGAGTAGCACTGTAAACAGCTTTTTCTTTGCCTTGTCTTTTAAGTTTTGTAGGGCACTCGAAAGCTCTATGACCACGTCCCTCACATTCAAAGCATCTCTCCGAATCATCCTTTTTAAAGTTATCTTTGATGAACTTCTTTGGATCCTGATTATTAAATTTTTTATTTCCTCCTTTGTTTTTGTTCTCAAATTTAGAGTTTTATTTTTTAAACTTAAGAAATTTTTTAATTTTTTTAGCAAATAAGGCTATATCATCAGGATCAAAGTCAGACTCGTCAGAATCTGACACATCGACTTTCTTAACTTTTAAAGCAACACCTTTATCTTTGCCTTTGTTATCTTTAGGAAACATATCTAGGTCATAAGTTTACAGATCACGAACAAGTTCTTCAAGTTTTAAAGTATTTAAGTTTCCTAAAGAATTAAGAACAGTGACTTTAGGAATGAATCGCTTAGGAAGACATCTAAGTATTTTCTTAACAACACGATTTTCAGGTATTTTTTCACCTAAGTTAAAGCAAGAGTTAACTATGTCTGATAAACGAGCATAAAACTCATCAAATGTTTCAGTTTCTTTCATGGTGATCGTTTTAAATTGTGTAGTTAAATTTTGAAGTTTTGACGCTTTAACAACACTAGTTCCCTTATGAGTAACTTGGAGAATGTTCCAAGCTTCCTTTGACATTTCGCACGTCATTATACGACGAAATTCATCGGGAGACACGGCACCAAATAAAGTATTTAATCCTTTAGAGTTAAAGTTACACCATTTTTGTTCTTCCTCACACAACTGTTCAACAAGAGTCAAAATAATTTCATCATTAACAACCATAGTAGGAGGGGACCATCCTCTTTCAACAGTGACCCAAACACGTTCATCAATTGATTTAAGAGCGAATTTCATACGTGTTTTCCAATAGGTATAATTAGTTCCATCAAACAAAGGTAGTCTATTCGACGAAAAACTATCCATATAACCTCCAGGATTCATCTAAATAACTTTTAGAAACTAGCTCTGATACCAATTTGAAGTTGTAAGGTTATATGTTCTTAGTTTAATTAGTGGAATACACACACGCAATCTAATTTTAAATATTAGCTATAAAGTGATATTCTTCAATTTCAATTTAAAAGCAGATTCACAAGTTCGCAAGAACAAATTTCAATTAATGCAATGGGATTGATAACTTGACTAATTAAAATAAAATTATTTCAATTTTATTCATTTTATCCTAAGCATACATCTAGGTGATTTAATAAAGTAAAATTCGAAAATCCCAACCGCAACACGCCGATGTACGAGGAAAACCCAAATGGGAAAAACCTCGGACGGCTGGGCCTAGAAAAAATCCACTACAAAATAGGTTTTACAAGAGACTCAAAAGACTTACAGACATTGACTCACTCAAGACTTGCTTATGCCGTCCTCGACCTCTGAATTTGTAGTACGCGAAGCTCCAATGCGTTGCTCGACACTCCTCGTGTCGCGGTATCCACCGAAGCCCAAAACCACCGTCTCCTCAAAGATTGAATGTAGAGATCCATCGCAAACTTGCTTGTTGAATGTCAAGTTGATTGATTTTTAAAAGATGATAAAAGTGTTGGAGATTATTTTTACCAAAAAGAGGGAAGTTATGAAAAAATGTTCTCAAGAGAATAATGAACTTCCTTGTCTTTGAAACTGATTTTCGTCCATATAATATAACTGAAAAAGTAGTGGACCAAAACAGTTATGGGAAAAAACTACTTACAAAAATAAGTTTAAAAATTCAGATCTGGCAGAACTCGTTCGAACGAGGTCGTTCGAACGACTTGTCGTTCAAACGAGTTATCTAACGAATTTCCAGTTTCGAATTAGATAGGTCGTTAGAAACCTCGTTCGAACGAGATCGTTCGAACGACATTTCTAACGAACTTCTAACGAAGTTCCAGTATAGCCTGGGGAATGTCGTTAGATCCAGGTCGTTCGAACGACCTGGATAAACTTCGAACGAGATTTCATATTTTGCACAAATTTGTTCAAATTTATTTCAAAGATATTTCTTTATGAAAATTACTTATTTACGAACATTTCTCTATATGAAAATTTCTTGATTAAACAAAATACTCCAACACATAAAATTTATTTTGGTCATATACCTTTTTAGGATAGCTAGCATGGTGTGCATATTGATGACGCGTGAACTTTGGATGCGATGCTTGAATCTTTACGTTGAATGATGCTTGATGCAGAATGACCCAAAATTGTCTTGTCCAACGGAATATAGGCAATATAACAAATGACTCGATTGGAAATTTGTCCTTACACATTAAATACCTGATGCACTAGTTGTCTCCACGTCATAAATATTAAATGCCAAGACATGACTTTTGCCTAACCACTGTATGTCAGGGGGTTGTTGTCACAGAGGTGGCTCACCAACTGTTTGACACCCCCAAATACCACGGTGGTTTACTCAAGTGCATATTTGACGTTGTTTAGCTGGCTAGTGACATCACCTATAGTAGATGTGAAAATAAGTAGAGAGTTGTTTGGTTCACAACTCAACTCCCGATGGAACTCCAAGCTGCTCCCCTCGAGGTTCCACGGTCAGGGTCCTTCGTTGTTTTACCAGGTGTATCTAAGATGGTCAAGACGAGCCCCGACGGTGCCTCACTTATCAATCCTCCAAACCAAGTCCCTCTAAAGTTCCCACGGCGAGGTCGTTCGATAGAGCATGAAAGCTCTCCCATTCCCTGCCAAGCCTGGTCTCTCGCGAGTATCATTCGACCTCACACAAAATCATTATTCTCGTTACATCATTACAATCTTTATAGCTCATAGTCAGTAAAATAAAAGATACAATATGCCTAAGTAACTCAACAAGCTAAAATATGAGTTGCCACGCTGAGTTGCCACGCTTGAGCTGCCTTGCTGAGTTGCCACGCTGCCTTAACCCCATATACTGTTGTAAATAGGGGAATTATCCCAAATCTCAGGATTACCTTCATGCCCCCTCTACATAACCTATATTAACCTTGACCTCACCCTTCTTATTTTTATAGTTAACCCACGTTGAGCCTAAACATAGCCTTTCGTTTCATCGCCCTAATCCCATAACCAACTCCACATTAAATTTAAAATCCTATATACACCCTTCTCACCTTTGGTTCAGGAACTAACATGGGATGTTATGATGTTCTTGTTGTGTGGTTATATTTGAGCAATGAGCTTACTTCAAAAGGAAAGTAAAAAAAAGGAAAAGAAAAAAAAAGTAAAGCAAAGAAAATAAATGTAAATAAAACAAAAGAAAAGAAAATAAAAGAAAAATAAGGGATTCAAAAAAGGTAATAATCTCGTGTGTTTATTTATAGAAATAAGAAAGTCCTACTCCACTATAGTTGTGCATTTGGGTTTTTTTCTTCCAGTTTTTGTTATTTCCCACAGATTATATTACCCCAAGTGTTTCTCCCCAAACCCTTTGAATGTATAAATATCCCATTATTTTCCTAACCCTAGCATAGATTAAGTTACAACCCTATAAAGTGATATATGATCCTAGGGTGAATGAGATTCAAAAGTCATAATAATTGCAATAATATGTTAAAGTACGTTTCACCTCCCTTAATGAGCGATATCCTTTAATTGATGTTACATTTTTTATTTTATATATAGTTTTCTTCATTGATGACATGCGCGTGGCTTTGATTCTTTTTACATTTACTTATTATTCCCCCATGTCCCGTGTATGTTACACCCCATTCAGAATGTTTACATTTGTTGATAGTGTAATCATCGAAGAGGTTTAATATCATGCATGCTTTAATTTTTAATTGGGTCTTAAAATTTTTGCCAATTTAAAACATTCACTTATGCTTGCTCATTCTACGCATTTTAATGTTTCAATTGTAATGATGTTATTCTATTAATGTTTATTATTATAGACTGTTAAGTAAATTCTCATTTGCCTTGCTAATAGATAATTAAAATTTGAATTGTTTTTTAGTTTGGCATTAGATAGTAGGGACGAAATTTTAAGGAAACTTGATGTTTGTGGGTGGGTTTCATCCCTGAAAATCGTCACGAGATAACAGTCGTTCACTAGGGTAAACTAGGGGTTTAACGACTAGTTGCATTTGCTAAATGCAACTGTATACCCACGAAAGTGGTATTCTATCCTTTTTACATATTTATTTAATTTTTCTCACTTTGTTTGGTTGGTTCTTTATTTGTTTCATCACTAGATGCTTTCAATGTGTAAGTTAACGGGTGTGATTAGTCTTGGATATTGCCCGAAACCTCCCTTTTATTTACGCATTCTAGCATTCCCACTCCCATTTCCCTTTATATTTGTGCTCTTACACTATATATATATATATATATATATATATATATATATATAGATATAGATATATCGAAGAAACTGATGAGCCCTCTCTTCAAGAACCCTCCAAGAACCTAAGGAGAATTCTCTTTCTCCTCTAGCGTAACAATGGTGATGCCTGCTACGGACCCTATGATTCCCCCTAAGCCACCTGATTCTGTGTGGACCAAATCCTTCGCAAGTGTCCTCATGAATCAACAACCAAAAGATCTGGCACTGAAGAATCCAACCAGTTTTAAGGGAGAGCCTGCTGTGATGTTCTCTCAAGAAGACATTGAAGCCCTAGCTGAACCATTTAAACATTCAGTTGTGGGGAAATTCTCTCATGGAAGACCTCCAATTGATTATATTCGAAAAATATTTCAAACTTTTTCCTTGAAATCTGCATTCTCGATCGGGCTTCTTGATTCAAAACATGTCCTGATTAGATTAACTAGTGAGGAAGATTTTGTTAGACTTTGGTTAAGAGACATCTGGTATATTGGGAAGTATCCTATGCGCACTTTTAAGTGGACTACTGAATTTAAACCAGAAGAAGAAAGTCCCATAGTCCCTGTCTGGATTAATCTTCCGAACCTTCCATTACATTTCTATGCGAAATCAGCCTTATATTCTATCGCCCAACTTGTGGGAAAACCTCTTAAATTGGATGCATCTACAGCATCTATTTCCAGACCAAGTTTGGCCAGAATTTGTGTTGAAATAAACATCTTGAGAGAAAGAATTAACAGAATTTGGATTGGAAGTGGCAGTTCTGGTTTTTGGCAAAATATAGTTTATGAAAACTATCCATCTTTCTGCGAGTTCTGTAAAAAACAAGGTCACTCTGAAAGTAAATGTATGATCAAATTCCCTCAATTAAAGCCTAAGAAAGATGTGGTAAAAGTTCAATCCAAGAAAGTGGAAGATCAAGAAGAGCCCAAAGAAACTGTTACAAAGGCATCTGCTGAACAGAGCAACACACGGATACTGCTGAAAATCAAATTGAGGTCTATGTTCCGGGTATAGCAGATAAGGTGGACCCTAACTTTTCTGATTCTAGAGATGAAGGTAATCAACCTGCTAGAGTATCTAATAGGTTTCAGGTCTTACAAGAAGATAACACTTCGATGTCAGATGAGGAGAACCAAGAGTTTCAAAACATTTACTCAACTGATGGGGTGAAAATAGCGCAGGAGGGGCTGCTGTATTCTCAATATCTGAACGCTGATGAGACCTACATTGTAAACCAAATAAATCTCTCACCTAAAGCTTCTAAGCAACCTGCTGCTATGAAACATCCAGCGTGTATGAAAGACAATGTATCAGATACTGAAGTCTCATTCAAAAATTCTCCTAAGATTGAGGAATTAATGAGGTTTGCAAGATGGTTTGATGTCAAATGGAAGGGTATTCAGAAAGATAAAGAAGAAAAGGAAAAAACAAAGAAAGGCCCATACATATCCAATGCTCATTCTAAGATATCAAAACAAGTAATTTCTACTAAACAAGCTCCTTTTGATCCTCTATTCAGAAGAATCACCAGAGCAGCAGGTAAGTCCTCTTCCTTAAACTTTAACTCTACTGTCTAAATGCTGAATTTCTTGTGCTGGAACATTAGGGGGGTAGCTAATAGTCCAACTAATAGAAGATTGAAAAATCTGATCAGGAAATACAAACTCCCTGCAATTGCCCTTTTAGAACCCAAAGTAAATATTGATAAAATAACTAAATATAAATTTAAGTGGAATTTTCCTAATAGTGAGTCTAATATATCTAACAAAATATGGTTCTTTTGGCAAAATGACTTAACTGTCAATATAATCCATAACACTGACCAACTGCTTTGTCTTAAAATAAACTTTGTTTATTTGAATTCCACTATTTTGGTGGCCTTAATATATGCCAAATGTACTGCGCTGGACAGGAAAAGTTTATGGTCTGATCTCTGTCAGCTAACCTTTCAAAATTCTGATTTGCCTTGGCTCATCATAGGCGACTTTAATGTTGTCTCGAAGCAGGATGAAAAACTAGGTGGGTCTGATATAGATTTTCAATCTATGGAGGATTTTAATGACATGATTACTTCTTGCGCTTTGACTGATCTTGGCTACACAGGATCTAGATTTACCTGGTCTAATAATCGTATTCATGGTACTATATTTTGTAGATTAGACAGAGGTTTGGTTAATATGAATTGGCTTAATAAATTTCCATCCACTACTATCTCTCATTTACATAAGGCATGTTCTGACCATTGTCCTCTTCTTCTGTCTATCAAAAGTAAATGTGATGAGATGCCTAAACCTTTCAAGTTCTTATCTATGTGGTGTATTCAATCTAATGTGAAAGATATTATTCAGCAATCGTGGAACTGTGATGTTAATGCCCCTCCGATGAAACTTTTCTCTATTAAACTTAAAATGCTTAAAGAAAACTTAAAATTTGGAATAAAGAAGTTTTTAAAAATGTTTTTCAATCTGTGAGTGATCTAGAAGATGAAGTTTTGATTAAAGAGCAGGCTTTTGAGCATGATCCTTCGGCATCTTCTAGATCTGAGTTATTTAAAACTAGAGCTAATTTGCATATTGCTCTTCAAAGGGAGGAAAGCTTTTGGTTCCAAAAAAGTAACAAAAAATGGCTTAAACAAGGGGATATGAATACTAAACTATTCCATGCTTCTGTTAAGCTCAGTCACAGAAGATTGAACATTACCAAGATTAAAGATTCTCAAAACAATTGGATGGAAAAACAAGAGGACATCGATAGAGTGTTTGTATCTCACTTCCAAAACATCTGGAAATCTGATCTTATCAATATTAATAATAATTTCCTAAATATTATTGATAAAGCTATCACTGATGAGGATAATAAATTCCTGACTGATTTCCCATCTGAAGAAGAAATTCTTAGTGCTATAAAAAACATGAATATTTCTAGTGCTCCTGGCCCTGATGGTTACGGGGGAGAATTCTATTATAAGTTTTGGGACATCCTAAAGCATGATCTTATTAAGGCCATTCACTCTTTCTTTGCTGGAGCTGAAATTCCTAAAAGTTGGACTGCTACTAATATTGCCCTTATCCCCAAAATAGATAATCCTATTAATTGCTCTCAATTTAGACCTATAAGTTTATGTAACTACTCTAATAAAATTATTTCTAAGATTCTTAATGACAGGTTAGCCGATATTCTTCCTAATATCATATCCCCTAACCAATCTGGTTTTGTTAAAGGGAGAAGCATAAACGATAACATATTGCTTGCTCACGAGCTATCTCAAACTTTAGGAAAAAAAGTTCGTGGCCATAATGTTATTATTAAATTAGACATGGAAAAGGCTTATGATAAAGTATATTGGCCTTTCCTATGTCAAGTTTTGAGGAAATTTGGGTTTAGTGAAATGTTTATAGACATGATTTGGAGGTTAATTTCTAATAATTGGTTCTCTATTTTCATAAATGGCCAAAGTAAAGGTTTTTTTCAATCTTTTAGAGGGCTTAGGCAAGGTGACCCTTTGTCTCCTAGTTTGTTTATTATAGCTGCTGAATGTTTTAGTAGAAATATCGATAATTTGTTCAAAACTGGTAAAGCTACTCCTTTCTCCCATCCTAGGAATTGTAACTTGATTTCTCATTTGGCTTATGCTGATGATATTATAATCTTTGCTAATGGGTGCAAGAAAAGTTTACTTGCTATTTCCAAATTAATTAAAAATTATGAAAAAACCTCAGGTCAGTCTATAAATGTCTCCAAAAGCTCTATTTATATTGATCATAATATCTCCCCGGCTATTAGATCTAAGGTGGGAACTATTTCTGGATTATCTATTAAATCTTTGCCTATGAAGTATTTAGGTTGTAACATTAATAAAGGGAGGATGAAGCTGTCTCATTTCTCTGATCTTATGTACTCTATAAGAGATAAGCTTAACTCTTGGTCGTCTAAGTTGATATCTCAAGCAGGTAGGTCCACTCTGATTAGAAGTGTTCTGTTATCTATCCCTATTCATATCATTTCTGTTATTAGCCCCCCTAAAACTATTATTAAAAGATTGCATAATATCTTCTCTAAATTTTATTGGGGTGGTGTTAATAAAGATAAACCTTACCAATGGTCTAATTGGGATAAATTGTGTTTTCCTTTTGAAGAAGGAGATTTAAATTTTAGAAGAATGGAAGATATCATTAATGCTTCTAGCATGAAATTATATTGGAAGTTTTTATTTGATAAAGGTATTTGGGCATCTTTTATGAGATCTAAATATCAAAATATTATGTTTTCGAATTCTGGATCCTCTACTATTAGAAGAATTAAATCTATATCTAGCATGGCTGATGATCACATAGATTTAGAAAATCAAATTTGGATTCCTTCATATTCTGGAGATTTCTCTTTGAAAGATGCTTTTTAAATATGTAGGAAAAATAATCCTATTTCTCTCACTTGGAAAATAAATTGGGCTATAGATTGTCCCATAAAAATTTCTAATTTTATTTGGAAACTTCTGAATAATTATGTGCCTTTTGAGAATGAAATCCAAAAAATTGGTATAAGACTCGCTCCAGTTTGCAGGGAATGCTTAGCTAATGATGATAGCGATAAACATATTTTGCTTGAGTGTAATTTAGCTAGAAAAGTATGGCAATTTTTTTGTCATCTATTTAAAGTTTCTCCTAAGTATACTTCTTGCAGGGCTATGCTGTTATCTTGGTGGATGATTAAAAATAAAAAAGACTTCCTTCAAGTTCTTTTTGTCATAACTCCTAAAATTATTTTTTGGGAATTATGGAAGGCTAGAAATAGATTGGTTTTTGAAAACTCTAAGTCTTCTGATAATTTAGTCATAAATCAAATTATTTTTTTAGCTTCTTCTGTTCTACAAAATATAAAAATCTATGATAGTCCTAATTCTGAAGATTTTCAAATCACAAATCTATTTCAAGTTCACATTAGTCCTAAAGTTGTTCAGAGAATAAAATGTGTTTGGTCTAATCCCCCAAGTGGAGTGTTTAAATTAAACATTGATGGTGCCTCGAAAGGAAATCCGGGTAATAGTGGTATTGGAGGGGTAATTAGAGATTCCAACGGGAATTTTATTGTTGGGTTTGAAAAATCTATAGGAGTTCAAACCTCATTTATTGCTGAAAGTTTGGCCTTTGTGGAAGGTATGAAATTGGTTACTCAATTAAATATCCAAAAAGTGATAGTGGAATCTGATTGCAAGCTATTAATAGATGTGTTATTAAAGAAGGCTAAACCTCCTTGGCAAGCTCGAAAGATTCTTCAAGAAGTCCAATGTTCTGATGAAGTGATTTTTAAACATATATGGAGACAATCAAACTCAGTTGCTGATCATTTTGCTTCGAGGGCATCTCTGTTTAACTCGCACTTTATATACTGGGATCAAAATTCTCTTCCGAGGTTGGCTAAAGGATTACTTAAGCTAGATAGGCTGCACACTCCACAAATAAGGCATAGAATCTTTAAATTGTAAATGGGGTTGAGATAAATCCCCATATTTATTTCAAGTTTTTCATGTAATGGGGTTATTATAAATCCCCATATTTATCGCTTTCTAGCTAGAGTATTGGACCCAACCTCTAGTTTTTTAGTTTGCTTGGGTTTGTAAGCTTTGGAGAGGCTTTTTCTCCTAACTTTATTAATAAAACGTGTGGGGGTTCCGTCCCTCTTTGCTAAAAAAAAAAAATATATATATATATCATGCAAGGTTTATTTGAGCTTTTACATGTGTGGGAATGCTTAACTAAGCAATTGGTTGCGTATCGAGAAAGTTTCAGCGCAAGGTGCAACATTAGGGGAATTTTTATAAATTCATACTTCAATACTCGATTGGAAGAACTCTATAGGAGCATAGTTTGTTAAGTTATATTCACATGGACGTAAATGGCACGTCATTCCATTTACAAATGACCGAGTTATTGTCATTTTCACAAGCTCCTTTGTCTTTGAAGCAAATGGAGGCAATGAAAATAGAATCCTAATAGATCGATCCTAGCTCAATCTATCGACCATTTCTTAATTTGTGAAGAGATTAAAGGCAATGAGTCCGATATCAGTTTGGCCGCTTGATCGACCCCAACCGATCGATGGGACCTTCGGGGTTTTAGATATTGTTGTCTCCTTTTGATTTTTTTTCTTTGGATTAAAATCCACTTACTTTAAATATCAAGTAGATTTTTATTGTGTAAATATATATGATAATTTAGGAACTCTCTTTTTACAAGCATTTATTCCTTTCTTTCTCCTAGGGTTTAATATAATTTCTTCATTCTCTCTCTTCATTTACGCTATTGTAAGTACATAATGTTTGATTTTGTTTGCATTTAATACTTTATTGATCATTAATATAGTTATTATGTTTCAACCCTTGTATTTAATGTCTTTCTATACTTTAGTTATTCCTACTTTGTATGTTTGTATCTTCATTAGCATGTGTAGACAGTTTAATTGGTTTGGGAGCGTAAACCCAAATTGGATGCTTGTACTTGTTTGTTATGTTTTTTGTTTGAATAAAATCATTAGGTGTATGTGATCATATTGGAGTATCTTGGTATATTAACTTCTCTTATGATATAAGGGTTGTATTTTAGACTTTACTCCAACATCAACGCATTTTTTCCATTATTTATGGAAATATTCATTTTGTATTGTTAGGTTGACGCCTTTCATGCTTAATTGTTGAAAGTAATAAATTATTCCCATTTGATTGTTGATTTTATCGTAAGGACCATTATAGTTGTGATAGTCCAAGGTGGGGGAATGCTTTTAGGCCACTTTTAATCTCATTTTATCAATCCGTTAGTTTAAAACTCGTTTACTCATTTTAATATCTTTTTAATTGTTCTTCATATTTTTGGTTACCATCAGTTACGAGGAAAAGAAGAGGATACTCCAAAAATTGCATTACGAACTCATTATGAACATTTCAAATTTATCATGATGTCTTTTGGATTAACCAATGCCCATGCAGTTTCATAGACCTAAATATTCTGACCTTTTGTTAATATATTTGTTATCATATTTATTGATGATATCCTTATTTACTCCCAGAATCCTGAAGAACATGCTCAACATTAAAAGAAATTACTAGGTACTTTGAGAAACCATTAGTTATATGCTAAAAATAGCAAATGCGACTTCTCAATGAAAGAAGTGAAATTTTTAGGACATGATTTCTGAAAGTGGAATCCAAGTCGACCTAGCTAAAATCGCAGCCATTTTAGAATGGAAAAATCCCACCAATGTCACTAAGATTAAAAGTTTTATCGGATTAGCTTGTTATTATCGCCTTTTTGTAGAAGGATTTTCCAGAATTTCTCTTCCATTGATGAAGTTAACTATGAAGTAAATGCCATAAGTATGGATTTTTTAGTGTGAGCGGGTATTCCAAACTTTAAAGGATAAGTTGACCACTACCCTCGTTCTAATGTAAGATATGACATCTATACCGATGCCTCGTTGCAAGGTTTAGTTTGTGTCCTAATGAAAGACGGACAGGTAGTTAAATATGGATCTCGATAACTCAAGATTCATGAGTGTAATTATCCCGTGCATGATCTTAAGATAGCAACCATAGTTTTGCTTTAAAAATATGGCGTTGTTATCTATAAGGTGAGGAATTCCAAGTGTTTTCAAATCATAAAAGTTTAAAATACATCTTCACCCAAAAGTACTTGAATTTGAGACAGAGAAGTTGTATGGAATTTTTGGAACACTATAGATTCAAGTTAGACTACCATCCGGGAAAGGGAAATGTTACTGTTGATGCCTTAAGCTGTAACCCTGTTGGAAGACTTAACAACCTGATTTCTTATGATGGTGTTGATACCATAGAGTAATATGATCTTCATCCAACCTCATTTTTTTCAAAATTCACTAATATTATTCCTTACTCAAACACAAGGAAAAAAATTCTGGAGCAACAACTCAAAGACCCCTTCGTGATGAAAGAGTAAATAGGAAGCTAGACCCAAGAATTTTCATACGAGAAGGAGATAGGTCTACGATTTGAAGATAGATTATATGTACCTGGTGAGTCATCGTTACGAGAAGAGGTATTATAAGAAGCTCATCATTCCAAATCTATGATACATCCTGAAAGCTCAAAAATGTATCATGTGCGGAAGAAACAGTATTGGTGGCCAAATATGAGGAATGATATTGAGAACTTTCTGAAAAGATGCTCACTTTTCAACAAGTAATGATAAAACACCAATATCCTGGTGGACTTATCCTACCTCTTTCGATCCCTATGTGGAAATTGGACCACATCATAATGGAATTTGTTAGTGGATTGCCTCGTATGTCCCAATGATACAATTCTGTGTGGGTGATACTAGATCGACTCATCAAGTCTGCCCATTTTCTCCGAGTAAAAACTGTTGATTCTTTTTAAAACTTACCAAACTTTCCATCCGAGAAATTATTCGAATACATGGAATTCCTTTATCTATAGTATCAGACTGATATTCTCATTTTGTGGTTAAATTTGGCAGGCCCTCCAAACTGCGATGGGTACTAAACTTCATCTCAGTACCACATTTCACCTCCCGACCGTTGGACAATCTAAATGCACTATCTAAACATTGGAGGACATGTTGAGAGCTTGTGCTTTAGATATGCCCGATAATTGGAGTAAGAACTTGTCATTAATTGAGTTTTCATATAACAACAGTTACAAGTCAAGTATCAAAGTCACCCCATTTAAAGCCTTATATGGAAGACCATGCCAACCACTAATATGTTGGACCGAATCAAGAAATAGCAAGCAATTTGGTCCAAAAAATTATTCAAGAAACTATCGAGAAAATACAACAGATCAGAGAAAGACTAAAGACAGCCCAAGATCGACAAAAGAGTTACGATGATCATCACAAAAAGCCCTTAGAGTTTCAAGTTTTCGATCCAGTATTCATGAAAGTTTCTCCCCGAAAAGGAATTCAACTATTCGAAAAGAAATGGAAGTAGCACCAAGATACATTGGACCATTTAGCATTACTAAATGTGTCGGCGTTGTAGCCTATGAGTTAAACTTACCTCGAGAACTATCTGATATTCATAATGTATTCCATACACCTCGATTATGTCGATACATTTAAGACCCGACACATGTGACTATGAGGCACGAAATTTATGTTCAACCCAATCATGAGTTTAGAGAACATATTCAAATTCTTGACCATCAGGTAAAGGTTCTTAGAAAGAAGGAAATTCCCTTAGTAATGGTACTCTGGGACACCAAAATCAACAAGAATCCATGCCAGACAAACCATGAAGAAACAATATCCCAAGATTTTTGCAGGTAAATTTGAGGATGAATTTTTTTTAGGTAGGTAGATTGTAATACTCGCGTAGTACTAAACCATTAGAATAATCAACTACGATCCGATAATTACATATATTACCTCATATCCCCCTTATAACTTAGCTAAATTCATAAACACCCTAAATAAAGTTGAAACTACACATAAACTTTGCTTAATTACCTAAGTACCCCCTTAAGGTTGCGAAATGACCAAATTATCCCTTTAAACTTTGATAGAAGTATAACCCCTATTTCACCCCAAGGCCAAAACTTTATATCAAGATTAAATCTGTAAACCTTAACTAATTCAATTTTATAATCCTAACCCTTAAACTTTCACAAAATTACACAAATGCCCCTAAAATGTGGAAATTTATCATATTAAATTCCAAATAAATAAAAACTTTTTCCTCAAGGAGACCAAAACTAAACTATTTAGATTTTCCTCCCTAGCCAACAAAGCATCCCAATCAGCATAAAATGACAAAATTCACATGCATAACACCATTTTTCCACGTGAATACCTTTTACCCAAGTTTTATCTTCTTAAAAATTGGGAGAATCCACCTCCCTTGTCCACCAATCAAATGTCCCTAGTTCTTATTATAAATACCCCACGAAATCCAACCTCAAAACTCACGATTCAGTAGAACCCAACTTGCATTTTTTCTCTCCAAACTGGTAACCAATGGATTTATGCATCGTTTCTTATTTTTAATATCCAAAACGTTTTTTGCACCATTACAAAACCCAAACCAATCAAAAAAATTAAACTCTTACGTGTGAACTAGCCTGAATAGGAAGAATCCATCAAAAACTCCATTAAAGCCTGAACTTTAATGGTGAAACTTCATTCCTTGACTTTGAACTTGTTTCAAAGTAAAGAACGAGTTTCTTATGAGCCCAAAAGCTCAAGTGAAATGGCCATTTTCAAAAACATATAAGTTTTGAAACCCAATTTCTCAAAAGTATTTTCGAATTTCAGGAACTAAAACTCAAAAATTCTCTTCAAACAGGATACATCAATCCTTCAAATCAAAGCCAAACTCTTCTTTAAGATAATGGAAAATTATACATAATCTTAAAAGCCACTGTCATATTCTATAAATCCACGAATGTTTGGTCAAATTTCCTTAAAAAGACACAGTAGTTGGAGCTCGATAAATACCAAACCTCAATCCTTGAAACCTAATATTTGGATTCCTTGTGAAAAATTAGGTTGGGTTGGTTCAAGTTTCATCTCAAATGATTTAGGAAATCATAAATTATTCAAGGTTAAAGTTTTATCAAAACCTGGGTCAACTGTCGAGAGGTTGAAGATGAACTTTTCAACCAGAAACAATGACTAGGCGCGTGAGGGCACGTGACCAATAAAAAAATTCTGATTTTCTTTCAATATTTTTATTAAATTTTTCTGGTCAAATGGTGTAAGGTAAGACAGTGTTTGGTCAACCCTTTCCCAAATTATAGAAAACCAAGGTTTTAGGTTAAAAATGTTTTCCAAAAATTATAAACTTCCCCTTCGTAGTTTTTTTAAGTTATGAATTTTGACACCAACTTTTTTCAACATATGCTTTGATAAGTTTTAAGCCAAAAATTCGTCTATGCTACTTTCAAAATATGACCTTAAGCCTTACATCTTAAACTTAATAAAATAATTACAAATTAGCCCCTAAACTTTGAAAGATACAATTTTTTCATTTATTTTCCTTATCTATTCCAATTGCCAATAATATATACTTACAACTATGTTGATTGAGAGATAATCAAGCACTTGGCCCGCTCGATCCTGACTTCAATCAATTCTAATCACGTTCTTCATAGCTAATAAGTAGGTTTTGCCTTTTCAATAGTAATTTATGCGTATTTGATATACTACCCTTGATATCACACTATGACAGTCCCGAATTATTCTTAGTATGAGCATGTTATGATACTGCCATACTACATATATTGATAGATATCATTTATATCTGAATATGGATCATTTGGATAAATTTGAACCCTTCTCATCTAATAACCGATTTCACGAGTTTATTACAATGATTGAATCAACTCATCCATACACTTACATGTAAATTATCTTTGTTATAAACATCAGTATTAACTAGGTAGTAGGCTGTCGTGTTATCCCACATAACTTTACTACTTGGCCTAAGGTCTCAGATATTTGAGAGCGTGTTTTTATTGCTATATATGTATGAGTGCCACTCTAGTTAGTGTGCCAGGCTGTTTATTTTTTCCTAAAGGTTTTGGGTTGACTTTATTATTTGGTTATATTGATTATGCATAAAGTATTTATAGACCAATTTGTAAACTGGTAAGTATGGGATTATCAATTTAAGAATCCTTGATCTTCTTTATGAGAAATATTGCTTGCGTTTCATTTGGAAAACAGTAACTCCATACACACCCAGACCTCTATATACATATAATATTTATTGAAATGGTTAAAATCTACTTAGCATACTTGTGTTAATTCCTCTTTCCTTAGGATTCTCCGTGATAAGGAAATCGTACCCCCTTACTTTTTTATGATAAGCACAAATCATATGTATGCTTATATAACTTTACGAAAGACGATTAAGGAAGATGGAAGTAAGTAATGGCATTTCTCAACGATCTATGTTCATTTTTCAGTTTTATAATAAAAAAGTAACATGTATAATTCACCCATGCAGTGGAATATATGTGATACAATACTAATATCATTATAATGAATAAAGTTATGTTTTTCGCCTTAACTTTAATTTCATTACTTTGTTACTATCTTGTACAATCATACCAAAAATAGGGTGTGATAATTCCAGTCCCCAACGCTCAGGGGTAATACAACTTTGGTGTTTTACAGTTATGAGAGTTAATTATCTAGGTTATTCCGGAAGACTTGGCAGTTGCGAGATAGGAGGTGCCTCCCGTAGCACAACAACTGGCAGTACAGGACACCTTCGGATGGGAGAAGACACGAGGAGCCTTCATGAAGAACAACCAGCCAACATTTTTAGGTTCTATTGATACTATCGTTGCACAAAAGTGACGTTAAGACATTGAGAGACATTTGAGGTTAGTGACTTGTATAGAGGTACAAAATAGGTTTTAACCACTTTTTAGTTGATTGGGGATGCTTTCTAGTGGTAGGAGAGTGTGACTAATGTAGAAGATAGGGATAGCATGACATATGATGAGTTTGTGGTCCATTTTGATGATAATTATTTCCCGTTATCTATTAGATAGCATAAGAAGGAAGAGTTTCTTTTATTAGAGTGAGGATCCCACATAGTAGCCGAGTGCGAGCGGGAGTTTAATATTTTATCCCCTTTCGCTCGTGTGATGTTAACACCGTGGAAAATAAGACGGAGAATTTTATGAGAGATCTTGTGTGGATTATTAGACAAGTTCTTTTGGGTAATCCTAATTTTACTACCTACACTTAAGTGGTATATGTCATGCTCCTGCACTCTCAGGATCATAGGGTTCACATGAGAAAGTAAGAAAAACTGGGTCAATCTAGTGGGCCCAAGGAAGAGTCGAGAACAGGTAGAAACACATGGGGGGGTCAGGACAATAGAGCTAAGGGCAGTGGAGGGTTTTAGGCCTAGTCACAAGAGATGATAGCACCATTTATAGGGACCCCTTATATAGGGTTGAAGCAGCAACAACCATAACACCACTAGCACCATAGACAGCAGGGGTAACCGACAATCCCATTTGATAGTGTATACTTTAAATGTAGGAATAGGGTACTAGATCCCGAGTATGCCCAAGTGTAAAGGTTCAGGGATAATAGCATCACGACCATCCAGTCCAGGGTCAGGGATAGTAGGTACAAGGCCACTATAAGAAGATATACGAGTAGGGGCAGTAGGCCTTCGGGACCTAATAACAACAGCATTCATACTAACCTCCATACCTTCCAGTACCGAGGCCATACTTGGTGGCAGCGTTATCCACACCACCGATTTCACAGAAGTAACCCCAACATTAGTATGGGAGAGTTTATCAGATGGTGCAGCCCTATTAGTAGGTTTAGGGGAAGGTTCGAGAAGTGGACGATACGTTTTACATTTTTAAAACTTTAGCTATAATTGTATGACACCGGTACCCCACACACTTTTCTATCACATTGTTTTATGGATATTTCTTGCTTACTTTTGAGACCTCGTGATAGAGATTTATCGATATCTACTTCATCAGGCGTGTCTACTCATATCTTATAAATTTATGATGATATGGAGATTTACATCGATAGATTATGCTTTTAAGGCTGATTTGTTAGTTTAAGCACCCACTCTTATGGTGTGATCTTGGGTATGGATTGATTGGTTAAATATAAGGCTTATATAGACTGTAGGGGTCAGATTGTCCTTTATACTATTTTCGATTAGGAGATGTATATCATGGCCACGACTAGGCCACAGGGTGGTGCCATGACACAGCTATATTTTACTGATAAGGAGATGAATGAGGTAATTACCCTTTCGCTAGATTCGATTTTGATTGTCAGATATTTCCTCGATGTGTTTGAGGAGGTGCCATGGATACCGTTAGCCCGAGAGATTAGTTTTGTGATTTATTTGGCTATCGATATGATGCCTATCGCTAAAGCACCATATCGGATGGCTCCTATGGAAACGAGGAAGTTGAGAGAGAAAATTAAGCAGTGTTGCAGAAGGGGTTCATTCGCGCATAGCACGTGACCATGAGGAGATCCATCTCTCTTTGTAAAGGAGGATGGTTCACTACGATTATGTGCTTGCTACTATGAGTTAAACAAGGATACAGTAAAGAATAAGTGTCCTTTATTAGGGATTGATGATTAATTTGATCAGCTTCAAGGTGCTTCTTTTTTCTCAAAGATCGATTTGAATTTGGGGTACCATCATTAAAGGGTACATGAAGAGGACGCAATGAAGACTACGTTTTTTACTCTTACAGTTATTACGAGTTCAGGTTCATGCCATTTAGGTTAACCAATGCCCCCATCATGTTTATGGATTTGATAAACCAGGTGTTCTAGCCATATTTGGATCAGTTTATCATCGTCTTCTTGATGACATCTTAATTTATTCATGGACCGAGGAGGATCATGCCAAGCATAATTTCACTTTAGACATTACGGGAACATAAGTTATATGCGAAGTTCCAGAAAATTAAGTTTTGGAAATGAAAGGTGCGATTTTTAGGGCATGTACTTTCAGAGTCGGGATTGTTAGTGGATCTGAAGAATGTGTTAGAAATTTTATTTTATGGACAACCCATAACACCTACGGAGGTTTATCGCTTTTGGGGATTGGTCGGGTATTATCCAAGGTTCATTCGAGGATTTTTGAAGATTGATGGACTATTAATAGAATTGACTCAAAAAGGGATTCAGTTTATTTGGACTTAGAGGTGTCATCATGCCTTTGACAGTCTCAGGGAGAAATTGACTTCGTCTCTAATTTTAGATCTTCCTATGAGTGGGGTTGAGTATTTGGTATACACAGATACTTATTTATAGGGATTAGGTGGAGTGTTGATGCAGGAGGATTATCTTATTGTCTATACATCTAATAACCTCACGAGGGTAACTATCTGACTCATAATTTGGAGCTAGGGGTTGTAGTGTTAGCACTACATGTTTGGAGGCATAACTTGCGGCTCAGAAGAAGTTCATTCTATTTAGTGATAATAAGAGTCTTTAGTATTTTTTCACACAGAAAAATTTGAACATGTGACGACGATGATGGTTTGAGTTTATTAAGGACTGCCAGTTTTTTATTCGAATTCGCCCAGGGAAAACCAATGCGGTTGTGAATGCTTGAGTCAATGACCTAGTGGTAGTTTGATTTCTTTTTAGTTAATCGATGTGGAGTCTGTTTAGGTGATTTTTGAGTTGCCTGATGCATTTATGGGGATGCTCACCATGACTCTTATATGGGTGGTGAAAGCATAGACAGGTAGTGTGTTTTGTAAGGAAATAGTGGAAAAGCTTTTTGTATCTCAAATTATGGATAATAGAGGTTGGTTGTGTTTTCAGACGAGGAGATGCGTATGGCCATTGGGTAAGAGCTTCATGAATTGCAGTTTTTAGTATATCATGGTGAGGATAAGATGTACCAAGAGTAGTCAGAATTGGTAATCTGGGATGAAGAGGCATAGTGCTACGTTTGTGTCCTAATATAATACTTATGTGATGGTAAAGATGGATCATCAGATACTGACAGGGAATTTTTTAATCTAACCCATTCCCAAGTAGACATGTGATAACAGTTCGATGGATTTCATCATCACGATGCCTTTGACGCCAAGGCAACACGATTATATTTGGGTTGTAGTGGACCGTTTGACAGGTCACACATTTCTTGCCCGTTCACATGGATTTCATGGCAGAGCAGTATACATGTTTATATGTGGCAGAGATTATGCAGTTGCATGGGGTACCATTATCGATCATCTAAGATAGATATTCGACTTTCATATATCACTTTGGGGCCATTTCTAGGAGGTTATAAGGATTATATTGCCCCTTGAGTACACCGCACCATCCTTGGACAAATGGGAAGACGGAAGGGTGAACCAAATTTTGGAGGATATGATTCGAGAATGCGCGTTTGACTTCAAGCTTAGTTAGAAGATGCATTTACCTTTAGCGGAGTTCACCTACAAAAACAGTTATCAGAAGTCGATCGGTGTGGCATCATATGAGGCATTATATTGGAAAATGTATAATTCAGTGGTGTGTTGGTTGGACCCAGGGTAGATTAATTTGTCCCGAGTTAATTCATGAGACTACATAGAAGATCAAGATGACTAATCCAGACATTTCAAAGTAGTCCAAAGAGTTACGTGGACTTTGATAAGGAGGACGTGGAGTGTCGGTTGGGAGATGAGGTACTTCTCAAAGTGTCACCCATTAAGGGGTGATGCATTTTGGGAAGAAGGGAAAGTTGGCACTAAGGTATGATGGGTCGTTTATGATCATAGATTGGGCAAGATCACTCGCATATCATTTAGCACTTATAGACCATCAAACCCGGGTATAAAATGTGTTCCATGTATCGATGCTTCATTGATTCTTATAGTTAAGGTCACGTACCAGCATATAGACTTATACGATATCCATTTAAATGTTAACGTCTTTAACACTAAGGAGCTAGCCTATATCTTTGACCATAGAGTCTAGATTTTGAGGACTAAGGAGATTATGTTAGTTCGCGTTCAGTGGGGTCACCATAACGACTATTGATGCCAAAAAATGGATTTGATCCAAATTTATATTCACAAATAAAATACATAATTAGAGTGAAATAATAAAAGAGAGGCACAGGATTTTAAAGTGGTTCGGCTATGTAAGAAAGCCTACGTCCACTGTTATGGTATTGATTTCAGAGATTACAGAAAGCTAGGTAATCTTGCAAAAAAGAATATCTTAGAATCCGTTGTATCTAATCCTATGATGAAAGGAATACAATGCATTTATAGTGACCCCGGGATCAAGAGTTAGAATATCAAGGGATGGAATGCCTTTATAGATTTAAGCACTTACACCTGTACATAATGAATATGATTATTGATTATGTGAACCACGTGTGGTGGCACCCTTAATATGGTGACGCTTCATTGGTATTGATGGTCTGTATTCTTCATGTTGGTTGGCATGTCTGCCGAGCTACTATATGCTGATTAGGATTTCTACCATGTAAGAAGACATTTTTCTAGTTCTGATTGGACCACGTAGGTGGATAATTTTAGGTATCAACAGAAATCCCCAAGTCTTCATTCTCAATGATTTTGTTGAAAGGATGGAGTATATTTTTTTTAGAGTTGGTAGGCATTCTCCAACCAGTGGGAATTGTATAATTTTACATTTTTGGTTTTGCAATGGCATTTTTGTAAATAATTTCAAAATTAGTGAACCGCCAAAAGGTAAATGGATAATTTACACCTTTTGCACTGTGAAGCCGTCGGAATGTCAATTGTCGATATAGAGTAATCATTTCTTGCACGATTTCCCAGGTAAGCCATAAAAGGTGAGATTTTTCTAAATTTTCTTTACCAAGCCCTTTCAAGCTTTTGAACCCTACTTCTTCCCCAAGTCCTCTGTTTTAAACGTTTTTTTCATCCTTCCTTCGCTTCAGTCTTCATTTTTCTGTAAGATTTCTTCTATTCTTTCATTTCTCTTTCCTTATTTCTTTATTTATAGTCATGCTTTACATCATTTATAGGGATTCCATATAGTAATTTAGGCGGGAATGAAATATCCCTGAGTGGGTTGATTTAAAGATGCATTTGCCACCTGTAGATATATTTTCACTGTCTGAGAGTCACTCGATTGCCTCTCTCTTAATTATTAAGTGTGGATTCACATTTCCCCCTAATAGGTTTTTTTTAGAATTTTATCAATATTTTGATGTTGCCTTAACTAGGATAGCCCTCAATACCTAGAGGGTAGTAAATGGGATTCATAGGCTGAATCAAATTTATGGGACCCATGTTGGCATCCCTGAACTGATATTCTGTTACAAATGGGTTACCAATGACAGTACATATTATTTGAAGACTAGGTTTGTGAATAGGGCCTTAGTTGTTAATTTGCCGAACTCTAATAAGGGATTATGGAGTCATTGCTAAAAATTGGCAACATGTTCCTTTACAAACTGGAGAAGGGTATAATGGGCCCAAGTGCCCTCAAGTGGTTTATGGCATAGGTTGTCAATTTCTATAACTGTATTTTTTTATTCATTTTTTATCGATTGTCTGATGATATGCTAATCAATCACTTCTTGTCTTGTTTCCATTTTTTGCACAGTTAAGAGCAAGAAGAAATGTCCTAAAAAAGAGGACGTGAACATTCGTGAGTTGAAGTTCCTTTGGAGCATCCACCAGCGAATTGGTGAGGAACACCCCAGAGATGCCTATTATCTGCTGCAGTACAAGAGCTTGATGTGACACCCCGACTAATTAAATACCGGGTAGCTACTCCTTTATTAAATTAATACAAAATGTCAAGTTGGTCCAGTTAACAGCATCACTGTCGAAAACATTTTAATCATTACTAACCACCTAGTATTTAAAAAGTAAGATGTCAAATTTTAAATTAAGTCTGATTAACGTACAATAAAAGAATTATGAAAGAATATCATAACCATAAACCATAAAGTCTCAATAAAGTATCCAACAATTAATAATAAGTCCGGAGGAAAACCCCTCATAACAATCCCACCACTAAAATAAATAAAACAGTATATCCTGAATTAATTACATGCCAACAATCTGAATAACTGAAATATGAAATGTCTCTAATAGAAATGGGCGACATGCCCTACAAATGATGAAGGCTGAATAGAGTCAAGACAAAAGAAGCGTCTACTAGCAAGGCCCTGTAACTTCCACAAACAGCTACAGCTCGTCACCTGAATGGAAATCCTATGCATGGTGTCCTTGTGGTTGGGCACCTAAAAGGTTTTTACAAAAATAGATTTGAAAGCAAACGAATCAGAGCCCGAAAGTGGAGAGTATTTTAAAAATAGCAAGTGTTTTAATAACATTAAAACAATGAATGCAAAATACATGTTAGGACGTGCACTCACATGAAATACTCAACTCTCGACTAATTGTGCACTCCTAACGTACCGTACCCATCTAAATGACATTCATATCTAACTAAACCGTTTTAAGTTCTACCCCTTTCTACTCGATTCCCATTATACATTCTAAAGTTATCAATTAAATAGAGGACCTTACTTAAACTCGGATTCTCAATTAATAGCAATACAATTCACTACAGGTTATCCCTTTTTATTTTCGCAAAGCGTGACCATAATTATACTCACAATACCAACATGAAAATTCTCATTATTTAAGCGTGTATTATTCACGTCATAAATATACAATACAAACGCCCCGAGACTAAGCTGCAGTGCACACATACTCTGTTATCCATCCCGGTACATCACGTACATAAGGATCACGCATTCCGAATCTCTCAGGAATCGTTCTCAGATAACAACAATCACAAGCAATGGAGGCGAACACAGTCACATCACATGGGTCACGCACATACCTACGCTCCCACGATCAGCAGTCTTATTAACTTCCCAATAAGTCCTTCTCTGACCTATGTCCTCGAGGTACCAATCTAAATCCCCCCGTAGGCACACGAAGATTAGATGGCCCTAAGCGAACGCAAACCTCCCGTGATAGCAAGTATGGTAGGTATGTCATACACATAAAATCATATACCTATACTAAGCATGCACACATCTTAGTAATTACCATAATTTATTAGTGGTACACTTCTCATTCTTATTCCAACTTATAATGTCACACAAATCCTATGTCCCCGGTTTGTAAGTATTCAAGTCATTAATTATCCTCGCATCGTGATTAGTCACTCGCGCCCTAATCCACCAATATCCTTTGGTTCAAATCATTCTTCTATATTTTACTCCTCAATATATCCCGAATATCCCAACTATATCAATTAGTCATTAAGGGAATGTTATCTCTACAATTAAACAAGGTTACGGGACACTAGAAATCAAATCAGGCCAAAAAGGCTAATCTGTCAACTCGTTAGAAGTCTCGTTCGAACGAGGTCGTTCGAACGAGAGTTCGTTCGAACGAAGTGGGCATCTAATGAGGTCTCGTTCGAACGAAAGTCATCGAACGAACATCCAATTTGTTAGAAGGCAAACTATCAGCTCGTTAGAAGCTCGTTCGAACGAGTTCGTTCGAACGACCTGGGCAAGTCTTCTAAAGAGGTGACAGTTCCGAGCCCAGAATTTTCCTATCACGTTTTTCTCAATTTTCTTCACCTTTAATCTCATCTAAAAGTCGTCCCAAAAGTATTTTAATGTCTCTAATCATCACTAAACATTCGTAAGTCATAATATAACATTTATATGGGCCCAAATCTTCCTAAACATCATCTAATTATCATAACTCCCCACTTTTCCCAAATCTTATGAACATGAACCCTAGAAATTTAAAGTCATCAGTTTCCATAAATAAATCCGTTTTTGTAACATAAAAAGTAGTAATTCTTTTAGTCTAATCACCCAATAACAATTCTACATGCAAACCTATATCAAAACCTGAATTTCTAACTCCAATTTCATGGGTTTTTGTCATTCTCCCAAAACAGTACAAATATATCAATTTTCTAAGCATGGAAGAAGCATTCACTTGAAATTAACGAAATTAAACCATTTGCCTCTGATCTTTCTCTGAATTTGGTGTTGAATCCTGGATGTAGGTTGCTCTCTCTCCTTTTCTCCCAAGGTTGAAGGTTGAAGATGGGGTTAGGGTTCTCTCTTTGGGAACTTCTCCTAACTTCTCATGAAACCCCCGTAGCCCTCTAATCAGTTAAATGCTGGTAATGGGTTAGTGGGTTATGAAATTCCCTATTTTAAACTCCCAAAATTCGTTGGTCATAATTCCTAAAATTCCAAAATTATCAAAATACCCTTTTAAGTTGTTGGTATGGCCTAAAAATGCCCCGGGACCCAAACTAAACCCCCGGCTAGTGTTTTCTTACTATTTCGACCCTTCCGGACGCGTCGGCGCACTCAAAATGACCATCCGGTTGATAAAAAATAAAATTCACTTTTTAATTAAAATAGTTATATTCCTGACGCGACTGTCACACGCGTCCCAACAAAATTTCCAAATTGCCGTATTTCTATCTCGCGACAATTTCAATATTTTTAATATTCATATATTGCCATATATACACATTATAATCAAATACCAACTCACATTTGTTAGTCTTTTATCAGGATTAATTCTCAATTAATTCACTTTTAATTTAATTAATCCCATAAATAAAATATCTATAAAAGTACGGGGTATTACACTTGATCACTTAGTTTGTTGCTCAACCCACCATTTTAACAATTGATGATCCCATTAATCTTGAGGAAGAGTCAATTCCTACCTCCTCTGCTGAAGAATCTACTAGTGCAGATAAGGATTTGGGAACTTCTTCACCTTTTAAATTTTTAGAAATTTCAGTCATCCCTTCCTCTCCACTTGTTGCCATGAGGAAGAGGAAATTCCCTCACTTCATCAGCGGAGCTAAGAAGCCAGAGAAAGTGTCCAATTCTTCTAATAAAGAGAAAGTTCCTCAGATCATCACTTTTGAGGAAGTAGATGTTGTTGCTCCTCAATTTAGGAGGTTGAAGAAAGGCTTGCCCGAAAAGTAAGTTTAAAAGAGTTCTTCTACCGACCAGGAGTTGATCGAGAAGATACAAGAGGACTTGACTGGTGTTGAGTCATCCTCCATCTTTATCCATCCTGGTGTTTCTAGGAAATTAATTAAGACTGGAACCCATTTTACTGACAGAGCAGCTCTTGCCCCTCTGCCAATACTGAAGTTGGTAGAAAATGATTGCCAGAGTTTGGCAAAGGTAATTACTTCTTCTTTATTAGTCACCTCATAATACCCTTTTCTTTTTTACGCTCCTTATAATTTGATATTGTTCTTTATAAAATTTTTAGCAAATTTTAATCATATTCTTGAGAAGGACGAGCAAGTCTGTTCTTCTAGTGGAGAAGTTGAAGAGCACTTAAGGGTTTAAGGAAGTCTATTGAGGCTTCCAAACAACAGTTGGAATCCAAGATAAAAGCTTGGGATGCTGAGATGAAAAAGGTTGTTCATAGGGCCATTCTTACTGAGGGAAAACTGGTTACTCCAGAGACTAGTTTGACAGTTGCAAAAAGTATATTAGATAAAGCTGAGGCAAATTTATTGTCTGATGAGAAGAAGGTCACATCGTCCGATGAAAAATTAGTTGCAAGTGAGGTTCTCCTAAAAAAATTTGAGGAGAAAGCTTATAGTCTATCCTCTGATTTGGTCACTGAGAAGGCCAAAAATAAGAATCTCAAAGAAGACTCATTCAATGAGGATTGGGATATGACATTTATGGCAGCCTTTACTCAGATAGAGTTTATGATAAAGAAATCCTTTAAGGATGGTTGGTCGGAGGCACTTAAAGAAGTGGGCACCCCAGCAGAGTCTGAACTATTTTTTAGGAATAATCCAGGTTCTCCTCCCAACAAGGAGGAAGAATTTGATGATGAAGAAGGATCTGGGGAATCTTCCCTTCAGCCGTATGGGTCTACTATGAAGACCATTGATAAAGTTGCCCCGTCTACTGACCAACCTTCTGGAAGCGGTGCCTAGGACAAGGATAAGGTTTAGCTCCTTATTCTTTTTCTTTTCATATATCTCTACTATGTAATAGGACCATGACAAGTTGTAATACCTTTTTGGTTATCAATGAAATCATTTAAGGTTTCCTGCTATCTATGTTGTACTTATCATTTCTCCACTCTTTTTGCTTGGTTGAATGAATTCTCACATTTGTGTTATAGTTGCTCTGTAATTATACTTGCATACTTACACTTGTTATTTTTAGTTTGATACTAGGAAGCAGGTTATAGTTTTTGTTGAATTAGACCTACTCAGGCGAAGTATAAGCCTTTTAGAAATTGTCCATGTTGATTTAACCGAAGAAGATTTGATCGGCATACTTGGTCCAAATGTGTCTAAGCAAGCTAAATAAGCATATATTCATGTCTATGAGCAGGACTCTAGCAAATAATACAGCTTATTACGAGATGATTGAAGACTTAAAAGATGACTATAATGAAAGAAAAGCTTTACTGCATGATAACTATAAGGCCAAGTACAAGGCATTGAGTGAAGTCTGGGGTTTTGAGGAGAAGTTGGAAAAATATGCCTCTGTCTATAGGAGAAAATAGTTCTTATTGAAATATAAAATTGATGAGGCCGGGCATATTGCCAAGCTCTTGGAGAAAGAGAATAATAAACTCCATAATGAATTGAATACCTTGAAATAATATTCGGTCAGTGGTGCCGATGAAGGTGCCACTTTTTTGGAGAATGAGAATGACATGTTGTTGGAGGTACTTGAAACTTGGAAGAAATTCAAACCTGTGCAAACTTCAAAATGACAAAGGACGAGTCGACCAACTGGTAATGAGGCCAGGACTCAGAAAACATTAGCCAACCAAGCTACCCATCTGAAAGCTAAGAGCCAAGCTATTACTTAATTGTCCATAAAACTGGAAGCTAAGGACAAAGCCTTTGTCAACCAATCTGTACAATTGAAGGTGAAGGGTGATGTTTTAAAGAAACGTCAACATCAAGTTGAAAGGTTAAACTTTCAATTTCACAAACAACCTAGAGAGGTGTGGGTGAAAGGCTACAACGAAACTCTAAGCCGTATAGATGATCATCTTGCTCAAACCCATCACGAAGGCTATAAATGGGGATGGACCAACTGCTTGACTTTGTTGAAACATGATCGTAATGGCTAATTGTGGTATTGGAACGAGCTTGGTCTGTTAGATTGTGATAATCCTCCCTTAAAGTTGGACACCTCATGGATCCCTGTTGATGTTATTCCCTAATGCTTGATCACTGAATACTTGGGAGATTATGGTTTATATTATTTTTATGAGATAATTCATCCTCCTCATCTGATCAATGTATCGAGCAACAACAGCAACAGGGGAATGTTGAGAGATTTTAACTTTACTAAGTCTCACTATACTTTGGATGAACCTCTTGTCGGAATGGATAGAGTACAACCTGCTTAGCCGACTTCCAAGGCTCAAGGAATAACTCGTCTATTTTTGTGTTATTAATTTGAATGTAATGCAATTTATATAAATGAAAATCCATATTTTTGTGTTCGTAACTCTTGATTATTTAATCAATCGATCAACCTGGGATTGTAATATCATAGATTCTACTAATGCACTTAGATTGATCCAAGTTTAGCATTAATTATCAGTGGTTAAGATTATAATACCATAGATTCTACTAATGCACCTAGATATATTAATCCAAGTTTAGCATTAGTTATCTGTGGTGACCAAGTCTATGAGGAATATATGTTTGTATTCCAATGACTAGAAACGTTAACATGTCTTCATCCATTTAACTTAGTCGGGTAAAACTTGTTTATAACTATTTTAGTTATATACGAAGTTTTATAAACTTCTTGTTCTTGACATGTCAATGACGAAGTCATACATGAAGTAAATTGTTACAGACAACCAAGTGTTTAGTATTGTATTCCTGTAATTAACTTAGTCGGATAACACTTCTTGTTAAGTGATACATGAAGTAAATCTGTAGTGAAAACTGATTGTGCATTGAGCCGTTGGCGCCTTTGGAATTCGATAAATTCAACCTGATTAAATATGTTCTGCTGATCGTTAAATAAGTTCAACCTGATTAAGTATATTTTGTTGATCGGCAGATAAGTTTAACTTGCTTAATTATGCTATGTTGTTGATCGACAAGAGCTGAAGACCAAGAGATAGTTTTACTTGTTGTTTCTGAGGGATGTCAAAAATCAATGGGAACCGCGACGCAAGTGTATGAAGATATACGCCGATCGTTGTTATCGATCCCTCCGCTGTGCAAAAAACTAAACTCAAACTAAACTTGTTTTATATGTATAGCGGTAAGTTCGGGTATCGAATCCACATGGAATGTTCGATAGATTGTAACGAATTTATCACTTCAAGAATAAAATTGTAAAAGGTGGTGGGTGGTTGTAAATAAAAGGGAAAAATAAGAAGTTTAAACTAAACAATAATTAATAAAACGAGAGTCAAGATCGCATATCCGTCGTGGGCTAAACAACTAATAATTAGAATTTTGGTTCGAAAACAGTTAACCAAGAAATTTTAGTTAATCATAAGCATCACACATGAAGGTATTTTATCCAACGATGCGAGATTAAACAATTAATAAAAAATGACCACACGTGACTTAAAAATGGATTATCGCTTTAAACACTAACGTTGCGTGACAAAGAAAGTTAAACGCATAATAATCCCATTTTAATTCTCCAGGTTTCAATTAAATACAATTTTACACGAAACCTAATTTTCGGAGCTCGACGCCCATTAATGGAGAAAATGCAATCCCAACTCAATAAACTATTCACTACACATAATTAAACTAATTAAACAACTAATTAATGATTAAAACAAGAAATAAATAAACTACACTAATTTATCTAGGCAAGAAATTAAATGCAAAGCATGGAAATCTAAATTAATACAAAGTTTGAACAAGAAGAGAACTAACATTAATGGAGGATACACAATAAGAAAGGAAGAGAGGGGTGTCTCCACAAATAAACCCCAAAATGTTCTAAACCCTACGTTACCAAACTAAGAGAGAAAGGAAAAATAAGATAAAAAACTAGATGCTTATAAAGGGAACAAATCTCTTGCTTTTATACTAAGTGGTAATAAACAAATAAAGAAAAAGAAATAAGAAAAGAAAAAGGGTTTAAGTTACGATTAAACCAACAAAAGAATAATAGGAAAGGAAAGTGGAGCAGCAAATCTCGAGCAAAATACATAATACCGGTCTATCGGGAGTGGTGGTCGGTCGACTGCAAAACGGGGAAAGGGCACACTGTCAAGCTCGTAGGCCAAAAATCCAAAACCCGATCGATCGCCAAAGCTGGGCCGATCGACCGGCGTTGCCAGACCTGCTTCTCCTTTTCTTCAATGGCCAAAAATCCAAGACCACATCCCTTGCTCAAACTGAGACCACAACCACCATTGTCGATTAGGACCTGCTACACCATACGAGACCTTCCATGGCTTTGCAATATACCAAAACCGAGACCCATTTGCAATGGCATACACATGTTGCGTATGGAGCCAAAACCGAGACCACCATCAATGGTGCGCGTGACCAGCCATGGAAAGACCCAACTTTATAAGCTAACAAACCAAAACCACCACCATGCTCCCCATGTTAAGTTGAGAACACCCATTTCATGAGAAACCAAGAACCACCATTGATGAACCCAAGTCAAGACCCATTCCACCAAATGGGTAAAATCAAGACCCGAAACCCGCACATGCGTGTCGTGGACCAAAGCCGAGTTCCAATTTGATCAAAAACATCCCAATTTGACGCATCGACAAAACTCGAGCCGAAGGACAAAATCGCCATTTCCAACAAAGCTTGCTGCAAAAGATGAAAAAGGGACATGGGTGGAATTATTTAGATTATTAGTTAATAAATCAAATAATAAATAAATTCTTATAATTCTTCCCCGATCAATGGTCCGTGTTTCCTTCGTTCGAACTCCAATTCGAGCACCGTTTATGGTCACACGAAGCTTAGCCTAAGACCTACAACTTCCGTGAGACTTTGGTCAAAATTACTAAATTGTGAAATTACAAAAATGCCCCTGAACTTGCGAATCGCGACGGTACTTTATCAGAACGTGACCAGACTTCATACTAAGCATTTTAATACCTATAACAGCTCAATTATGCCTCAAATAACATGATAGCATATAAAACAGAGGTTGTCTAATTAACGAGCATAATTATAGGCATTAAAGTACCCCGAGAGGGCAAAAATGCATAAGTTTTGAGGGTATAAAGTGCAACATTCGATACGAATCAGATGTATATCGTTGTACTCCAAAAAAAATAAAAAAATTGAAAGTACTGAAATTAAAATTTAATTGAAAAATTGACTAATAGCTATTTTGAACATAAAGAAGTATAACTATTATAATCCTTTGAATCATTGATAATACATTCGGAGGAGCTCGACGTTCCAAGGATTTTTGAACTCTTCCCCTTCTAAAGTCTCCAGCAGATAAGTTCCTAGTCGGATGACAGCTGAAATGCGATATGAGCCATGCCAGTTATCCCCAAGCTTGTTATTCTTCTAGAACCTTCTTAAGGACATAATCGTTATCTTTTAAATTGGTCGGCTCGACCCTTTTGTTGTAGAAATGAGTTGTCATGTGTTGGTACGTAACATTTTATAGAGCGACATCTTATTGGACTTCCTCCAACATATCTATATCTAGTCACCGCATTAATTCACTAGTTGGAGAATCAAAATTCAGCACCCTGTGAGTTGGCAGAACTATTTCGGTTGGAACCATAGCTTCAGTTCCAAATGCAAGCATGTAAGGTGTATCACTAGTTGTTGTTCTAGAAGTGGTTCTATTTGCCCAAATAACATAATGTAACTCATTAATCCAGTTTCCCTTAGCTACATCAAGCCTCTTTATTAATTTGTTGAGCAAAGACCTATTTATTACTTATGTTTGGCCATTACTCCGAGGATGGACAGGTGCAGAATGGAGTTTCTGGATTTTAAATTGGACACAATATGCTTCAAACTCATCGTTATCAAATTTGATTACGTGGTCTGTAATGAAGGCATAGGGCAGCCCATATCTGCATATGATATTCTTCCAAATGAATTTATTCACTTTTTTATAAGGCATGTCAACTAATGGCTATGCTTCAACCCATTTGCTAAAGTAATCAACAACGACTACTGGATACTTGAACCTGCCTTTGGTGGCCGGTAGTGTACCGACCAGATCAATTCCCCAAATAGCGAAGGGCCAAGGCAAAGTTATGTAATACCCCGTATTTTTATGCTATATTAATTTGGGGATTTATTAAATTTAATGCGAGTTAACTATTTAATAAAAATTCAAAAATTAATTATGTATAATTATTAACGTGACGAGAGTTAGTAATTATGGGAAATTGGTTGAATATTACTAATGAGCAAAGTAATATATTATATTGGTTATATTGAATGTCATGAGTGAATTAAATGACAATTTCGGAAATTTAAGTCAGGACGTGCCCGTGTCACGTCGGGACTAATTTTGTTAAATAAAAAGCGAATATTTTATAAGTTGTTCGTATGGTCGTTTTGAGTGCGTCAATGCGTCCGGAAGGGTCTAGATAGTCAGAAAAGTGTACCCGGGGGTTTAGTTTGGGTCTCGGGGGGTTTTTAGGCCTAATTGGTACCCCGGGAGGGCAATTTAGTCATTTCACCTTTTTGGGTAATTAAACCCATGAAATTCAGCAACCTATATCAGCCATTTAGGTTAGTCTTTTAGGGTTAGAATATTCAGAACACAAGTGACGGCCATTGGAGAAGAGAGGAGAGAGCTCCAAGGCAATTCAAGGCCAAAAAGTCACCGGTTTGCACCGTCGCCACCACCAACGCGTAGATCGCGAGAAGGGGAACGCAACCACACCGAATTCATCTGCAAACCAGACTTCTGAAAATCCCAGGCAAGTATTTATCTTGCGTATTTTCGTTAGTGCAATCTTCATATTAGTTTAGGATTGATTAGAGATGAAAACTATGGAAGAAAACCCAATTTGTGTTAGGAAAATGCATGTAGTATTGATTATAGGAAAATTCTGGAATCCTTGCCATGTAGAGGAATATAACCCACGAAATTTTGATGATATATTAGAAGGAAATTCTGGTAAAAATAGATTAGAACCATGATTAAGAAAAACTCTAGGGTTCTTGATGATTAGATGGAATTTTGGTTAATTATCCATGTTTAATGTTAGATATACACATGCTTTACGTTGAAAACATCTGGTATATTGTTATAATGATAGTAGTAGGATTTTTGGGACGTTTAGAATGGAAAAACATGGTTTTGGATGAAGAAAATTGGTAGAACTCGTAACTGCATTTCTGCAGATTTTCGCAGACCTGCTTGATCGATCGATCGAGCCTAGAGCTTCGATCGATCGAAGGTTCGATCGATCGAGCCCCAGACCTCGATCGATTGACCCCTCCTGGCAGACTCCTATTTCCCTTATTTAATTAATTAAATTGAATTTATCGTGAAATAATTCTTGGGTATTCTTAATAACATGTTTTGGGAGATAGGAAAGACCAGTAGGACATATGAACAAGTGTTGGGAACTTTATTATAAGACGAGAATTTTACTTTTGGGATTATTATATAATGAACGATGAAACTACGTATTTCAAGTGAGAGATTACGGCGAATAGCTACGATAGTGAATTGAGGTATACCTACTGAATTTTCTACTTGGAAGGATAGAGTCCACGAGTGTCACGTAATGAGTGAGAAAACCCTTCGAGTTAAGGTTAGAGATGAAACCTTATACATAATACTAATAACGTGAAATTAAGGATAAATGTTGTAATAATGGGTGACGAGAGGAACCTACATTAATATGATGAAAGTGGTATATTTATATGATTGTGTGTACATATATTATATACATGTGAAAATCATGCCCACGCTACTTGCTATCCCTGAGGTTACCGCGCTGGGACAGTCTTATCTCGATGGGACCTTTATGGGGGATATTGAATTGTACCCTAGAAGATAGATGTCCATGGTACAGGCCATCGATGTGATAGTTCAGACGGTCCTAAGAGACGCAGGCATGTGTCATCCTCTTAGAGACTTGGAATCTATTCTTCGCCTCAAATTTTGTTTGTGTAGGTGTTAATACAATTCGAGAGTGATTCCGATTGTATTCCCCTTAATATGAGTGATATGGGGTTTTGGATAGTAGAGTATGCACGCACCATAGTTTTATTCGGGGTGTTGTTATTATATATATATTATACGAGTAATTAATATATATATATGAGATTTGGAAACTTGAAACTGCCTACTGTGATTTGATAAGTAGGACATGGTTGATGACTCAAATAGTAAATACTTATTGTGTGTGAAAGTATAATATGACACTGGGAAACTTTTTAAATTAATAAAGCTAAAACGAGAGTTGTGCTGCTAATTGGAAGTATCTTTTTAAACAATGATATTGTCCGGTTGTGAAATCTTATGAGTAAGTTGAGACAAGTTAAATTGTTGGGAAGGTTAGTATGATAAAATGATAAGATAACCCGTTGGGTAGGTTAGTATGATAGGCGTGCACATTAGAAGAGAGGTGAGAATTTCTCAAGAGAGTGTCCCTCTAATATGTTATTGCATTGGCCTGTATCAATTTAAATACTTGCTAAACGTATTTTAAATCAAACACAATTTCGGGCTCTGACCCGTTTCTCTCTCTCTCTCTCTTGTATATATATATGTATGTATTACAGGTGCCCAGCCACAGGGACGTCTTGCTTAGGATCTCTTGGAAGGAACGCGCTGCAACTTAGGTGGGAGTTGCAGGTCTCTTGATTAGACGAATTCGTTCATTCGGATCCACTCTTAGTTTTTCACTAGTTGAGCATGTGTAGCTCTTTCCATTATTCCATTGTTATTGGACATTTATATTTCAGTTATTTCCAGTATTGTTCTATGGATTTATTCAGTTTGGATTTGTGACTTTAGTTTTCGTATGTTGACATTCGATTGACGAATGTATTCTATTAATTGGTTTATGTTGCAGAATTTAATGTAATGTGATTCTTACTTATTGAATGTTGTTAATAAATAAATAAATATTTTTCTTTAAATAAAAATTGGAAAGTATGTATGAAAATGATTTTGACACTGAGCTTAATTATTTAGGGTGTTAAATTGGAAAAAATGTATTTTTATCGACAGTGATGCTGAGAATGAACCAACTGTTTACCTTGATTTAATTTAATAAAGGAGTGATCGCCCGGTATTTAATTAGGCGGGGTGTCACAGGTGGTATCAGAGCATCAGGTTCTAGTGTCCTTTAGGATCTGTGCGGCCTATTATGCTTTCAGCGTTGCTTTCAGCGTTGCTTTCTTTGATATAGAGCCCTAAATACTAGGAATGTTGTGTTCATCTCTATACATTGGGAATTCGTGCTTCTGCGATTAGTTTATTTGAATGATGAACTCATCCAAATTTATTTAAATTTTCAGATGGACCGTCAAGAAGAACTAGCTAGAACGGTTAAGGGAGTCAACGAGCAAGATCGACTCGCACCTCAGGTATCCCCAGAGAGAATGTCAACCGCCGAGTTAGCAGGTATCGTAGCACAAGCAGTTACTACTGCGGTCGTGCAGTATCAAGAACGCAACACACAGATCATGGGGGGCAAAAGAACTAGAGAGTACAATCAGTCTGTCATGACTGGAAATAACAAGTGTGTGAAGACACAAAAAGCGCAACAACAAGCTCTTCAGGCCCATAAAAGCCACGAGGGTAACAAATTGTGCGGGGAAACCCAAAAGCGTCAGGGTCAACAAAGCCAAGGTCCGAGTGAAGTCACAAAGAGGTGTTTCAGTTGTGGAATGGACGATCACAAACATAAATCTTGTCCGAATCAGACTAGGGATAAACTACAATCCAACCAGCGAAGAATTTCGAAACTTTGCTATAAATGTGTACAGCCGGGTCACAAGTGGATGGATTGCCCTCACCCTGATATAGTTTTTCCGCAAATTTCCCCTCAAGGCCAGCAAGACCAAGGAAAAAGTGAGTCTAGTCAACAACGTGGTGAAGTGAAGCAGTTTCGAAAGAGGAATAAAGTTCCAAGTCAGCAAGGCCGACACCGACAGCAGCAGGGTTGGAGGGGGAATAACTTCTGAGGTCGATGTTTTGGGTGTGGTAAGCACGGCCATAGGCGCCAGGATTGTCCGGAGGGAGATAGGGCCCCACAACAGCAGGGTGCCCGTAATGATCCACAGGGGCCACTCTTTCCAGTCGCTCTCCCAGCACCAGCTCAGGTACCAGCCCTACCAGCCATTCCAGCAGCTCCGGTGCAGCAGGGACAGTTACAGTATGGACATATATATAATGTCCACCAGGCAGCCGCCCCATAGGCACCACCTGCGATTTGGGGTATGTCTTCTATCCATGAAACTTTGGGTCCAATTTTGTTTGTTACTGGGACAATGCATTGTTTTATAGCTACATATTATGCGAAGACCTTAGGGTTATTAACCACCGTAGAGAGCACTGTAACGTAGGTAGACTCACCACTGGGGAGTGGGTCACTTATCTTCTTTATATGCCGAGGAGTGGGGGTAGAGTTTGGTAGCTTGGTATTACCTGCAGACATGTTAGTCTTAGACATGCACGAGCATGATGTGATTATTAGTATGGATTGGCTCGCAGCTTATAGAGCCATGATTGATTGCTTCGGTGGGAGCATTGTTTTTGCCATTCCGGGGAAAGAGATGTTTGTAGTGGCGATGCCTCGCCCAGAGGGAGGCTCGACCGCTCATTTGTATTACATAGAGGAAGATACCTCTAAGGAGGTTGTGATTCCCTTAGATTCGATCCCAGTTGTCAGGAAGTATTCTGATGTGTTTCAGGAAATACCAGGCCTACCCCCAGTCGAGAGACAGACTTTGTTATAGATTTATTTCCAGATACGAGACCTATAGCACGCGCACCGTACCGTATGGCTCCGACAGAGATGCGAGAGCTACGAGATCAGATAGAGCAGCTATTAGGTCAGGGCTTCATTCGCAGGAGTACCTCACCTTGGGGCGCTCCAGTTTTGTTTGTGAAGAAGAGAGATGGTTCACTGAGATTGTGTGTGGACTACCGAGAGCTGAACAAGGTCACGATACGGAATAAGTATCCGTTGCCTCGAATCGATGACCTGTTCGACCAGTTGAGGGGAGCAACTTTCTTTTCGAAGATAGATCTGAGGTCGGGGTACCATCAGCTACGTATTAGGGAGCAGGATGTTTCGAAGACTGCTTTCTTGACGAGATATGGGTCTTATGAGTTCCGGGTGATGCAGTTCGGACTCACAAATACTCCAGCCGTTTTCATGAACTTGATGAACCGAGTATTCAGAGAGTTCTTGGATCAGTTTGTCATCGTCTTCATAGATGACATCTTGATATATTCACACTCCGAGGAGAAGCATGCCTAACACTTGAGGCAGGTTCTTCAGACTCTACGAGAGCATCAGTTGTATGCTAAGTACGAGAAGTGTGGATTCTGGTTGCGAGAGGTACAGTTCTTGGGCCATGTTGTTTCTGAGCAGGGGATAGCAGTTGACCCGAGTAAAGTATCAGCGGTGAGGGAGTGGGGACAGCCCACGACACCGACAGAAGTGCGTAGTTTCTTGGGATTAGCCGGTTACTACAGGAGATTCATTCGGGGATTCTCCAAAATAGCGGGTCCATTGACCAATCTGACTCGCAAGGGGGTACCATATGTTTGGGATGATGCTTGTCAGTTGGCTTTCGACGAGCTGAAAGATAAGCTTACTTCAGCGCCAGTCCTTGCGTTACCGAAGTCGGGTGTAGAGAACCTAGTTTACACCGATGCGTCCTTACGGGGACTTGGGGGAGTACTTCAGCAGGAAGAGAAGACTATAGCTTTTGCTTCCCGCAAGCTTAAGCTGCATGAGAATAATTACCCCACCCACGACCTGGAGTTAGCAGCGGTCATCTTTGCATTGAGGATATGGAGGCACTATTTATTAGGGGAGAAATTCCGTTTGTTCACAGACCACAAGTCACTGCAGTACCTGTTCACTCAGTGAGAGCTGAATATGCGTCAATGCAGGTGGTTAGAGTTCGTGAAAGACTATCAGTTCAAAATACAGTATCATCCGGGGAAGGCCAACGTAGTTGCTGATGCGTTGAGCCGTAGACCGGTAGACGATGTAGCGGACGTCTGAAAAGCAAAGTGGAAGGAGTTGGGTCACCAGGACGCAGTGGCACGTTCTTTCATATTCGTGATGTCAGTCACACCCGAGATTGTTACGAGGGTGATACAGGCACAGACCACAGACTCGTTTTGCCAGGAGCAGATTGTGCGACTTCTAGCCGAGGGTGCTGGGTCCTATTCTGTTAGTTCTGATGGGGGTTTGCGGTTTAATGGGAGATTGGTGGTTCCAAAAGGAGCCGAACTACGTCATGCAGTGATGACTCATTCTCATGGGTCCCGATTTGCAGTACATCCGGGAGGCGATAAGATGTACCAGGATATGAGGCGACAATACTGGTGGAGTGGGATGAAGAAGGATATCGCCGAGTTCGTGTCCAAGTGTTCTACCTGCCAACTAGTAAAGGTGGACCACCAGAAATTGTCACGATTGCTTCAGACATTGGAAGTACCCGCGTGGAAGTGGGAGAGTATTTCCATGGATTTTATTACAGGGTTGCCTACATCACAGCGGGGCCACGATTCTATCTGGGTGATTGTAGACCGTTTGACCAAGGTGGCTCATTTTCTGCCGGTGCGGACAGATTATACCACGGGTCAGTATGCTCAGTTATTCATCGCGAAGATTATCAGATTACACGGGGTGCCCCTGAATATTGTGTCAGATAGAGACAAGATTTTCGTGTCACGTTTTTGGGAAAGCTTTCAGGAGGCTATGGGTACTGAGTTGAGGTTGAGTTCAGCTTACCACCCACAGACAGATGAACAGACAGAGCATACTAATCAGATATTAGAGGATATGCTATGCATGTGTGTTCTCGATTTTTGGAGGAGGTTGGGATCCACATCTTCCACTGGTAGAGTTTGCCTATAATAACTCTTATCAGTTTACGATTGGCATGGCTCCATTTGAGGCTTTGTACGGCAGGCCTTGTCGTTCCCCAACTTATTGGCTCGAGGTGGGGGATAACAAGTTGCTAGGACCAGAGGTGATTCAGGAGACCTCCGCGAGGATTGAGATGATCAGGAGTCGTATTCGGGTAGCCCAGGACAGGCAGAAGAGCTACGCCGATGCGAAACGGTTCTTCCGGGAGTTTAGTGTGGGGGACCAAGTGTTATTGCGTGTATCCCCTATGAAGGGAGTGATGAGGTTCGGGAAGAAGGGGAAGTTGGCTCCGAGGTACGTGGGACCATTTCCCATCATCGAGAGGATTGGTTCGGTTGCATACAGGTTGGGACTGCCAGAACATTTACATCGCATCCACGATGTATTCCACATCTCGTCGTTGAGACGATATCTTCGGGATGATATGGCCCATACTCACATTGCGATAGATGAGATCGACTTACAACCTGATAGCTCTTACGAGGAGAGACCAGTGGCTATCCTTGACTATAGTGAGAGGAGATTGAGGTCGAAGATAGTTCCACTTGTGCGGGTCCAGTGGGAGCATCATAATGTGGAGGAATCCACTTGGGAGCGCGAGGCAGATATGCGCGAGAGATATCCGGATTTGTTTTTACCAGGTATGCCTTATCTTCCGAATTTCGGGACGAAATTCCATTATTAGAGGGGAAGTATGTAATACCCCGTATTTGTATGCTATATTAATTTGGGGATTTATTAAATTTAATGCGAGTTAACTATTTAATAAAAATTCAGAAATTAATTATGTATAATTATTAACTTGACGAGAGTTAGTAATTATGGGAAATTGGTTGAATATTACTAATGAGCAAAGTAATATATTATATTGGTTATATTGAATGTCATGAATGAATTAAATGACAATTTCGGAAATTTAAGTCGGGACGTGCCCGTGTCACGTCGGGACTAATTTTGTTAAATAAAAAATGAATATTTTATAAGTTGTTTGTATGGTCATTTTGAGTGCGCCAACGCGTTCGGAAGGGTCGATATAGTCAGAAAAGTGTACCCGGGGATTTAGTTTGGGTCTCGGGGCGTTTTTAGGCCGAATTGGTACCCCGGGAGGGCAATTTAGTCATTCCACCTTTTTTGGGTAATTAAACCCATGAAATTCAGCAACCTATATCAGCCATTTAGGTTAGTCTTTTAGGTTTAGAATATTCAGAACACAAGTGACGGCCATTGGAGAAGAGAGGAGAGAGCTCCAAGGCAATTCAAGGCCAAAAAGTCACCGGTTTGCACCGCCGCCACTACCAACCCGTAGATCGCGAGAAGGGGAGCGCAACCACACCGAATTCATCTGCAAACCAGACTTTTGAAAATCCCAGGCAAGTATTTATCTTGCGTATTTTCGTTAGTGCAATCTTCATATTAGTTTAGGATTGATTAGAGATGAAAACTATGGAAGAAAACCCAATTTGTGTTAGGAAAATGCATGTAGTATTGATTATAGGAAAATTATGGAATCCTTGCCATGTAGAGGAATATAACCCACGAAATTTTGATGATATATTAGAAGGAAATTCTGGTAAAAATAGATTAGAACCGTGATTAAGAAAAACTCTAGGGTTCTTGATGATTAGATGGAATTTTGGGTTAATTATCCATGTTTAATGTTAGATATACACATGCTTTACGTTGAAAACATCTGGTATATTGTTATAATGATAGTAGTAGGATTTTGGAACGTTTAGAATGGAAAAACATGGTTTTGGATGAAGAAAATTGGTAGAACCCGTAACTGCATTTCTGCAGATTTTCGCAGACCTGCTTGATCGATCGATCGAGCCTAGAGCTTCGATCGATCGAAGGTTCGATCGATCGAGCCCCAGACCTCGATCGATCGACCCCTCCTGGCAGACTCCTATTTCCCTTGTTTAATTAGTTAAATTGAATTTATCGTGAAATAATTCTTGGGTATTCTTAATAACATGTTTTGGGAGATAGGAAAGACCAGTAGGACATATGAACAAGTGTTGGGAACTTTATTATAAGACGAGAATTTTACTTTTGGGATTATTATATAATGAATGATGAAACTACGTATTTCAAGTGAGAGATTACGGCGAATAGCTACGATAGTGAATTGAGGTATACCTACTGAATTTTCTACTTGGAAGGATAGAGTCCACGAGTGTCACGTAATGAGTGAGAAAACCCTTCGAGTTAAGGTTAGAGATGAAACCTTATACGTAATACTAATAACGTGAAATTAAGGATAAATGTTGTAATAATGGGTGACGAGAGGAACCTACATTAATATGATGAAAGTGGTATATTTATATGATTGTGTGTACATATATTATATACATGTGAAAATCATGCCCACGCTACTTGCTATCCCTGAGGTTACCGCGCTGGGACAGTCTTATCTCGATGGGACCTTTATGGGGAATATTGACTTGTACCCTAGAAGATAGATGTCCTTGGTACAGGCTATCGACGTGATAGTTCAGACGGTCCTAAGAGACGCAGGCATGTGCCATCCTCTTAGAGACTTGGAATCTATTCTTCGCCTCAAATTTTGTTTGTGTAGGTGTTAATACAATTAGAGAGTGATTCCGATTGTATTCCCCTTAATATGAGTGATATGGGGTTTTGGATAGTAGAGTATGCACGCACCATAGTTTTATTCGGGGTGCTGTTATTATATATATATTATACGAGTAGTTAATATATATATATGAGATTTGGAAACTTGAAACTGCCTACTGTGATTTGATAAGTAGGACATGGTTGATGACTCAAATAGTAAATACTTGTTGTGTGTGAAATTATAATATGACACTGGGAAACTTTTTAAATTAATAAAGCTAAAACGAGAGTTGTGCTGCTAATTGGAAGTATCTTTTTAAACAATGATATTGTCCGGTTGTGAAATCTTATGAGTAAGTTAAGACAAGTTAAATTGTTGGGAAGGTTAGTATGATAAAATGATAAGATAACCCGTTGGGTAGGTTAGTATGATAGGCGTGCACATTAGAAGAGAGGTGAGAATTTCTCAAGAGAGTGTCGCTCTAATATGTTATTGCATTGGCCTGTATCAATTTAAATACTTGCTAAACGTATTTTAAATCAAAAATACTTTCGGGCTCTGACCCGTTTCTCTCTCTCTCTCTCTTGTATATATATATGTATGTATTACAGGTGCCCAGCCACAGGGGCGTCTTAGGATCTCTTGGAAGGAACGCGCTGCAGCTTAGGTGGGAGTTGCAGGTCTCTTGATTAGACGACTTCGTTCATTCGGATCCACTCTTAGTACTTTCACTAGTTGAGCATGTGTAGCTCTTTCCATTATTCCATTGTTATTGGACATTTATATTTCAGTTATTTCCAGTATTGTTCTATGGATTTATTCAGTTTGGATTTGTGACTTTAGTTTTCGTATGTTAACATTCGATTGACGAATGTATTCTATTAATTAGTTTATGTTGCAGAATTTAATGTAATATGATTCTTACTTATTGAATATTGTTAATAAATAAATAAATCTTTTTCTTTAAATAAAAATTGGAAAGTATGTATGAAAATGGTTTTGACACTTAGCTTAATTATTTAGGGTGTTAAATTGGAAAAAATGTATTTTTATCGACAGTGATGCTGAGAATGAACCAACTGTTTACCTTGATTTAATTTAATAAATGAGTGATCGTCCGGTATTTAATTAGGCGGGGTGTCACAAGTTATTGGTAATAAAGCAGCATTGGTTGCTTTATGAATGATGGAGAACTTCTCGCACTTATCACACTTTATCGTAATGGCTTTAAAATCTGCCCACATAGTTCACTAGTTATATCCTTGAGTCTTGATTCTTTGAAGCAATGACCGGCCAACTGAATGAGCTCTATAGGAACCTTCATGCACCTCTTTGATCAAATCTTCCACCTCCATTGGATGAACACAGCATAATAAGGAGATCGTTAATCCCCTTTTGTATAAAACCCCTTTGTCCAACATATATCTTGTTGCTTTATATCAAAGCTTTTTGGCTTCGTTGGGATCATGTAGTAGGATTCCATTTTCAATATAGGCTTTTATTAGGTCCATCCAGGAAGGTCCCAAATCTACGATAATTTAATTCCTTGTCAATGCTTCAATTGGCTAGGATCTCTATTGGGATGGTGCGCCTGAGTTCAATTCTGGTTGCTGAAGCAAGTCGAGCAAGTGCATCTGCTCGGGAGTTGGCTATTTTGGGGATCCAATTCATTTATACGGTCGGAAACTTGGAAATAACTTCCATGGTTTTGCAAAAGTATCTGGTCATCAACTCTCCCTTGACTCCGTATAAATGAAGCACATGGTTAACCACTAGTTGTGAATCGTCGTGCGCCATTACTTGCTCAGTGCCTAATGAATGGGCCATATCTAGTCTAATTAGTAACGCTTCGTATTCTTCTTCGTTGTTTGATGCTTTGAATTGAAACCTAAGTGCATATTCAACATTAGTATCATTACGAGTATTGAGTATTATATATGCTCCACTTCCAGTCGCACATGAAGAACCATCAACTTACAAATTCAACAACGGGATATTATTGTTGAAGTTTTTTTCAGAAAAAATTCCATGATGGAATATTTTCTTTCTCTACTCTGTATATTTTTGGGCCAATTTTTGAGTTTTGGATGATTCAGGTTGATTGGTAAAAATTTCAGCTTGCTTTTGAGTTGAGCTCTCTTCTTCAGAAGTCTGCTCAGCAGGAAAGTTTTATTGGTCAGGGACCTCTGGATAAGTGAACTCAGCAATAATATTTTCCAAAGCCTGGCCTTTCAGTGAAGACCTTGGTTCATAAACAATGTCGTATTCTCCCAATTTTACAGCCCAGTACATCAATCTACCTGACTTCTCAAGCTTGTGTAGCGCTTGCCAAAGAGGTAGATCAGTATACATGACTATAATGTTTGCTTGGAAATGGGGCTTCATATGTCTGAAGGCTTCAATGAGTGTTAAGACCAATTTTTCCAAACGTGGATCCCTGATCTCATCTCCCTGAATGCTTTGCTGGTGTAGTGAACTAGTTTTTGGATCCCATTATCCAATCTAAAAAAGGGCGAGCTAACTGCATTAAAAAACTGTTAGGTTTAAGTACAATTTCTCTCCCAAAACTTGTCGGGATAACAAAAGTGGAGACCCTAGGTATTTTTTCAATTCTTGGAATGCTTTTTCGCACTCTGAATTACACTCAAAAGTCTTTCGCAATACCTTGAAAAATCGTAAACGCATGTCTGTTGCCCGAGTAATAAATCTATTTAACGCTACCACTCGTCCAATGAGCCTTTGTACATCTTTCTTGCAAATTAGCGACTGCATTTTTATCAAAGCTTTGATCTTTGTTGGATTAGCCTCAATTCCCCTCTGATTGACTATGAAACCGAGGAACCTTCCTTCTTGAACCCCGAACACACACTTGGTTGGATTCAGCTTCATCTGATGCTTTTTAAACTGGCCAAACGTCTGACTGAGATTGTTGATATGATGTGAGGCTTTCTTGCTTTTTGTTAGCATATTGTCCACATAAACCACTATGTTCTTGCCTATCTGCTCTTCAAATACTTTATTCACTAACCCCTGATACGTCGCTCTGGCATTTTTTAGCCCAAAAGGCATTACGTTGTAGCAATAAGTTCTTTGGTTGGTGATGAAAATTGTGTTTTCCCTATCCTCTGGTTTCATCTTAATCTGGTTATACCCATAAAAGTATCCATGCAGCTTAAAAGGTCATGTTCTGACATTGCATCCACCAATTGACCAATTCTAGTCGTGGAAAATTGGTCTTTTGGGCAGGCTTTATACAAATCAGTAAAATCCATGCACATCCTTCATTTATCAATCTTTTTTTTACCATCACAACGTTGGCCAACCAGGTTGGATACTTAACATCTTCAATAAATTGATCTTTTTGAATCTTCTCAACTTCCTCTTGGATATCTTGATTCTTCTTCGGACTGAAAACCATGTGCTTTGCTTGATCGGCTTGGCATCCTTATTGATATTGAACTCATGATAGAGGAAATTGGGATCAATTCCCGGCATATCATCATGGCTCCAAGAGAATACATTTCTCCGTTGCCTCATGAATATAATCAATTCCCATTTAAGGATTGGATCCTGTGTCGAGCCGATCTGCGTAGTTCTCTTTGGCTTGTCGTCATCCAGGGTAATGCTTTCAATAGCTTCCATAATCTTTCTCGGGACTAATTATGTCTCATATTGAGGATCTAAAGTTTTAACTTCAGAGTCATTTTTGGGCTCAGTGGTATCTACTTGATAAGTGATGGTCTTTTTCTTCAACTCTATCAAGTCCTCTTGTTCGGCTGAGGAGAAATAACATTCTTTGGCCACCTTTTGGTCACCTTTCACATCACCTACCCCAAAATGAGTTGGAAAACTTCAATCATTGATCGGTTGTGGACAGCATAGCTCCAAACTTCTTCAATCCTATCTTGCCAAGGATCAAATTATAGGCAGATTGAATATTTTTATCCATCATAAAAAATGTATTTTATCAGTACGGCTCACTGGCCAGGTGTCGAATAACACTTCTAGCTTACAGTCCCAATAGGGTAAAACTTTTCACCTAAAAACCCTATTAATGGACAGTGGTACGATTCCAGTTGGTTGAGCTTCAAGTCCAAACTCGAGAAGCAATGGTAAAGTATAATGTCTACCAAGCTCCTATTGTCAGTCAAAACCCTAGCGATGACGACATCCTGGATCCTGAATTTTATGACCAATAGATCATCATGGGGATAAAGTACCCCAGAGAGGTCATTCTTGGAATAGTCAATTACCAGTTTGTCTTTTTTGACCTTCCTCGGCTGATATAAGAATAGGCATGGGCCTCATTCAAGTATAATTTTCTCTCAGTAGTGTGGTTGTCTCCTCCTGTATCGCCACCTGTAATTATATGACAATTAAATGAACAAAAGCTAATCATAGCTACCTCACGCTCTGGTTTCTTAGGCTTTTTAGAAGGTTAGGATCATCTTCATGATTTCTCTTCCTATCATCTGTGGGTTTGAATGGAGAATTTGACCTTCCTCTCGCCTCTCTGCCTTCTCTCCTATCAACAAACTCAATTAATTTTCCTCGACGGATAAGAGTTTCAAATTCATTCTTCAAAGCGATACAATTATATGTTGTATGGCCATGGTCATTATGGAATTCATAATATTTAGATTTGTCCCTCTTATTAGGGGGTGCCGTCAACCTTTAAGGCCATCGCAAATCCTTATTGTGTTTTATTTCCTCTAGTATATGGTGAATGCTAACACTCAATGGAGTATAGGTTCCATATTTTTTGATCTTGTCCTTATTTTTTGGCTTGTGCTCCTTTTTATCAGGCTTAGTAGCTGGATTATGTTTTGCAGCCATTGCTTCCTCGGCTTTTATTATCTCACCTACCTTCGCCATGAGTTCAGTCATAGTTTTAGAAGGATCTTTGGCTAAAGTATAATATAATTTCTCGGAAGCAATCCACTCATCAGAGCAATGATGGTTGTTTTATCCTTGTAATCGACCACTTCCAATTTTTAATTATTAAAATGAGTGATGTACTCTCCACTAGTTTCCCCAACTCGCTGCCTTACGCTCAAGAGATAGGCTACTCTTTTTTACTAGCTTGGCTTTGAAATAGAAATTGCTAATAAACAGCTCGGCAAGCTGGTTGAAGTTGGTAATTTATCCTCGGAGTAAGTTATTGTACCATATCTGGGCAGATGCCGTAATGGTACTTGAGAATGCTCTACATCTCATTTCGTCAAGGACTGAATAAATGTCAGCGGCGGCTTGATATTTCTCAATATGTAAAACTAGATCAGTTTTGCCATCATACTTGGGGGTGACTGATTATGCGTGAAAGGTAGCGTCGCATCAAAACGCTAATCATTGTAATCGTTTCACCGCGTTAATACAAAAACCTAAATTACGACTTCACTTGAGATAGAAGAAATGAGCTCCCAACAATCCCAAACACTAAGCTTTTCTAACCTAAAATGAATTATATCTAATATTACAACAAAAATCTCTTAAATAGTAAGTTGGATAAGAATAGAAAAGAAAAGGAAAAAGAAAATACAGCGAAAAATATCGTGGAAAACAGAGGATCGATCGATCGACCGATCCCTTTGGTCGATCGATCGATCGATCAGCAAGATATAAGCCCACTGTCTTTATTCTAAGGGTGAAAATTGAAGGGTCTATCGATCTTGGTCGATCGATCGACCAGTTAGGTCTCAGCACACTGCATTCTTTTTTCCTTCTACCCTGCTTTGGTTTTTTTATTTTTTCTTCCGCCAAGAGTCTCGTAACTTCTTCATTATGGATAGGATTCGTGCACCGTTCATGGCCACGCAAAGCTTGCACAGAGGGCTACAACTTCAGTGAAGATGTTGCGCCAAGTGCCCAAAATGTGAAAAGACAAAATTGCCCTTGAACGTGCAAAAATGTACGAAACTTCACCAGAATGCGTTCGAACTTCATACTAAGCATCCAAATACCTATAAAAACTCAATTAACCCCTGCAATACTTATATCTATACAAATACGAGGTTGTCTGGTTAACGAGCATAAAAATAGGGATTAAGATACCTGAGGGGACTAATAACGTGTAGGTTAACGAGTGAAATACGTAATATTTGTGTCGTATCAGTGACCACAGGAGCTTTAAACTTAGATGGAGTAGGAAAATCCACAATCGCCTGAATAAAAGGGTATCCTTTAACAAAACTTCGCTATAAGGGATTCTTTGCTTTTGCCATCTCTCACATTCTATCTTTCAGTTACTGGATTGATTATTTCCACGAAGGATTACCTGCATCAGATTTATGCAAAGCAACTCGATTATCCAGACCATGTGTTTGCACCGAGCTCTCTTCCTGAGAAGTCTACTCAGCGTGTTCAGATTGTTGGACGCTTGATCTTGACCAGACCGAGGCTTCATGATGGTCGATTGGATGCTGAGTGTTACTGGACATTGCTCTAGGAGGGTTTCTATTTGGTCGGGGTCCCAAACTGTCAAAAGGCGAAGCTCTGCTCAATCTTTCTAGGACGTTTAGCCTTTTAGGAGAGAAAGAATGTCCGTCATAGAACTCTGAGGATTTAATTGATGAAATTACTCTTGGGTGATAAGTCCTATCATGTGATGATCTGGAATAGGTATATCGACTATGCCTAGGAGGTGGAGGCAGCATAATTCTCCTTGGATAAGGAGTTGCTTGTTGCCCAGATAGGGCTGGAGATCTAGCTTGTAACGACTGATCCAATTGTCTTTTGGATTCTTGTATAGCGTCTTTTCCCCTGGAAATACTGGCCAGAATCTCATTTAGGTCGGCTTCTGTAGGTAGAATAGATGGAATGATCAGGTTGCCTTTGTTCCTGGCACTGCGCTTCGGATCATTCATTTTTCCTTGAGCAAGGGTATATGAGATTAAAAACGATAATTAGACATACGTTCCCACAGATGGCGCCAATCTGTTAATGTCAAAAAATGAATTTGATCCAAATTTATAATCACAAATAAAATATAGAATTATAGTGAAATAATAAAATAGAGACACGTGATTTTAAATTGGTTCGGCTATGTAAGAAAACTTACATCCACCGTTATGGTATTGATTCCAGATATTACAGAAAACTAGGTACTCTTGTAAAAAAGAATATCCTAGAATTCGTTATATCTTATCCTTTGATGAAAGGAATACAATGCATTTATAGTGACCCGGAGATCAAGAGTTAGAATATCAAGGGATGGAATGCCTTTATACATTTAATCATTTAAGCCAGTACATAATGAATATAAATGTTGCTTACGTGACCCATGTGTGATGAGACCATTAATACGGTGACGTTTCATTGGTATTGATGGTCTGCATTCTTCATGTTGGTTGACATGTGTGTCGAGCTACTATACGTTGATTGGGATTTCTCTCACGTAAGAAGAAATTTGTCCAGTTCTGATTGGTCCACATAGGTGGATAATTTTAGGTATCAACGGCAAGGATGAGTCCTCAGAGTGAAATGATACGATGAGATAACCATAACGACATTTATTTTAATGTAGATACGTGTTAATTTTCTATGAATTCTGAGGACGAAATTCTTTTTGTCAAAGGGGAAGAGCGCAATACCCCGTTATTTTTAGGAATTTATTTAATTGATAGTTATTTAATTGATTAAAATACATGAATTTAATTTTGAGAATTTAAGTTTTTTATGTGCGAACAAGCTAAAACAAATTAAAGTGGTGAATTTATAAGGATTAATTACGGTGGTGAAATTATAATGTTAAATTAAGATGGTGAATTGTTAAGTTAATTTAATTGGAAGTAAAATTAAAAATGTAATTATTAGTGCTTGTTGATTTAGTAATTTGTTTTATTGTTTCTCTTAAATGGATATACATTTAATTATTTTGGTATTTAGTTTAAGTGGGTTAATGGTTAAAAAAGGTTAATGAAGTATCCATTTAAAAATTGTATCCATAAGTATTTGGGCCATAATTATTGGCGTTGGTAGGGTTTTTTTAATTAGAAGGAGAATATCGGTGGTTCCTTTTTAAAAAGAGTTTTAGGCATCTTAGTGGATCCCCTATTTTGTCAATGATTGTGTCGCCATATTCTGGAGTCTTGAAGTTGGAGAAATTTAAGGAATAAAAGGAGGTTTAGTGGCCAGCGCTGGGAAGAAAACAAGGTGAAAGAAAAGTGACACATGAGTAGGCTAGGCATATATATATATATATATATATATATATATATATATATATATATATTTAGAGAGAGAGAGAGAGAGAGAGATGTTAAGCTCATATTAGGTTAGAACCATCGGAAGCAGGACATTTTCTTTTTGAAATTTCGGCGTCAATTTTTCATGGGAAAAGTATAAATCGGTTGAGTGGGTTTAGGAGGTAGCATCCTTTTCATTTATTTCCAATTAGTGGCAATAAAGTAAAAACTTATTTTCCCCACCATGTCTTTTCTTGGAAATCCTCTCACCCCAAATCATTTAAACCCCCATTAATTTCAGCGTCCATCAAAATTTTACCCAATTTACAAACCAAACCCTAATTCTTATATATAGTTTTAAGGGAGGGTTTCGAGACCAATTTTGAAGGGGCTTTCAAGGGGTTTCTGCATCAACATGAAAAGTAGATTTGGGGATGATTATTTTCTTGAGGAAAGTGACTTTCTACTCCACTTCTTTTACAATCATATTATCTACTATCAAGCCTTTAGAAAATTGCGTATTTCTAACTATATTATAAATAGGTGAATTTAAATGTTTCATATAATTGGAATTACTTGTTGAGACCTATTAATCTGTGAAAATTATTTATAGGCCCCAAAGCATGAAAATTGATGTTGAGGGTTTAGACCCAATAGTAGAAATTGTCAAATTGAGGGATAGAAATAGATAACACGGACTTAATTTAGAATTGATAAATTCTAAAATTATGCATGCTTAGTAGGGTCGTACCTTATGCTTCAAAGTAGTACTTTTTTATATGTAACCCCAAACTGATGAGATTTATTATGAGAATCTTATTCATATTATAAGAACTAATGAAAATACATTATTAATGACTTGGGACACTTGATACACAAATATGAGAGCTTAACTAAGACCTTGTTATAGTTGAGATCTCTTTAGGTCATGTAGGCAATAGAAGGAGTACGGGATATATGTTTGTTGTTGGATAGTAGTGTTAGACAAGTTGGATTAATTACACACGTATATATTTAAATTCTTGTCTTAACCACTCATTATGAACCCTAATTAAGTTGTCTTAACAACTACCCTATCTAAACAAAAGTGTATGGGGGATTACTTATTTGGATTTCACTTCGGTGAGACATCCCACTCACGAAGTTTAAAGGTAGGTAGGAGTGAGGACTCGAACCTTCAATAAAACTTATATACTTTACTTTAGTGACTTATCTTTACGGGAAGTCATTTGTAGGTTTACTAACTACCGTAGCTCCTTATAAAATTGACTAAAAAATATTAATGGCTTTAAATGATAATGGCCCGAGAGTGGGGTAATTGGGTATTTAATTTATAACACACACTAAATAAACACATGTTAAATAACGAATACATATAACAAAAATGAACGGGTGGGCGTCGAGAAGGGACACCCCTATGTTGAAATATTAAATTTTGGTCATGTGAATACCAGGTGGCGTGAGGATGTGTAATGTGATATTTAAAGAGCACGATTTAGTATGATGTGTTATTCTGGAGCTGTGTAGCATGGTGGTTACGAGTTTTTCGACACTGCAAAATAGGCGACTGAGGATTATGTAATGGTTTGATTTGGCCTACCGCATATTCTTGAAATGGTCGAGGGGAAGGGGCACATGTCAGTAATTTGTTGTTTAATTAATATGAATAATTAAATAAATGATATGAACTTCAAAAAATTCTATTACATTGCGAGGTTACGTTTATGGCATAGGCCATTCTGTTGAATTATATATAAACTGTGATTTAATGATCTACTCATATAACTGCTTGAGTTGTGTGATAATTTACTTGCTAGGGTTTTGCCCCATCACTTTTTCGTGGATCTCGGGTATTTGGGATGGACCTAACACTTATCATTCTTGCTCTAGTCAAAATTTTCTATTCCTCTCTCATTTTCAGAATATTAGTTTCAGAGATATTTTGGGTCTCTACTTTATCTAGTTATCATTTTTACTTTTCAATCTAGTTTATTTTAAGATATTCTACTTTGTATGTTAAGACTTAGTTGACTTATATTATTCAGAGACTCATTTAGGATTGTATTGAGACATTATCGTTGAGATGTTATTGTATCTCTCCTATAAGCTTTGTATATTTTATATGAGTTCACATTTGAGGACTTTCATATAATTTCCATATTACTTTTTTATTCTTTCATTTGTCCTCTCAGAACTGAGAATAATATTATATTATTTTAATATCCTGCATAATTTTATATTTAGACTTTATCAACTTAAGTGTTTAGTTACACAAGATATCACAATGCTCCATAACGAGAGTATAAATTAAGCAACCAACATTATAAGGAAAATATTTTGAGCGCCTCTGAGGCGTTAGGTTAAAAACAACCACAAAATGAAGTATTAAATATTTATTTCTCAAAGAGACCTCAAGGAAAAGATTTCCTACCTAAGACATTTCTCTACCATCCAGAAAGTAGCAATCTGAGAATAAGTGTAATCTCTATATCAGAGTATGGAATAAAATGGAGACCCATTACTCGGGAGAGACTCAAATGGGATGCGAAAACATCCTCGGTAAGAATAAACTCAATTTCAATGACACAAACGAATGACGTGAGAATCATAAGATCCCGAGAGGATGCAAGCACGTTCGCGTAGAACCCACAAACGAAGGTAGCATTAGCCAATGAGTGTGGGCCAAGAATATGGGAATAGGAAAGGTGTTGAATCCGTGTCTTGAAAAATAATCCTTCCTTCCTTCTAGTGGGATGCTCAAGGTCAACAACTTTCTTAACTCTCACGGCGTGAGGCTTAAATCCCCTACGAAGAGGTGTACCATCCTTAGTAAAATAGATAGATGATGATTCAGAGGTTATCTCCAGGATCAAAATGGAGGCTCTTGGGGTTTGAGTGTGTGGTCTAGAAGTACGCAATGCACTAGAAAGTGAAGGAAGATTCGCTCTATAGCACAAGAAGATTCACCCTGACCATTTGGGGGTCTCGAAATCATTCTCTTCCATGTAATGGATTTTTCACATCCCATAATGTAGAATGAGGGAAGGAAAATACACGCAATAAGAAATGGAAATAACCCCAAAGAGAGTTATAGGTGAAACCCGGTTAACAACCAATAAAACCCAAATCCAACCTCAAAAACCACAAATAAACACATAGTAAAGAAGGATAAACCTAGAGAAACTCTAAAAGGATACAAATCAAGTAAAGATTTGATATAAGAGTACTTAGTCAAGTTCAATATAAGTAATAACTAACAAATGCATAAAGTAGGGCTTTCACACTAATCCAAGAAAAATTCTCAAAAAGAATCACCAATCTCACATGCAGGATAAATATTATATCCTTCACTAAAACTCGCATAGGGAAAGCTCTGGATATTAAGGGATTTTAAGATATGAACAAATGAGCCCTATAATAGAAATATAACCTGTCTTTTGCAATTCTACGAAGTCTGTGCGTACGGTAAAGCACCATCTATGTGAACGGTAGACATGCATGTGGGTCCAAATTAGATCCATGCAAACGGTTCCATCCAACAACCAATTCAAAACCCAAAAATCTCAAAAGTATGATATGAGTGTATGCAAATGCATGAGAAAATATTCATGTTGACATTTTAGGCATAGTTTTGAGAGAAAATGCACAAATATAAGAACGCATGCACACATATATACAAATGCAACTCTAGTATGAAAAGTGTGACAATGATTAGGCAATATGTGATAAAAATGATTTGATGAATAATTTTCCTTTAAATTTTGATTAATGGTATAGTTTGAGAACTCATTCAAATAAAACATTAATCGTTTCAATAACATATACAAAATGTCAATCAGACGAAATCAAATTAAGATTTTTTTGTATTTAATCATGTCATGATTATGAGCAAATATGAGTCACAAACTCAATATAATGGACATAATCAAGTTACAAGAATTACAAGTTATGCTTAAGTTTATCATTCAATTAATATCATTTTAAGATAAATAAGTGGTAGTATCTGCCCATATATCTTACTCTATTGTGTTTATCCCTGGGGTATATACTAATAATTAACACTATAAGAAAATTAAAGGCCATATCTTATTTTTCACGCCTTGAATTTTTTTATCACTTGGCTTAGGCTCTTTTCATCAGATTTTGGCTTTTTCTGAGGTCTTTCACATATATTTTGGTGGACACCTATTGACGATATTTAAATTCACATCGGCGTTATCTCACTAATGGTAGCCATTTCCGTTTATAAATTGTTTCATAAATAAAATACATCAAACAAAATGTATATCACGCAAACTCTCAAATAGACTATAGAAATGTTTCAAAAACCAATACAAGATCTAGTGATTTAATCATGATTTCAATTTAAATACTAAATTCAATATACATAACTACAATAATATGAATTAAGGGATATGCAAGTTCGTGTGTAAAGTGAAATCACAACCAACAATTTTAACAAAATTTGACTATCATTATTCATTAAGTGTATTTTATCCTATTATTGACAAAATCAACATTTGTATTAAAAAGAAACAATCCATGCTTTAACCATTATTCAAGTTAAGTTTACTCATAAAATCAATGAAATCAAAGAACTTAATCATATATTCATAAAAAGAATCAAATGAAAATGTTTTTGCAGTATATACAAACATATTGTGTAAGGAATGAAACACAAAAGGAACTGCATGAATGCATGGAAGATTCCTCAAAAAATATGAAAAATGATTCAAATATAGCAATTAAATCTCTCACCCAAACAATTCAATCCCATATGACTCAAAAAGTACCCAGGAAGGGAACCTACAACATGAAAACCCTAGGTATCCTAATCAAACTAAAACCTATGTAGAAACAGGGGATACCTCTCCTGGTTAATTAGGAGATACACACACTACTTCCTTTTTGGCAAACTTCTTATAAAGGGTATCCACATCAACTTTCTTTTTTGGAGGGTTTCTATGCATACCTCTCACGTTCTTAGGTATCCATCTCTAATTCCTCATAGTATTCTTATGCATGTTCTTTAGAAATTAAGTAAAGACTCTAGGTCTAGAAAACTCTCTCCTAACCGCACTCCTCTCTTTGACTAAAATGCCAACTGTCCTCATCAACTTTCTTACTTTTCCTCTAAGATCATTAACAGGATCTCTTTTCATAACAATATTCCTATTATGAATGAACCTCGCATTTCTTTCTTTCAAATACCTACATATTTAGTTTGAATCACCATGTGGCCTATAATAGGTACAAAAAGTAAATTCCTCCTAAACTTCAGCCTCGGTTCAGGAGCTCTCTTTTCTACTTTCTCAAAATTCCTCTTTTTAAAACAACAATGGTATGATTATTTTTCACAAAATGAGAACCCAATGGCTTTTGGCTAAGAAGTAGACATAGGGACAACTTCTTTATGTTTTAATTGAGGAATTTGTTCCCTACTCTTCTTGTCATTGCACGAAGAAATCTCAACACTTGATTTTGAAACACTAGCTTTTTCTTTCAAAGATTAAATATTTTTAATTCCATGTTTGTCATTTTTCACCTAACCATGGTTCATTGAAATGCTATCAATACCATTCATTATATCAATCATATTAATCTTTAAATTCTTGGCAAGTTACAACTCGATTTTTAATTTTTCAAAATCAGTTCTCAAAATTTCCTTTTTAATTTCAACATCTTATTTTTCATTCAAAACGGATCTCATTTTATTTGTCAAAAAATCATTCTCGTTAATCAATGCATCAACCTTCTTCTCGAGTTCCAAGTATTTCGGTTAAACATTTTAAACCTTTTCATCTTGTTCAAATTGAAAAAAAAATCATGTTATTTATTTAGGAGTTTGATATTTGATTTCGTCAAATTCAAGAATCTTAACAAAGTTCACGTAAGGCTTCTTTATGAATATCATTGACCTCGTCATCACTCTCGTTTAGTGAGAAGATGCGATGTATGTGGACCTTTGCTATTACAAGACGGTGAATCACAAGGCGGTCTATTATTAAACCTTTTGTTCCTCTTTATATTCATCACACTATCTAACGACATTCCATCCTCGCAAATCTTCTCACTTTCTTCTAGCCTAATTATAAAGACTATTTGACTTCCACTCTCCTCATTTGAGGTAATCTCTCCAGAATCACTCCTCGAATCACTCAAACTTATTTTATAGTTTTTCTTCTTCTTATCAACATCCGTGCTCTTCTCTTGCTTATTCAAGTGAGTTAGACAAAATTTGATTTGATGTCCATATCAATGGTCTTCCTCTTTTTCTTTACTTCTCTTGGGCACTCTTCTCATGACTTTTATTAGAATCGTGTCTAGTGGATTTGTAAGGTTCAGGTTCAAATATTTTTTTATTTTTAATTTTCTTATTGTTGTTTTTATAAAACTTGCTAAACCTTTCGACAAACAAATCCATATCCACTTCAACATTCTCTTTTGGTCTCTCGTAACTCTTATTTCACACACCTTCATCACTAGACTGTACCACAAATTCTAAATCCTTCTTTGGCTTCGATACACTCAAATTCTCTTCTTGATCATCAATTTGAAGTGATCCTACTAACTTTTTAAGGCTACAAGTTTCAGTTTATTTAATCTCATTGAGAATATCCACTTTGGTATTGAATCTAGAGGCCAGCATTCTCAATAACTTCTTGATAACTTTGTTCTCGAGAATTCTCTCGCAAAGATTAAATGAGACATTTACCGCTTGGGTTGATCTGTTATAGTATGGTTAAATATTTCTTCCTCGTTCATTCACATTGTCTCTAATATAGAAATAATATTTTGCAATTTTTCTCTCTTCACACTATAGTTTCCCTTATGTGTCACTCTTAAAATGTCCCAATCTTCCTTAACTAATTCACAATTGAATATATAGTTATACTCTTGTGTACTTACGAACGTAAACAATGCTTTCAATAATTATAATCTACAAACTCCGCATTCGACCATAAAACTCTCGATTTCTTCACTCTCACTCCATCTTCCTATATTATAGGATAACTCCATCCTCTTTTAGAACTCATCCACACTCTCTCATGTTTTGATCTCAAGTGGTTACATATTTTTGCTTTCCAATGCCCATAGTTAGAACCAACAAAATACTGTGCGAAGTTACTATCACGGTATTCATCCATTCTCAATATTAGATCTAAGCACAAACCAAATACATCTAGGAGTAATAAACACTAAGAGAAACACACAAACAATTAAGATATACTCTAACACTTTAGTGTTTAAAAGAGCAATCGCCCTGATACCAATTGAGGGTGTTGTGTTATAAATAATGTTTTCAACTCAAATAAACCTAGAGAGGGTGAATAGGTTTTAATGAAAATTACTACCAAGTTTTTTGGAATTGCTTAGTCAAATTTTAGATCCACTTAATTAACAAACACCTAGGTGATAAATCTAAATATATCTAGTCATATTAAACAAATTAGGATCTAATCAAAGTTTATTGTGTAAATTAATTAGATGCAGAGTCAATTTAACAATGGATTACTTTGAATCCAAACAAGCATATAGGGGGTACAAGCAATCAAATGAGTAAATGAACAAGAAGTAATCACACAATAAGATGCGAGGTGAGATTTATGAGGGAAACCTCTACCTAAAGGAAAAAAACGTCGGTGCATCCTTGTCTCTCGTTAGACTTGAAAGTTTATTTACACAATACAAGAAGGTACCTCTCTCTTGTTCCTCAAAAAGAAGTTACATATGGATGCTGAGACTCTCCCCCGTTCCAATGAGAAATTTATTCAAAGCTCCGTTGATCAGATATGAAAATAACATTTTTCATCCTCGAATCTCACCATTCTTGATGTCATAGGCAAAAAAATAAATTTTGAATTTCCCACACCCGTGATGTGTATACATTGAGTAAACCAATAATTCCAAAAAAACAACACAAACAAACGAATTACATTTAGGCACACTCAGAAAGTACGAGGAAAGTACCCCAACCTTATATTTTATTACTCAAATAAATATAAGTAACTTTATAAAAAAAGGTCTAGGAATGCTCTACCTATAAATACATGCAACAAAAGCTTAAATACAAAGGCTATAATGCAATTGACAAGCCCAACTATTAGGACTTATGCCTCAATAATAAGGTTGGCATATTTTCCCTCGAAACTATCTTCAATATCTTTTATATTAGCTTCCCAACAAGTGTCCAGGGCGGTTACCCATGTTCTCAAGATAACTACCCATGATATCCATGTGCCCACCAAGTGTAATCCAACTTTTACACCTGTCCAAACCAGTAAATCCTATGAAAAGTATCCAAAACTGTTTTAAGACAAGCCAAATCGCTTCTTAAAGACAACTAACAACCTTTCCCACGTTTTAAGATAATGCCATCTTAAAAAAAACTTGCTCGACCCATACATGCAATCCACGTTGCAAAACAAGGGTGACCCGGGCAATTTTCCTAATCATGCCCTAAAGTCATGAACTACCAAACCCATGATCGGTTATTTGATATCCCACATATGCCCACAAAGTTTCCAAGATCCTAAGATCACTCATGGACGAACCCAAGTACTGCTTTAGGATGATCCCCTCTATATAACGCCTCTTAATTAAAATTAATGGGTGGTAGCAGTAGAAATTAACTACTATAAGTGAAAAGTCTACTCAGTTACCTTCAACAACTTTGAATTGCATTAAACACTTTGTTTCAGCTTCATGCCAATCCAAAGTGAAACTAAGACTTATGTCACACCCATAACTTAGGTCAAGTTACGGTGTGACAAACCCTCCCCTATTCAAATCTATGATGTCCTCGTCGAAAGTGAGTCCATGTACCGGCTAATCAAGTTCTCAAACTGTAAAAGTTGTGTATCATTCTCTTACATCACTTCCTCGTCGTCCTTCACTTTTCACTTCACAAGATATAAAGTTCTTATATTATTTTTGCTTGCCATTTCGGTTCGATAGTTTAGAATTCTTTCGATAACCTCCGAGTATTATTGTTTAACTGTAAGAGGAGCCCTAATTTGACTTGCACGGCTAGGGTATGATCTGTCTTCATTGAAAAACTTCAAAAAGCTTACATGAAAAATAAGGTATAGCTAGGGTCAAGGTGACAACTCTAACTAGTGTGCCAACCTTCCTATTCACCATATGATTTTAACAAGACCATCATACAACTGAATTAACCCTTTGTGTTGTAATGCCCCCGCTTTTATATGCTAATATAAAGTTGTTTTTAAAATTGTGTGTTACTTATTATCTTATAAATGTTATATTTTTACATATGTTGGATTCTGGGTTCTTAGTATAACAAAACGCATTTTTATATATGAAGAACCAGTTGTGAATTGGATTAAATTGAAGTTTTAAGACACATCCTAAGATAAATGATAAGTTTGGGGGTAGAATATGTAATTTTATGGAACTTTAGGGAGTTGGTTTTAATAAAAAAAAGTTTCAAGGACCAAAATAAAAAATAAAAAGGACCTTTTTATAAATAAAATATTTTTAAGGACCTCTAAGAAATATTAAAAACATATAGTGTGAAATTATCAAAATACTCATGTGTAAAATGACCCTTATGCCCCTTACACATTTCCATCGCATGCTTTATTTTGCCACCACCACCTTACACGTGTCTTCTTTAGAGCGAAAGCTAAAGCATGTGTCATCATTTGGTGATATTAAGACTACAAGACCACTCTGGGATGCAACACCTCGGCATTGACTCGCTACTGTATAAAGCTTAGTTATTAGACACGTGTCAAATACCATATTGTCCTTGGAAACCTATAAATAGGGTCTTTAGGATCATTTGAAATTTACACAAATTCCTAGAGAATTATAGAAAGAAATAGTGAGAGAAATTGCGGGAAAGTTTGAGAAGAAGTTCTTAAATTTCTCAGGGATATTCATTTTAAGATTAACGTGTGATCGAAGACTCCGTGCGCATTTTGATTATATGATATTATCCAAACTATATATATTTTGTGAAATGATTTTATTCTCAAAATGCATCTTATAACCATGATTCCGTCATTTGTTACATGTATATATCTCTCCCTATAAACATCTGATTTGAATACTGAAATTATTGATTCGACCTACGGAAACTCTCTTACTATGTTGGCCTTGACTACTGAGTGGAAATATTTGGGTGGTAACTTCCCATCTGGTTTAGCGTTGGTGTGCCCTAAACAAGTCGTTGTTCCAAAAATCATGATTCTCTATCTATGATGTTACCGGGTATAAACATGCGGTAACACTATATGTCTAGGTATTAGAGCGTACACGGCCGTTAAAATAAAACAGAATAATTGACATATTTCTTAATTTGTTTAGTGGTCATGTTTTGAACTGTTTATTCTGAAAATTTATATTGTCAGTTACTTTATATATATTACTGTAATTTCCAACCTCTCTATATATATGGTTTCCATTCTAAATTGAATAGGTATCAATTTTTTGAAAACCCCTGGAATGTCTGAAGATTGAATCCCATTTGGCTTTTAGTTGATGTTGTGTAAATAACAAATTTTCAGGGAATAATTAAGGTCGCGGATGGAACGTAAAAGGACTATGTTGAAGATTTCGCTTTTAGAGATCTTTTCGTTACTTTACGTAGAATGTTTGTTTTATCAGATAGAGCATGTCTCTCTAGTAATAGGCTTTAAATTGTCTTAAGTTGTAACTCGGTATTACTTTTAATATAAATGAAGTTTCCTTTAGAAAGCTCTGATGATGTAATTCCTTCACTTTTAGTACGTTACGATTCATAACCATATGATTTTATATATGCTACATATATTTTAAGAGAAAAATTTTAAGCCGAAATATTTGTTGCCTTGGTGTCATGTCAAGACACTCGTGCCCTACTATTTTAGGTCGGGGTCGTGACATGTGTGCTGTTTTTTGACTTCCTTTTTTCCAAACTTGTGGAGTAAGCTATAACAATACCATATCCCCAACATCAAATTCCATTTCCATACTGCTTTTATCTGCCCACGTCTTCATTCTCCTTATTGACTTGGACAAAAATATATGTTTCTTATCCAAACCTCTCTTGCCTCCCACGTGCATAGCAGTGGATTGTTGGGCAACAACTTTTTAGATTTTTATTTTGCCACCTCATTCGGAGTGAGAGGTTATTTCCAATTTACGAGATCGAACGGACTCTGCCCCATTGATGAAATTTGATGAAGATTATAGCAGAATTATGCCACATCAAGTAACTCAACCTATTTTTGTGGGTTGGCTATTACATAATGCCGCAAATACTCCTCTAACAACACATTTATCCTCTCGATTTGCCCATATATTTGAAATGATTTAATAGAGAGAACTTCGATTGTGACCCCAATAACTCAAACAAGGCAGTCCAAAACCACCTGGTGAATCTCTCATCTCGTTCGCTAATGATGTCAAGGGGTAACCCCCCACCACTTTATAGCATGCCTGCTGCCATTTCTGCTGAACAAACTTTCAGATCCAGAATGAAGGTAGCATACTTGGATATATGATCAAATATAAAAATTATTAAAATAAAATCCTTCACATTTGGTAACTTCTTGGTAAAATTCATAGAAACACTTTCCCATGACCTAGTTGGAATGAGGAGAGATTTCAAAGTCCTCGTTATCTTCTTTATTTTTGTTTTATCCCGCTGACAAACCAAACACATTCGAATATAAAATTCAATATTAGCTTCCATTCGGGGACGATAGTAACTTTCAGATAATAAGGCAAGAGATTTTTCTTTCCCTAGATGCCCTACATACAATGCATTGTGTGTCTCTTTCAGTTTACTCGACATGGTTCCCTCAGTCTTTAGAACATAAGACATATTCCCTTTTGAATAGAGAACACCTTCCTTTACCCAAAAAGTTTGAGTCACACCATCTTTAACCTACTGCAATAACACACTTGTAACTGGATATTCCTTAGTATTTTCTTTAATTTACGACAGCAAATATGCTACAATTTCGAAAAGCAAAAGAAGTATAGAAACACTTGTTGCACTGGATTCTGCCACATCTTGTAAATTCAGTTTCCTACTCAATGCATCCGCCACAAGGTTTTCACTTCCCAGTTTATACAACAAGGTATACTCGAACATGAACATAAAATATTACCATCTAGCATGCTTCGAGGTCAGCTTCTTCATTGAATTAAGAAACTAGCAACAATATTGTTCGTGTAAATTGTGAAATGACACCCCAATAAGTAATGCCTCAAAGTATGGACGCAATGCACAACTGTTGTCATATCCTTCTCATGAACCGAATATTGTATTTCAGTATCGTTTAACTTATTTCCTTTAAAGTAACTGGATGTCCATTATGTACTAAAACACTGTCCAATGCAAAGTCTGATCCATCGGTATGAACATCAAATGCCTTAGCAAAGTATGAAAGTCGCAGAATCATAAGGTTAGTCATTGCCGCCTTTAATTTGTCAAATGCCTCCTTTTATTCATAGGACCAGTTCCAAGGTTGATCTTTTTTGTAAAAGATGAGTTAGGCACTCCACCTTCTTCGACTTGATGAACTTACCATAGCAGTGGTCCTAACCCAGAAAAGTCCCCAATTATGTCATTTTCAAGGATGTTGGTTAATCAACAATATCATCAAATTTCTTTGGGTCCATCTTCACTTTCCCTTTAAAAATTAAATGGTCAAGGAACATAATTTCTTTATGACCAAAATCACACTAATCTGGCTTCAAGTACAAAGTCGCCTCGCATAAATTTTGAAGGGTATTATGAAGGTATTCAACATGTTCTTCTAATAGTTATTATACACCACCATCTCATTCAGGTAAATCATTATAAAATCATTCAAATAATATCTAAATACTTTATTCATCAAAGTACAAAGCATTACAGGATCATTAGTTAAGTTGAAAGGAATCACTAATAACTCAAATGAGACATACCTCGTTATACAAGTTATCTTTGGCTCACCCCCTTCTGCAATTCGAACCTGATAATTATCAAAATGGAGATCCATCTCCGTTTAATTTATGTCCACTTCCAAACGATCAAATAACTCATCCGTAATTGGAATCAGATAGTTGTTCTTTAACGTAACCTTGTTCAATCCACGGTAATCCACAAAATATTCGCATTGACCCATCCTTCTTCTGTTGAAATATGGCTGGAGCACCATAAAGTGCCTTTAAAGGCTGAATCATCCCTGCCTTCAACATCTCCATCAATTATTTTTACAACCCTACTAACTCGGTTGAAGCCATTTGATAGGGAACCATTGTAGGATATTTCACTCCCGACAGAAACTCAAAGGCTTAATCAATTTCAGGACGAGGTGGAAACTTGGTGGGAAATTTATCAGGCATTACATCCTTGAACTCTTTCAAAACATATTTGACTGGTTCAACCACACCACTCGTGCAACTACTTTTTTTTCTTCAAATAGCAATGCCAAATAAGTTTCATCACTCTTCTTACATCCATCCTTCACATGCAGTGCATATCATATCAACTCCATTATAGGACTTCGTCAAAGGAACAAAATAGGGATGAGGCATTCCTATTATGAAAAAGCCTTGAAAATGAGGCGTCAATGATACCTTAGTCTTGTAAAGAATTCCAAGCCCAAAATGATTTAAAAATCATCCAAAGGAACGACTATAAAATTATAACTACCATGTCATTCTCCAAATTTGAGAGAAACTTCCTTTGACACACCACAAATTGGTTTTGCATCTGAATTTAATGCCTTGATTCTACTATTGTCATTTGTCAATGACAATTTCAACCATTGCGCTTCCCAGTCATAAATAAAATTGTGAGTGGCATCGATATACACCATTGCACGAATAACCACGTCATTCATTTAAATTTTATCATACATCAACCCTCTTCCATCCATTGGAATTTCTTCTTGATGAATAACTTTGGGAAGTTAAAGATGATTACCCCTTAAGGCTCACCACCCTAACTTTACCTAAGTCATGGGCGTGACACTTTCATCTTCAATAGATTAGACACCTCCTTTTAGATCTCAGAGTCTATATCTTCAAATTCAGATATAGAATATGTATAATTGAATCTTGACTATGTGGTGTTCATTTTCAAATCACTCTCAATTCTCATAAATTATGAATCTATGTTTGATTCATTTTTTCTCTCAAATTTGTATAATTAAGTGAAGATTATATAGAAGTGTTTAAATTTGATCACTTACCTCGAAAATACTCTATGTATGTGTAGGACATACTGGGGAAAGTGACCTCTTAAAATGGTAGAAACTCACATATTTATAGAATTTAAAAAAAAGTTGCCTCATGCGCATGGAGGGAATTAAGCCATGTGCGCACGGCTTTTGGGCAGCACGCCTGATCACGTGTAAAATGCAACAGTCGTGAGCACGATGGTAAATTGACCCCGTGCACATGCTTCTAGGCAGGAATTTTCTGGGTGCAAAACATTCTTGGATGTGTACACGGTGTTGATTTACACCCGTGCACACAAATATATAAATATATTTTTCTAATACTATTTCCATAAAGTCGCGCACATACGAAAAAATCCCAACTGTGGGCACACTTGTAGGCAGAACCCGAGATTTTTCAAGGCAATGATTTTTAAAACTCATTTTCACTTTATCAACATAAAATCATTCCATTAAAAATATGAACGTGAATGTGTGTGATAGCATTAGACAATTCAATCAAAACTACCTTAAAAGGATAATACTTGTTGAAATATTCAAATGTATCATGTATAGGATTTGATGTAGAGAAACCATATGATCTTTCATTTAGTGTCCATAGATTCTAATTAACAAGATTTGCTCTAACCTATTGTCTCACTATGAATCAAGCCTTTTGGCTTGATTTTGTGCATGATTCAACTACCTTAATGCGAAATTAAGCCAACTTAACTATATATACAAATATTTACATTTTCACATGCCCTAATACATCTTATCCACCAATGGTATGCTTTGCAAAATGTGACTCGTGCACCTCGATTAACATTGCTCGCAATAACTACTCATCCTTGGGTGCCACAAATCTGTTATGAAATCGTAAACCACCATCAGATCCAATCGAAGAAGACAATGCCCTCCATAACCATATCATGACAAGAAGGGTCCCCTACATGTGCCTTCACAAATCGGATGATGATCTCAAGTGTAATGGTAAGAATTGCCATAAAGTCATGTGCCAATTCGATTGTTGTGCGAAGAGAACCCCACTTCAACTTCTAATAGCCGATAACAAAACGGTCTGCCTGTGGCTCAAGGCTTCTGCTACTATATTCGCCTTGCTTGGGGGATACAAAATATCAAACTAATAATCTTTTATGAACTCTAGCTGTTAGCATTGTCTCGTGTTCAACTCCTTCTGCGCGAACATATACTTTAAGCTCTTGTGGTCCGTGAATAGATGACCTCTCCCCTGAAAATTAGTGCCTCCACACTCGAATGCCAAAAATATATGTTGCTAATCCATGTTATGGGTGGGGTAATTCCTATCGTGAGGCATAAGATTTCAATAATCATAAACTATTTTTGACATCCCATAGATTTAATACTCAAGTTGATCAAGTCTAATTTTTAAATTATACGGGCGCTTAAATAATTAAATATCATTCTTAACATAAAAGGAACAAACTAGACATATGACAAATATACGGATGCAATATGAAAGTCCTCCAATATAAACCTCATAAAGATATATTAAATCCATAATAGAGTTAGAGAGAAAGGTCTACAACTAAGCACAACTCTTAAATACATACCAAATCCTAGTTCTCATATCACACATGCCAAGTCTTGTTATCCAATATACATGCCAACTGACCTAACAGTATAACTCACACAACTGAAAATACAAATAGAAGTTTACCAAAAGAAAGGTATATATTGGTCTGTGTAAAGAGGAAGATGGAGAATGTGTGCTAGATGGAGGAGAGGAACACTAAGCGAGAGGACTTACTCTAGCACCTCATAGTCACCACAATTAAATATGGATCAAAACCCTAGCAAGTCGCTAAGCTACACAACTCAATTAAAATATATATACACAAATGATAAACTCACAATTAATATATTCAATAATGGTAGCCCAATGTATATCAAGATGTTTCACAATGAATTTAAGTATCTCATTAATTTCATCAATTAATTATCCTCTTAATTAAATTACAATGTAACCGACATTCGTCCCTTCTACTATATCAATTAATTATACTATTTAAATTAAAACGTAATCGATATGCACCCCTTATCCCCTACCATCTCAATAACACATGGTACGCCCGTACAAAACCATCACGCAACCATAGCCACCTGTTTCACAGCACCAGAGACTCCATAATTAGCTTTTTATGCGGTGCCGAATTTTCACCACACCGTTGATGCAACATAAGTCCATATCAAATATGCCAACATAAGGGTGTTCCTTATCAACACTCACCCTAAAATTCACACTCATTAATTTATTCATTAATAACGTTTCAAAGTTCATTCATAACTTATCACTCATCGTTACATTATTATTATCCAGTTACCCCATCCCTCGAGTCATTTTAAATAAGGCGTTATAACGAGCGTTATGCCGCTACATTAGTAACAACAGGGATGCTAGGCCTAGAATGGAACTACTCATAAATCTAAGCCTTAAAGTAAAGGGTGTGTTAATTAATTAAAGGTTCTAAATCGTCAAGCCTCCACGTCTCTAAACTTTGTATATGGGGCATCTCATAAAAATGAAATCCAAATAAGGACCAACCCAATACACTTTCGTTTATATCGGGTGGTCGTTAAGAAAATTTATTAGTTAATGATTTATTACGATGAAATTGATTAAGAAATTAAGCGATTTAAATATCCAACTTTCAAACTCAAACGTAATTCGTTCAACACAAACTACAACAGCCATAATCCAATAAGCTAACACAAGTTTATCCTGCACTCCTTCCATCTCATCTACGTTATTAATTTATTATTAACAACATAATAAAATTAATATGGGGCTTAGATTGGATTCTCGCACAAATAGGTCATGTATTCAATTCCAAGGGTATAATTTAACATAAGGGCTTCCATTCATAATTTGAGAGTTTTTCATAGTCTAATCATAAGGTACGAGTCTTGTTAATTTTCTAAGTTATAAATAAGAATCACCATACTGAAATCTCATCAACTGGACCATTATTACCAAATGTGCTACTCTCATTACTAAATTTACAACCCTATTAAGCATATGCATTTTAAAACTTTAATAAGTCTAAAACATGTCCATATTACTCATCATTTAATCTTAATTTGTTACGAACCCTAAAATGTCAATTTACGAGTACGGTTCAATATTCAATTTCTCACATTAATTACGGCTAAGTCTAAATATAAGCATGTTTGAATAATCATCTTCACCTAATTAAAATCATATATTATAAAGTGTCAATTCCCTTAAGGTTTCTAACTCTTTTAGGTTTAAGTGAAATTTAACACACACACACACACACACACACACACATATATATATATATATATATATATATATATATATATATATATAAGGAGAGGAGTAGATAGCATTTTGCCTCAAAAGATGAATTAAAATATGACTTGAATTAGGAGAGAAAAAATTCTAAAAAGTTGGCTTTGAATCCTTTTTGAAACAACACTTAAAAACTTTATTTAATTTATGATAAAAATCTCCTTAAATTAAGATTTTAATATTATGGATGGTAACTTGGGTTTTAATTTGTAATTTGAAACGTAATTGGATTAGGAATAAAAATGGCGGTTGAATTTGGGAGATTAAACAGTGAGTTATGCTTTGGAAAATAGAGAAAAAGGGTTGCATGTAAATTGGGGAAAGTAAGAGTTTACTGCCCAATATAAATAACCCTACCGCTACAGCAGTTGTCCCTTACCTCTATACTGGTTGGGCAAGCCCACTATAGCGGCATCCCCCTCTCCTTAGAGCCACCAAACAAAAATTATTCCCTCCTATTTTAAAACCCTAAACTTATTTCTTAGGTAATGATCTAAAGACCTTTATAACCTTAGCCCTTAACCAAAATATCCCATATTTCCAAACTCATTAATTAACATATAATAATTACCATCTTAGCCCTAAACTTTTATATAATTAACTTTTAGCCCGAAAAACTTTATTAACTAATTAAATGAACTATAAAATTTTAAATTAATTTATTTAAATTCACATAAATGATTATAAATACTAAATTCCAATTATATAATTAGTTTGAGTTGATGTTTGATTAATTAAAATTACTCATAAATAATTAATTATAAATCCTATTACAAATACGTAGTACTCGGAACTAATCTCATATCTCCTAGTTGTTGAGTAGAATAATGACTTACTAATGAAAAATCATATATCCAGACCACTGGATTTGTAGCACTCCCTGAAGTGAATGCTAACTCTGCTCAGAATGATGAAAGAGGCTAAGCATATATGCGGTGGGGCTATGGCAACTCCAGAAGAGGTGGCTATCATAATCAAGGCCTTAGAAATAATACAAATTTCAAGAACCAACAGAAGTGGAATGACCGTAATAATAAATGGAACCAGAAGACAAATCCACCAAATTCAATTGATATTTATCATAGATGTGGCCGTAGTGGGATTTGGATATGGACCTATCATTCATCCAAGAAATTTATGAAAAAATATCAAGTCGAGTAGAGACAAACAATGTGGAAGGTCCCGAAGATCGTTGGAGATTTTATGATACGAATATTAATTTTAATGATTTATAAGAAGATGAGGATGGAAATGCTATTGAGGATGAGACATTTGATAACATGATTAGAGAACCACCTAAGACAGTCCTGAAGACCCAAATGATTATTTTATTTATTTATTTATCTGCTTCATATTTACTATTGAGACATTAGTAGTTTAGCATTAGAACGCAAATAATTTTATTATCTTTAATATCTTTAGTTGAGCATTTATTAGTTAATGAAATGGTTTTGATCATTTTTTTTACAATGCTTATATGATAGGTGGATTTAATTTCAATTTATATTTACTCATGTTAAAGGTATAGATTTAAAAGTAATAGCAAGCGATGGTACTTTTCTGGTAGACAGTGGGATAACCCGTAACATTTTGAAAACTATAAGATTTTCTTAAACTTGGTATACAATACAACGAATGTTTCCACTATAGATGGTCCTGCTAAGATCATTGAAGGCTCCGAAAGATCCCATGCGGTGTTACCTAATGGTACCCACTTATTCATAAATAGTACTATATACTCGAGAAATTTCATTATAAACTTATTGACTTTTAAGGACATAAGAATGAACGGGTATTATATGGAAATATGTAATGGAGGTGGCAAAGAATTCCTTTGCAAAACTTTTAGTGTTAAAAGCCAGAAGCTCACACTAGATAAATTGTCTGCACTATCTATGGGCTTATACCATACAATAATTAAGATTGCAGAATCACATAATATCATGAGTCGGAAGCTCAATGATCCTAATAATTTGATATCGTGGCATGATTGCTTGAATCACCCTAGATCAAACATGTTGCGTCGAATCATAAATAACTCGCATGGACACTCAAATAAATAACTTACCTTACCTTATGATCATTTTTGCACTCATTGCTCTCAAGGTGAATTAATCACAAAGCCATATTTCTCAAAATAGCTTTTGACTCACAATTTTTTTTTTTAAATAATCCAAGGAGATATTTATGGGACCATATACCCTTTTAGTGGACCTTTTAATATTTTATGGTTTAAATTGATGCATCCACTCGTTGCTCACATGTTTGTTTGTAATTTACTCGTAATTTGGCATTTGAAAATTACTTGCTCAAATCACAAAACGTAGAGCACATTTTTCTTGATTAACACATTAAATTCACCCATTTAGATAATTGGGGTGAGGGTATTTACTTCTCAAGTTTTTTATGACTATTGTTTATCAAGGGGAATTGATGTTGAGCATCGAGTCCCCTACGTCCTCAACCAAAATAATTTAGCTGAGTCTTTAATTAAACTTTTCCAACTTATTGCACGACCTTTACTTGTGCAATCCAAACTCCAAGTCTCTACTTGGGACAAGTTATCCTACATGTTGCTAAGTCAATTAAGCTTAGGATCATTGGTTATCACCCATTTTCACTCTCTCAACTTGTGTCTGGATGTCAACCAAATATATCACACTTGCATAAATTTGGTTGTGCAGTGCACGTGTCCATCCCCCACCTTAGCGTACCAAAATGGGTCCCCAATGTCGTTTGAGAATATATGTTGGTTATGATTAACGATCAATCATTCATTATATTGAGTGCTAATAGTTGATGTGTATACTGTTAGATTTGCAAATTATTATTTTGATGAGACACTCTTCCTGTCGTTAGGAGGAGGAAAAAGTGTACCAAAAGTACGGTCTGTTCCTGAAGTACGATGAGAATTAACATGGAATACTTTCACTTTATTTCATCTACTACTCAATATGAGCATGAAGTGAGTTGGATATTGCATCTTTAAGAAATTGCAAATAAATTACCTAATGCATTTAATGATGCTACAAAAATAAACAAGTCTTATGTGTCTGCTACAAATGTACCAGCCATAATTCATATACCAGTGGAAAAAACTTTAATTTCAGCAGCAAATGAATCTGCTTCACGCCAGAAGCGTGGCAGACCAATGGTTCTAAATATTTTGCTCCATGAAAGTGGAGATCAATGAAAAATCATGCCCTCACAACACTTCTGAAGAGGTTATGAATAAAAGATCAATTTTCTCTGGAAACCCTGCAGAGGTTATTGTCTTTGAAAAGAAAAAGTCCCTGAAGTGACTATAGAATATCCCTAAGAGGTAAAGGTACCTAATGATAATAATGAGTGTTGATGTAAAAAATTAGATTATCTCTAATTATTCAATCACAGATAAAATAAATAAGACAGAAGAATTTTTAAAGTGGTTCAGCCTTAAAAGAATGGTCTACGTCCACTATTTTTCTTATTGCTGACTGTTTAGGAATTCTCGATAACAAGTTTTTACCAAGAAATTCCGAGTCCCCTTCCAATGAGGATGATACAATGTATTTATAGCCATGAGGTTGTACATGTGAAAGGGTAATGAAGCTGTCCAATAAGCGTATACATCTGTATGATAGTAATCAGCATTTAATGCGCATTTAATCCTCATAATTGTCTGGTAATAAATGTTCTGATCGGGGTGGAGCTCGGACCGCCTAAGCTGCTTGGACCGCCTAAGTATCTCGGTATCCATGAGTTGCTCGGTGCAGTAAAGTTCCTCGGAGAGCACCTACTGCTCGGAATATCTGAGCTGGTCGGGGAAATTGAGTTCCTCGAAGTCAAGGTATTGTTCAGAAATGTTTGTTAGTGCCATGTAGATTGACACGCGTCTCCACTTAATTGAGCCATGTCAGCAGACTAAATTTAGTATCAACAGAAGCCCCCAATGTTTCACAGTACGAGATTGAGGAGTGTGGAACATTCTTCTCAAAATATGGTGGGTTTAAATGGTCATCCTGAATTTTAGGAGTGCTTTCTTTGTATTTATTTTTCTTTTCGAATTCACAGAATCAGACTTTTCAAAAAAATTTAAGTGCTTCGGTCTCCGCGCCCTTTTTTGTCCTTTTAACCACCGATAGCGTAAACGTCTCTCTTTGTAATCATTATTTTTACTCCTTCCCAAGGTAAGGTATTTAAGCGTTGCAGAAAATCCTATTGTCTTTTACTTTTTCAAATCTGTATCTTTGAGTTTTCCATTTCCTCTCTCTCTTGTGCATTCATCCTTTTCATCGTTCGTTGTCAACAGATCCATCCTTTTTCTGTAAGATCTTCTTCCTTCTCTTTTATTTCCTTTATTCACCATGGTTTACCTTGTTGAGTCGCTTGATAAGTTACGTTCTGATTTCTCTATTCCTTCATGGGTTATTTTGGAGGAACTTTCTGAACCTTCAGATTATTTTCGTTTAGCTGAGGGATATTAGTTCCCCAGTCTCTTTGTAGCTGAATGTGGCTTTTCTTTTCCCCCAAACCCTTTGTGTCTGGAATTCTGTCAATATTTTGACGTGGTTCCTGCAAAAATAGCCCCCAATACATGGAGAATAGTTAATGGAGTTCATAGATTAAATCAGATTCATGGAACTCGTACAGGAATTCCAAAAATTATGTTTTGCTATAAATGGGTTATCATCGACAATACTTTTTACTTGAAAACTAGGTTTTTAAATAGGGCTTTAGTGGTCAACATCCCAGATGCCAATAGGGATTATTTCGAGCATGGTGTTGTTATGAAAAATTGGCAACATGCTCCACTAACTGGAAATGATGTGTATCAGGGTCCCAGATGCACTCCTTATGGCAATGGGATAGGTTGTTTTTACTTTACTTTATTTTTAAAATTATGCTTTCTTTGTGTTTGATAAAATGTGTCACTGAAATTTTAATTTTCATTCATTTGCAGTTGACAGCAAAAGAAGGTCTCCAAAAGAGACAGAAGTTAACTTAAAACATCTGAAACTTATCTGGGGTTTTCATCAGACTGTTGCCGATGAGCATATCAGATCAGCTTCATATTTACTGCAGTATAAGAGTTACACCTCGTCTTTTACTGCTCGTCCAGTGATAAGTGACGTAGAACCAGTACCAGCTTCTGAAAGTTATTTACCTGAGTCACATATTCCTTTGAGTGAAAGAATGAAGAGAAGAAGAGCTCCTTCCCTCTTCGAGAAATCTTCCTCTATTGCTGGAGAGGCAAAGAAAAGCAAGCATGATGCCCCAGAAGAAGGGACAAGAAAAATTAATGCACCCCCTCCTGCTGCTACTATGAAGGTTGCCGAGAAGCCCCCAGTGGCTCCGAGCAAGGTCGCTGCGCCAAGCGAGGTTATAGTCAGATCCCCGATTAAGACTACATCCTTGGTCAAAACCGTTGCTGCTCCTTCGAGGAAGCTGAAGAAGAGCTCCTCGGTCAATTTGACTGAATCCATCTCTCAGCCTCTAACTACCGGAAGTGGTATTCCTACTTTCATTGCTCCGAGCTCTGCCATGAGCTTGGTGAAGTCTTGGATCATTCTCTAGATCCAAGGTATTAAAGAAAATCTTTCCCAAAATAGGGTTACCACTTTGGTAGCTCAGCACATTGCCTCCGTAAGTATTGCAAATCTAAACTTTCATTTTTCATGTTATGTGCTTGCACTGACTTACAGTTATTTTCTTTTTCCAGTTGGTAACTTGTTTAAATACAATCTTGAAGAAGGATGAAGCCATCAAGGCGACCATCTCCTCTGGTGGTGTAGAGGAGGCTTTTGTAGGTTTGACGCAGTCTTTAAAAGATTCTCGTCAGAAGTATGTTGATGATAAAGCTGCTTGGGAGAAACAACTTAATTCCACCGAGCAGGAGAGGGATCAAGCTGTTGAAGTCTCCAAGGGGTTGGAGAAGAAAATAAAAGATTTGGAGGAGAAGAACAAAGAGCTCGAGGGGAAGCTCTAAAATGCTAGAGAGCTTGAAAGTAAGCTTGAGTCTGCTGAGGAAGAGTTAAACAGGCTTCGAGTAGTAGGTCGTCAGAAGGAAGAGGCAGAAAAGAAATTGAAAGATACCGAGGAACTTCTATCCAATAAGCTTTTCTCGGAGAAGGTGAAAAGGAAGTTGGTTGTGAAAAAGTCCTTCAGCGCTGGCTGGGACAAAGGCTGGAATAAAGGTTTGGCTGCCATGGTCTCACAAATGGAGTATGGCAGCCTTAAATATTTTAGGGATGGTTGGGTGGCTGCTCTGACAGAGATGAATGTCGATGAGAACTCCGACCTGTTTCAGCGACACATTCCTGGCCCCCCTCCTACTCCTGGGGAAGAAGAAGAGGACGAAGTTTCCTCCGAGGAATCTTCTATGATGGTTGGGGATCAAGTACCTACTGTTGAACTTCACTACGAATAGCCCCAACCAACTATTACTCCTACCGAGCAGCTCCAGTTAACCAACATTTCAGCCGAGCAGTTTCCAGCACCCACCGAGCAACCTTCTGTGCCATCCGAGCAACCTTCCTCTTCGTCCCAGCCTCCCGAGAAAGTTTTGGGAGATAAGGAGAAGGTGTAGAGTTATTTGGACCTTTCTCTTTTTGTCAATTGTAACTTTGAACTATGTACTTCTCCTTTATGATGTAATAAAATTTAAAATTTTGATTATACATACTATTGATTCTCTTCTTCTTGCTCTGTTTGCACTCTTATTGATTCTTGCTATCTCTTCCTTTTACTAGTTTATGGCCAGGATGGAGTTGTTATTTGCTCATGATACAAAATTGTTGAGACAATGCAATGAATACTTCAAAGTTGGTCATACAGATATGACTGAAGCTCAGATTGTTTATATCCTCGGTCCAGATGCTTTAAAGCAAGCAGTCGAAGCCTACCAGTACTTAAAGTGTCTGCTCGACCGGGTAGTGGCTAATAATGTAGCATATTATGAGATGATTGAAGACCTCCAGGGCACTCTCGAGGAGCTTCAACAATAATACAAGGAATCTACATCCCTCTTGCACCAAGGATATGAGAAGAAGTATCAGTAACTAAATGTTGATAAGGGATATGATAAGTTATTTGCTGCTTATGATGTGAGGGAGAGAACTTTGAAGACCCGGGTCGAAGGGCACAGGCAGATAGCTAAGTTGCTGGAGCAGGAAAATAATAACCTGCGGGGAGAGGTATCCCAGCTGAGGTCTACAGCCTCTACCTCAAACGCTTTGGTCCCTATGAACGACGAGGGATTCTCTTTCTTGGAGGTCTAAATGCCAATCTGAGAGACGAATTAGAAACCTTGAAGAGGATTGGGCCTTCTACCTCTGCTCGAGGACGAGCAAGATCTTATCGGGGATGAGCAAGAGCTGCTCGGATTACTATTGAGGAATAAAGAACTCAATCGGCTTTGGAGAACCAAGCCTTCCAATTGGTGGCAAAGAACCAGGCATTGGCTGAGATGTCTAAGAAAATCCAAGCTTTAGACTAGCAACTGGCTGCCCAAAATTCTGCCTTGGAGAATAAAATGAATCTGGTGAAGAATCTCCACGAGAAGTTAGAAAGATTAACCTACCAGTTCTACAAATAGCCTAGAGAGTTTTGGATGGCTGGTTATAATGAAGCCCTTTATCATCTTAACAACCGGATCCAAAATGCAAATAATGTGGGTTACAAGCAAGGATGGCTAAATGCCTTGGGCGTGCTGCAATTGGAACAAGGTCATTACTTGTGGGATTACCACAATCCTGGGTTGCTTGACCTACCAGTGCCTCCTTTCAATCTTGATATGAGCTGGATTCCTGCTCGGGCCATTCCATAATGCCTAATTTCAAAGTATCTCGGCGACTACAGTCTTCACTCCAACTTTGAGATATCTCGCCCAGAGCACCTTCTTGACCGGCCATCAGTTATGAACATCAGGATTCTTAAAGATTTGAACTTCATAAACTCCCCTTATGTCTTAGACGATCCACCTGCTGGTGAAGAACCTGTTTCAAAGGCAGAGGGGAAGAAACCCATATAATAGGATTCCTGATGTAATAATTTTTTATGTATTTTATTCTCAATGTATTTTGTTTTGGATTTAATGAAAAACTTATATTTTTCTTTGCAATCTTGATTGCCATTGTCTTGTAGGTATTTTGTAAAACATTTTACTTATTTACTAATGAATGTGAATGTATATCTGTAAAAAAGATAACAATATTGTGTTATTTGCCGATCAACTAAAGTTGGTGAAAACTTATGGTCGACTATCCTGAATTTGTGGTAATCATTTGACGACTAACCAAAATGGATGATATTTTGTTTCTCGACCAACTTGGTGGTAATTAAAAATGTTACAAGTATTAAAAATTTTGCTTGATCACTTTTTAATTTTAAGCCATTAGTTGACTTTTATCACATATTTCTTCCCAACCAACCGGAGTTGGTATTTCTGGGAAATATTTTTCTTCCCGACCAACCGGAGTTGGTGGATTTTCTTCCCAACCAACCGTAGTTGGTGGATTTTCTTCCCAACCAACCGTAGTTGGTATTTCTGGGAAATATTTTTATTCCCGACCAACCGGAGTTGGTGGATTTTCTTCCCAACCAACTGTAGTTGGTATTTCTGGGAAATATTTTTATTCCCGACCAACCGGAGTTGGTGGATTTTCTTCCCAACCAACCGTAGTTGGTATTTCTAGGAAATATTTTTATTCCCGACCAACCGGAGTTGGTGGATTTTCTTCCCAACCAACCGTAGTTGGTATTTCTGGGAAATATTTTTATTCCCGACCAACCGGAGTTGGTGGATTTTCTTCCCAACCAACCGTAGTTGATATTTCTGGGAAATATTTTTATTCCCGACCAACCGGAGTTGGTGGATTTTGCTGAGTAGTGTGTAGCACTAGTATTCCGCGAAATTTTTTTAACAAAAGGAGAGAATTGGGTAGAATATTCACAATTTATTCATACTGAAGAAACTTCATTACATGAGGATTTACATTACTGGTAATATTTGCGCAGATGCTCTGCATTCCATGCATTCTTAAACTCCTCCCTTCTAAAGTTTCAATTTTATATGTCCCTGGTCGAACAACTTCTGTTACTCTGTAGGGCCCATGCCAGTTATCTTTCAGTTTATTGTGCTTTTGAATTACTTTCTTTAGCACATAGTCCTCTTCTTTCAGGTCGCACTTCTTCACTCTCTTATTGTAGAACAAAGTTGTTCGTTGCTGGTAAGCAGCATTCCTGATGGTTGCTTCTTCTCTAACTTCCTCGAGCATGTCCAAGTCTAACCTTCTCATTAAATCGCTGACAGGGGAATTGAAATTCAGTACTCTGTGTGTTGGGAGGCCCAACTCGGCAAGTATAACAGCTTCACTTCCAAATGCCAGCATATATGGAGATTCTCCAGTTGCTGCTCGGGGAGTAGTACGATAAGCCCAAAGTACTGAATGTAGCTCGTTGATCCAGTTTGCTTTCGCGTCATTCAGTCTTTTCTTCAAGCCATTTAGCAGCGTTCTATTTGTCACTTCAGTTTGTCCATTGCTTTGGGGATGGCCTGGTGTCGAGTGGATCTTCAAGATATTTGACTGATGACAATAGGCAGCGAACTCCTCGTTGTCAAATTGTGTTCCATGGTCGGTGATGAATGCATGGGGAAGACCATATCTACAAATGATATTTTTCCAAATAAATTGGTACACCTTTTCGTACATCATGTCGATAAGAGGCTCGGCTTCCACCCACTTAGTAAAGTAATCCACAGCGATGACGAGATATTTAAATCTTCCTCTGGTCATTGGAAGTGGCCCAACCAAGTCAATTCCCCACATGGCAAATGGCCAAGGGGAAGTAATGGGTGTCAACAATGCTTGGGGAGTTCTTCGGATAGTGGAGAAGTGTTGACACTCGTCACATTTCCTGGCATAGGCTATACAATCAGCCCTCATCGTTGGCCAGTAGTAGCCTTGCGTCATCACTCTTTATAAAAGCGTCTGACCTGTTACATGGGCTCCACAGGACCCTTCATGGACCACTTCAATCAAGTCTTTCACCTCGGAGGGATGCACACATCTTTGCAAACCTGCCATGATTCCTCGTCTATATAGAATACCATTATTTAGTACATAACGAGCAACTTTAAACTTTAATTTCTTGGCTACGAGTTGGTCAATCGGTAATTCCCCTTCCTCAATATATGCCCTGATGGGATCCATACAAGATGGTCCTAAATCAAGGGTAATAAAGTTCATCGTCAGATCTTCATCTATGCTCCGACCAGCTAGAACTTCAATTGGGATTGTTCTTCGTAGCTCGGTACAAGTAGTCAATGTTAATCGAGCTAAAGCGTCTGCTCCTGCATTCTCCATTCTTGGTATTCTGACCAGTTGAACAGTAACAATTTTCGATACCAATTCCATCGCCTTTGTATGGTACTTAATCATCAACTCTCCTTTTGCTGCATATACACCAAGCATTTAGTTTACAATCAACTGTGAGTCACTGCATATGATTACCTGCTCTGCCTTCATGGTTTTTTCCAGACTAAGACCTACAATCATCGCTTCATATTCGGCCTCATTATTAGAAGCTTGAAATTGAAAGCGCAGAGCATATTCTATTTCGACCTAGTCTGGACTTTTCAATACAATCCCAGCTCCACTACCTGAGGTGCATGATGATCCATCCACATATAGGTTCCATATAGGTATCTCGTCCTCAAACCTTTTATTGGATAAAGTTCCTCGATGGAATATTTGTTGCTCTTTTATCTCCATTTCTACCACCTCGCTGCTCGTCGACCATCTTCTCTTGCTCTCCGACCAACTTAAGTTGATCGGGGTTTAAATTTGATATCCTGTAACATCCACAGGTTGGTCGGTGTTCAGCTTTTGCTCCCCGGGGGTATCAGGATAAGTGAACTCTGCTATAAAATCTGCTACTGGTTGCCCTTTTAGTGACGATCTAGGCTCATAAATTATATCATATTCACCGAGTTCTATTACCCAATACATCAATCTCCCTGATTTTTCTGGTTTATGAAGAGCTTGCCTCAATGGCATATCGGTATATACGACTATGGTATGAGTCTGGAAGTATGGCTTCATTCTTCTACTCGCTTCGATCAGTGCGAGTGCCAACTTTTCCAGTTTTGGATATCTGATCTCTGCTCCTCGGAAGGCCTTACTAGTGTAATAAATTGGTTTTTGTACTCCATCCTCTACTCTTATTAATGCCGAGCTAACTGCATTTTTTGAAACTGCCAGATATAAGTACAATCTTTATCCCATCATTGGCCTGAATAACAGTGGAGGTGCTCCCAAATATTTCTTCAATTCTTGAAAAGCTTTCTCGCATTCTTCATTCCATTCAAAAGTCATTTGGAGCGTTTTGAAGAATGGGAGGCATCTATCAGTTGCTCGCGATACAAATCTGTTAAGTGTTGCTACTCGCCCTGTAAGACTTTACACTTATTTCTTCATCGTTGGAGATCGTAGTCCCAATAGAGCCTCGTTGATTGACAATATACCCGAGAAACATGCCTTCTCGTACTCCGAATATGCACTTGGTCGGGTTCAACTTCATTTGATATTTATCTAATTGATCAAAGGTCTGGCCTAAGTCAACTAAATGGTCAGCAGCTCTCTTGCTCTTTGTCAGCATATCATCAACATAGACTTCCATATTGCAACTAATTTGTTCTGCAAACACCTTGTTCATTAGCCGCTGATATGTCGCACCTGCATTTTTCAAACCAAAAGGCATAACATTATAACAATAAGTTCCCCTAGGGGTAATGAAAGAAGTACTCTCCCTGTCTTCAGGTTTCATTTTAATCTGGTTGTAACCAGAATAAGCATTCATGAAGCTCAGTAGCTCGTGTCCCGAGGTAGCATCCACTAGTTGATCAATTCGGGGCAAGGGAAAATGATCCTTTGGACATGCCTTGTTGAGGTCGGTGAAGTCTACACACATACTCCATTTTTTGTTCTTCTTTTTCACCATCACTACATTTGCTAACCAGTCTGGATATTTAACATCTTCAATAAAGCAAGCTTTCTGGAGCTTCTCGACCTCCTACTGTATAGCTTGGTTCTTCTCGGGGCCGAACACTCTTCTTCTCTGCTTCACTGGCTTGATCTCCTTATTCACATTGAGCTCGTGACATAAGAAATTTGGGTCTATTCCGGTCATATCCTCATGACTCCAAGCAAAAGTTTGTTTTCAACTTTTTAGGATAACTATCAATTCCTATTTTAGTGAGGCATCTAACGACGAACCTATCTGAGTTGTTCGTTCAGGGTGCTCGTCGTCCAGAATGATATTTTCAGTAGCTTCCACCACCTGACCTTTCACTAGTTGCGACTTGTCTCTAGCATCCAAAGTTTCAATTTCTGCACCTTCATCCACCTGATAGGTAGTAGTCTTTTTCTTAGATTCCTCCAGTTCCTCCTGCTCAGCAGATGAATAGTAGTATTCCCGAGCTACTTTTTGATCACCCTTCACAACTCCTACTCCAAAATTGGTCAGAAATTTTAAGCATTGATGTACCGTAGATGGTACTGCTTCGAACTTCTTCAATCCTACCCTTCCCATGATGATATTATAGGCTGATTGAACATTCTTATCCATCACAAAGAAGCGTACTCTTTCTGTTCGACAAGCAGGCCATGTACTAATAAACATATCCAACTTGATCGTCCCAAGTGGAAAAACTTTCTCGCCAGCAAATCGAGGAGGGGCCTATGATAAGGCTCCAATTGAGATAACTTTAGATTTAAGTTGTCGAAGCACGAGTAGAACATAATATCAACCGAGCTACCATTATCAACCAGTACGCTCGAGATCATCACTTCCTTCATTCTCATTTTGATCACCAATGGGTCATCATGAGGATACAGCACACCTGCGAGGTCGTTCTTTGAGAAATTAATGACCAGTTTTTCGTTGTTGACCTTCCTCGGGCGATCATCTTCAGCCAAGTTTATTCGTTGAATATATGAACAGGCTTGAGCCTCATTGAGGTAAGCTTTTCTTTCTGCAGTAAGTTCTCCACCTCCTGTATCTCCTCCTGTAATAACATTATAATCAAATGATCCAAAACGTATTGAAAATACCTCACGTTCTGGCAGCCTTGGTCTTTTAGAAAGATCGGGGTCGTCTTCTGGATCATCTTCATGGTTTCTTTTCTTGTTCTCCTCTGCTCGACGAGGAGATTTAGACCTCTCTTTTGCTCGGTCTCCGCTTCTTCTTTCATTTCTACGATCAATATACTTTGCCAGTTTTCCTCGTCTAATGAGTGCTTCGATCTCATTCTGAAAAGCTATGTAATTTTTGGTCGTGTGGCCATGATCTTTGTGGAACTCGCAATATTTGGCCTTATTCCTCCTGAAAGGGTCTGACTTCATTTTCTCTGGCCAGTTTAACTCCTCGTTGTTCTTGATTTCTTCTAGAACGTGGTTGATGTCTACCTTCAAAGGAGTATAATTTTCAAATTTCTTCAATACCTCCCATGATGGCTTTGTTTTTGACTGCTTGTCACCACCATTGTTCTTATGCTCTTTCTTTTTAGCCTTATCAACCTCCACCTTGGTCTCTTCGGTATCCATATTCTTCTTCGCAGCCATAGACTCTCGGCATTCATGATCTTGGTCGCTTTTGCCATCAGTTCTGACATGGTTCTGTGTGGATCTTTGGCCAAAGTGTAGTACAACTTGTTGGGCAACAGCCCACGCATCAGAGCAGTAATCACTATCTTTTCCTCATAATCAATAACTTCAAGTTCCTCTTTATTGAAACGAGTTATATAATCTCTGGTGCTCTCACCTGCTTTTTGTTTAACACTTAACAAGTGTGCTACTCGTTTAACCGGTTTTGCTCCAAAATAGAAGTTTCCAATGAAGAGCTCGACCAGTTGAAAGAAAGTTAAAATCTTACCCCGAGGAAGATTATTGTACCATATTTGAGCAGTTCCTGTAAGAGTTCCCGAGAATGTCCTGCATCTTATCTCATCTTGCACAGCATAGATGTCAGCAGCAGCTTGGTATTGCTCTATATGAAGGACAGGGTCAGTTTTTCCATCATATTTAGGAGTTACAACAGGTGCTTTAAACTTTGCTGGTGTGGGAAAATCCACAATTGCTTGGACAAAAGGTGTCCCTTGGACAAAAGTTCTTTGTAGAGGATTCTTGGCCTTAGCCATTTTCCCTAATCTATCCTCCAACCTATGAATAGAGTCTTTCCACGCATCATTTCCCTCCTCGGGCCTACTGGTTCGAGCAATTGATCATGTTGAAGTCGCTTCTTGGGATCTATCTTGTCGAGTAACTGGTTGTGATTGGGCAGAACCCTCTCTTAGATCAAATGGTCGTCGAAAGTTTCTCGACACAGCCTTAGGAGGACTTTTATTCTTCCTAGGGCCCAATCGATTAAAATGAGAGACCCTACTTAATCTTTCCAGTGCACTAGTCCTTTCTGGAGAGAGAGTGATGTGTTGTTCAGTATCTGTGGCTCGTACTGACGAAGTTCGACCCGGTTGATAAGAAAAATCATCAGATTTCTCAGTGCGATATGAATCGCTTTGCCTAATGAGTGAAGAAAGTAAACGAGTGTTTATTTGAACACTTCGTTGTCCTGAATGGGTTGACGCTCCTCCCTAGATAGTTTGCATCAGTTGTCGCATAGTTTCTTGCATGGCTGTCTGGCCTTGAGCCAAACTGACCATGATTCCAGCCAGATCTTGGACATTTGGAGGAGCGGATGGATTTGGGGGGTTTCCAGCATTTCGATTGCTGGATTCAGGATTGTCAACCATTGATGATGAATTATTTTTGGTGAAAAACGAAAATTACAGTTGTTTCCCACAAACGGCTCCAATCTGTTGATGTAAAAAATTAGATTATCTCTAATTATTCAATCACAGATAAAATAAATAAGACAGAAGAATTTTTAAAGTGGTTCAGCCTTAAAAGAATGGCCTACGTCCACTATTTTTCTTATTGCTGACTGTTTAGGAATTCTCGATAACAAGTTTTTACCAAGAAATTCCGAGTCCCCTTCCAATGAGGATGATACAATGTATTTATAGCCATGAGGCTATACATGTGAGAGGGTAATACATAGCTGTCCAATAAGCGTATACATCTGTATGATAGTAATCAGCATTTAATGCGCATTTAATCCTCATAATTGTCTGGTAATAAATGTTCTGATCGAGGTGCATCTCGGACCGCCTAAGCGGCTCGGACCGCCTAAGTATCTCGGTATCCATGAGTTGCTCGGTGCAGTAAAGTTCCTCGGAGAGCACCTACTGCTCGGAATATCTGAGCTGGTCGGGGAAATTGAGTTCCTCGAAGTCAAGGTATTGTTCAGAAATGTTTGTTAGTGCCATGTAGATTGACACGCGTCTCCACTTAATTGAGCCATGTCAGCAGACTAAATTTAGTATCAACAATGAGATCTCTATATTTTATACATATTTAGGAGAAATGTGAGATTGTAAAGAAATTGTCATCGATGAAGTATTTTCATATGCAATAGCTAACCGAATTTCAAAGGGAAATGTTGATGATAATGAACCACGTACTCCAAATGATTATCGACGAAGAGTAGATTGGCCAAATGGGAAATTGCCATTAAGGCGGAACTTGAGTCTCTAAATAAACGTGGTGTATTTGGACCTATAGTACAAATCCCAAAAGATTTTATCCTGAGAAGAAAAATAAATGAGAATAATGAAATCACTCGATATAAGGCATGACTTGTGGCACAAGGTTTCCTGTAGAAATCTGGGATTGATTTTGAGAAAACATACTCCCCCATTAGGGATGGTATAACTTTCAAATGTCTGATTAGCTGAGAAGTTTCTAAAAAATCTTGATATGAGACTCATGGATATTATTATCGATTATTTATATGGGGACTTAGACACATAAATATAAATATGAAAATCCCTGTTCGATTTTCTTTGCCTGGAGTGAAACTAAGGAGTACGCACTCGATCCAACTACGACATTTATTATATGGTTTAAAGCAATTCGAAAGAATGTGGTACACTTGTATTAGTGAATACTTGTCTAAGGAAGGGTATGAAAACAATCCAATTTATCCATGTGTATTTATAAAGAAATGCTCAAAAGGATGCGCAATAACAACAGTCTATGTGGATGACATAAATTTAATTGGGAATCTAAAAGAGCTCGAAACAACTGCTAACTATTTGAAAAAGGGATTTGAGATGAAAGACTTTGGAAAAGCTAAATTTTGTCTCGGCCTGCAAATCGAGAAAAATTATAGTGGGATTTTAGTCCATGAGTTTAATTATACCAAAAAGGTATCAAAACGTTTTAATATGGATAAATCGCACCCACTAAGTACTCCCATGGTTATTCGGTCTTCGGACATAAATAAAGAGGCATACCATCCTAAACAGGAAGATGAGGAAATATTGGGTCCAGAAGTACCCTATTTAAGAACAATTATTATATTGTTGTACTTGGCACAATGTGTTAGACTGGACATTTTATTCTCTCTGAACCTGCTTACTAGATATAGTTATGAACCAACCAAAAGGCATTATGCAACTATCAAGCATGTACTAAGGTATTTATGTGGAACCACTAACATGGTTTTATTTTATTCTTATAATTCTAATAGTTCCAAGTTAGTTGGTTACTCAGATTCTGTATATCTCTCTCATCCTCAAACAAGTTATGTATTTCTTAGTGGTAATACTACTTCTTCTTGGTGTTATACTAAACAAACATTAGTATTTACTTCTTTTAACCACTCTGAAATTTTAGCTCTACGTGAATCTAGTTATGAATGTGTATGACTGAGATCTTTAATTCAGCATATTCGTAGTTCTTGTCAATTACCCTCCATTACAGATGTTTCAAGTGTCATATATGAAGACAATGAAATATGTATAACACAAATTAAAGAAGTATTCATCAATAGAGTAATAACCAAGCGCATTTCACCAAAAAATTTCGTCACTCATGAGCTTTAGACGAAAAATAAAATTAAAGTCATGCAAATTCGTTCAATTGACAACCTAAATGATATTTTCACAAAATTACTATCGAAGGAAACATTTCAAAATTTTGTGTCTAAGATTGGAATGCCTCGACTCCCCCAATAGACAAATTGAACATATCAATCAGGTGGAGCATTTTATCAACAGAGGATACAAGAACATGTTATTCAGGACATTTGTGCATTGTACTCTTTTTCCTTAAACTAAGGTTTTATCCCACTGGTTTTTCTAGCAACGGTTTTAACTAGACAACATTAAGCACGTCCAACATGGATTCAATGATCATAAAATTATACTTTTTTCATCACTTCAGTTTATTTTCATTGGATTTTCCTTAGTAAGGTTTTAATAAGGCAACAATCATTAAACTGTGAAAATTGTTTACATCTGAGGGGAGTATTATAAATATTTATACTCATTCTATTTAAGTGGATATCCACTTCTTTTAAAACTCTACCAACTTGTACTATAAATAAGGAATGATACCTCCATCATCATTACATAAATTAATGAGAAACTCTTAGGCCCCGTTTGGTTGCGTAAATTATTTAATTCTGTAAATTGGTTCATTGTGAATTAGTGAATTGTAAATGAGTGAATTTGAAATGACTTTAAATCCAATTTTATGCAATGTTTGGTAATCTGAAATTGAAATTGATGTTAAGGTTCAATAAAAAATAAAAGAAGAAGAAAACTAATTGTGTGTGAAAGAGAGATGGGGGGGGGAGGGAGAGGAGCAGTCGGATGAACTTGTCGACTTTTTATGACTCCAATTTCAAATGGATGCATTTCACGTTTTTTGTGAAATGCTCCCATTTCAGATTTTACAAATGAGTTAAAATGGGACAATTAATGAATCATTTCATTAATGAAACCAAACACAATTAATGGACCAATTTGTAAATAGATCAATTTATGAATGAGTCATTTACAATTTTAGGATAACCCGTCTTACCCCCTCTAAAATTATCTCTCTTTCCTAATTCGTTAACAAAATTATGTTATAAATATTTATATTTATTCTATTTAAGTGGATGCCCACTCCTATTAGGACTCTGTCAGCTTGTACTATAAAGAAGGGGTGACCCCCCCCCCGCCCCACACACACACATTTTTATACACCAATTAATGAGAACTCTTCCTCTGTCTAAAATTCTCTTTGTGCCTTATTTCTCTTAACACGTTATCAGCACGAACCATAAAATTTGTTGCAACTTTTCTAAGAGTCGTGATTGTTACGGAGCACTATTTGTCTAAACTATTTCATATCATCTGAGGAACATAAGTTTTTTATCTATTTGCATAGATAATAATATTGTTTATTGTTTTATAACTATTACACATCTAATGTATAATTGAGATCTCCAATTGATGAATGAAAAAAAAACTCTCACCCTTATCTTTTGCACCTGCTAGAGCATCTCTTCAAAAGTAAGTTTCACATGTCAACCCAGCCATGTAATCAATATATGTATACTCCAATTTTTCTTTAACTTTAGTGGAGTGTTTTTCATATCACAGAAAAGGAAAATGAGAACATAAATTATATACGCCTCTTTAATTATTTTAAAGTAGATGTTATATAATCAGTGCGTAACTAATTTATTCAATTTAGATGATAATTTATTTTCATACATAAAACATAAATAATTATTATTTTTAATGTTGTTTCTGCCATGTCATATATTTATATTCATTATTATATTTTTTTAAATTAAATTTGTTTATGTACAAATAATTAAATCTTGAGACTCGAAGTTCTCTAATAATTTAAAATTTTGGGACCTGAAGTTCCCAAATCTTTTTAAAAAAATTGCAGCCTGAAGCTGGACATGATGATAAAATGTGTTGTAAAATCAAACCTGAAGTTTTGATTATTCTGATGATAGGTCAAGGAATATTGAACGTGCCCTGCCAATTAATTACATTATGGACCCGAAGTTCCAACAAATTTTTCTCTAATCAAACCCAAAGGTTTGATTTAAAACCTGGGGCTTGAAGTTACCAGTAATTGAGGCCTGAAGTTTTCAATTATCTTTAAATTTGGGACTTGAATTGCTATTTCACTTATGGACCTGAAGTTCTAAATAATATACACCCTCAATCAAAACAGAAGTTTTTAATTATTTCTATCATAGAGTAAGGGACGTTAAATGTCCCCAAATAATTTAGAATTTGGACCTGAAGTTCAAAGAAATTATTTTTAAAAACTATGATCAAACCTGAAGTTTTTAACACAATAGAGTGGAGACTTTAAAGTCCCTATACTTAATAAAATTAACCCGAAGTTCATTATTTTATGTGTTGAGATAAAGTTCCCATAAATAAGTAGAATGAACCTGAAGTTCTAATTGTTAAATCAAGGACTAGAAGTCTTAATTGCACACATGATATTTCAATCAATAATGAATTATTATTTTTCCTTATTATACATTACATATTTTTTATTGTAATTTATTTATCGAACATTTTAAAAATGTCAAATATCTATAAACTCGAATTTGAAGCACTAGAACTTTTTGGGGTGAATTATCTTAATTGGTCTCAAGACGTTGAACTTCACCTCCAAGATCGAAACCCTAGTGATGTATTAATAGTTAAAAATACCATGTCCCGACCGGATAAAGCTAAGGCCCTTATATTCCTTAGGCATCACATACACAATAATTTGAAAAGTGAGTACCTGATTGTGAAAGTTCCTATTGATTTATGAAACTCCCTGAAGGAGCGCTATGACCGCAAAAAATCGTTCGTACTTCCATGTGCACGCCATGAATTGATCAATTTGAGATTTCAAGACTTCAAAACTATGTCTGAATACAATTCTGTTATATTTAAGATTACCTCCAAGCTAAAGCTATGTGGAGAAAAGGTAGATGATGCATATATGTTGGAGAAAACTTTCATAACTTTTCATGCCTCGATTATGCTCCTACATTAGCAATATCGAGAGCGAGGATTTAAAAGGTAATCGAAACTAATCTCATGTCTCCTAGTTGCTGAGAAAAATGATGACTTACTGATGGAAAATCATACATTTAGACCCAATAGATTTGTAACACTCCCTCAAAGTGAATGCTAACTCTGTTCAGAATAATGAAAGAGGTCGAGGAAATATGCGGCAGGGCCGTGGCAACTCCAGAAGATGTGGCTACCATAATCAAGGTTCTAGACAAAATACGAAATTCAAAAATACCAAAAGTGTAATGATTATAACAATAAATGGAATCAAAAGTAAAATCCACATAATCCAAATGGTATTTTTCATAGATGCGACTGTCGTGGGCATTGGACACATAAATATAATTCGTCCAAGAAATTGGTGGAAAATTATCAACCCTCGAAAATGGGAGCGAAGACAAACATTGTGGAAGGTCCTGAAGATCGTTCGCGACTTGGCGATATTTATCTCAACTTTAATTATTTTTTTGAAGATGAGGATGGACATGCTATTGATAATGAGACATTTGGTAGCATGCTTGGAGAACCACCTAAGACAGTCCTGAAGACCTAAATGTTTATGATTTATTTATTTATCTGCTTCATATTTATTATTGAGACTTTAGTAGTTTAGAACTAGAGTGTAAATAAATTTATTTAATATCTTTATTTGAAAATTTATTAGTTAATGGAATGGTTTTAATCATTTTTTTTTACAATTCTTATATGATTGGTGGATTGAATTTTAATTTATATTTAATTATGTTAAAGGTATGGATCCGAAAGTAAGAGCAATCGATGATACTTGTCTGTTAGACAGTGGGACAACCCACACCATTTTGAAAAACCATAAGTTTTTCTCAGACTTGGTATACAATACAACGAATGTTTCCACTATAGCTAGTCCTGAAAAGATTATTAAAGGCTCCGAAAGAGCCTTCGTGGTGTCACTTATTCATAAATAATGCCATATACTCAAGAAATTCCAGAAGAAATTTATTGAGTTTTAAGGACATAAGGATGAAATGTTATCATATGGAACCATGTAACGAAGTTAATAAAGAGTTTCTTTGCATTACTTATAGTGTTGGAAGCCAGAAGCTCACACTAGAGAAATTGCCTGCATTATCCACGGGGTTATACCATACAACAATTAATGGTGTAGCATCATATATTGTAATGAGCCATGAGCTCGATTATCCTTATAATTTAATATTGTGGCATGACCGCTTGGGTAACCCTGGATCAAACATGTTGCGTCGAATCATAAATAACTCATATGGTCACTCCTTAACAAACAAACAACTTACCTTACCCGGTGATCATTTTTTCACCCTTTGTTCTTAGGATAAATTAATCACTAAACCATATTTTCTCGAAATAGCTTATGAGTCACCATCCATTTTACAAAGAATTTAAGGGGATATTTGTGGGCCCATACACCCTTTTAGCGGACCTTTTAAATATTTTATGGTTTTGATTGATGCATCCACTCGTTGCTCACATGTTTATTTGTAATCTACTCATAATTTGGCCTTTGCAAAATTAATTGTTCATATCATAAAACTTAGAGCACATTTTTCTCAACACATTAAATCCATCCGTTTAGACAATGCGGGAGAATTTACTTCTCAAGCTTTTGATGACCATTGTTTATCACAAAGAATTAATGTTGAGCACCCAGTCCCCCATGTCCACACCCAAAATGGTTTAGCTGAGTCTTTAATTAAACGTTTGCAACTTATTGCAAAACCTTTACTTATGCAATCCAAACTCCCAGTCTCTGCTTAGGGACATATTTATCCTTCACGCTGCTAAGTTAATTAAACTTAGACCCACTGCTTATAATCCATTTTCAACCTTTTAACTTATGTCTGAATGTCATCCAAATATATCACACTTGCGTAAATTTAGTTGTACAGTGCATGTGCCCATCCCCCACCCCAGCGTACCAAAATGGGTCCCCAACGTCATTTGGGAATATATATGTTGGTTATGATTCATCATCAACCATTCTTTATATTGATCCACTGATAGGTGATACATTTATCGCTAGATTTACGGGTTGTCATTTTGATGAGACCCTCTTCCCACCGTTAAGGGGAGGAAATAACGTACCAGAAGTACGGTCCGTTCCTGAAGAACGACGAGAATTAACCTGGAACACTTCCACTCTGTCTCATCTAGACACCCATATTGCTAAATGTGAGCATGAAGTGAGAAGGATATTTTTTCTTTAGAAAATTGCAAATAAATTACCTGATGCATTCAAAGATACAGTAAGAGTAACCAGGTCTCATGTACCCGCTGCAAATGTGCCAACTATAATTAATGTACCAGTGGGACAAACGTTGACATCAACAACAAATGAATCTGTTACATGCCAAAAGCGTGCAAGACCTGCTCCCCGGAAGAGAAGATCAAATGAAAAAGCATGCCTTAATAACCCTCCCGATGAGGTTATGAATAAAGGACCCTCTTTCTCTGAAAACACACAAGTCGTTGAAGTGACTATACAAGCCCTTAAACAGACTAATAAAAATAATAATAATAATAATAATAATAATAATAATAATAATAATAATAATAATAATAATAATAATAATAATAATAATAATAATAATAATAATAATAATAATAATAATAATGAGATCTCTATGTTTTATACATATTCGGGAGAAATGTGAGATCGTAAAGAAACTATCATCGATGAGGTATTTTCATATGCAGTAGCTACACAAATTTCAAAGGGAAGTGATAAGGACAATGAACCACGTACTCTAAATGAATGTGGACAAAGTATAGATTACCAAAATAGGAAATTTCCATCAAGGCAGAACTTGAGTCTCTAAATAAATGTGGCGTATTTGGGTCTATAGTACGAACTCAAAAAGGTTTTAACCCGACAGGTTATCGGCGAATTTTTGTAAGAAAAAGAAATTTGAAGAATGAAATCACTGGATATAAGGCACAACATGTGGAACAAGGTTTATTGCAAAAACCTGGGATTGATTTCGAGGAAACATACTCCCCTGTTATGGATGGTATAACTTTCAGATATCTGATTAGCTTAGTTGTTTCTGAAAGCATTGATATAAGACTCATGGATGTCGTGATCGCTTATTTATACAAGAATTAGACACATAAATATACATGAAAATACCTAAAGTATTTACTTTGCCTAAAGCAAAACCAAGGAGTACGCATTCAATCAGACTAAGCCGTTTATTTTACGGTTTAAAACAATTCGGATAAATATGGTACAATCGTCTTAGTAAATACTTGTCTAAGGAAAGGTATAAAAATAATCCAATTAGCCATTGTGTATCTATAAAGGAATCCTCAAAATGATATGCAATAGTAGCAGTTAATGTGAATGAGATGAATTTAAGCGGGACTCCAGAAGAGCTCGAAATGACTGTTAATTATTGGAAAAAGGAATTTGAGATGAAAGACCTTTGGAATAATAAATTTTGTCTCGCCCTGCAGATCGAGAAATTTTTTATTAAGATTTTAGTCCATCAATCTAATTATATCGAAAATGTATTAAAACATTTTAATATATATAAAGCGCGTCCACTAAGTACCCCCATGGTTGTCCGGTTTATGGACATAAATAAAGATTCATGCCATCCAAAAGAAGAAGATGATGAAATATTGGGTCCAAAAGTACCATATCTAAGTGCAATTGGTGCTTTGTTTTACTTGGCATAATGCACTAGGTCGGATATTTCATTCTCTGTGAACCTACTCGCTAGATATAGTTCTGAACCAACCAAAAGACACCGGGTCGATGCCAAGCATATCTTGAGGTATCTACGTGGAATCACTGACACGAGTTTATTTTATTCCGATAACTCTAATAGTTCCAAGTCAGTTGGTTATGCAGATTCTTGATATCTCTTTGATCCTCATAAGGGTCAATCTTAGACATATTATGTATTTTTTGTGGAAATACTACAATTTTTTGTCATTCTACTAAACAAACTTTAGTGGCTACTTCTTTTAACCACTATGAAATTTTAGCTCTTTATTAAGCTAGCCATGAATGTGTATGGCTGAGATATTTAATTCAATATATTCGTAGTTCGTGTAAATTGTCTTCCATTACAGATATTCTAAGTGTCATCTACGAAGACAATGCAACATGTATATCATAAATTTAAGAAGGATTCATCGAAGGAGATAAAATCAAGCACATTTCACCAAAGTTTTTCTTCACTTATGAGCTTCAGAAGAAAATTGAGATTAAAGTCCTACAAGTTTGTTCAAGTGATAACGTAGCTGATCTCTTCACAAAGTCACTACCAAAGGCGACATTTCAAAAGTTTGTGTGAGAAATTGGAATGCGTTGACTCCACCAACAATGAAATTGAACATATTAATCAGGGGGAGGATACAAAAACATGTTATTTAGGATATTTGTGTGTTGTACTATTTTTCCTTTGACTAGGTCTTTCTCCCACTGGATTTTTCTAGTAAAGATTTTAATGAGGCAATATTGAGCACGTCCAACACAGATTCAATTATCATAAAAGTTATACTCTTTTTCCTTCACTTTGAATTTTTTCCCAATTGATTTTCCTTAATAAGGTTTTAATGAGTCAACGATCATTGAATGGTAAAAATAGTTGTTGTATGTACAAATCCCACTCCCTGTGGACCAAGGATGAATGCACACCTGTCATCCAATGTGGTCGAACAACCTAATTGATCGGCTTCATAAGCACTTAGTTGGCTGGAAAATCCGACTAACTCCAGAAGGCCAGCCAACAAGAATACCAATAGCTACTCGGATGGAAAGTCAACCAACACTGGATTCCAAGAGTTTTACTTAATATACACAAATGTAATCGTCTGGCAATATAAAGGTGCTCCATCTTTAGGATTTTGCACCCTTATAAATACAAACTTATCCATTATCTCAAGGGACAACTCGAATAACTCATATGCACACCATACTGAGCTATTGTAAACCCTACTGAATAACAACAAGAATGGACGTAAACTATTTTATAGCTGAACCACTCTACAAATCATGTCTCTTGTGTGTGTGATTAGAGTTACTTCTCTTATTTTTATCTGTGATTATAAAATTGGAGTTCGTCAAATTTTAGACATCAACAGATTGACGTTGCTAGTGGAAAATGTTTGTCTGTCATTATTATCTACCATTTGCATTTATTTCGTTTCTCTATCTCTAATGAAATAAATGATCTTGAAAATAACACTCAAAATCAGAGTAATCCCATCATCCCATTTGCTCCTCTTAGTGCGGCAGACTTACAAGGAATTCTACTAAATTTGGTTAGAGGTCAAGAAGCCATGCAAGAGTCTTTGTAGCAGTTGGCTTGCACTATGCAAGCCAAGTCCTCCAATTCAATAAGGGATATGCCACAACTACCACCAGTTAGGCATGAAAGAAGTTATCATTATCGTTCATCTCATCATAGGTCATATCGTCCTTTCTCACTTCTTCATTCCGGTCAACTGATTACTATGATGGTGGATCTTTCTCCAAATAAAGACCAAGTGTCTTGGAGAGGCTCAGTAGGGAGTCTACTTTTGATCAGTTAAGCCCTCGAGTAACTAGAGGGCATCATAGGGAGCAGAATCGTCGTCACGAATATAGGGAAGGTTCCACAAGATATAGGTCCAGCATGAGGGGCTCTGTGCGTGCCGAACAGACTTCACGTGAGGAGAGTTAAGCACATAGACACAGTAAAACAGCTAGATCTACCTCGGCCAGATCTAAATCATAAGAATACTCATGGAAGTGATCTATAAAAAGGTTAGAAGATCGGCTAGGCGAATGGCCAAAACAAAGAATCCATTGTAAAGAAGTTTCATCAAAGGATCACCTTTCATCCAGGCAATTGTGGAATACCCCACACCTTCCAAGTTCAAACCACCAATGGTTTACCCCAAAATATGATGGGAAAACTAATACGGTCTTACATATAGAGCAATATCAAGCTGGTGTTGACATTTACTCAGTGCCCGACGAGATGAGATGTATAGCTTTCTCCAGTTTTATCACAGGGCCAACCCAAATTTAGTATAATAATCTCCCTAGAGGTAAAATCTCTAGTTTTCATCAGCTAGCTGAGTTGTTCACTTATAACTTTTGTTTGGGGAGAAAGCACAGGAGAAAGTACTAGAGAATATATTACTCGTTTTAACAATTAAAATCTAGAGGTGGTCACTACACCAAATCTGTCGATTTGTCATTGTCATTGATCTTGATAAGTTCAACTTGTCAAGGTCAATGACCGTGACAATTCTAGGCTAGATAACTTTTTTTATCACGGTCATGCTCGTTAGAATTATCACGGTCCCTGGCCGCGATAACTTTTTATCACGGTTAAGGACCATGAGAAACCCGTGACAATGTTAAAAAAATTGTCACGATCATTGACCGTGATAAGTCCGTGACAAGTTTCTTTGTCGAGGACTTGTCACGGTCAATGACCGTGATAATTCTGGGTAAAATTGAAAAAAATTTGATGGGCAGTATGGCCACTGCCACTGCCCAGCAGTATATTTGTACCTATTATAGCAACGTTGTACCTGTTCAAACATTATATATCCAAATAAAATAGAGATAGTGCAAATATACATTCAAAATAGAGACAACATGCATCACGATATAATCCAAATATAATTCAAATATACCAACTTAAAAATAATTCAAATGTACCAACTTAAAAACATTACAATTCAATTCAAATAATGTCACTACATGTCTTGGGTAAGCTTAAATTCGAGGAGGTGAGTAGGCCACACGATATACGAATTGACACACCCACTGATATACATTGTGCCGCATTGTTCGCGCAACCACAACAGGGAGTTCTCCTTCCCAGGTATCACATGCGTGACGAGCACCTTGGACTCGATGTCTTGAAGCTCACGTCAATGAACTAGTCCACCCTGGATGATATTCGGGTCCCTCAACCCCTGCCCTGTCCGTTGGCTATCAAATATGTTCAGTATAAACACGCTCGGTCAACCAAGCGTCGACATCGGTCAGTCAAAGGGAGCCAAATAGGGAAGTGGATCATCAAAGTTCGCACGTGTCGGCGATGAAGCAGCGAGGTCCACATCCTCCTCATCCCTTACCTCGTCCTCCCACACCTCCTCCCCCCACCTTCTCCTTCCCTTTCCCCTTGCGTTTTCCGCCGCCCAACGAACGTTTCATAAATGTGAACATATCTTGAACCGTCACCTCTAAACGGGACAGCTTCGCGTCATGCGAGTCCACCGTTCGAGCCAACCTAGTGTCGCTCGTCTTCAATCCGATGATCCTAGATTTGGCCACCCGTGAGCTCACCCCCTTGTCCTCCCCATACGATTAGAGCCAAGCACTTAGCTGAGTGCGTCTGTGGACAAAGATGCCTTGTCAGCATCAGACTGCGACTCATGCATTTCCTTAAGCTTTGCCTGAAACGACCAAAAGCACATGATTAGTAAAATAATTCAATTAAAAAATTATAACGTAATTAACAAAAAGTAAACTGTCAGTTTACTTACAATCGTGGCTGCGACGCTCGGGGACACCTCCTTGTCCTTCCCCTTCTTCGTTCGAAGAGCCACATAAGTATCGAGCCTATGTGGCCTACCCCCAGGGCCACTCCCTGTCCCCTGAAATAAAATAAAGTAAAATTAGTATCGGTCCCGCAAAGTAAAATAATGCAGAATAATATATTTTTGTAGTTATAAAAAAATTAAATCTTACCATCATCTTATGCTCCACCTCGGCGTAAGACGTCCGGTCGGAGTAGTGCACGTCTGTATTTTTTGCCCGGTTATCCCTCCCTGATTGGCGAGATGCCAATTGTCGCTCCCCGATCTCATTGTCAACGACCTTTTGCCATTGTGCCAATGAGATCGGCTCCTTCGGCGGGACGGATTCACACCTTTGGATAATGGACTCTCGTGTCTTCCCAAAGTACCAGGTCCGCATATTTTTCTTTCACGTCTTGTGTTGCTCCCTCAACTGCTCCAAGACGGAATCGCGTAGCTTTGGATCCAGGCTGAATTGTTCCTGTCCAACAAATACAATGTTAGTTGCAAATAAATATAAATATAAATATAAAATGAAATTGAAATTGAAATTTAAATATTCATATGAATATAAATACATTACATTTAGTGCCACCCAAACTGCTAACTTGAGCTCATATGGAATCTCCTTCCAACTAATGTACCCCAGGCCGATGATCGTCTTTACCAGCTCGAGGGATCTCGCTAATAGCCCCGACTTATTCTCGATGGCCATCCCCAATTTGCCATATTTGGGGATCCTAGGGGGCGAGGAGCCCTCGTCGCCTCCGCTACCACCGAGCCCAGACGACATCATCATAACAAGCATCATCATCCTCGCCTTAATACCTGAAGAAGATATTTGCTGTAAAAAAATGTTATTAGTACATATAAAAATGAATTAAAAGAAGACATGCAAATTAACTAACAATTAAAGTATACAATTATTAATTTACTAATTTACAATGAGGGGCAATCCTACTTTCATAATTAATCATATATTAATTTACTAATTTACAATGAGGGGCAATCATATATTAATTTACTAAAAAAATTAATGACCAATCAATTCGTTAACAAGGGACATTACGCACAAACACGCACATACACGCACACTACACACACATATACACACACGCGCACATACACACACGCACGCACACATTAACACACACACGCGCAGCCCCCTCCCCCACCACCCATCCCTGCCCCCTCCCCCCAATCTCCTCCATCTCCTCTAAAGGGTGAGTTCAAGTATGTTTCATTTAATTTCAGGAATGTTTCATTTAATTATATATATATATATATATATATATATATATATATATATATATATACACACACAAAGTAATTTTTAAAAAAAGTTGAAAAATCCCACCCCCATATGAATAATAATCCAGTGGTCATGCCACTTTTAAAACTAACCAACCCAACATCGATTCACTATAATCCAACAGCAATGTCAACAACAAATGTGTATCCCGTACTCCTTCTAATTCATCTACTCAATTAATTATTTTCATCAATTAAACTAACAATGAGGGGCAATCCTACTTTCATATGAAATGGGCACTAATTATTAATTTACTTTCACATAAAACTATACAATTAAAGCTATACAATTAAAGTTATTTTGAATCTCAACAATTATCTGTTAATGAGGGGCAATCCTACTTGCATATGAAAGGGGCAATACATATTTTATTAATCAATTTGTCTGTTTCAATTGTTGAGATTGCCCCACCACACACACACACCACACCACACCCACCCCCACCACCACCCCCACCACCACACACACACCACCCCCTGCCCCCTCCCCCCACCACACACACACGCACACACCTGCACACACACACACATACACCCCACCACCCCCCTGCCCCCTCACCCCACCACACACACCTGCACACACACACACACCACCACCCCCTGCCCCCCACCCAGACCCCTGTCCCTCCCCCCACCACACCACACATGCACGCACACACACACGTACATACACACCCACCCCACCCCCACCACACACCACCACACACACATATAGAAATGAAAGAGAAAGAGAGGAAGAAAACATACCTTAGAGAGAGAGCGAGAGAGCTCGAAATCGCTTAGAGAGAAAAAGAGAGGGAAAATCAAAAGGGTGGAAAAAAAAGAAAGTGTAGGTTTTTTTTTACTGAAGAAATTGTCATGGACGTGTCACGATCATTGACCGTGACAAGTTAATACAATTGTCACGGACATGTCACGGTCATTGACCGTGACAAGTTAATACTATTATCACGGCCTTGTCACGGTCAATGACCGTGATAAAAAATACGTGTTTTTTGTGACCGTGACACGTCTGGCCGGCTAAAGGGTGTCAATTTAGCCTTTTTTGTGTAGTCGGTAGACTATGAGGAGAAAACAACCATTGCAACACTTATGAGTGGGTTGCTCGCTAAAGATCTCTATTATGATTTAGTAAAGAATTCGCCCCAATCCATAACAAAACTAATGGCTAAAGCTGTAAAAATTATGAATGCCGAGGAAGCCATGGCAGCTAAGGAAGCTCTTGAGACCAAAGGTGAAGGTCAGAAAAATAATTATAATTCTTTCAAAAAGGATCAGAAAGACAAGAAGCTGGATCATATCAATAAGTATGATAAATATACCCCGCTTAACAAGGGTGTTCACCGTATCCTCGAGGAGATCAAAGGGAACAAAGACTTAAATTGACCTGAAAAGCTGAAGACACCCCCCAAGAAGAGGGATAAGTCCAAGTACTGCGATTTCTACAGAGATCATGGGCACAACACCAACAACTGCATCGCGTTAAAAAATGAGATTGATAATCTTATTCGGCGGGGAAAGTTGAACAAGTTTATTGATCAAAATGGCAACAAAAATGATCTAAAGAGGCCAAAGTCTCCGGCCCGAGCAAGGCAGGATAACAAGAGAGCAAGAAATGATGATTTTTTTAAGACGATTCGAACTTTCCGAATAAGCCTGATGAACAAGAAGTGGAGTTCGGCATGATATCCTTACGATGCTATTTTATTATGGGTGGTGATGCTGGAGGAAGAGATGCCACAACAAAAAGGAAAGCTTATCCGAATGAATTCAAAGCTTTCCCAACTGTCAGACAAATTGATATGGCTGAATCCAATGACAGTGGGTCGAGGAAAGTTAATAGAGACATGTTGGTGATTGGGTTTTCCAAGAAGGATTTGAGTGTGGTTCTTTATCCTCATGACGTTCCGTTAGTTATCACATGTAGAGTTCATCATGGTACAGTCGCAAGAATCCTAGTTGATAATGGGGGAGTTCAGCCGATTTAATGTTTTACAGCTGTTTTGTCAGCTTAAGACTAAAGATCAACAAGCTATAACTATATTATAGACCTCTCATTGGGTTTGCATGAGAAAAAGTATACACATTAGGAACCATCAAGCAGGAAGTCTTAGTTGGCACCTGGCCGGCGAGCAAGAGAGAAAGAATTCGCTTACTTGTATTAGATAAAAATGTCCCATAATCTTACAATATTATCCTGGGAAGAGAGGGAATCAAAAAGTTAGAGGTTGTGCCTTCTACAGTACACCAGTGCATGAAGTTTCCAATAAACTATGAAGTCGGCGTAGTAAATAGCAGTCAGAATGATGTCAGGGATGTTATTATACATCAGTCGCCCAACAGGAGATGCAACTGAAGAGCACAACCACTTTCCACATTGACACTTTGGATCTTATGGAGGAAGAAACACTGGTAAAGGGGCAAGTTATTGAAGAAACAAAAGCTATTGTGTTGGATGACGAAAATCCATAAAGAACCACACAGATCGGTTATAGGTTATATCCTTCTCTCAAATAAAAATTAATCATATTCTTTAGAGAGAGAAAAAAATGTTTTTCGCTTGGAGCTATGAACATATGTCGAAAATCGATCCGAACTTTATGTGTCATGAGCTTAATATTTATCTAAGCTCCAAACCAATCAAGCAAAGGAGAAGAGTTTTCAATCCCAAGAAGAATATAACAATCCATGAGGAAATGGAAAAATTACAGCGAGCACATTTCATTAATGATGCCATGTACCATACTTGGTTGGCGAATATAATGATGGTCAAGAAGAAAAATAACAAATGGCGTTTGTTTGTGGACTTTACAAATCTCAACAAATCATGTCCAAAAGATCATTTTCCTATGCTAAGGATTGATCAATTGGTGGATGCTATAGCAGGTCATGAGTTGCTTAGTTTTATGGATGTTTATTCTGGTTACAACCAGATTAAGATGAAGCCCAAAGACAAGGAAAACACTTCATTTATTACCAACTGAAGAACAAACTGTTATAATATCATGCCCTTTAGATTGAAGAATGACGAAACTACATATCAGAGATTAGTAAACAAGGTTTTTGAGGATCAGATCGGAAAGAACAAGGACGTCTACGTAGATGACATGATCACCAAGAGTAAACATGTTGCCGACCACATAACAGATTTAACTCAAACCTTTGATCAGTTGGAGAAGCACCAGATGAAGCTCAATCCAACTAAATGCTAGGCCTGTAAACGGATCGAATTCGGACCGGATCAGGCAAATCCAAATCCGAATCCGTTTATGTTAAACGGATTCGAATCCGATCCGATTATCCGACAGATTATCTGTTAGGGTTCCGAATCCGATTTGTTAAGAATCCGTTAATCCGATCTGTTTAACCGTTCTGATCCGATTATTTATTAATTTATTTATTTTAATTATGATTTTCATTTTTAAAAAAATGTAATTTTAAGTTAAAATTACATTTTTTAACCACTTAATTTGCAACATTTTTTTATTTCATCTCTTATTTCATAATGATAGCTCCAAATCCAAATAATGATATTTCCAAATCAGATTTTTATTTTTATCTCTTATTTCATAAATTTAATTTACAAATGTTTCCAAGATCAAAACATCTATTCTTAGATAAAAAGTCTATCATTCAAAATCAAACTAACACCAAGATAGAAGTCCACCATTCAAATATTAAACACACCATCCATCACAAATAAACCCAAGATCAAATCCACCAACATTCAAAATCCAAAAATTGCACACATGACTTGGATAAAAGTTCAAAATCAAAATACAAAACCACATCTTCACTTCAACTTTCTCCTTCAAAGCCACCCTGAAAAACAAAAGAAAATAATGGACATTTATCCTTCAAACATAAATACAAATATTATTAGATAACATATGTTAAAAAATAAAAGAAAATAATGAACTTGCTTAGTGATTATCTTCTTCTATGCTACCGCTGAAACAAACCTTATGATTCTTGAACAGCTGAAACAAATATTATAAAAATTTAGATATTTGAAGAAAAGAAAAAACATTAAAATAATGACAAATTAAATAACTACTTACTTGACGTTTTTTGTGATTCTATCCAATCCGCAGTGGTAACTAAAGCTTCAACAATCTTGGGAATCAAAGATACACGTGTCTTATCAATAACTCTACCTCCAATACTAAAGGCAGACTCAGAGGCAACTGTAGTTGCCGGGACAGCTAAAATATCACTTGCAATTTGTGCCAAGGTAGGAAGCTTACCACTACACATTTTCCACCACGTCAAAATGTTAAAATGTTCTTTTATTTGGTAAACAGGTTCTTCCAAGTATTGATCCACCTTAGTTTTTTGAAAAACATTAACATTGGCGGATTGATTATACCAAGCACCAAACTCCGAATCCTCATCAATCACACTAAGACTCCCCGTGTGAGATGTACTACTCCCAATTCCATCAATCACATCTCGAGTCCCCATTAAACCCACACCAAAAGAATTATCACCCCTATACAACAAATACAAATCCATAAAAGCACTACGCACTCTCCCCACATAACTACTAGCACGAACACCATAGATTTTATTATAATAGAACTCAACATACGCCATCTCACACCTCGGATCAAGCACAACAGCAATAGCCAACACTAAAATACATTCATCCCAATATTTTTCAAACTTTTCCTTCATTGGGATAGACATCAAACGAAGGCACTCATGCTCACTTTCCTACAAACTCATTCACATCAATTGAATTTTACAAACATCAGCAAAGAAAACATTTGCAGTTGAAAAATTTGTACCACTAAAATGGCATGTAGCATCATAGAATTTTTTCAAACAACCGCAAACTAATTTTGCCACCCCCCACTCATCTTCGGATGGGAAATGTTTGTAATTTTTATCAATTTGTGTCAAGCGAGTAAAAGCTTCTTAAAAATTTAAAGACCTTTCAAGCATTAAGTACGTGGAGTTCCAACAATTAGGTACATCCATAGGAACTTATTTTTTACTCCTTATCTTGCTTTGATTGCATGCAACATCAAATTTTTGTTTTCCATATGGTGACTTGTACAAATATCTAATAGTGTCTCTAATGTTAAGAATAAGACCCCCAATCACTTTCAACCTATCTTGAATAATCAAATTAAGAATATGGTCACTATAATGAACATGATACAAATCACCACCCAAACAAAGCAAAGATTTATTACTCGACCAACTTCTTAAGTGCCTAACCATTACATCATTAGCACCCGCATTATCCACCACCATTGAAAATAATTATTTATCCAAATTCCATTCCAAAATCAAATTCAAAATGAACTTAAACAATGTTTCCCCATCATGTGGGTATTCAATACACGTATAGTTAATGATTTTCTTTTGTAAAACCCATTTATCATCAATGTAATGCGCCGTCAAACAACAATAGGCAATGTTTTGATGGTCGGAAGTCCATAAATCCGTAGTCATTGTTACTTTAGATGACTGAATTTCCAAAACATTGTAAAGTTTAATCTTTTCTTCTTCACGCAACTCCATAATATCAGACCTAATGGTGTTTCTTGACACTAACTTAAATTGAGGATTTAGGCCATTACAAAACTTCTCAAAAAATTCATGCTCTACCATGTTAAATGGATAATTATGTTTCACTATCATTATAGCAAGGTCCCTCCTACTTCTTTTCTGATCAAACTTAAAGGCTTCAATATTTATGGTGTCATCCGTAATTTTTTTAGAAGCTTTTATTATTTATTGAGAAATATCGGTTTGAGAACCCGTACACCTAGTTATATGGGACCTAAGGTGATTAGTACCTTTACTACTATCCCTAACAAATATTTTTTTACAATGACCACATTTGGCCTTGTCTTCACCTTTAGCATCTTTAAATTTAACAAAAACAATCCATACCGATGATGTATGGTGCCTAGTCCTCTTTGATGGTGCTTGCTCATCGTCTTGTTGTTGGCTATCAACGTCGATAAAATCATTCCTCCCCACACCGCTTGAATTTTGACAAGGATCTAATGAAGACATACCTACCCAAAAAATAGTGAATAACATTAATTCGGGACTGAAAAAATATTGGTTTAATACATAAAAAGCCAAGCAGTACATAAATATTGATTGAAAAAAATCAGTTATAAGAAAAAATTCAGCCAATGTATAAGAAGAAGAAAAAACACGTGTAGGTACAAAAAATATGTGTACCTACGAAATCAGATGTGTAGTTACAAAAAAAATATCGGAGTTATTGTACAAGTCTACAACGAAATCAGAAGGAGAAAAAAAATAGTAGAAGAAAAAAAATCAGAAGAAGAAACAAAAAATCTTTGTACGAAATCAACACTACAACGAAATGAGGGAGCACTACAATGAAACCAGCATTTGTACGAAATCAGCACTACAAACAAGTTTACAACCTAAGTTATTGTACATATCTGAATGAAAAAGAAAAAAAAAACATACTTGCGACGGTGACAGAAAGATCTGAATGAGGCAGTGTTGTGAGATGATGGCCGGACAGGATAAATGAGCTAGGAGAGGAGGATGTGTGAGAGAGAGGGAGGGGGGTGCTCGGGATAAATGTGGGAGTGGGTTTTAGATTTAGGTTTAGGTATTGTTTTGTGAATGTGTAGTGTGTGCATGTGTTTGTGTTTTTGTTTTGTGTGCGTGTGTTTGTGTTGTGTTAGCCCTTGGGCTTAGCAAGAGCAGCGTGCTGCGTGCGTGTGTTTTGTGTGCGTGTGTAGTTTTTCTCTGTTATATATTATTATTATAAATAAATTATATGATATATATTCAAAATATTAGAAAATATAATATATATTAATTAAAAATATTATAATATATATATATATATATATATATATTAATCGGATCGGATCATATGAATCCAAATTCGCTCCATTTAATAATTGGGTAATCGGGTTTCCGGCTTGATCCAAATCCGTATAAATGGATCGGATTCGGATTCGGATTCGGATAAAATCCGATCCATTGACAGGCCTAAAATGCATCTTCGGATTACAAGAAGGGATGTTCCTAGGGTATATTATAATTCAAAGGCGAATAAAATCTAACCCCGATAAGATTAAAACTTTGCTTGAAATGCAATCCCCGACCAACAAGAAAGAAGTTCAAAAGCTGACAGGAAGAGTAGATCCATTAAATCTTTTTGCCTCACGTGCAACTGATAAATGTCTCCCATTCTTCAAGGTTCTTAGAAAAATCTTTAAGTGGAATAATGAATGTGAGACGACCTTCTTGGAGATGAAGAGGTACTTGGTTTTTCCTCACTCCTTTCCCAACTAATTCTGGAGGAAAAATTGTATTTATACTTGGTTGTTTCAGAGTCAACTGTAAGTTTAGCCTTGATCCGACTAGATGATGGAGTCCAAAGGCCAATATATTACACTAACAAGGAATTTCGAGGAGCAAAAATGCGGTATCCACGCTAGAAAAAGTTAGCTTTAGCTCTTATTGAAGCCTTTATGAGAATGAGGCCATATTTCCAAGCCCACACCATTGTTGTCTACACATATTTGAACCTGCGACAAGCGTTGCACAAACTAGAAAAGTCTAGAAGGTTAATATCTTGGTCAGTTAAATTGGGGGAGTATGAAATTGCTTACGAACCTAGAATTGCAATAAAAGGCCAAACAATGGTAGCCTTTATTGCTGAATTCACATATGTAGAAGAGCAACATAATCCGCGTTTTCCTGCCGAGCAGACTTCTTTGGAAGAGAGCTTAACTCAAAAGCAAATAGAGATTATGGTCGATCAACCCGAGTTGTCGGCTGCTCAAGAAAAATTACGACAGAGCTAAACAATGTTCAAGTATGGAGTACTGGTAGAATAAGAGTTATCTGCTGACATTCAAACTTGGCAGCTATTTGTAGATGGGTCCTCATGTGCTTTTATAAGTGGAGCAGGCCTAATCATCAATACTCCAGATAACTTAGATGTCGAATACGCTCTGAGATTCCTATTCAAGTCCTCCAACAATGAGGTCGAATATGAAGCTTTGATCACAGGACTGGAGCTGGCTTCATCACTGGGCGCTGACTAGGTATTAGTAAATAGTGATTCCCAATTGATTGCTGATTAATTGCAGCAAATTTATGGAGTTAAAGGGGAAACTATGATGGGATATCATCAAAAGGCAATCAAAACGATCACGAACCCGACCCCAAATTAGTAGGGAACGAGTGTCTTGACATGCCACCAAGGCATTCAATATTAAAATATTTCTTTAAAATAAATACAGCGAAAATACATTCGCATGGTCATGAATCGTAAACTACTGAAAATTAAAGAATTACGTCATTAGAGCTCTCTAAAAGGAAACTTCATATAAGTAACAACGAGTTAAAACTTAAGATAAAATTTAAAACCTATTACAAGTTCTATCTGATAAACCAAACATTTTACATGAAGTAACAAAAAGAGCTCTAAAAGTCAAATCTTCAACATAGTCCTTTTACGTTCCATCTGCGAGCCTAGTTATTTCCTGAATTTTTTTTACACCATCAACTAAAAGCCAAATGGGATTTAATCTCCAGACATTCCAAGGTTTTTCAGAAAATCGATACATATTCAAGCAAGAACAGAAGGCATATACATATATGGACAGGAACTTGTAGTAATATATTTAGATGCGAATGATAGTATATAAAAATAAACACAGCTGAATCGAATGAATACGACAAATCAAAGGCAATATCTTTTTATTTCAATCGTATCAGTTTAATGGCCAAGTACGCTGTAATAGCGTATTATTCCCCGTTAGTTGAGGGTCAATCGAACTTGTTCATCGCGATGCCTTCTTTATGGCACACTAGCGATAACCCAGCTGGGAAGGTCAGTCAGTAAAAGAAGTCCCTTAGGTCGAATCTTATTTCCAATATTCAATATCATTTTCAATACTCATTTTAATCAGTATGTCTATATGAACAAATATAAACATATCACAACGAATCAATCATATGCATTAGATGAATTTTGAGAATAAAAGCAATTCACAAAATATATAGTTTGCATAATATCATATAATTACGCGGAATATCATAAAGTACTCACCTAAAATGGAGGTTCGAAATTACAGAAATTGAGTCTTTGGTCACACGTTGATCTTAAGATGAAAATAACTTCTTCTTAAACTTTTTCACGCTTTCTCTAAGTATTTCCCAAGGAATTGGTGTGAATCCAAATGACGTAAGGGTCGTGTTTATGGATTTTCAAATATATCACGGCGTTCGTGTCTAGCTGACCAAGCTTTTACAATTGTGAGTCAGCGTTGAAGTGTCGCATAACGAAGGGGTATTGCAGTCTCATTTCACCGAGCAGTGATACGTGTTTTAGCTTTCTCTCTAAATACGACACATGTATGGTGGATGTGTCAAAATCAAGCATGAGGTGTTAGGCATGAGGTGGAAAGTTATTAAGCGTATAAGGGTCATTTTACACCTAAAGGGTATTTTGGTAATTTCACACTATATATTTTTAATATTTCTTAGAGGTCCTTAAAAATATTTTATTTATAATAATGTCCTTTTTTATTTTTCATTTTGGTCCCTGAAACTTTCTTAATTAAAATCAAGTTCCTAAAGTTTCATAAAATTATATTTTTTATCCCGAAACTTATCATTTAGCTTAAGATGTGTCATTAAACTTCAATTTGACCCATTTTACAGTTGATTCTTCAAATTTAAAAATGGTCATTATCATATTAAGAACCTAGAATATCACATATGTAATAATACAACATGTGGTGACAATTAAATTCATCACAAATTATCAAGAAAAGACAATCACCATAACAAGTAAAGAATGTAAAGAACGCCAACCACACAACACAATATTTACGTGGTTCAGCAAGAATGCCTACGGCCACAGTGGTGCTCTCGATATTATTTCTCTATACTCCGAGGAGTGTTTTACAGGAAAAATAATACATGCCTTTTGCCCCCGGGTTTAGGGTTTGTTATATATATGTTTGTTCTCGGGGAGTGGGGGTGTTGGACTCCCCTACGTAGTCCATAACCCCTAGAATATCTGCATACGAGATTTTAGGAACTTGACTGAGTCGTAACTGAATTGATTGGGATGAGAGGCTCCCAGACTTTGGGTCGTTTTTATTGGGCTACTCTTCTTGGGCCAGAATGAGAAATCGAGGTACCCATAATTGTCCCTAAAGTTGTTGGGCCACAATTCGGGCTCAATAACTTTAAATGATTTGTCATAATGGCATTTTTTTGTAAATTGTGCAACATTTTTCGAGATTGAAGCGCCTCTTCTGAACTGATTTAGGCGGCAGCCTGCTTCGTTTCCTATGCGCTATGATTAGAAACGCTTAAAAATCCTTCGGAGAAGTGTTTTCTTGTTGTCGCTTCAGGTTTTTTCATATTTCTAACCTTCTCCAAGCTCCCGCTGTTGTGCTTTTTATTCTCAGGTCTTCGTCTTCCAATTTCACTATTCTTCATCGTCTTTGCTTGTGACTTTGCATCGTCCCAAGCTAAGTTCTCACTTCGTAAGTTCCTCTTGCTCTTTCTCTTTGCTTTTTTTGTCGACATTTCTTCGTATCTGTAATTAGGGTTTGTGAATGGCGAAAATAGGCAATAGAGCAGTACCCAAATTTAGGAAGTTTTATAACATTCTATATTGGGTAGATGTTGAGTGTGCCAATGTCCCTCGTAATGTTAGAGAGATTGAGGATGCTCACTGGATTCATGTTCTCTTATTGTCCCAAGGGGGTCTTACTTTCCCCCCAAGCAATTTGTTTTTGCATTTCTTTAGTTATTTCAATATTTTCCATGCACAGTATTCGCCAAACGGCTAGAAGATTGTTAATGGTGTCCATAGAATAAATCAGCTATATAGCACCAATTTAGGACTTGTCGAGATCTGTTAGTAGGGAACGAGTGCCTTGATATGCCATCAAGGCATTCAATATTCTGGATTTAAAATATTTCTTTAAAATAAATGCAACAAAAATACATTCACGTGGTCATGAATCGTAAACTATTGAAAATGAAGGAATCACGTCATTAGATATTTTTAAAAGGAAACTTCATATAAGTAACAACGTGTTACAACTTAAGACAAAATTAAAACCTATTACATGTTTTATATGATAAACTAGACATTTTACATAAAGTAACAAAAAGAGCTCTAAAAGCCAAATCTTCAACATAGTCCTTTTATGTTCCATATGCGAGTCTAGTTATTTCTTGAAAAATTGTTACACCATCAACTAAAAGCCGAATGAGATTTAATCTCTAGACATTCCAAGGTTTTCAGAAAATAGATACATATTCAAGCAAGAACATAAGGCATATACATATATGGACATGAACTTGTAGTAATATATTTATATGTGAATGATAGTATATACAAATAAACACCGTTGAATTGAATGGCTGCGACAAATTAAAGGCAATATCTTTTTATTTTAATCATATCATTTTAATGGCCAAGTACACTCTAATACCATATTCTTCTACGGTATTATTTCCCTGTAGGTGAGGGTCAATCGAACTTGTTTGTCACAACGCCTTATTTAAGGCGCAACGATAACCCAACTGGGAAGGTCAGTCAGTAAAAGAGGTCCCTTAGACTGAATCTTATTTCCAATATTCAATATCATTTTCAATACTCATTTTAATCGGTATGTCTATATGAACAAATATAAACATATCACAATGAATCAATCATCGGTATCAGATGAATTTTGAGAATAAAAGCAGTTCACAAAATATATAGTTTGCATAATATCATATAATTAAAATACGCGGGATGTCATAGAGTACTCACCTAAAATGGAGGTTCGAAATTACAAATATTGAGTCTTTGGTCACACATTAATCTTACGATGAAAAGAACTTCTTCTTAAACTTTTTCATGCTTTCTCTCAGTATTTCCCAAGGAATTGGTGTGACTTCAAATGATCTAAAGGTCGTGTTTATAGTTTTCCAAAGATATCATGGCATTGACACGTGTCTAGCTGACCAAGCTTTAATAATGGCGAGTCAGGGTTGACGTGTCGCGTAACGAAGGGGTCTTTCAGTCTTATTTCATCGAGCTGCGACACCTGTTTTATCTTTCTCTCTAAAGACGACATGTGCACGGTGGAGGTGTCAAAATCAAGCATGAGGTGGAAAGTTATTAAGGGTATAAAAGGTCATTTTACACTTAAAGGGTATTTTGGTAATTTCACACTATATATTTTTAATATTTATTAGAGGTCCTTGAAAATATTTTATTTATAATAAGGTCCTTTTTTTTGGTCCCTTAATCTTTCTTAATTAAAATCAAGTCCCCAAATTTCATAAAATTACATTTTCTACCCCCAAAACTTATCATTTAGCTTAAGATGTGTCGTAAAACTTCAATTTGACCCATTTTACAATTGATTCTTCAAATTTAAAAATGGCTTTTGTCATATTAAGAACCTAGAATATCATATATGTAATAATATAACATTTTATCAGATAATAAGTGAGATGCAATTGTAAAAACAAACTGTATATGAGCACATAAAAGTGGGGTCATTACATAAATCATTTCACTAATCATTGCAGTCAAATAGTAAGAATTCCCAGAATTGAGAATGCTCGAGCAGATGCTCTCGCTCGGCTTGCTTCAGTAACTCCAACATAACTCAGGCGAATAATCCCAATGGATATTCTTGCCCATAAAACCATTAATAGGATGAAGATCAGCGTCATATTTGTGGAGTTTGGTCCCTCATGGATGGACCCCATTAGAGAGTACATTGAACAAGGAACACTGTCAACCAACCAAAAGGAAACTAGGAAGATGAGGTACATGGCCACCAGTTATGTGCTAGAAAAAGGTTTCTTAAGCAGGCGAGGATACACTGTTTCCTTACTACGCTGTGTTCATCTAAACGAAGTGAATTATTTGATAAAAGAAGTGCACGAAGGTTTCTGTGGGGCTCACTCGGCTGGGAGATCTCTGAGATGTCTCTAGATATGAAAGTTATTACTGGCCAACAATGAAAGCAGATTGTGTTGCTTTCACCAAAAGATGTGATAAATGCCAGAAGTTTGTCTTTATCCACAGAAGATCAGGAGTAAGCCTAACACCCATCACTTCTCTCTGGCCTTTCACTATATGGGGAATTAACATGGTCGAAAAATTGGCGACCACCAAAGAAGTTTCAAGAACCTGGTTATAGCTGTTGATTATTTTACTAAATGGGTAGAGGTAGAGCCACTGATCGATATGCCTTATTAGAGAATGTTCCAGTTTATATAGAAGAAGATCATTTGCAGATACGGTATGCCCTATGCATTCATTACCGACCATGACACTCAGTTTGATAACTAAGCATTTGAAGAATATTGTATGCGATCGGGAATCCAGAAACTTTATTCTACACCTGGGTATCCACAATGCAATGGTCAAACAAAAATCACCAATAAAACTTTGTTAGATGTGTTGAATAAAAGGTTGGATGAAGCTAAATGTAACTGGATTAATGGGCTCTATAAAGTCCTTTGGTCATACAGGACTACTCCCAGAACAACAATAGGAGAAACTCCACATATGCTAGCTTTCGGCACTTAGGCAGTAGTTCCAGTATAAATAGGTCCGCCCACTCATAAGGTATTAAACTTTGATTCACCCAAGAGTGACCTTATAAAGCGACTAGATCTGGACATGATAGAAGAAGTTCGAGAAGATGCTGTTATTCGGATGGATGCCTATCAACAAAGGACTGCAAGGTTTTATAATCAAAGGGTCAAGCCGACCAACCTGAAGCAAGGAGACTTGGTACTTAAGAAAGTAATCCAAAAGAGCAACAAGCTGGAGCCTAATTGGTATGATCCATACCATATCTCGGCGGTTGCTAACCATGAACCTATCGATTGGAGACTTTGGAAGGGGAACAATTCAAGTATCCTTATAATGCAGACCATTTGCGCAAGTATTATTAGTAATTCAGTTAGAAAAATCCGATATTCAATGTAATTTCCTAGTCAAGTTAATGAAATCCCAGTCTCTCCATTTTAAATCATTTTTGTATTTTATTTTTGGGAGTATGGTAGTTTACACCTAATTGATATGAGCAATTTTAAGCAAAAAAGTTTCCTAAAAGTTCCTCTCTGGGAAGGGCATGGTTCAAATTTTTTCAAATTTTTCCTATTTTAAATTTTTTCCCAAAAATGCCTCGCCGATAATGGCATGATTCAAACTTTTCTAACTTTAGAAACGTCATCAAAAAGTTCCTCACTAACAGAGCATGGTTTAAACTTTTACAACTTCAGAAAGGTCATCAAAAAGTTCCTCGCCGATATAACATGGTTCAAACTTTTCCAACCTTTTACAACTTCAGAAAAGTTAAACTTCATGTATAATTTGTCCTCGGCAAATCACGAATAAGAAGTCAGTAAAATTTCTTAATTATAAGTTTTACCTGACCAGGATAAAATACTAAAATAATCATACATTATTAATACACTTGGTCGCCACTGATAACTAATGCTGCAACTTAGCATAATAAAGCTATCTACCGTTTTATTTAAGTGCATTAGTCGAATCTAAGACCGTATACATGATTCAAACATGAATCAATTATTAAATATCTGAGTAGGTTATTTAGTCTATAAGCCTATTAATTAATCTTTATATAGTTTACCTAATCGGCAAAAAGATTAATAACAATCATAAGCTTAAATAAGGTAAATAAGGTAAATTCAACCAAAAATGACTTCATTTCATTATTGAAAATGCATTACAATAGCAATCAATAAGCAAAAGTCAATATAAGAGAAATATAAATTTATTTTGCTAGGCATTTTCTTAGGGCCTTGTCCATCCCAACAGGAGGATCATCCAAAGTATGTGGAGAATTTATGAAGTTGAAGTCTCTCAGCATTTGCATATTACTGCTACTTGGTCTATCAAGCATGTGAGGAGGTCGAACTATCTCATGCTCATCATGGATACCATGATCCCTTAAGTACTTAGTTATTAGGCAATGTGGAATAGCATTGGATCAATCCATGTTGTGTCCAATTTGAATGGAGGATTATCACAGTCTAAGAAACATGGGTCATTACAATGCCACAAATTACTGTTCTGATCATACTTTAGCCAAGTTAGTAAATTGGTCCAACCCCATTTGTATCCTTTACGATTGCTCTGAGCTAGATGATCATCCATGTGAGCTAAGGCTTCATTATAACCCTCTATCCAGACTTTCCTAGGCTGTTTATGGAATTGAAATGTGAGCCTCTCCACTTTATTTTGAATCTTCTTAAAAACATTATCCTTGGCTTTCGATTGGGCAGCTTGGTCAGTAAGGGTCTTTTTAGTTCTTTCTTCCTCAACTGTTGGCCGAAAAACTACCCTTTGCCTATAAGTTTTCCCAGGCTTAATCTTCTTCTACTGCAAGGCCTCCGGTTCTACCACCATTCTTGCATTTTCATTATCTATAAATGAAGCACCTTCATCGGGACCATTAGTAGTTGATATCTTCAAGCTTTCCAGTTCATCCCTTAAGGCATTATTCTCTTTTTTTAATAGGAAACAATGGACCTACCATTCTCAAAATCTTATTTCAAGGAAAGTTACTTCATGTTTAAGGCATAAGTGATATTCCTCAACATGGTGTTAAAACCCTAACCTTCACTTAAAGATTTGTACTTGGCTTCATAATCATCATGAAGAAGTGCTTTGGTTTGTTTGTGATCTTCTTGTAACTGCTATATTATTTTGTAATATGCAACATTATTTATAATAACCCTGTCTAATAAATAATAAAGATGGATATATGACTCCTTCACTTGGTCAGATACGTATGGATCGAGCAACCTAGTTAAGTCTTCTTCAGACAAAGGAACATGAACAACTTCTAAAAGAATTCGGCTTCGCTTAAGAAGGTTGGATTCATCAAATATTATATCCTCTTTCCTAGTATTAAACAGGAAAATTAAAAGTACACGAGTTTGTGAAAATCCAAAGAATCAGACAACATAAGAAGCAAAGCAACATAGTTTAACAAAAACTACAAGTCATTTTGAGGTATGGACAACAATTGAAAATAAAAACTTGTTCTTTCGTTAATTGATAATTTAAGTATAAAAGAGTATACATCTTTAAGAAAGAAAAAAATAAAGAAAAATAAAATAAAAACTGGCTAGACATTCTCCTTATCTTTGGCCTGGTTTTGGCCAGCAACTGGTAGGTCAACACTGGTGCTGGGCTCCAATGAAGACTTAAGAGGCATCACAGAAGATTCCCACGATCCCTTCTCATCATCAAACTCCTCATCCAGATTGGAAGGAGTACCAGGATCATGCCTTGTGAAAAGTTCAGAGCTTTCTTCGGTGCTGGCCAACTTCAAGGCCCCAGTTCACCCTTATTTGAAGGACAACTTCTTAGAATACTCAATTTGAGCAGAGGCAGTAAAAATGGCCTTCTCCTAGCCTTTATTAAATGCAGCTTTATCTTTGGCCTTCAAAGATATAACCTCAGAAGTCAGACCGGTCAATTTGTCTTCGACAATTTTGGCTTGAGTGGTGACTTCTGTACGTTTGTCCTTAGCAGTTTTGGCCTTGCCTTCAGCAGTTGCAGCTTTCTCCTCGGAAACCTTTATTTTACCTTCAGCAGTATTATCCCTATCACTGGACTTCCTTAATTCTTCCTCCCAAGACTTTTGGTTTGACTCCAAACCTCGTTAGGACTTTGCCAAAAAATTCTCCAGACCTTCAAAGGCCTCTTTAAATTCCCCATGAGAAGAACGCAGTTAGTTGTCCTTCTCCATCATCTGGTTAAAATTAATTAGGAACTGCAAATAATAGCCAAGGGTCAGATATCATAAGGAATTCATTTTTATAAAGAAGGGGACAAACAAGTAGAAGAAATTTACCAATGCCAAGTTGTGTCAGGCTCTTTCAGTCAGTTATTAACGCAACTCTATCAACGGGGAGTGTTCCAAACTTAATCAAACCCCTGTCCAGTCCAGGTTTCATAGCAACGGAGGCTGACCCAATGTCAAGATCAACCTGAATTTTTCTCATGAATTCCTGTTGGTCGACGAGCTTATTTACAGTTAAAGTCTGTTGCTCGACGGATGTCTTCTGGACCTATTTTGGAGGATCAGTTAAACCTCTTCTCAACCTCTTTAAGTGATGCCCCTCAGCTCGAGTTTCATTAGCATCAACATGCCTCTTATCACTGGCCTTGGACTTCTTTTTGCCAGCATTAGAAGCCTTGGGGGTAGGAGACAAGGGACTACCCATTAAGTTGGGCATCTCCTTTTGGTCATCTCTACAAAAGGAGAAGGGGGAATATCAGAAACATTTAAAGACTCAAATAAGGAAGAAGTTCCTCTTGGGATAACTTCAGCGCCAACAGACTCAGTGGCTGAAGAAGTTGTCACAGGGTCCTTTTCAAGGTTGATGGCAATTGGGGGTACGACAACTGTAGGTCGGGCAACAAAAGATGTGATGAAACTTTTATATTCCAACAACAATGAGGTAGCCCTGGGATGTTATTATTCGAATTTCTGATTCAAGTCCATCAAAAGCTTATGGTCGTTGAGGTTGACCTCCCCTTCTTACTTTCCCCTGCATAAAAAAGAAAAAATAAAGTTAGCCAACATGTATCAAAATGCAAAATCAAAAGAGGAAAAATAATAAACAGAGTAATAACCTATGCCATGTCCTGATTTAGGATATCTTGGACCAATTTAAACCACCCTAGTTGGGAGGGGAGTATATTGTCAGTTATTGACGATAAAACCATATTCCCAATAATCCTTATTGGAATGAGGTAGATTGACCACTAAAGCCTTATCGGCGTTCCTTGTTTTTAAATAATAGGTACTTTTTCCTACAATACCCCATTTGTAGCAAAACATCAGTTCTGGAATCCCTATATGAGTCCTATAGAGTTCGTTTAATCTATGGACTCCATTCACAACCCTCTAGGTGTTGGGTGCTAATCTTGCAGGGACTACATCAAAGTATTGACAAAATTAAAGAAAAAAGGGGTTTAGTAGAAAGGTGATGCCATACTTAGCTATAAATAAAGCTGGAAGCTAGTGGCTCTTAGAAAGAGAATAAACGTCAATGGGACCCTTAGGTATCCATAAGTCTACTCAAGATGGAATTTTTCTTTTTTTCTCTAAACTCGTTTAAAGAGTTATCATCAACGATGCGAACCATGGTGAAAAAGAGGAAAATGTGATAAAGCAGGAGAGAGGAAAAATAAGGCTTATAGGGAATCAAAGACGATGTCAAGAACTGAAGAAGGAGACAATCGCACGGAGAAAAACTTGAAAGCAAAGAGATAGCTAGAGTTTAGAATGTTTGAGGTAAAAAGAATGGAGGGAAACTTCATACCTATTTATAGATTGCGTCGAGAAATTAGAAAAAAATTGATTAACTTAACGAACCGTATAGCTACCGTCGTCACGTTTTTTGAAGCGTCAAAAGACGATCGTGTTCTTTGGTGGTTCAAAAAAGTTCAAAATATTTACAAAAATGCCATCATCAAACAGCGCGAGCAATTTTTTTTACAAGTATGAGAGGTCGGCCACCGACCAAACACTCAAATAGAACGCCGAGCAACTTCCTGGACTAAATACTCCATACTTTCACACAAGCATCAAGTATAGAGCATTGAGCGCTTTGTTGTATATAAAATTGATACTTCCACGTGAACCAATGATGAATGCACACCCGTCATCCAACGTGGTCGAACAACCTACTTGATTGACTTCATAAGCATTTAGTCGGCTGGAATGCTGATCAACTAGAATACCAACCAACATATATACCAATAGTTACTCGGATGGAGAGTCAACCAACATTGAATTACAATAATTTTACTTATTGTACACATATGTAATCGCCTGTCAATATAAAAACGCTTAATCTTTAGAAATATACACCCTTATAAATACAAACTAATCCCTTTGCTCAAGAGACAACTCGAATCACTCATATGCACACCATACTGAGCTATTGTAAACCCTACTCAATAACTACAACAATGAACTTATATTTTTTTTACAGCTGAACCACTCTAAAAATCTTATCTCTTATATGTGTGATTAGAGTTACTTCTCTTATTTTTATGTGTGATTATAAAATTAGAATTCATCCATTTTTAGACATCAACAATAATGCATGTCTAAAGAGAGTGTTGTAAATATTTATATTTATTATATTTAAGTAGATGTTCACTTTGATTAAGAGTTTTTCAACTTGTACTATAAATAAAAACTTTAACAAACTTTCGTATTTTAATGTCATTATTGGTATGGAAAGAAGATAAAGCCAATATGGGTGGGACCCAACAATAGAGCCCGGCCACTCACTCGTGATTGGATCGGGAGACGCCAAGTACCCAACATGCAAAGTTCTCACGCGACAACAATGCAAAAATGACACCCCTCGTAATTCCCCCAGTTCACAAGGGCTTTACAGGTATTTTTTCACCACGTATTACTTCTGTTAGAGAGGTCGGACCCGGATACGGACATTTCATACAAAAGAATAAAATCAAGGCAGAGAGAGAAAATTAAACACACCCAAGGTTCACTTCTTCGTCAATGGCGGTTAGGGTTTTCTATTGATCCCCCAAACCTATACCTCCTCTTTAAATTATCCATCTTTCTCTCTTTTAAACTCAAAATTGACATCTACAATCCAATATCTGCTAATTTTGAGTTGGAATTTGCACTCATAAGCTTATTCGATGGGTGCTCAAGAGAAGTCGTCACCAAGTTCGAATAATTCTATGCAGGTTTGTTGTTTTACTGTTTTTAATTGATTTATCGCTACAATTGAAGTTCGTATGGTTAATTTGTTGTTGCTGGCGGGTTTGAAGCTGAACTAAGATTCGTAATCTCAGTTGCAAATTTTACTTATTTGCTTGATTTGATTCAATTTTTTTGAGCTTGTACACATTTACTGTAATAGAATACTGTTTTCATGCCCCCAAGTCCAATGTTAAAAGAGAGAGAGGGATTATGTTGTTTTAGTAATATGAAGGCCAAAACATTTTGATTCTTGGATCATTCGGACTAAAAAGGAAAGAATGGCTATTAATTTGGAACGGAGGGAGTATGTTTTTTTGCTAGCAAGTTCTAGGGCTTAGGTCAAATCGCCCGTCTGGGAATTTAGGTATTTTTATGACTCGAGGTCTGATGTTGATAAAGTAGAATGGAGATCCTTTTTTTTAGGGGCAAGATCAACCCATGGTTTCATAATTTTCATTCTATTTTAGGGTTCAATTTCAATTGGGGTTTCGTACACTTGTTGATGACCTAAGTTGTTATATTTTTTTGTGGGACAAAACTATTTATATCTTGCTTCACATGGTTTATGTGTTGAGATCACTGTTCTAAAAAACCCGCCTAGGCGTGGGCGAAACGCCTCGCCTTAAGTTTTTCACGCCTTATGCTTAGTAAAACCCTTAAGGCGCACTTTTTTCTAAAAACAACAATGTTTTAGTGAAGCGATATCGCCTTTTAAAGAATTTTTTAACTAACCGAACCATTATCTCATCCAAAATAATCAAATAGTATTTTAATTTTCATATATTTAGACATATTTTTATGATATGTACAATTTTAGTATTTTAATGGCCTTGTTATGGTGTAAAAATATTAAAATATATTAAGAAGGCCTAAACGCCTTTTCACGCCTTTTTACGCTTAAACCCGCCTAGGCTTCTAAGGCTTAAGGCTTGACCTCCACGCCTCGATCACGCCCCGCGTTTTTTAGAACCTTGGTTGAGATGTTAAGTGGTGGATATCATTTAGTCGATTGTACTCCTTCAAGAACTTTTGTTTGTTTTGTGAGGTAATATGTTAATGTTTTGGAGGATTTACCTTGAGGAAAATTCTAGCAAGAGAACTGGATTATAATGATACTTTATTAGATTCGAGGGCGACAATCTTTGGTGCGATATGTTAGTACCACTCGAACCCAAAGCGAAGTTAAAGGTTCGGGTTGGCTATTTTGTTTGACCTGAACAGCTGAACCCGAAAATGTCACGACTTGCTAACAAGAATAACAAATCTATTGGGCAGGTAGTGTCAAGCAATTTGACACGATTGATTTTATAGAGAATTGTGCTAAATACCCTTCAATTGTTTTTTTAATAAGAAAAACATCTCTCCCTCTCTCTCTTTTAATATATTTATATTTTTATTAAAATTAGCCCTTTTCAATAGAATCACTTCACGGTCACTTCTTTAGGTGTAAAGAACATTTATTTATCATCTAAATACCAAACTGTGCTTACTTGATGCTGAAAAAACGCCGCTTCAAGTATTTATTCTCCGCCAAAATAAACGTTGCTAAAGTATTTTAACACCTATTTTTACTGCATTAAAAATGTATGTGTATCAATAAATATATTTTCTCTATATTAGTTACACTACGTAATAAATTTGCTGAGAAGGATTTAGTGATTGACGTCGCTTGAGCATTGAGTCTAATATATATACACTAAAATAGGCAACATGTTATTAGTGTCTTAAATTTAAAAATTCTCCACCTGCTCCACCACTGTCCACCGACCATCACTGACTGATCCAGAATGCAAATTGCAAGCCTTAAGTTTGTGAAATTTTCAATTTCCACTTTTTTTCTTATAAAAAATCATTGAAAATTTGAGCTTTCGCTTTGCAACTCTAAATTTACACAATAGAGGAAAGAGTATTTGTTTTATTTCTTTATTTTTACGAAATTTGCACTACAAAATTTGCAAAGTGCACTCCCACAAATTCAGTTTGTAATTTTCAAAATAAAAAAGTCATTAAGCAACGTACCCCAAAACAACAAAAGGCTAACAATTGAAGTTGGAGTTCAAATTACCCCAAACAACAAAAGCGTACCTGCTGTGCTGCAGTATCCTCGATTAAGCAATGAATCTAAACCATTACAAGACGGTTCATAACAACCAAATCATCGGTAGAAGCATTTACATGTAAATCTTCTACAGATCATCTCAACACCCATCTCCTCACACCAAATAAGAGCATTTATCTTCATCGCTTTCAGATCGGAGCATTGGAGGCTTCATTGGTGTCTTCATCGCCTTTGGATCTTGATCCTGCTAGCATTGATCTCCTCGTTGGTGCCGTCTATCTCCTTGCAATCATTTTGGATTTCGTCGTTCTTGTCTGCCAGTGGACACGTAACAGCTAAGTTTTGTGACCTACATAGCTGGGTTGTGATATGGATGTTAGGGTAGATTTAATGTATGGCTAGTTTTGTATTTTTATAATATAAGGGTTTAGTTTATAAATTTAATGTGCATTATGTATAAAAATATGAGATAATTCAAAGCTAGTCCTATTTATTGGGTCAAAGATGCACCAAATCCCATTGACTTTTTTTTAATGCACCAAGTCCTTTTTCATTATAGGTTACATATATTTAGACAAATATACCCTCACATGTACCCATTTTAAACCCACTTACTCTCTCTCTAAAAATAAACACACAATCTCACACTCTTTCTCTCTAACAACCCCACTTCCGCCTCCACCCCCACCCCACCCCACCCCACCCCACCGGAGACTCACCGAAAACAGCCTACCGGAAAAACTCTCCGGAGGCTGCCAGAATTCTCGTCGGAGTGTTTTTCTCTCTTTCTCTCTCTTCGTCTATTTTTGTATTTTTTTTGGTCCGCGATCGCGGCACCATCACCCGAGTTGGAGAAGAAGAGGTTTTGCCGGAAAAAATGGAGGTTTTATAGAAACAGATAAATTTATTTGTTTCGATTTTTTCGTCAAAAAATATCGAATATGAGTGTTGTTTGATAGATCTCGACGAGTAGATTCCAAATATATAAATTTTATGAATTTTGGATTTGTAGATTTGAAGTTATGGACTTTTAAAGATTTGATGTTTTTTTTTTTATAAAAAACGACGTTAAGTGTAAAGAGATGTAAGGGTGAGTGATTTTGAGGGTGTATTTGTCATTTTAATGTGCTGAGTTGGCAAAATAGGACCTTTGACACCATTGATTCAGTCAAAGGATCTTTTGCATCATTGATCAATGAATGGGACTTCAAAATAATTACCCCTAAAAATATACAAAGTAGGGGCTTTACAATACCCCTTGATTTTATAGGCTGAGTTTTTAGTACTCCACATGAACCCAAACACTACACGAGACACTTGAATTGTCATCTCTGTAGAATGTAGAAAATTCATCATGAAATGAGATGGAAGAGAAACTTGAGGGGCCTTATAAAATGGCTCGATTAAGATGACAAGAAATATGAAGTGACAAAATGACATTAAAATAAAGAAACCGGAAGCAGGTTCACATCAACAACTGAAGCATTCACAAAAGATATAGAATGAAGAAATGTTTTTAAAAATCACTCGAGGTGAATTAGGCTAAAATCGCCTTGAGGCTCAAGCCTCAGTGGCTTTAGAAGAGGCTTACACCTCACTGGGTAAAGGCGGTGCGCCTCAAGTAAAAATCAAGCCGTACCAGTCAAAAACCTTACGCCTTTTGTCGGCAGCAACTAAATAAGAGAGAAAATGAGTGATCGATCCAGGTTAGGTTTTCTGCTGGGTTGTTTTAGAGAGAGAAGGGTTTTCTGCAGCAACTAAACAAGAGAGAAAATAAGCAACTAAACAAGAATGTTGCAAACCCTAAGTCTCTTTTGTTGGGTTGTTTTAGAGGGTTTTATGCTTTTTTTTAATTTAATTTAATTTTTATTTTATTTATACTTTTGACCTTACAAATGGGTAAGATAATTGGGTTTCTTTCCGTATTTTTCCTGCCTTTTTTTTTGTTTGTTTTGTTTTATTTTTGACTTTACTTTTGTTTTGTTTTGTCTTTTAGAATTTTTTTTGCAAGATACATGCCGTTTACATTATTTAAAAATTGATATATTAGAATGTAAATTTGTTGGTCACTTTGATTTTGCATCGACTGATTTAATGATTTTATTTTTTGATTTTGCATTGATTAATTTATTGTCATATTGTAAAATAGCAAATATGTTAAATTTGATTTTGACAAATTATTTTTAAAAAAAGTCGTCTCGGGGGCAAAAAAAAATGTTAAACTATGTGACAAAGTTCTCGAAGATGTTTTTTTGTGGTTTAATTTATATTTCTTCGTTACATTATTTTTTGTGGGTTTATTAGTATTTTTTAAATATTATTTTGCTCTTTTTGTTTCGTGAGACAAAACGCCTCGCCGAGCCTAGACAAAACGCCTCGCGCGCCCTTTTAAACATTGGAATGAAGAATGACATCATGAATAGAGAAGACTTGTATCTCAGCTAGGTTACCACACCATCATCTCCCGGCCATGTGCTTTCACATTCCATTATTGATGAAGAAAGGAAAAGAAAGGAACAACATAATCATTTGAATCTATAATGTAGAAGTTCAGAAAAGTATTGGGCAGTGCTTTCCCTGATGATATGAGTACATACAAAAACCGTGCTATTAAGCTATATTTTTTAATTGCCAAGGAAGACAGAAATGAGGATTATAAACACACTGAAGCAAAGAGGAGGAGTTGGTTTTCAGCTAATCTTTCAATTCTTGTCAGAGTCCAGTTCTACTGCAGTAACAAAAACTGTAATCTCAACATTAAATCGGAAGTATTCCCTAAGTTGAGACCAAAAGAACCTATATGTCAGCCTTCCCTAATTAATCCCTTGAGATTGTGCAACAGCAGCAAGTACTGGAGATCCTCGGCCAAAGCATTAGTGTTTTTATTGACCATGGAGTAATAGGGGTGTGTCATTGAACAAAGTTAATTTTGGGAGCTTACACGAGATGGGCTTGAATACTCAAACTTGTCAAGCTACATCTGCTAAAGCATAGAAAAGAGGCGCCTTGGTGCTCTTTTTGCTCAGTGGAACTTAGTTAGAATTGCGGGTAACATTGAGAGAGAGAGAGAGAGAGAGAGAGAGAGAGCATCGATTTGAAGCTGATTTTCCATCTTCGCATGTGATCCTAACTTTTGTCCATCTTCCTAGTATTGGATTCTGTTTTTCTTTCTAGGTGAGGGGGGGGGGGGGGATGTCCTTTTTTATTCCATTATATTTGTCTTTGTTTTGATTTCTGTCTGTTCTGTTCTATCAAAACCCTTGTGGCTGGATTTAATGTAGCGGAAAACGTGGGTTAAGGAGAAAGAGTTGCATCTTCAACCTCGCCTTCTTGAATGCACATGAAGTGGGGATAATTCTTTGAATCCACAAAGAAAACGATATAAAATTCTAATAAAAGATAAATAATATATTCCATTGATAAAAGCTTGAATGGTCCCTAATGGGTTCCATGACTCGTATTTGTACTACTATAATACTCGAAGGTTACTTTTATATAGTAAAGGTCGTCGTAGGTCGTACCCGGTGCACAAGGCTCCCGCTTAACTGCAAGGTCTGGGAGAGGCGAATGTTGGCTAGTCTTACCCCCACATGTTTCACATATAGAGAGGCTGCTTCCATGTCTCGAACCCGAGACCAACCGTAGCTTGGGCAAGGGCACTTGCCATCGCACCAAGGTACTTTTATATAGTAAATAAGCAATTTATCCTCGAAGCTCAATACAACTTGTAGACTAAGGAACTTACCTTGGAGACTACGCAATATTGCTTGGAGGCTACTTTGCTTAGAAGCTAAGCAATCTTACTTGGATGCTAAGTTATTCAATTCGTAGGACAACCAATTTTACTTGGAGACCGAGTAATATTGCTTGTTGACTAAGCAAACTAAATTATATATTATGATTAAAAGATAATAAACTAATAGCATACATTAAATAGTTATTATTTTTGTTTTGACTTCTTGCATTTACGACGGTCACATGCGCTCCAGCAGTTTTCTGCCACTTAATTTACATCAGGATCCTCATCCATCATATTTTTGTTTTTCTTCTATTATCTATGATTTTCAAAAAGTTTTTTGTTCCCGATAAAAAAATATTGAAAAATTGTAGAGCTGCAAGGAAATTTATCAAAATGTCGGCGAATAAGGTTTGAATCGTGCTAGGTTTTTAATTCTTTACCTTTAAAAAAAAAGGAAAAAAATAGGTCAATTGAAAAAATGTGGCTTGTCCCTTACATGGTTTCTAGGCGCAACGCCTCGAGGCTATAGCAATAGCCATTTGAGGCTATGGTTTCGCAAAATACCCCTGAGGCTATAGCCTAGCCTTGGCAATCTATAGCCTCGCTATGAGGCTTTTGAACATTGTTTATCTTAAACTATAAGTTTGTTAAAATAACAAAACTACAAGTTTTCTAATGTCTATTAGTTTAGGACAAACAAGAGTACAAGTGAACAAAAAAAATGGTAATCAATTTGATGACTCATATTGTAAAAGGGCAGTGATACTTGTGTCTATAGATAGTAATTTACGGTGAGACGTGACACTTGCTTATGAAATACTTTCTAAGGCAATAATGAACAAGCACTTGAAATAAATGAAACGGGTTTTCTATTATAATAATTTGAACTCCTTACAACAAAGGAATAACAATCATTGGGAAATAAATATAACGTTATGAACGCTACTGAAGTTAAATAACAATAAATACCAGCTCGCTACTTTAAGAGTTATGGTTCTTTCAGATAGGAGAAATAAACACTTCAATAACTATGACAGAGAAACAAGGAGAGGGTATTCTTGTTCTTGTGTGTGGTGGGATTTCTTCAACGTAACAACTATTAGTTGTGCGATGCCCTTCAATAAATACTAGTTCGCAAGTGAGGTCCTATTTATAAGCATATTCTAGGGCTTATGTGTCCTCATGTGCTTTAAAATACCTTGTACTGGATTTGATTCAATAAATGCTTGGGGATGCGTTGTCCCTCACATTTGTTTATTGTGGTCATACCACCCCTATTTTTTAGTGGGTGAGATGCTTGGTGTAATAGTAACAAAAATGGTATCTTATTGGTCAGTGACATGAAAAAGCGCCATTTCATGTTGTGCAAGTATAAGATTTTGCAAGTGATTGGTTGGTCACAGGTTACTTGTAACTTGTGTAAGTGAAATCTTGCGAGTGACTAAGTTGGTCACTCCTTACGTGTAACTTGTGCGAGTGCAGTGTGTTTATATGAGTGATCCCTGTGGTATCTCGTTAGTTTGTTTATTTCTTTATACGCATGACATGCATGGTCACTTTGTCTTTGTGCGTCTGTGCGAGGTCTCTCGCACTAATACTCTCTTTCTCAAGTTATTGAAAATTTTAGCTTTCTCAACAAGTTTTACTTCTTAGCCTCCAGACTAAAACAATCAAATGATCCACTAAGGCGGCTTTCGTGACGAGTGACATGCTTGCTTGACCAAGTCAATCTCGACCAAGACAAACTTCTTAGTCTAGTCACATAAATAAAACAAAATTAATTAGTTTATAAAGGGTTACTCGTGCACTGCCCCATACACATGAGCTTTTTGTGCACTATTGGTTTCCAAGTAATGATACAAAAACATAGGGAGGGACAGAAAAAATGCATAGTCAAGCAATAAAAAAAAGTAAAAAGTAATTTAATTCCATAAGGTGTTTTAAGATTTTTTTTTCAAGATCTTGATATCATAAAGAGTAATGTCGGTTAGGCAGATCAAGTCATTATAAATATGTCAGCAAATTGAGCATAATGGATAATGTTCAAAATCGTCATGGCTTTAGATGACCAATATAAATTAGAGATATTGAGTGTAAGATGGTAGAAGATGCCAAATATGGTTGACCGATTATGGAATTCTTTGTTGTGTTTTTACATTAAAGAATTTAGATTGATTGTTTAAATAATTCAATAACATAAACTCAACTTAACTCGACAAAGTTGGCTACATGAATCCTATTATTCCATTCCGTTTTGTTCAACACAATATCCTCATTTAAATCACATGATATCATCTCGTTTTTTTTAATATCCCACCAAGTCAATTTAGGCCTACCTCTACCCCTAGTTTACCATCAATATCAAGTAAATCACTATTCCTTAATGGGGAAATTAATTGTTTACATTTGATATGTCGATACCATGTAAGCCAATTTTCTGTTAATTTATCTTTTATCTACTTCCTTAGTTTCACAAATGCGTCCGTTTCAAATTTTATAATCCTTTCGAGTTACTAGCTTTTCGTATTAGCATTCGTTTCTCCGTCACGCTCATTTTTAACAAATTTTATTTCTTGGTTGCTTAACAATTCGTCCCTTATAACATGATAGGTCTAATGACCATCTTATCGAATTTTCCCATTTAACTTTGAAGGTATACATTGGTCACATAATTTTCCTGTAGCACTTGACCTAACCGGTTTTAATCGTATGAGTAACTCATCACTAATATCTCCATCTTTTTGAATAATCGAGCCTAAATAGTCGAAATGATCCTTTTTTAACCATCAAGTTTTACCACATCTCCATTTCTCATCGAACCATTCATAAAATTACACTCCATATGTTTTGTTTTAGTCTTACTCATTTAAACCCTATTGTTTTTAGGGTTTATCTCTACACTTCTAATCTAACATTAATCCCTTAGTTTCATCCATTAAAACGGTATCATCCTCAAATTACATACAACGCGACACCACATCTTGTATTTATGTAGTCAGTTCATCCATCACAAGGCAAAAAGATAAGGCTTAGTTCTAAACATGGTGCAAACATATAGTAAATTGAAAATTCACTACTTTCTCTGGTCGTTGTTCTTACGATAGTCATGGAACCATCATACAACCTTAATCACATCAATTTATCTACTAGTCACTCTTGTGATGTAAAATCCTTTATATTATCACCATATTATGTCTTTAGGTATTATATCACATGCCTTCTTCAAATCTATAAATTTATATAGTGTTCTTTCTTTTTCATTATTTACTTTTCCATTAATATCCTCAATAAATAGATAGCTTCCATTGTTGTCCTCCCATGCACAAACTCATATTGAATCTCAATACCTTCCATTGTTGTCCTCTCAAAGTTCTATTGTATGCCTCATTAACTTAATACCACGATAATTAGAATGACGTTGTATCTCTTTTATATTTTTGTGAATACACTAAAAACGTATTATTCATTCACCGGGCATCCTTTTAGTCATTATAATTTTATTAAACAGTTTTTTTAGCCAATACACTCTTTCCATCCCTTAACACTTCCAAACCTCAATAGGAATACCATTTGGTCCTAAAGCCCTCCTTGTTTTCATCTTAACAATCCTAACCTCTGTTGTCTAGTTATGTGAAAATATGTATTTTCTCAAATTTCTGTAAGTACACCCTATCCAATCTACTCCGATTATCTTCATTTAATAACTTCTCAAAATAATTTTTCCATCTTTCATTAATCTTTTCATCCGTGACTAAGACTCTCGAATCATCACTCTTAATTACGAAACGTTGTTAAAATCTTTTATTGTTCTATCCCTAAATTTAACAAGTTTATTGATATTTTTTTCCTTTTCTTGCTTTCCTCGTTTTGTATGAAAATCATCGTACGCCTTAAACTTAGCATTTCTTATCAAAAAAGGGCAAACCCAGTGCACGAGGCTCCTGTCACTGCGAGGTTTGCGTTCTCATTTTTTTTGTAAGCCGGGTTCGTTTTGATTGGAATACGACCTGTACACCTATTCCCCCACTTCAATCTTAACCGATGCTGGAGTCTGAGCTCCACCCCACTGAAACTGGGAAGGTTGTATCATAATCCTGTCCAATGAAAGCACCACATCTCACCAATATTATGGACGTTTTTTCCATCTCGCAAGTGAACCGACCCTAAACACCCAAATTTAACTGTTTCTGGCTTGTAGTCATCTTGGAAACTCAAAGCTGTTGGGTGCGAGATGGCCCAACAGAATCTGCTGTGTGGAATGAATGATCTAATTCTTCGTAGAAAGAATCCTAGAAGCTTTGCCAGGGAAGGAAACATAAGCAAGAAAATGAACCTTCTCATAGGAACAAAGTTTGACTCCTGTTGTATGGTAGTGCTGTGAAACCTACATGTACGTTACCACTTTCACATACAAATAGAAATCTCTAAACCGACTTTTCCCACCAAACATCTCCATAAGAACTTCATTATATTCTTACAAAAATCCAGATTAACTTTAAATCGGCAATGTCAGTCTTCGGTCCCGTGAACTTCAGTCAAAATCCCCCCAAGGTCGTATTTTTGCTGCTTCCAGACAAGTCTTTTTTATTTCAACGGAGAAGCTTACATCCAGCTTTGAGATGGGCTTCGAAGCCCAAATGACAAAGAAGATGAGTTTGTATCCCTTCGTTAGCAAAAGCCTTGTCACCAATATCAAGATTCTGTAAACAACAAATTTCCAGCGACCTTGCTCAGCCTCCTGTCATTCTAACTGTTGAACACAGGCTCCCTCTCTTCTAGTTTTGATGAGAATAAATTGACTTAAAGTTTGAGAGACAATCAACCAAGACTCCACCCTGCCACCTTTATCTTTGCAACTGCTCAACTGAACTGGAAACTACTGTTAAGCAAGAATCACACCATGACGATGCTTCCTGTTCTCCTTTTTATTGATCAGCTTAAGAAAATTACACCACCGTCATCCACCAGATCAGAGGTCTTCCATTCTATATAAAAAGGGATCTCCTATGTTCCTATCCCCCAACCATCTTCATTACTCTCAGTTTTTACTTGGATGCGTTTTTTTTTATCTAGCATGTTAAATCTATCATCATCCATCTTATGGACATCTACTTTGGATATATTTCATAGTGACGGTGTCTTGTGTGCTTGTTGGCGCTGCATGGATTCACATCCTTGCCTGACAAGCCTTCAGTCCCGTGAAACATTTAGGCTAGTCATAAATTTCAAAAATTACAAGAACATCATGATTATAGGTACTGTTGGCAATAGATTTCTACTATATTTGGACAGAAAGATGATGGCGTGGAATGTTGTGATGTTTCTGATCTTGATCTTGTAAGTAGTATACATCATCACCTTTTAAACTTTTGGCATGGTATTTATCCAACCTCTAATTATATTTTCTTTAAATCAACCTCTACCCGCCACCACCACCACCACCACCACCACCCAAAAAAGAGTTGTGCCCACCAGAAGAAACATGTGCTATGCCCTTTTATGGATAAGAAGATTTTTATTTTAGTAATTGATCAGTAAGCTTATTTAAGAAGATCTTTCTTTTATTCATTTTTTCTTCATTTTAAGGGTAAGTTCCTTGTTTACAATTTATACGTGATGGATATCTGTTGTTTATGCAGTCTATTAAATGTATTGACCCTCCTATATCCATGTATTTGTGAGGGACTTTTACATATTAAATGGAAAATTCTGGAAATTGTATGTTGTTTCCTGTTTTTAAGTTTTATGTTATGCATTCCTCAACATAGTATGTGGTCTTCATTACTGCAAATGGTCTACCTTAACCTTTCATATTAAAATTACAGCGTGTTAAGGTATACCGTCTAAACGATGATGGAAAGTGGGATGACCAAGGAACTGGGCACGTCACTGTTGATTATTTGGAGGTCTGACTGTACTGTAATGTGACTGTACTGTAATGTGCTCTTGTTTTTTGTTTTTCTGACAGTCATATTTGTAACCCTAAAGTTTATATATATATATATATATATATGATGGACGAGAATTGACTGGCATATTGGTTCACAAACTTTATAACACAGAGGTCAGAAGAAGTGGGTTTGTTTGTTAATGATGAAGACGACAATGAAACACTACTTTTGCATCGTATAAGCTCAGAGGATATATATCGAAAGCAAGAAGGTATATCTTTTTCTTCCACCAACGAATTCATAGTTAAGGTCCATTACACCTGATAAGCTATCAGTAATGTGTATTTTGTATTTCAGATACAATAATTTCCTGGAGAGACCCAGAGTACTCAACTGAACTAGCTCTTAGCTTTCAAGAGACTACAGGGTGTTCTTATATATGGTAACTAGTGGTGTATATATCTTTCTAGCCTTTTTGTCCTACTTGTCTTCAATTCCTGACCGTTATTTGATTAATTAATGATATGTCCATGTTTATGCAGGGACCTTATTTGTAATGCTCAAAGGAATCTGCATTTAAGCTCTCTTAGCAGTATGTATTTGTATCTCATTTGGCAAAAAAAGAAAATATAACCCTATATCGATGTTGATTGGTTGTTTGAAAAAAGTATTTTTGGTGATATCTCCATGTAGTAATATATTTTCTCCACTCTCCAGCAATTCCAACCTTTTTAAATTGTGAAGCTTGCTCATGTCTAATAGATGAGAAAGGTTAATGCAATTTGGCTTCTCTGTTGGTTGATGGTTTAACTTATCTTTTTTTCTCTCTCAATTTCGCGTGAACCTAGATATCATTGTCATACCTTTGATTTCCTGCAAATTGAATTACTCGGGTTATCTCAAGAGTAAAACGCTTAACTGGGTAGCTCAATATTTGATGGTTTGGAGATTGCAACTAGTTTTGTTACCACTAATTTATGTAGATTTGAAAGTTCCATTAGGTAAGCTTTATTCAACCCGAATACAGGGGTCCATAACAAATAGATTATTTTTATTTACCTGATTCTTCTCTGTCTCATCTTCTCCTTAATTATCTCATTTCCACCTTGTATGTGTGATTCGGGAGAATGAGCCCAATTGGGATCTTTTTGTACTATTAGAGTTTGGTGCATACACTAGACTATTCCTTTAGAATATACAATTAAATTATACGCAGACGAGGTGTTGTGCACGTTCATCGACATGCATATCTGCCATTTACTATTGGAGCGATCATAGCAGTATGACCATTTGAGCTTACATGAAGGTTGCCCCAACACCTACACTTGGCAGAATTGTAGTTTTGACCGATTCGCGAGCTTCGCCACCACGACCATCGGCCCTCATTATTTCTCACACCACCCCGACCACCGAGGCAGTGAGAATCAAGGTTCAAAGACTCGGCCGAGTCAACTCGGAATCAGCCGAGTTGACTCGGACTCCGCAGGGAACGATACGATTCCGTGTCACGATAGGAAAAAAGATAAAAAACGTATGAAATCGGCATAACTCGCCGATATATCGGCCGATCCAAGTTGTATGACCGAGAAAAAGGCCGAGAAATAGAATATCGGCCGTTTCTGCTATGTTTGAGTAAATAAACTTACCTTTGCCGGAGGAGAACCCTTGATTTCGGCCGGAGAAGAACCCTTGATTTCGGCCGGAGAAAACCCCTGATTTCGACCGGAGAAGACCTCTCTCTCTCTCTCTCTCTCTCTCATGTGCTGCATTGGTACGTGTGGCCTTTTGGGGGGTTATGAAAGCCTGGTTGTATTCTTAGTGTGCTGATGTATTGTGGGTAGATTTAATCGTAGGTGTCAAGTTTGTGTGTGTGTGGGGGAGTTATTTATGAAGTGGTTGCCAGTTGTGTTTTTTAAAGAGGCAAACATTTTTTTTTTACTTTACAAATGCGTTGGTTGTTTTTTAAAAGACAAATGTTGTTTTTTAACTTTAGAAATGTTAAGTTTGTGTTGTTTTTTAAAAGGCAAATATGTTGTTTTTTAATATTTGCATCTTCTTTGTAAAAAAATAATATATTGCGTTATTTTTGTAAAAATAACATTTACAATTCAATTAAAAAAAATATTTGCATTCGCTTTGTAAAACAAATAGCATTTGCATCATTTTTATAAAAATAATATTTGCAACCTAACTAAAAAAATATTTGCATCCTTTTTGTAAAAATAACATTTGCAATCCAAGTTAAAAAAATATTTGCATCCTTTTTGTAAAAATAACATTTACAACCTAAATAAAAAAAATATTTGCCTCCTTTTTGTAAAAATAACATTTGCAATCCAAGTAAAAAATATATTTGCATCCTCTTTGTAAAAAAATAACATTTTGCAGTATTTTTGTAAAAATAACATTTGCAACCCAACTAAAAAAATATTTGCATCCTCTTTGTAAAAAAATTACATTTGCATCATTTTTGTAAAAATAACATTTGCAATCCAACTAAAAAAAAATATTTACATCCTCTTTGTAAAAAAATAATATTTTGCATTCTTTTTGTAAAAATAACATTTGCAACCCAACAAAAAAAATATTTTCATCCCTTTGTGAAAAAATAACATTTCATCATTTTTGTAAAAATAACATTTCCAACCCAACTAAAAAAAATATTTGCATCCTCTTTGTAAAACAATAACATTTTGCATTATTTTTGTAAAAATAACATTTGCAATCCAACTAAAAATAATATTTGCATCCTCTTTGTAAAAAAAATAACATTTTGCATTATTTTTGTAAAAATAACATTTGCAACCCTACTAAAAAATAACATTTGACCAGTCCATCGCGCTTTAGTATAATTAATTCTGCAATGTAATGCATATTGAATGATGGGTTTGAATGTATCTCATTGGTCCACGTTGATAATCTTATTTTTTCAAATTTTTTTATATTTTTTCCGGAATTTTTTACGCTCTCTAAATAGCGTATTTTTGCGTATCGCCCGATACCGCGACCGAGTTAAAAATCTAGTGTCCGATTCCGGTACCGATACCGAGACTTTGAACCATGGTGAGAATAATCTATGTTATGCGCTGGTTAGTTCGGTTGTCACCCTGGAGGCAGGCATGCCGTATGAGATTTGAGACCTCTTGGACTCCTATACCTACACGTTTATGCCTAAAATGAGTTCCCACCACTACGTGATATTTAGCATGCCATTGATTTTGTGTCCGGTGCATCGATATCTAACCTACCACATTATCGAATGTCGTCTACTGGCCCTATTGAGCACAAGAAGCTTCATAGCCAGGTTTTTGAGTTATGTGACCGTGGCCTTATGAAGGAGAGTATGCTCCCATGTGCCATCCTTGCCTTTCTCTTCCCTAATGACCAGAATTGGCGAATGTGTGTTGATAGCAATGCTGTTAACAAGATCATCGTTAAGTATCGGTTCCCTGAACCTCGCTTTGAGGATATGCTTGACCAATTACATGGAGCTCGTGTCTTTTCCAAACTTGACCAGAAGAGTGGGTACCATCTGACCGTGATGTGGCCCGATGGCGAATGGAAGACCACCGTCAAAATAAAGGATAACCTAAACGAGTGGACTCTTATGCCCTTTAGGTTGTCTAACACCCCATTTATCTTTATACAGGTCATAACCTAGATCTTTCGGCCATTCCTCGGTAAATTTTTGGTGGTTTACTTTGATGTCATCCTCATTTATAGTTGTTTAGAGGTAGATCATTTGTCCATGTGGCCCAAGTCTTGTCCGTTCTCCAATTGAGCGTTTCCATCGACATTTGAAGAATTGCTCCTTATGATCCCATCTGTCACCTTTTTGGGCTATGTGGTTTCAGGGGATGGCATACGAGTTGACTCTTCTAAGGTCCGGGCCATTGTTGAGTGGCCCACCCCACTCCCACCTCTGTTTCATAAGTGCACAACTTTCATGGTCTCGTTGGATTCTATTGTGGGTTTATTGCTGAATTTAGCACCAGCACTTGATGGTGTCTTTGTTCAGTATCGAGTTTTGCTGGATTGATGTAACCGATAGAGCATTTCGGCGCATTAAGACCCTCGTAAGATCTGCTCGCCTTTCCGGATTTCACTCAACCCTTCGAGTTATCAAGCGATGCTTGCAAGATTGATATCTAATGTTTTGAGTCAGAATGACAAGACAATTGATTTTTATAGTCGGGAGATCTCGTGGCCGCCCTGAAATACTCAGCGTACCACCTTAAGTTCTATAATGTCACCAAAGCCGTCATATTCTGACAGTCTTACCTTTTGCACACGGAGTTAGTCATCAATTTCGATCATGAAATTCACAACGACCGACTTGTTTGGTGGATCGCCTACTCCAACGCGACACCCTCCATCCCCACTATAAGCCAGACAAGGAAATCAGGTTGACATTTTCATTCGTTTCAGTCATGTCTTAGCTATTATCCATAGTAAGATGTTCGGGTTCGATGAGGTGCGCGACCTTTATGCCTCAGACTCACTTTGTCCCGCTTCTCACAGAGTGCCAATAGCATAATTGCACGTCAGGAGACTATTTACTCCAGAATAGGTTCCTTTTATGTGGCATTTCCCTTTGCATCCCTGCTTCCTCCCTTCATCCTCTCTTCAAGGGAAAATCATTGTTGAGGTTTATGCTGGCCGATTGGCCCAATGAGTGCCACTATGCCTTTAGGGAGCGGTTCTTTTGTCCCCCATGAGGCGGGACACAAATGCCTTCATCCGCAATTGTTATACATGTTAGATGGCCAAGGGTTAACATTCCAGTGCCATCCTTCTATTGTCCTAGCAAGATGTCTCCATGGACTTTATCGTGGGCTTGTAATGTATAGAGGCATGACTTGATATTCATTATTTTTGATTGGCCCAAGATGGCCCACTTCATTCCCTAATACTGTATAGCGGACGACTCCCATGTGGCCACATTTTTAGGAGAGAGTTCGATTATATGGTATTCGCCGTAACACTTCTCGCATAGGGGTTCGTTTTAGAGGCCACTTTTGGTAGATAGGTGTTTGTTGCGTTGCTCCCTCTAGTTTTCTATGGTTTTCCACCCCAACCGATTAGATAGAGGTGGTCAATGGGAGCGTGGGAGATCTTCTTCGTTGCCTTGTTGCAGAGACCTCCCCATGTTGGGACCTTGTGATTGCTTAGGTCAAATTCGCCTTTAACTACGTTTTCAACTGCTCTGGGGGCCTTTCTCCTTCCATGATTGTTGATCTGGCAGAGTTACCTTCCGCCGCCCCATTTAGTCCTTTTGCCGTTGATTTTGCCAGTCGCATGGCTGCTATCCCAGAGGATGTCTACACTCGTCTTCTGCGTATGTATGCCACATACAAGGATGATTCAGATGCTCACCATTACGCACTTGTGTATGATTAGCCATGGGATTTATCTTCAGAAGGCACCAAAAGCTTTAGTTGTGCCATTTTGGCCCGTTCTTGGTTATTCGCTGTTATGGGGACAATGCAGACTGGGTTCCGCATGCACCCTAACTTTAAAATCGCCGACTTCTCACCATTCCCCGTCACACACATCCCTTATATTTCTCTACCCTTTGCAAAGGACTACCCCGTTTGTTTCCATGTTCACCGCACTGAGGGTGTCTTAGTCTTCGAGCTTATCACTTCCCCGTCTGGCAACTACACTCTCTTCCTCATTCGATGGCATGTGCGTCCTGAGACATAGGACGAATGGATTACCCGAGGCCACTCTACACTGCATTGATCCCTATTTCTACCGCTAATATTGGGACTATATGACAACTTTTAATTGGGGGGAGAGTGATGCAGAATCATGAGCCCAGTAAGGACATTTTTGTACTATAGTATCTTTATTCCTATTCCTTTAGAGTATTTTAGTGTGCCCCCTTTTTGTCTTTTTCCTTTGTAGGTTATCTTAACTAGCAAGATAACTTGGCCTATAAATAAGTCCTTTGGCCTCCCATTGTAATTCCTACTGCCGCTGTCAACCAAACATCAATTTTTCTCGCCTTAATCTAGTTACGCACCTCATGCTTGGCAGCCTTGGTTATGTGATCATGATGTTGGTGTGAATCGGATGCAGATTCCTAAATTACACACAAAAAATCAAGGTTCTAAGAGGCGTGAGGCGTGGTTGAGGCGTAGAGGACAAGCCTCAAGCCTTCGCCTAGGCGTAAAAAGGCATTTTCCCTTTTTATTATTTTAATTATTAGAAGAATAGTAATATAATAAAATAATACATACCTTGAATTTTGAAAATATATATCCGTATGTTTGGTAGCCATCTATCTCATATGCATGCTCCATAATCAATATATAAAATGTATTTCTCAAGATTTAATAAGAAATATACAAAATGTATTTTTCGTCATTCAATAATCAATACAAAATGATTCAATATAAGCAATGTAATTTTCATCGTTCAAATGAAACAAATTGACTTTTGGTCGGAAGTCGGTCGACAATGTTAGGTTTTTTTTGGACAAGAGGCAAAGAGATTTGGGATACTATTTGTGATGGGAATTAGAAGTTTTCGGGCCATTTTTAGTATTTTTAGGATTCCATGGAATTTTTGTTATTTTTTGTAGTTTCTTTATTTGGTTATATTTTTCTTTTAGTAAATAGTTGCTTGGTATTTAGGGAAGGAAGTAGTAAAGGCTAATAGATATATATTTGTAATTAGAGCATTGCTTGGACCCTAAGCTATTTCCCCCTTTAAATACCCATGTAATCTTCATTTGAAGATACTTCACCATTCTTGAAATATAAGACATCTTTTGATTCTCTCTCCAAAAGTTAGGGTTTGGTTTATGTCTTTTAGTCATTGGCGTGTAGTTCACGTCAAAATTGGTATCAGAGCGGGTGTCGCTCCAAGCATTGGTGTTAGTGTGTATCGGTGTGTGTAGAATATCAAAATTCGTACACTACTTTCTCAATGGCTCCAAAGAAAATCAACCAACGACAAGAGGAGATTCAAGAATTGAGAAGGGCGCTCAAGAATTGAAACAAAAATTGGAAGAATTGACACAAAAACGACAATAACAATTTAATACCCTTTTTTAACTTCTCTGCTCCAAAATATCACCACCTACCACCGTGAACAATCAAATTTCTGACAAAGAATTGTTACGGCGCATGGACCTCGACTCGAGGGCGAGGAAGCAACACTATCAAAACCCTAACCCTTGCCCTAGCCTCTCCATCACCATCGCTGTCCAAGAAACCTCCACTGTGGCTTTACCCCGAACCCCTACACTCCAGCCCTTGGACCCAAGAAAAGCAGCCCTGCTACCCTGTCACAGACACCTTTCAAGAATCTATCCACCACACCTGCCACTGCCCCAAACCTTTCCACACACTCCGCCGACCCCTATCCTTCTGCCCTAACCACCGCCCAACCCCATCCCATCTCCAACTTTCCCTCCGATCTGCTCCACCCCCCAAAAAAACCCCTCCCCGCAGCGGTTGTCCCTAACAGCCCCTCCACCCCCCGAACACCACTCCCCACCCTGTCGGCACCATCTCCAAATCACCCTCGGACTGCCCAGCTATCGCCGGCGCTGCCCAACAGGGATCCGGGCACCTTCTTCTCCATCGGTCGAATCTCATGTCCCTCGGCTCCGGCGCAATTCCCGCCTCCCTCGGCAACGAAAGAAAATTAAGAAAATCAACCCCTTGCATTTCTTGCCTAATTTTTTAGGGTTTCTTGAAAGTAGGTACGCAAGCCGCATACGAGGGTGCCTCCCACATCGAATTGAAGAATTCTTGGAAAGACACCTCACCACGTTGACCGTTTACCTTTCAAACTCGAGGACGAGCTTTTTCAAAGACGGGAGAATGATGGGAATTAGAAGCTTTCGGGCCTTTTTTAGAATTTTTAGGATTTCATGGCATTTTTGTTATTTTTTTTAGTTTCTTTATTTGGTTGTATTTTCTTTTAGTAAATAGTTGCTTGGTATTTAGGGATGGAAGTAGCAAAGGCAAATAGGGGTATATTTGTAATTAGAGCATTGCTTGCAGCCTAAGTTTTTTCCCCATTTAAATACCCACGTAGTCTTCATTTGAAGATACTTCTCCATTCTTGATATATAAGACATCTTTCGATTCTCTCTCCAAAAGTTAGGGTTTGGTTTATTTCTTTTAGCCATTGACGTGTACTTTATGTCAATTTGTCTTTTGATTGTTTTGGATGGGATATTGGTCCGGTTTGTAAAAAAAAGCCTTTAGAAGGCGATATCGTTTCACAAAGAGTTTTTTTTTTAGAAATGCGCCTTAAGCCTTTTACCAAGAATAAGGCATAGGTGAGGTGTTTCTCCCAAGCCTCAAGCCTAGGCGCGCCTTTTAGAACACTGCAGAAAATATATAAATCTCAACATCGATTCACAATCTTAATATTGCAATCATCAAAAAAAGCCCAAGTGGTAGTGTAGTGGCATGAGCTAAACGAATTGATTTTTATTTTTTTTATTTTTCTATATAATAATAATACTATGAAGACCATCTGCACCTGGTTTGGTTACAAAAATCCTTCTTTTACTGTTTTTAAAAAAAATTGTCTGCATTGGATCCTACTTGTAAGTATGCTATATATTTGAAGTGTACGTTCATGAAAATAGGATTACAAACACGAGGTTTTTAAAACCAAGCACACATTGTGGCCAAAATTGCCAAAAATTGAATTTGAGAGCCAGTGTTAAAAAGTCATTACCTAGTTTGGTTCCCATTAGTAAAGGGTGCCGGGAGGGTATTGATAGGTATAGGACAGGTTCACAATCTAAGTAGAACAAGCACGGACACAAATCACATGACACGTCACGCTAAATAATATATATATATATATATATATATATATATATATATATATATATATATATATATTAAAGTTAATGCCATTCCGGTGATAACAAGATCTAATGCCCACAAATTACAACTGGGATAACTTAAAAAATTGTATGTTCCATTAGTCATCGTTGTATCAACAAAATATGTAAGTGAAGATTTAACAATTCAAATCTAATAAAACATTAGTACATAACACTAATAATACGATAACTTCATTCTTTTATTAATTCTATAAAAAAGTTTCAATGTAGCATGCAAATTTGTACAACAAAGCAATGCGAAAGGTTTAGTACATCCCATAGAAATAATCAAGTTCAGCACATTATAAACATAGAACAACTACTCGAAAAAAAAACAACGCACACATCTTCTGTGACGGGAGAGAAGGGAAAGAGAGAGGCCCCAAATTTGACATGTGTAATGGCCGTTGAGTTTTTTAATGGAGGGGTGGCTTTGAAATACTTTTCAAACATGGAGGGTAAAATTAAAACATTTGAAATATCAAGGGAGAAATTTATATTTGACCCAAACTGTAGTTTTTTTTTTCCCCTTTGTAATTAAACCCTTTAAGGTTTTGATCCAATCTTAAAAAAGGGTCTCGAGCCCACCCAAGTCCATCCCCTGCGTTATCTTAGCAAAAAGTTAGGCATGACCTTGAGATAATAATATTAATTGCCCATGACCTTGAGATAGTAATATCAACGTCACCTAATTAGTAGATCTTGGATGGAATCAATGTGACATAATTTAGTAGGTCCTGGATGGAAAATCTGTCTTCAAATTCAAAGTTTCCATTGAAATGCTTACATAATTTTGAAGCTATCATTATGTCAACATAATTATTTTTGGAGCTAGTTTTTGGTGACATAACTTCATTTCACTGTGCGGATTGAAGTAAATTATCTAATAATTACTTCAGCCTTGCTGTAAAATGATCTTTTGTAGGACTTAAATCTCCACTGAAAGAAGCATTGTATCTGTCTACTTGGAAGGATGAATGTCTTGCATAATTTTGTTTCCGAGAAATCTTGTATAGAATAAACCTGAATCCTTATGACCCTACTAGAAAATTTTCGCTGCCAGAGTTTGTTTTTATTGTATTCAAGTTACTTTTTGACTGAAAGCTTGTATATGCATGATGCCAACCTATAGCTGATATTCATTTTTGTTGACTTTTCAGCTGAGACATTTCATAGTCTCAACAATGAGTTGAGGGAGTTGCCTGCAGTTGAGCTATCAACACTTCCTTTAATACTTAAGGTTTGGATTGATGCCTCTATATTTTTTATTTTGTAATACTATGGATTTCGTTGTTTCCTTGGCCATTTTTTATTTGTTTCATGAGCATCACATATACGGATCGAGTTCATTAGCAGGTTCAATTTGTTCTTTATTTGTGGCATTGGAATATTATGTTCTTGATTATTGTTGTTTATTTGTTTCTTTTATTGTATTTTTGGCCTCTTATGTATTATTCTTGCTATTTGTGCCACATTGTAAAGGGCTTTATCCTTCAAATCAATTTTCAATTGCAAATGATTTGATGTAAACGCAGTGGACGATTTTTAGCGCACCCACCACACCCACTCTCCTATATGTGTGTGTGTGTATATATATATATATATCATATTTTTGGATAAATGAACAAGCATTCCAATTCCTTAACAAAAAAAAAAAATCTATACAAAATAACATTTAAACAAAATAAGACGAACAGGAAAACAAAAAAAGCAACAATCCATTTACACCCGCATATATAAATATAGGGTTTTCTCTCTCTAATCCATCCTCTCATTCATTCATAATAATTAAGTGATTACAAGAGAGGGCCAATGACTTAATTATAGCTAAAACTACTTGGGGTCATAATTGTAGTACGTATTAACTAACTAATAATAGAAACGTAGATAAACTATGAAACTAAAGATAATTAGGAAATACAAATTATTATTATCCCAATGCAATCCCTAAAAATCAGCAATTAGATAGAAGATAAAAAAGATAATCCCCTATGTCTCTTCCTTTTCACACCACTCTCCTCCTCTTGAGAAAGCTCGGTGTCGAGTTTTGAAACATGAAAGGACATCATTATCATAACAACACAATAACCACCACACTCCACTTGATAGAGAAGTCTTCCACTAAAACACTTGACATAATTACGAACAAAAGCCCATGTGGACGTCACACAACCAACTCGCCCCAAAACTTGGGAGCATTCCTCCCTCCCTTCAAATAATTTTGAGACAAAATCCCCTTATACCATGACATATCCTCATAGGCTAGCATACCAACTTTTTAAGGAGATACAATACCATACCTCATCTGGGGCACACTTTGGGTTGTACTACAAACTCAATTCGAGACTCAAAATCATCCCAGGCTGGATCCACAAAATCACATTAAACTATATTTGCTCGCACCAATCTCAGAAATAGGAACAAAGACTAGAAGAATCATGTTCATTCCTCAAAGAAGGAAAAAAGTCTCCAATGTACAACTCCATTAAGTATGCGTTAACCTTTCTTCCTCAGCTAATGTATTACAGGATTCCCCACTGGTAAAGGATTTATTCGGTCTAAAAATTTCAGAAGTCAATATTTACAAAAATCCAACATCTCAAATTTAGTGTGTAACCGAAACCTTTTTCAACTTCTTGTAACCATAATCGGATCTTGGGACACGTTAACTTTGGTGGTGGGTACGTGGTTTCTCGCAGAACAAACTTTGCAAACATGCTCGGCAACCTCATATCCCGATTTCCAATATAGCGTCCCCTCAATACAGTCTTTCCTTCCCAATATCATTTTTGTACTGGTTAGCTGAGATAAGTCAGTACTTTTATTCATGCGCCTTCTTGCACAAACAGGAGCCTTCATTTTCCCACCACTCGATTTATTTTTTCTTTGAAGTTTCCTTAAGAACTTGGCATTAGTAATCCTCAACCTCCTTATGTTTTTCCTCTAGGTCGGACATATAAGAATTGACACTTGGCGACAAAGGTGCTAGGGCTGTAGGGATCCTATTATGCTTCTATATATTTTGTATTTGGAGTTGTTTGTGTCATTTTTTCAAATAATTTACTGGTGGAATTCTTGTTCATCCTCTTGTACATATTATCAATTTCTTGTTTCTGATAAAAAAGTTGGGTGGTTGTTGGGGGAAGGGGGAGGATTCACTGAGCTGGAGGTTGTGTCATGGCAATGGTGTAATCGTTGTTGGATGAAGAGGAAGTGCTTCTTGTGTAACTGCGCCTGGAAATCCACGCTTCGGTTTAGGTGGCATTTTTTTGTTGGACAGTTCTCTTGTTTGTTATAATTTGGTAACCTCAAAAGGGAGAGATGATCTTGGTTGGTTACTATTGCTTGTATAATAGAGAGGGAGAAACGATGGCTTACTTCTTAATTCAAGGCGTTATTGCGTGGAGTGCATTTTGCTTTGTTTGGGATTTTATGGGTTGTTTCGTGTTTAATTATGCATTTTCCAAGTTGAAAGTCCCGTAGGGTTATCATATGGAAAAGGTAAAACAAGCAAACCACTATTTTAAAATTTTAAAATTTAAGTTTAATTAAACAGATTAACCCAAATTACTCTTAGCACCGATTAAACGAAAGTTGTGTTAAGACAGATTGACCAATTTTATCTTTATCCTAAAGCATGCATCGAGGTGATAACATATACAATATATCAATTCACACAATATACTGATGTACGAGGAAAACCCACAACGGGATAGGACCCAACCACGCAAATTCACTATGTAAGGAATTACAAAAGACACAATAGTAGGTTTACACAACGACCTTAATGCCCTCGCAAGCCTTGACGCTCTTTGTTCGTCAACCTTCACCACACTGGCACGCAGGAGTCCACCCGCGAGCAACCACAACGTGTGAGTCCATACACGTCTCGGTATCCACCGAACAGGCTTAGCAATCGTCTACGGATCGAAACACAAAGTTCTACGTTTATTCACCGCAACATGGAGTCCACCGTGTATAAATATCAAACTGTGTATGGAGTCCACCGTACGAAACGATTCTCAACTAGATGAAGAGAATAAATAGAATAAACTTTGGTTCCCACAAACTAGATCTCAAAGCATATTATAGATGAAACTTGGATCTTTAAACGATTGGGTGTAAATTAGGGTTTGGGTTTGAAAAGCTTGATCATAAATGATCACAGAAACACGAAGAGCTTTTTGGAAGAGTTTGGGAACTCAAAAAGCATAAAAAAGTCTTAATTAAAATTGCTTCGCAACCCTATTTATACTAGGTTTTTCAAAAACGAGATAAGGATGAAAAAGTTGAACGAAAATCTCACTTTTATGGAACAACGCCTCGGCTTGTTCGAACGAAGCCCCAAGTCTCGATCGAATTGGAAATTTGTCCTTATTAATCTCCCCTTTGGCTATTCTGGGATAAAACATCAAAGTTAAAACCTCTGGACCGTCAAGCTCTCTAAAAGACTCAATCCCCAAAGAAAAAAGTACCGACACTTGATAGGCTTACATTGAGTAACTTGGCTCTTGTGTAAACTTCGCCGCATCGTTGCAAACCTGCACACTTAAATACACCTTCAAATGCAAAGAGAATATATAACAATATAATTCTGCATAAGAATACACTCTTCCCCTTTGTCTAACAATCTCTACCTAAATTAGGACGTCTCTCCCTAAGGCAAAAATTCCCTCCGGACTATAAAGATTGAGACGTCATTTCTCCCCCTTTTTGCTCAGGAATAGACAAAGTGAAAGATGCATCAGAAAATTATTTCTCCTCAATATAACTAAATCTTTCCTAAATGAAACATGGGTAGGCATAAAGGAAAAACAAGTATATCACGTAGTGGTGCAAAGTGCAACAAGCAACGACAAACACAAGCCCAAATAATCCGAAGAATGACCAAATGATACCAATTTGGTGCATAAATGAGATATCGATGATAACAAGTAACAAACGATACCAATATGATCATATAACATATGAATTTGAAACCACTTGAAGCTAAAACGGAAACACAAAGACTCAAAACAAAAGATACCATATATATAAATATGCAAAAGATAACAATGAAGCACACAAGTATATATAGGTATAAACACCTCAAACAGATACAAAACACATAAGTTTTTCACACTAGCATAGTATCGATGCGTTTAAACAAACACGTGGTACAGAGTGAAGGGGTGTGAAGTAGCAACAAGCGAAATATAACCCAATCACTCAAAAATGTCCAGGGTGTTCTATTTGATTGCATTAACTTTATCAAACAAAGATTTAGCTTCATAGTTATAAAAAAGTGAACTCATAAATGGTAAAACAAGCACAATGTACACCGGTCTAGAAATTATTGATGATTCTCAAATCAATAGAGTCAAACATGAATTAACTAGGACTCATTTTGCAAATTCATTGATCTTCAACTTATAACACCCTCAAAATTATAGATATTCATTCATTTCTTTTCTCATTTTTTTGAAGATATCAATTTTGAAGAATTTTGGCCTTGACAATTTTATCTTTTCTTTTGCCTTTTAATTTTTTTTTATGTTCTTGACAACGGTGGCCTTTCACGCAAGGAAGATTTCTCCCTTGGTAGCCGTTTCCCGCGCACACTCCATATTTTCAATAAAGCAACAAACTCACGAGCAATGGTTCTTACATACACAAATCCTCCATAGTCAAAATGATATGTATAATGACAAGATTGATGGGAGAACACCTCACTTAGCTCATGTTACATATGAAATTAAAATCCAAACGCGCTTGTGCATGTGTGTGAGGAGGCATATGCAAAGTGAATCCATTAAGCAAATCAAAGTCGAACTACTCCATGCAAGCATGATTAAGAACCATCTAAGCATTGAAAATTATAATCAAATGTCCTAGCCACATGGATTCATGGAACGAAGTGGATTCAAACGCACCGATATGCCACACAAAATGTGTAAAATTAAACTGCACATAAGCAAAATCTTTTTGAGTTTTTAAACATTTTTTGAAAAATGACACCACTTGAAAACAAAACTAAAAAAACGAACAAAATCTTGTTGTATTTTTCAACAAGACCCAATAAATGAAAAATCAAAATACAAAACAACTAGCAAACAAATATAACATGAAAGCATGCAAACACAATTAACGATTAGATTTAGCATGAGACGTATCATGTGCAAGCATTCGAGAATAACAAGTCTAATAGTTAAAGCCTCAAAATCTGATTTCCTACCCCATATAGGTGAAACGTGACGCTCTTGAGTTTTGAGAACCTTGGTGACTCTATTCTTAGACTTCTTAGGACCATTTATAAGATCAAAGCAAAAACGCCTAAGGTGACCTTTCTTACAACAATGTGTGCACGTAAAAACACGACGAGGAATGTTACGTAAGGGTTGACCTTTTCTAAAGTCCTAAGCAATGGTCGACTTTCTCTAGAGCATGGTCTTGGCTTTAGTAGCGGAAGCATTTGGATCATCGAAGCCAATACCACAATTGTCATCTTTGATTCGGAGGGTGCCTAACATTTTATCCAACTTTTTCGACCTAGATTCCAAATCAAATTTGACATTAATCGAGTCTCTCAATCTCTCTTTTAACTCCATAATTCTAGATTCGAGCAAACGACGAGACTCATAAAAAACAAGGGAGCCCTTCAAAATCTCCATCAAACCATGAAAGTTATTTTGCTCCCCCTCAACAAACTTGAGCTTCTTCCTAAGAATCTTCTCACGTGCTCTAAGATCCTTAATTAATATACTCTCATCATTACCTACGACACGTTCTTTCAACCTAGCTTCCAACTTCAAGTTAGCCAGTTTCAATTTCATTGTCTCCACATTCAACTCACGGAAGGCAACTTGAAGTTCACTCTCCTCCTCCTCCTCCTCATCCTTTTTTTTCTCCACTCTTTCCACCATCACTCTGGAATCACAAACAATGGTATCAGAATTATCATGCTCAGAACTATCTTCATCGGAAGATTTTTCATCAAGGCTCACATGACTAGCCATGAACGCAGTGTAGTTGCGCTCAATGGGGGAATTAGGTTCCTCTCTCGGTTCACTATCATTAAGGGTGACATTGTACGCCTTTAGCTTTTTACCCTCCTTCCTTAGTTTAATGGGACACTCAACTGTCTTAAATCATATCCCTCACACCTAAAGCATCTATCCGGCTCATCCCTCTTAAAATTATCATTACGCTTTTTAGGGAATTTTATGGCCTTGTTAAGCTTGCTTTTCTCAAACTTTTTTTCATTTTCATTTGTTTTTCAAACTTGAGAATTTTTTTAAACTTCTTTGCAAACATGGCCATATCATCAGAATCGATGTTAGACTCATCATCCGAATCAAGTGTTTCCTCCCTTCGGACTTGCAAAGCAATGCCCTTATCTTTCTCATATTTTTGGAAGAAAACATGTCGAGCTCATAAGTTTGAAGATCATGTACAAGCTCTTTGAGTTTTGTAGAGTCCGAATTACCCAAAGAATTCAAATGGTCACTTTAGAATCAAATCTTGACTGTAAGATTTTCTTGACTATACGGGTTTTGAGTATTCTCTCTCCCAAGTTATATGGTGAGTTCACAATATTAGACAATCTAGCATAAAACTCATTAAATGTTTCACTCTCCTCTATCCTAATCGTTTCAAACTGAGTGGTGAGGTTTTGAAGTTTGGAAGCCTTAACAATACTAGTTCCCTCATGGGTTAGTTGAAGTATATCCCATGCTTCTTTGAATGCCTCACACGCCATGATACGACGGGACTCCTCCGGTGTGACCGCACAAAACAACGCATTTAAACCACGTGAATTATAATTAGACAATTTGTGCTCATCCTCACTCCAACTTTCTACATGTTTAGGGACACAAAGTTCACCTACTAAAGTTGTGGGTGGGGATCACTACTTCATAATAGTTGACCAAACCCACTCATCTATAGCTTTAAGTGTTGACTTCATAAGAGCTTTCAATTACGTGTAATTAGACCCATTAAACATTTGCGGCCTAGAAAGCGACTGACCCTCCATATAGAAACCGATAGGATTCATGCCTAAACACGGATCTAACACAATAATTGTGTGTTCCCACTCTGATGCCACTTGAAAGTTCTATAACAAACAAACCATTGTTTTAAAAATTTTCAAATTTAAGTTCAATTAAACAGATTAACCCAAATTAATCTTAGCACCGATTAAATGACGCCAAATGGGAGCAAAAAAAAAAAATCTCTAAACTCTCTCAAATCTCAATATCTCAAAAATGGAAGAATGCCTCAAATGGGGGCTATATATGAGTGTTTTAGGAAGGAGGTTGTTTGGCCTCTACGCTAACAATCTAATTACATTTATGTCCTTAAGAGCCAATAACCTTCTTTCTTCTAAATACTAAACAAACAACTAATAAAATAAAATACATCAAATAAAGGAAACAAAAGAAAATAACAAAAATACAAAAAAATCCAAAAAATACCAAAAATAACCTCTAATTCTTGATTCACATCATTCTCTCCGCCTTTGAAAAAGTTCGTCCTCGAACTTTAAAATTGAGGTCGAATGCAAAAATTCCTGAAATTGCGGAAGAGAGGCAAAACTTGAGGAGCCAAAACGTAATTTCTGAAAATTTGAGAAAGTTTCTTCAATTATTGTGTCAAGATCATCTTCTTCCTTATGCCACACGTGTGAATCTTCAAAATTATTTTCCCCCCGAGATAAAAAACCAAGATTTTGATGTCAAACCCTAGTTCTTGCACACGTTGGTGGGTTCCACCTAGGGCAGACGATTGATTGGTTAGTATGGGAGGGGGTTGGATCAAATGGGGTTGAAATTGGATTGACTTTGTGGGAGAAGGGTCCTTGATTGGTTTTTGGTAATTTTGGAGGGTCGGGGTGGGTTGACTTAGGGTTTCAAAGGGTGGGGTATGTGTTTGGGGGTTTCCAAACACGAGAGGAGAAATGGGGAGGCTAGGGTTTGTATGGGTGGGTTCTTGGACAATGGAGGGTAGAAACCTTAGGATTTCTTGATCAAAATCTTGAATGCTGGACTTCTTGATTCCGTGATTGAGATCGGAAAATGTTTGAACACCTTCGGTGAGTGTTATGGTCTCTTTTGATCGTTGGAGACCACGGATGATGTCGGTGATTGTTGGAGATGGGTTTTCAACCATGGGAGGGGTGGATTGTCTGGAAGGAGAAGAAGATGAATCTTGGTTGTTGGTAAGGCGTTCTTGAATGTCCGGTGGTTCTTGAGTCGTTCGAGGTTGATTCATGATTTGATTTTTCGTGTTGGGGCTATCAAGCTGTTCATCCACTTAAATTGGTTCTATCTGAGGCCGTACCACACAGTTTTCCGCGTTGGAGGTTGCGACTGCTATTCTGGGCAGAATCGATGGTGAATCTGGGTTGTTTTGACTATGGACGGAGGCGGAAAGGTCGGGTGACTACTTTGGATCCCGTTGTATTCAAGGCCGAATCAGTGCTGGAAAGGGCACTAAACCCTCGAGGCGGATGGTGCCTTTGGCCGTAGACTACCCCGGGTTAGTGGTCGGCTAGGTGTTCTACTTCAGTCGGAGAGGGGTTCTGCCCCTGTTGGTGGGGGGAAGTTGCTGCCGAGGGCTCCTGTTGTGGCTGGTCGGTGATTAAAATTGGCCAAGAAGCGATGGTGTAGGGGTGCGAAATGTGTTGCGGAAGTGTAGGTAGAGGGGTTTTGGGGCTTAGGGTTTCTTGAATTAGGGTTAGGGTTAGGGTTAATGGTGGTGGGTGGCAATACATGTGGTGGTGGAGGGAGGCGAGCAATGAATCTATCCATCCGGGGCATCAATCGGTTGAGGGCCTCCAAGATTTGGTCGTTAGGAGTTTCCGCGGAGGTGTTCATCATTTCTTGGACCCACCTTGACGTTGTTTACGAGTTTTTGTTTTGTTACAACAACAACAACTGGTGGGACAAACCAGGCTCTGATACCAATTGACGTAAATGACGCCAATTGGGAGTAAGAAAAGATAAATCTCTCTAAACTCTCTCAAATCTCAATATCTTAAAAATGGAAGAATGCCTTAAATGGGGGCTACATATGAGTATTTATAGGAAGGAGGTTGCTCTAAGCTAACAATCTAATTACAATTACCCCCCTAAGAGCCAATAATCTTCCTTCTTCTAAATACTAAACAAACAATTAATAAAAGAAAATACATCAAATAAAGGAAATAAAGGAAAATAACAAAAATACAATTAAATCCTAAAAATCCTAAAAATAACCCCAAATTCTTGATTCACATCAGTTGTGTTGAGAAAAACCCACAACGGGGAAATCCTCGGACGATCCAACCACGCCCATTCACTATATACGGAACTACAAAGGACACAATAGTAGATTTACACAACGACCTTGACGCCCTCGCAAGCCTTGACGATCTTCATTCCTCAACCTTCACCACAGTGACACGCACACCCGCGAAGCAACCACAATGTGTGAGTCCATACATGCCTCAGTATCCACCGAACAGGCTCAACAACTGTCTACGGATCGAAACACGGAGTCTATCGCTTCTTCACCGCAACACGACAACACGAAGTCCACCGTGTGTAAGCATCAAACTGTGTGCGGAGTCCATCGCATGAAACGATTCTCAACTAGATGAAGAGAGTAAACCTTGGTGCCCACAAACTAGATCTAGATGAAACTTGGATCTTTAAATGAGTGGATGTAAACTAGGGTTTGAGTTTGAAAAACTTGATCATAAATGATCACATAAACACGAAGAGCTTTTTGGAAGAGTTTGGGAACTCAAAAAGCATGAAAACGCCTCAATTAAAACTGCTGCTCCGCAACCCTATTTATACTAAGTTTTTCAAAAACAAGATAAGGATGAAAAAGCTGAACGAAAATCTCACTTTATGGAAAACACGCCGGCTCGTTCAAACGAAGCCAATCTCGTTCCAACGAAGCCCCAAGTCTCATTCGAGCCATCTTCTAACGCGGTATCCAACGAAAAATCAGAACGGGCCAAAACTTGCTTCGTTTGAAGTTCGTTGGATTCTGGTTCTAACGATTTGCTGAGGCTCGTTCGAACGAAATTACTACCATCGTTAGAGTGACCTGTCGATTTTTCTAAAAACAAATTTTAAAACTATTGAAAAACGTTTTTTTATAAAAACAACACCCAATAATAATAAATATCCAAGGATCAAAATATATGCTTTCATACCTGAGAGATCCTTGGAAGCTGAAGACGAAACGTGGCACTAAACATGACACGAAGAATGTAGAATTTCTAACTTGGTCGCTCGCTATGTCTTCAAACAAAAGCATCATAGGCTTGAAAGGTAAACGCGCTCAATTCTAACCTATGATTCAAAGGTTTTGTCCAAACACAGAATAAGTCCGAACATACAAATTGACTCGATTCGAAAATTTGTCCTTACACAAGTGTTTGGGAGGGTGTTAGGACGGGGAAAGAGTACTGTTGAAGTTGGTTCACGCATCCTCTGTACTTGGTGTGGACTATATAGAAGGAGAGAACCTGAGAAGTTTTAAATGGGTTGAATTTTCATTGCATAAATTTTGGTTGATGATATTGCAAATGTTTTTCATTGATCAGCCGTACAGTTGGTAAATTGTTTTTGGCTGGCAAATTTGTGTTAGGCTGCTAGATTTCTATGTTTTGGTGAGGCCTTTTTATTTTTATTTTTTGTGTTTAGGCCCTTGGGTTCAGCTTATTTATGTATTGTCCTGTGCTCATGGACCCATTGCTTTTTATGGCACGATACTACTATATACCAAAATTTGAGCTACAAAGTCAGAAGGGACCACAATGTCATATGGATAGGATGTTCGGGAATGACCTTATATATTTGTTTCTGTCTACATCTTCTTCAGGCTCATGTTTTCGTTCCCTTTGCTATGAGCAGACTTCAACTATCCTTTTGTTTACTTCTCTTTCTTCCTTTTGATAATATTTGGCCATAAAGGAGATAAATCTGTTGTGAATATTTAGCACTTATACCCAAGTACATGTGATCACAAGTGTCTTCCACTTTCATCCTTAAAATTCTAAATGATAAAGTTATTGGTTTTAGCATCAGCATCTGGAACTTTTAGACCTCTGTTTTTCCTTGGGCTGTAGAAAGAAAATTTTAATTTCTTCATGTAGAAGTGCGAATATATATATATATATATATATATATATATATATATATTCTTAATCTTTTATGTGATACAATGTTGGTGCGACAATTTGCTAATTTGATTGCCTTTTGCTTTTGCAGACTGTGGTTGAGAGTGGTATTTCTGATCAGCTGCGTGTGACGGAACTCATATTGCATGATGTAAGCTTTTTTTTGAGTTTCTACAGATTATGCCTCTTTTTGTGCAGACCTTGTTGTATTCTGAGAAATCTTTAGCACTAAAGTTATCCACCAAAATAAGTAACTGCCTTTAAATCTAAAGATATATGGACATGGGCAATATGTCATTTTTTAAAAAGTAGAACATGAACATGTTGGAGAATGGAGAAACATATAATGCTGTGTGTTTCTGTATATAATAGTAAAATAAAAAAAGAAATATTTTTCCAACTAAATTAGAATCAAAGAAGGAACCCAATTAGGGAAAAACATAACCAGTCCAAATAGACAAATCCATGAGGCTGTTAAAACAAATAAGCCTGTAGGTGGAAGGGTAAATTGCATTTTTTGAGGCTGTGTTTGTTTAGGGGAGTTATTTTTCCAAGTGATAGCAGGTACAACTGCTATTATTGGTTCTTTATCCATAACCAAACAACACGAGCTCCTAAATCCTAGTCACCATGGAAACATGACCACAACTACAAGTCAATAAGGACTATACATCTGGTAAATGATAGGATAGTATTATGCCATTGGATGAAATTTAAGGTGGGATAAACTCTCCCAAGTAAAAAAATGATGAATACCCTTAAATGTAAGACATGCACTTGGATAATTGTTTTCTCATGGGTAACTTTGTAATCTCACCTATTTTTATGTGTGTTTTTTTGGAAAAAGGACTATCGATTTGGGACAGGAGGGAGTACAAAACTCCTTGAAGCACGTGTGCTCACTTTGTTATTGTGACCTATTGCTAAAATCGGAGCACACTGTTAGAAATCTGTAACTATGGGATCCACTTAAATTGAAGCCAAAAATTGATCTTCATTGACCTTAGGGCGTGTTTGATAGAGAGGATGGAAAATGCAAATTGTTTTAAGCCATATTTTTCTAAGTCAAATTTTTTCATGGAAAATTTTGCTTAAATTTGCTATTTTGTGTGTTTGATTGTAGTTGTGTAAAAAGATAGAAAATAATGAGTTTATTTAGGCCTAAACAATGAAGGTTATGGGAATTGTTTCTTTAAGGGCGAGGTAAATTTTCAGGCTATATGAAGTTGTTTCTTTACGGGCGGAAAATTTGTGCAATCAAACACCTCTTATGTTAAAAAATGTTGCCTTTGAAACGCACCCTTAGTTCTTTTGCACCATTATTTAAACCATGGAGTTCTGCAAGCATCTAAAATACCATGTCATTTGTGGCCATAATGTTGGAATACAATATAAATCTAATCCTGATAAAAAATATAAAATAATAAGTGAGACAATCAATAATTAGGGGGACACAACACAACTAAATGCGAATACATGTGTTAACGCTTGTTGTGAAGGCCTTTACCCCCTTTTGATGGCAATTGGAGATTAGCACAGACAAACGATAGATGCTAATGTCGTGCTTGTACAGGTTTCTTTGTTTTGGGGGGCCAACTGAACAATCGAGAAAGAATCTTACTCTTCATTTGTTAAAATAGTTTTTAAAAGCAGCCTCTTGTATTTTATTGTCTTTTACTGGTTATTTGTGTTTGGCACTGACATGACCTGTTATATTCGTGATGCGAATTGTGTTTTTTGCGAGTTCTTGAAATGAAATGGCCAATCCTAACTCGCTAACACATCTTGAGCCAATATGACGCAGTTTAGGACTGGGCATCTCATTATACGAACAAGAAAATGACATGATCCGTTAACATGAATAATAAACAGGTTGTATTAGTGTCAAACATATGAAAATAACGCAAATTAACTTAATTTACTGATCCTGCATGAAAAAGTGACCTTTTCATATCTTGACATGGTCTCGTACACATCCTTGTATAATAGATGAGCTTTAATTTAACCTTGCCTGTATATAAATTGATTCTCCCTCCGTCCCAAATTTATTGTTCTGCTTTCCTTTTTAGTCCGTCCCAAATTAATAGTCATGTTTCTAAAAATAATATATAAAAGGAGTCGAGATTACAAAGTTGTACCTCTCAACAATACTATGAATATTAATGATCCAATTGCACATAATGTATTTAAAGGTATTCATTGTTTTTAGGAGGATACATTTAGAATTTAAAATCATTTCTTAAAATGTTTGACTTTCAAATGGCGACTATGAATTTGGGAGGGAAGGAGTATTTAGTTTATAAATGGCCGGTAGCAGTGTTGTGAGAGTAAAAGATATTGGTTCGCGGGTTATGCGTGTTTAACCGAACACAACATATTTAATTAACATGTTGGATTAGGATTTACTTGTACTTCACATGAACTTGAAATGACATGGCGTAAATTGTCTTCTAACACACTTGAATTGCCACGTTTACTTAGTTGTAGCCAACACTACATGCTTTATGTTCTTACATAACACCATTAGGAGAGTGTTATGGGGACATCCTTTAGTTGACATGGGGCTTTTATGACTGACACATGTTGAACGATGTTTAAAAAATCACTTGAGGCCTACGTCTTGAGGTGAGGTGAGGAAAAATCGCCTTGGGGCTTAAGCCTCAATGCCAAAGAAGAGGCTTATGCCTCGATGTGCGTTGATGAGTACGCCTTAGTACGTCTCAAGGTGAGGCGTGAGGCTAGGCGTTGAGGCCAAAAAAAGAAACAATTTCTTTCTTCTTCTAATGTTTCCTTCTCAAGTCTGAGTTTTCGTTTTTGAGGGAGCTTTTCTTCTTTTGGGTTTACATATGTAGTTTTTACAACTTAATTCCAACAATTTTTTCTATTTTTTTTTTCAAATTTCTAACATTAAGAAACGAATTCAAGTAACTTTATATGTTGATTTCTTCTTGAATATTAAGGGTTCGTGTACATTATATAATACAATACAAACTAAAAGTGGGCAGTTTGCATACGAACATAAATAAAAGCATAATTTTAGATACACATAAAAAATATAGAGAGAAACATGAATTTTTTACAATCCCTCAAGTGCAGAATTCAATGGTAATATCATATACGCTTTCAACTATATCTATGTGGGTAGACATCTTTCCTTCTATTATTAGAGTTCAATGGTAATATTACCTATCATTTGAAAAGGAGAATCCATGTGGCCGACCCCATGGATGGGATTAAGGCAAGGATGATGACGATGACGATGATGATATACTTGTGTATACACATATATATGGTACATTGAATTTCATTCTTATTAATTAATAATATAAGAGATTATTTTTAGGATTTTATTAGTTATACATAATGATTCTTTTACATAATTATGTATATATATAGTTGTCAAATCGTGAATTGAATCGTAAGAATCGGTATAAGATGTAGTAAATAATATATAAATGCATAGAGAACACAAAACATATTATGAGCAAAAACTTTGATTTATTTATTATCTTTTCTTAACCATTTTGATGACCAAATTTTAACAATAACACCACCTACATAAAGATTAAACACAAAAATATATTACTTCCAATGGTTACAAATGTAATATATAAAGATTAAACCCAAAAGTATAATAGTACAATATAAATATGTTATATAATAATAAAAACAATACAATATTATAATATAAATATGAATCTCTCAAAGTTTTATGCTGACTGTTAACTACTTAACGCAACCCTCCTCCTTTATTCTAAGATAAAATATAAGAAATTAAGCATGACACAGGCGGAGTTGATATAAATATATATCATAAAATAATAAAAACAATCCTTAATACAACAAAGAGAAGCCTCTCCATATTTCCATGGACAGATTAAACGGCCAAGAGAAGACACTGGCCAAGAGAACAAACAAGAGAAGCCGGTTGACAATTACCAAGCTAACAGAACCCCCATCGCACAAGGTTTATATAGGATCGAAGAGGAGAGGAGATCGTGCATAGTGCAACACTAAAAGTTAGGGCTTGCACTTTTGGAACATTCTTTTCTCTAAAACTCAGTTTCATAAAGGTAAAAATTGTTGTAAACTTTATAATAACAATTCCTGTTAATCACAAAAATAATGTAACATAACAATTTTCACTAAAAAGATACATATTAATATCATTAATACTATAATAAGTATAATATCACCAAGAGAAATTAGTGTGTCATCATCAAATAATTAATTATTTAGTATATGTTGTTGATTAATAATTGTGTACCTAAAAGCTACTATAAATATAATTTATTGATTAGTATGTACATATAACCAGAATACACACACACACACACACACACACACACATATATATATATATATATATATATATATATATATATATATATATATATATATATATATATAATATTAGCATATAATAAATATAATAATAACCAGTATATTTATTTAAATCAATAAATATATTCCTGTATCATCATCAAGTAATTAATTATTTAGTTTATATTGATTAATAATTTTGTATAAAAAAACTATATGAAAATATTTTTATCAGTTGTATAATCAAATTGGTACATATATATGTCTTCATTTATTCAAAGTACAAATTTAATAAATGTAAAGGAATGTTCAAAAACTAATGTTCAGACTCCTTTTACCTTTTTAATGAAGAATTATATGATGAAACCAATTTTCAACAGTAGAGCATATATTAACTCATATTTCCTTTTCGATCGTTTCAATTGTAATTACCATTTATTTGATAACCTTATCATTAAATGAAATCGTAAAACTAGATGATTTGTCCAAAAAGGGCATGTCTGCTACTTTTTTATGTATAACAGGATTATTAGTCACTCGTTAGATTTATCTAGGGCATTTCCCAGTAAGTGATTTATATGAATCATTAATCTTTCTTTCACGAAGTTTCTCAGTTATTCATATAGTTCTGTATTTGAAAATAAATAATTTTTTTATTTAAGGCTCTCAGGAGACAATGTAATGATAATGAAAAGCTTCATGTCGAAAAGCAAGGTTCTAAAAGGCGCGATGCGTGATCGATGCGTGAAGGTCAAGCATCAAGCATTAGGAGCCTAGGCGCGCCTAGGCGAAGCCTATGCGTGAAAAAGGCGTTTTTCCTTTTTTTTAATATTTTTTAATTATACCTAGGTTTCTAAAATAATAAAAGCAGAAATATAAGTATAACTTACATAAAAAAAACATAATCATAAACATGCAATCAAAATTACGAATAAAATAAAACATACCTTGAAATTTGAAATTATATTCGTATATTTGGTAGACCTTTTCCTATATATCCATATGCTCCATAAGTCCATATCACCCTATAACATGCAATTAAAATAAAAACAAGTTAGTAAATAATATATTTCAAATATAATGTGAATACAATCAAAATTTTAAAGCAAGGGACTAATAATCTTCTAAATTAGAATCATAATATATAACTACGCATAAAAGATTCATAAGCACTTGGTCCATTCCAAGTTTCCAACAAAAATAAAGTCTCAAAGTCATAATTATTACAATAACTCACTAAGCCATTGCTATTAGACAAATTCAATAGCCCGATAGCTAGTCTAACTCTCATTTAACTCGTTATCGGACTCCAATTCAACTTCATCATCTTCATCTAACCCATCTTCCGTGTCATCCGATACAAAGTCATCTTCCTCGGGCTCCCTTATTTCATTTTCACCACGAGCATTTCTACCACTTCTTCTAGTTTGTAAGATCTCATTTGCTCCGGATGCTTCTCCCACCGCGTCCCATGTAAGTCCGGAACCCACCTCCACCTCATCATCATCCTCACAACCATCAACAATCCATGATTGTGCATTACTAGCGTCACTTGCTAATAACTTATCCTTCCTCTTTTTATTCTTGTTCATTAGCCTTGCATTAAATTGGACATAGACTAGATTATTCATTCTCGTAGTATCTAGTCTATTCCTCTTTTTGGTGTGTACCTACATCAAAGAAATTACAAAATTAGCATAATATACCTTGAAAATTAAAAAAAGTACAAAGACATCCAATTTCTTTCACACCCCGATGAACTAGTACTTACCCCTTCAAAGACACTCCAATTTCTTTCACACCCCGATGAACTAGTTGTCAAACCTAGGATCCTTTTTGCCATTCTTTTCAAATTTGGAGTTTCATTTCCATAGAAGTCCCACCAACCAACTAGTTAATATGAAAGAAAGAGAGAATGAGTGAGAGATATGTAAATGAAAGATAATAAGCAATGTTATGTAAATGAAATAAATAAAAGAAGAATGGTAATATACCCGGATTATAACTTTCATTATTTTTCTCACATCCACTTATTGCCATCTTTCTTCCAAATCCACCTTCTTTTTGAGTGTATTTTTGCAACTCCGTATTTATCACATGATGTTGCATTTGCTCATCGGGAAAGAACTTCTCAACACAAGTAATCACATTATTAGTTATCAATGGATCATCTTTGATACTTGAATTCTTGAAGAAATAAAACGGATTCAACAAATAAGCCGTTGTATGAAGTGGACTATGAAGGCGATCCTTGCTTTTAGCATCAATAATGTTTAAAATTGGCATATAGTCACGCTCCTTCTTCAATGCATTTTTGATGTCATCCTTTGCCCTTAGTAGCTCTCCATAAACGAACCCCATTGAAGGCTTATCCTCACCATCCACAAGTCTAAGCACTTTCACTAGCGGAGTGAACACCCTCAAACATAATTCTATCAAGTTCCAAAACTCATTGGGAACAACAATAGCAAATGCCTCTTTTCCCTTTTTGCTCTTAGACCATTTAGTTGTGTCCCACTCATTGCTAGTCATCATATTTCTCAATTCTTGTTTCTTATCAAGCAAACTTTGCAACGTTAAGAAAGAGGTTGCAAACCTAGTGACTCCCGGTCTAACTATCTCCTTTTTTGTAAACTTTCTCATCAATGCCAAAGTCTTGTGATGGGCACAAATGAAAATAGTGAAGGATTTTGCCTTTTTGATCACACCCTTAAAAGTAGGAAGTTTAGAGATTCCTTCAAGCATGAGGTTGAAGGTGTGGGTGGCACATGATGTCCAAAAGATGTTTGACCTTTCTAAAGCTAACAAATTTGCTGCGGCCATATTATTGGAAGCGTTGTCCGTCACAACTTGAACCACATTTTCGGCCCCAACCTCTTCAATGCACTCTTTGACATACTCAAATATATATTGACCGGCGTGAGCATCATTCGACGCTTCCTTTGAAGAAAGAAAGGTGGTCCCTAGTTTACAATTAACGCACAAATTCATGATGCTTCTTCTTTTTCTATCACTCCAAGCATCGGTCATGATAGAACACCCATTATTTTTCCACTCTTCTTCTTGCTTCTTAAGTTCTTCTTTTGTTCTTTCCATCTCCCCCTTTAAAAGTGGCTCCCTTAATTGGTATTGGGAGGGAGGTGTGTAACCCGGGCCATATAAACCAAGCGCCTCGCAAAATCTCTTGAAGCTATCATTGTCAATTGCATTGAAAGGAATGCCGGCTTCATACACCCATCTTGCCAAATATTGATGAACCTCTTGCAACCTTTTCTTGTCAACTAAATCATTAATATTTAGTTGTTTCTTTTTCTTGCTCGCACTCATGGAAGCATCATCCACACTAATTGACTTCGCAAATTGATCCATGGGACCAAGATTAACAAGCCTTTTTCGACTCCCAACCTCAATACTTTCAATTTCATCCTCTTCGTCTTCACGTGTTAAAGTTACTTCTTCCCTCAACCTCGCATTAGCCAATATCTTTTCTATCTTCTTTGATTTATTCCCTTGAAGTGCCTCACGACACTTGACTTTTTGCTCCTCGCTTGCTTTAATGCATGGTGCAACACCCATCCCTTTGATCCCGGATATGTGAATTTTGTGCCTATTAATTCCGCCCTTTGTAACTTTCCCACACAACACACATTGAACATCATTATTATTGTTGGTATTCGCACGAATTGCGGTTTCCCATCCAACATCACCGGAATTAATTTTTGGATCATTGGACGCATTGGAGGAAGACTCGTTTGGTTCCGTAGACATTGAATCCTAAAAGCATCAATATAAGTACAAAAATATAACAGTTATATACTTATATAACAACAAGTTATATAACAACAAATTTGTATAACTGTTAAAAAAAAATTAGCAAGTTATATAAGTTGCTTATATAACTGTTATATACTTACAAGTTATATAACTGTTAAAAAAAATTGTATAATAATTATATACTTACAAGTTGTATGCTTATATAACAGCAAGTTATATCCTTATATAACTGTAATTTTTGGTCAAACAAATTCAGCCAAAGACTATTGGTAAAAATTACAGCAGTTATGCTGGACTTTTGATTGATTAAACTAGAAAAAAAAATTCAGCCAAGTCTATTTCAAAAATTACAGTAGTTGAAATCTAAGTATTATATGTCCCCAAAATATAAATGACAGCAAATTTGAAGGTAAAAGTTGTATGCGTTTTGTAATTTCTTACCGGTGGAGAGAGGGACTGGAAATTTTTACCAAAATGAAAAAAAAAACTTTACAAAAATGAAAAAAAGTTACAAATCTTTCAAATCTTTACAAAAACTTACAAATCTTTCTAAATCTTTACAAAAATCTTTACAAAACTTTACAAATCTTCCCAAAAATGAAAAAAAAAAACTTACCGGTGGCTGTCGGCGTCAAAGAGAGGGGCTGGAAGATCTGCCGGCGTCAGAGAGGGAGGACAGGGCCAGCGTCAGAGAGGGAGGACAGGGACAACGTCAGAGTTAGGGCTCTTGTTGGGGGCTCTTTCCTTTTGTGTGATCGGGGCGTTTTAAGCAAACATAAGGAATTCATATTAAACAAATATGAAACGACGTCACTTGACTTAAAACACAAGGAAAAAAAAGACTTCAGCCAAAAAAAAAAAAAAAAAAAATCGCGCCTTATGCGCGCATCAGACGCCTATGCGCGCCTCAAACCGTTGACCGCCTTAAAAAAGCGTTGACCACGCCTTTTTCCACGCATACCCCTTGTGCGTTGCGTTTCTAAAAAGCATCACGCATAGGCGCGCATTGGCGCCGCCTATGCGCGCCTTTTAGAACACTGTCGAAAAGACTACTGAATATAGTTACCTGGATCATGAAACAGTTGCAATTGGAGTTTACAACGGGTGTAGTTAGTATATCATTGTTTTTTCAGAGGCCTCACCTTTTAATTTTCCTCTTCCATCCTGTCTCTTCCTTTTCATCATCTTCATCTCATCTGAGTTGGGGCATAGGAGGGAAAAGAGTTGTTTAATAATTGGACAAACTTAAAAGTTCTCTTTTAATTGTATTACTTTGACTGAGTTGTATTTTAAAACAACATGGACTATCTATTTGTTGGTGTGTGTATCCTCCTTTTGTTGGATGGGGTTTTGTGTGAGTTGGCTGGATTTTGGTCGCTCATTCGGAATAAGCTTTTCCATGCAAGTCAATAAACCCAATTTAATTTCAGGATGGTTAGAGAAGTTCTCTTCATATTGAAAATGTGGATTTAAGAAATATGCCGCTGCATGCAAATGGCGATGTAACTGAAACTCCCATTTCATATCAATTATGCTCCATATCTCCTTATAAGACCCTCATCTACTCCCAAATTTTCTGCTATGGCCTCCTTTGCTTTGTCCATGACACCATAAATGAAACCCATCCCTGGCATCTTCTCTGAATCAGTCATTCTCAAAACCCCCACAAGAGGTTTTGTGCTTCCAATTGCGTACGACATACTACCCCCAAAATTTTGATCCTGCAAAATGATTTTTTTTATTTGCTTCCCTTCATCCTTCTTTGCCCAGCTTGATCTAGCCCATTCAGGAGAAGTGAACATACGCTCCAATGGTTCTTTAAGGCTATACATACTCTGAAGGGTCAAAGCGGTAGCAAATCTCGTTGCAGCCGGGCGAATAAGATCCTTCTTCGTATGATCTCTCATTAGTTGCAAAACCCACCCATGATTATATATTAAGTTACTCACCTACAATTATATATCACGTTAATATGTGAAACGAATTAAAAAGTAAAAAATAAAAATTAAAGATGAATTAATACGTTCTTTGACTTTATCAAGGCGTTTTTGTGCTGCGGTAATTCCCCAACTTTCTCCAACATTAGGTCAATGCAATGGGCGGCGCATGGTGTCCACCACAGAAGTTTCCTCTTCTCCATCAACAACTTTCCCGCCGCCTTATAATTCGAGGCATTGTCGGTTACAACTTGAATGACCAACTCCTCCCCCACCTCCTCAACAACAACACTATCAAGAAGCTTAAACAACATGTTTGCGTTCTTTATAGCATCTGACGCATCAACTGATCGCAAGAAAACCGCTCCATGTGGATTATTAACGAGAAAATTTATCAAATGGCGACCTCGAATATCCTTCCAACCATCCGATAATATGGACACCCCTGTTTGCATCCACGTTTTCTTTACTTCATCAACTACAATTTGGGCATGCCTTTCTTCCTCATCAAATATCCACATGCTAAGCTCATATACAGTAGGAGGTTTCAACCCGCGACCATACTTTCCAATTGCTCGCACCATACTAATAAAGGAAGGACTATTTGCCACATGAAATGGAAGACCATTTTCAAAGAAAAATCTACCAATATCAAGGCATGCTTCATCTCTAGCCTCCTTTTCAGTTTTAGGCTTAGGTTGATCATCACAACCCTCATCATCAAGATCAACTAAAAACCTACCCATGGGTCCCCTAATCCCCCTAGCCGTACTACCCATACTTGAACTATCTTTTGAACTTGTAAAATACGCACCACTCCCAATATGTTCCTCGGATTTTCTTCGGGCCACATCTTTTTCAAAGTTTTTATTTTTCAAGAAATCCGCCATTTCCTGTCTCACATCCGTAGGAACTCTATCACATTCTCGAACATTTTTTTTCGTTCCCGCAAGATGATCTTTCATTCGTTTGACACCCCCCTTTATAACTTTATTGCAAAACTTACATTGGATATAGACCTATCCTTTCCCATTGTCAACCTCCGTACCATATTTCCAAGAGGGATCCTTTCTAGACATAATTCAACTACAAAAAAAAAAATATAAAACAAAGTTATTACAAAAAACAAGTTAAAAAATATTGTGAAACAAGTTTTATTAAAATATTGTGAAACAGAAAAAAATAGAAAAAAGTGTAAAACTAAAAACTAAGCTAAAAATAAAAGTTTTTATAGGAAATAACAGAACAGAAAAAAAAAACCAGAAAACTAAACTAAGTTTACAGGAAAAAAAAAAGTTTTTACAAAGTAAGTTTTTACAGGAAAAAAAAGGTTTTTACAGGAAAAAAATTAAGTTTTTACAATGTAAGTTTTTACAGAAAAAAAAAAGGTAAAAAAACTTATAATTAAAGTTTTTACAAAAAAAAATCTACTAAAACTAATACTAAAACTAAACTAAAACTAATACTAAAACTAATACTAAAGCTAAAAAACAAATAACATAAATACTTTCGTATAACAGTTTTTAGTAAAAAACTAGGGCCGGAGTTAAGAATTAAAGGGTTTTGGTCTTACCGAGGGCCGGACTTGAAGAATGGAAGGAGAAGGATGGCCGGATTAGGGTTTCGGAGAAGGAGAAGGGTTTCGGAGCAGAGAGAGAGAGAGTAAGTAGGACTTGAATAATAGAAGGGTTTGGGTTTATTTCTAACGTACGTTTTTTTTTTTTTTTAACTATCTTCTCTTTTCATTTTTTTAATCCCCGTATAAAAGGCGTACGCCTCACCGCCTTGAGGCGGTCAGACTCATTCAAAAAGGCGTAAGCCTCTATTTTATGGCCTGAGACTTAAGCCTCGAGGCGTTTTTCCCTCGCCTCACCTCGAGGCGCGCCTTGAGGCATACGCCTCAGGCGCCTTTTTAAACATTGCTCTTTGCCTTTGTATACATCCTGTGTACGGGATTCCGTCCCCGTAGCTGGGTTTCATTTATATTTGATTACTTCAAGGTTCTAAAAGGCGCGAGGCGTGGTCGAGGCGTAGAGGTCAAGCCTCAAGCCTTAGGAGCCTAGGCGTAAAAAGGCGTTTTTCCTTTTCTTATTATTTTAATTATTCTAAGGCTAGTAATATAATAAAATAATACATACCTTGAATTTTGAAAATATATCCATATGTTTGGTAGCCATCTTTCTCATATTCATGCTCCATAGCCAATATTTGTCAACTAATCCTTTGTTTTTTTTAAAAAAAGTGTGCCTTAAGCCTTCGTTTCTCTCAAGCCTCAAGCCTAGGTGGGCCTTTTAGAACACATGATTACTTTATTAGAAAAACATGGATTATGTATAGATTGGAACAACCCTGTCGTAAGCTCCCTCATCAAATTGTTTTAATGTATTCTAAGCATATTTTGACCCAAATGCATCATATTTTTTTGTTAAATTTCAATTACCTATGCATATTATTAAATTTCCATTACCCATGGTGCTAGGACGTCGTATGGAGAACCAGGTGAAGTTTTATATCGTTAACATTAGGTAAAATGTGCTTTGCTCCACATGTATGCCACAAATACGATGTGTTTTATTTATAATATCTAAACACCCTTTATATCAAAAGTTGGTAATAATAATTGTCTCTCGTATCTAATAAACCTGCAATTAAAATTGTTTCGTTTTCGCTGTTTGTGCGTGTACGTTGGCCTTCTCTCTGTCTCACACACACACACACACAGAAACACGTGCGCACAAACACACACACACAGACACTGGCACCCCCAATGTTGTTGCTAGCAAGTTATAAGGTAATCAACGTTAAAAATTCTTTTAATCTATTATTCATGCAGCATGATTTTTTCCGGAAGCTGATGGATCTATTCAGAATATGTGAAGATTTGGAAAATGTTGATGGTCTTCAAATGATATTTAAAATAGTCAGAGGGATCAGTTAGTTCACTAACCTTTAATCAAACATGTTTGGTCATTGGAATATGCCATATCATTTGCGTATATTCTCTTTATAATTTTCGATTTTTATGTTTGCTTACTTGCAGTATTACTAAACAGTCCTCAAATCTATGAGAAAATATTTGGGGATGAGTTGATCATGGATATCATTGGATCCCTTGAATGTAAGTTATGTTGTCATTGGTGTATTTTTTTTTTAATATTTTATTTACTTGTTATATTTATTTAAAGGTTTCTGGTTTGTGAGTTTGAGAGTGCTGATGAATTCTATGGTTTAATATTGTCATAAGTTATTATCATGAATATCCAATTGTTTTTAACCCTATGCTAAGCATTATATCTATGAGCTTCTATAGCGTCGACTTTGATATGTAATGTTTGTTATCTTCCGACTAAAAGTTATGATAGAATGGCTAATAGTCTTTTAGTAGGAATTCTGTGGAAGAAGAAAAATTGGTGGGAAGATAGGGTCGTGGGACCTTAAACTTTTTTGATTTTCTTTGGGGAGGTAAAAATCGTGGTAAGAAATTTTGGATAGGGTTCGGGAAAACGTGGCCCAAAGGCTTGAGGGTTGTTGAGGGGCTGCTTGCTTAGAGGGAGGAGGTTTACTTTGGTCCAATCAGTTTGTATCTCCATTTCTCTTGAACATCCCATCTTTGTGGAGAAAAGGGGAAAATGAGCAGTTTGATAGTTGGGAAATGGTTTGTTGGAGTAAGAAAGAAGAGGATTAAAAGAAACATTGTTTAATTGTGTAAAGGGCTTTTTGGAGTTTCCCGCTTGAACAAGGCTCTCTTTGGGGTTCAATTATTAAAAAATATTATTGTGTTCATGACAATGGGTGTGGATGCAAAGTGTATTGGCCTGGGCTCCTTCCTAATGTGCTCTCCATTCCTTCTTTTTTGTGTCTGTGTTTGGGGGTGGGTGGTGGTTTAAGAAATCTTCTATAAGTTCTATGTTACTAAAGACTTCAATGGATTTCTTTAAAAAATCAATTTTATTTTAAAACCTAGTTTCTTGGACTTCTTCTCACAATTTCTTGTGGGTTCTACTTTTTATAAGGAATCTCAATGGTAGCGAATTTGATGAATTTGTATCTTTGCTGGACTCCTTCAGAGTTGGATGTTATACATGAAGGATAAATAGTTTCAGTTTCGATTCGGCCTTCATCCAAGCAGGTTTTTGGAAAAAAGCGCAGCAGAACTCGGCTTGATCAAAGGATGAAAAAAGATGTGAGGGTTTAGCTGTTAGATCGTGTTATGCACTTTAATCAAATGGTAGGAATCAGGGGTGGACCCTTAGATAAGGTGTCGATCAACGAGCAAGGTGTGGACAGGCTTTCTGTAGAGAAGGTGAATTATAATGCTGTTTCTTCCTCTAAGCAGGCAATTTTCTTTGGGCCGTTTCAAGGTGAAGCGGAAGGAGAATATTCCTCACAGACGACCCCATAGAAGCCTAGAGAAGGAACACCCATCTAAAGGTTCCCATTTTTCTGTTCTGATGGCTAGCGATGAATTAGAAAGTAAGGAGGAAATGGGGACCACGATCAACAAGAAGAAATTTTAATGATAAGGAGTAGAAGTTCTATGGTAAAAATTTCAGAGGAAACCGAAGTCAGTGGGAGTGGGAACATCTATGATGCATGTCGACGATCACTTGCATAGATTGTCAGGAACATATCAGTGGTTGAGTTATCCAGAAATCTGATGTAAAGATGATGAAGGCGTCGAGGCGACGAAACTTTTTTGGTACAAAGTGATGATTGGGATGATATGCGGAATGAACGGGATATTGACGATAGCTCAATGGGAGACTTTTTAGAAGATTCAGATGTGGATCTTGTCGTCCCGGAATCCAATTTGGAGTTGATAGAACTCTTTAAAGAAGCTGCAGCCTCCTTGGATTATTCATCAGCACTGAAAGCAAATGCTTTTTCTCGATCACCCTCTTCGAACAATGCTGGTATTAGAGGTAGAGGTACTCTTAGGCCATTTAAAATTCTAAATGGTGCAAACAATTCTTCCTCAATACCTATTCTCATTTCTTCTTCTCACAAGTCCCACAAGTATCAAAAATCAGGGAGAAAGAGATTAAACGAAGGAGATTTCTTTTAGGGCATCAAATGAGGGAGAAGGGGGAGGTGGTCTTGCCCTTGTAAGTCCAAAAGCTGATAAAAGGCTTTTCCTCTTTTCCTTTGTTCCTATGGAGGAAGACCCTAAGAATGTGAATGAGGCCATAGATGACCGTGACTGATTATTATTAATGTTTAATATTTTTGAAAATTCAGATTCTAATGAAAAAGAGTGGGAGAAATTTAGTGAAGTACTAAAAACTTTTAATTAGCATATTTTGGTTAACCAAGATTCGGAAGAGAGAGGTATAGCAAGTAGACCTAAAGGGAGGGAATTAAAAAACTTGAAAAGCAACATAAACTATGAAGAAACGAACCTTAAGAGTAGTAAAATGGCAAAGCTGGTTATTCATGAATATTTTCTCTTGGAATATTTGTGGTTGGGGGGGGAGGGGGGGGGGGGGGGGGGGGATAAAGAGAAGCGGAGAACAATAAAAAAACATTTTAATCAAAGAAAATCCTGATTTGGTGATTTTGCAAGAAGCTAAAAGAGAAGTCATCTATAGCAGCCTTGTTGCTTCTATTTGTCGTGTTAGTTTTAAAGAGTGGGTTTATCTCCCATTTCTAGGGAGATTGGGGGTATTGTCATTATTTGGGATGTGGGAGTGTTGGGGATTACAAAATCTCTAGTGGGAGAGAATTCTTTGTCAGTAAAAATTATTCAATCTAGTGGGGAAGGGTGGTGGTTCTCAGTTGTCTACTATGAGGAAGAAGTGAGTTTTTGGGAAGGAGTGGTGGAATTATATGGGATTTGTAGTCCCGAAGTGGTGTATTGGTGGAGATTTCAATGTTCATCTAGCTTCAGAGAAAAAAAGGGAAATATCAGGGTCACTAAAAGTACAAGATATTTCGATTCTTTAATTAGAGAGGCAGAATTGAGGGATATCAAATTGGGTAATGGGCTTTTCACGTGGCCAAATGGAGGATATGGTTGAGAATTGATAGGTTTTTGTTCTGTCACGAATGGGAAGAGATCTTCCCTAATGTGAGACAATAGGCTTTATATAGATTATCTTCTGATCATTGTCTTTAAGCTTTGGGCTCTAATCTTAAGCGTTGGGCCGGGGCCCCTCTCCTTTTAGATTTGAAAACATGTGGACTAAACATAAGAATTTGTAAGAGAATGTAAAAAAATAGTGGAGTGAAAGTAGGGCTTATGGATCTGAGGGATTTAAAATAATGAGGAAGTTAAAAGATGTTATAAATAGTCTAAAAAAGTGGAATAGGGAGGTGTATGGAGATTTGAGATTCGAAAAACAAAGTGTGTTAAATAAAGTCAGAGAGATAGATGGACTTGAAGAGGGAGCTTCTTTAGATGAAGAGAGAAGGGAGGAAAGATGTCATCTCAAAAGGAGATATGAAGATATTGTGATGAAAGGCTAAAGTGAAGTGGATTAAGGAATTAGACAACAGTTCAAAGTTGTTTCACATAATAGTGAGTGGAGAAACATAAACAAAGCAATGCTCAAGTTGGAGAAAGGAGGAATTTGGGAAGAAGGCGGGATTGTTAATGAAATTCTCAAGTTTTTTGAACCACTTATTAGAAAAGGTGATAAATTATGTGTAGGTCTTGATGGAGTGACATCCAATCAATGAGGAATGGGCATTTTGGTTGGAAATAAGTTGATGGAGAGGAAGTTAAGGTTGCTATTTGGGATTGTTGTGGAGAAAAGTCTGCGGGGCCTAATGGATTCAATATGTATTTCTTTAAAGTGTTGTGATGTGGAGGAGGAAATCATGAAATTCTTCTCTGAATTTGAATTTTTTGATACGGGGTTATAAATGCAAGCGTGAATAAAACTTATATTTGTTTGATCCCTAGAAAGAGCCATTCTTTGAAAATTAGAGATTTCAAGCGGGTTAGTTGATTTATAGCTTATACAAAATTTAGTAAAAGTGTTGGGTTCTAGACCCCGAGGGGTTTTGGATGAAGCAATTTCTAGAAATCAAGGGTGTGTGTGAGAGATAGAAACACTCGACTTGCTTTTGGTAGAAAATTAAGTGATATGAATTTAGGATAAAAAAAAGAGAGCGGTGATGTAGATTTGGAAAAAGCTTATGACTAAGGTTGTCAAAATGTGTATCGGAGTTGTATCATTTTCTCAAAAATGTGTATCGTATCGTGAGATATGCGTTGATTTATAATAATTATATATATATGTGTGTGGGTGTCTAAAAATAATATAAAAGAGAAATCAACACAAGTTATATGTAATATTATCAATGAAAAAACTGAGCATAATAATATATATATCATAGTGATGGTCACTAAGTGTCTAAGACAAAATGTATATGCATTTATATTGTATACTAATATTTAATAGAATCGGTTAATGTTTAATACCTAAAATAAAAAAATGTTTCATATAAAGTTTAGTTCACTATATTTTGAAGGAATTTTTTAGATCCTATAGTATTGACTTTAACTGGACACGTAGTTAATTTTACTATAGGGATTAAACATTATTTTTGAAAATAGGTTGGATTGTAAATTAAATAAATAATATATTTTTGCTTTTTTTGTTATATCATATTTTATAACCAATTTATTTTTGTTGTAGTGAAAATTAAATGATTAAAAACTATACTGACAAGTTGTCAACCACTAAACCACTAAGACAACATATATTATAATATATCTTATAGACGTCTTTGTTAGAAGAAGAAACAAAGATTTTCAGCAAGACAAGATTGAGTCGAGCAAGAGGAAGAAAATAGTAGAGTTGTGAACCCTAGCAACTCTTGTTCCTCCCTTCGTAACCCTTGCTTTAATTAATGAAATCAAATTCGAAACCCTAACTGCTCCTCTTCTTCCCTTCTTAAGTTCCTTTTTCTTTTCTTTTCTTTTTTTGAGAAGCCTTGCTGATAATCCTCCCCGCTTTTACGAACTCCATCTTTCTCTTTGAGATACCTTCACAACTTAATTGCTGCCTCTCTTTTTTATTTTAGAAAAAAGGCTTTAGCGACATCGTTTGGCTTTAAAAAGAATCCTTGTATGTATCGGTAGATACACATGTATCTGACAATACCAACTATTGTATCGCTGATATAGTTAATTTCTAATACCTATTCCAATACAACACTCTATAGCCCCGAGATGATATGTATCAACTGATATGTATTGTGTATCAGGCGATATTGACAACACTGCTTGTGGCTTGTGGATTGGAAATTTTGTGGATTCCGTTCTTGAGAGGAAAGGTTTCTCGGAGTGGTGGAAGAGATGGATTAGAGGTTATTTAAGCTCGATAGACTTCTTTATATTTGTGAATGGGAGATGAGGGGAAGATTAAGGCCTCTATGAGGGGATTTATAATTATTGTTCTTATTCACTTTGGTAGTGGATATCATAGTTGTTAAATCGTGAATCGGAAATCCAATGAATCATGAACCGTGAATCGAATCATGAATCAAATCATAAGAATCGGTACAAACATAAAATATGTATGAAATAATATATAAATGCAAAGAGTAACACATTAAGAATATGTAATAAAATATATTGACCTGAAACCAATTATAAGACATCATTTTATTAAAATATAACTAACAAAATTAACTTCCATGTCCAAATTATGACCAAATTCTAACAATACCACCAACTACAATGTCCAAATTTAGACACAACAATATATTATTTAATATAATAGCACAAAAAGTAAAGATTTTATAAGTTATATTATATGGTATTGTTATTATAAACATAATACTATAAAAAGTAAAGATTAAACATAATACTATAAAAAATACATTATTATTATGTTTATAATAACAATACCATATAATATAACTTATAAAATCCGTACACAAGATTTGTTGGCTTCAATCGAATGCAAAGTTACCTCCCTCTCTCAATCAACTTCAAATAGGTTAGAAGAGAAAAAAAAAGTGATCGCAACACGAAATAGGGGAAATTGCAGCTTCGAACAGGTTAGAAGAGAAGATCACAATTTAGGTTTCGTTTTAGTATGTGTTTCAGTCACTCTCTCTTTTGCGCAAGGTTCTAAAAAACGCGGGGCGTGATTGAGGCGTGGAGGCCAAGCCTTAAGCCTTAGAAGCCTAGGCGGGCCTAGGCGTAAAAAGGCGGGAAAATGCGTTTAGGCCTTCTTAATATATTTTAATATTTTTTAAACATAACAAGGCTATTAAAATACAAAAATTTCACATATCATAAAAATATGTCTGAATATATGCAAATTAAAATACTATTTGATTATTTTGGATGAGATAATGGTCCGGTTTGTACAGAAATTCTCTAAAAGGCGACATCGTTTCACTAAAGCATTGTTATTTTTAGAAAAAAGTGCGCCTTAAGGGTTTTATCAAGAATAAGGCGTGAAAAGCGTAAGGCGAGGCGTTTCTCCCAAGCCTTAAGCCTAGGCGGGTTTTTTAGAACAGTGCTTTTGCGAAGGGTAACTTAAGTTTGTACTAACTACTACTTATTATTTTTATAATAAAATATTTTTAGGGTTATTTTAAAAGTAACAAAAAACGAGCGCTAGCTTTAAGTCGGTTGAAAATACCCAACATCCTTCGAGAAACATGAATCGCACCCGATTCACGATCCAGTCTCCGAATCGGCCGATTCAGCCCGATTCTATCATGAATTGGGATTGGTGGAATTTTTTTAAATGGAAAAACTTTCTTTCCATGGAATGGTAATCTATGGCGCAAGGATAAGGATACGCGGTATGTGATACGATATGACAATACGACATATCTTGAAAAAATCGAGTGCGGATACGATTATATATATATATATATATCTGATGGGTCACCCAAAACGGGTGCCCCGAGCGGACCACTTTTTTAAAATGTCAAAAAAATGTTTAATTTTTTAATTTTTTGGTGGTGTTTAAATATTTCAGGGACTTGTAAAAAAACAAGCTCAAAATGCATTTTTTTGCTATTCTAAAAAAATGGGTCTAATATATGTCGGTTTTAAAATGGTTCGCTCAGGGCACCCGTTTTGGGTGACCCGTTGGAGAACCGGCCTCTCTCTCTCTCTCTATATATATATATATATATATATATGAAGAAATCTTACAATTTTATCATTAGCGAACACAAACACAACTGTTGACATTAATAGTTCAGTGCATGGACATTAATTGCGGACTACCATTATCATTTCATTTGTGTAAAGTTGTTAATTGTAAATTTAAAATCATGGAGGAGCATTAAAATTACATTCATTCTCTAGAAATGATAAGAGCAAAAGAGCAAGCAAAAAGTTATACTAGTCGCCGTAGTTTATTCCTTCTCTGCCGTTATGGTAGGATCTAATCAGTAACACATTATATTTTTTTACAGGTAGTCACAAAAATGTTTTGTGTAGTTATATATTAACCCAACTAGATCATAATAAAAATCAATAAAAAAACTTGAAAAAAGAACCCATCGGCTGTCAACAAATTTTGGGAATGATATTTTATTTTGGATAGGGGACTTACTCTCTTGTTTTGTTATTTATATGAATTAATAGTTCAATGTTTGTAATTACTAAGTGATCCTCACTTGAAAAAATTGCAGTATGATCGCGCTGTATCCCCGACTTGTCGGGCCATATCCTATACATATCCAAAAGTCAAAATCGTTAATTTGGTCAATGCATACGAATTTGAAGTATCTAATAAATTTGAAACAAAAAATTCATTTTATCAATGAACACAAAATAAACCCTATTTTTGATTACTTAAAATTTACACATTATTCGTACATACTTTTCCAACTAAGGACTTTTGACGATTGTGTTCTAAGCAGGAGTGGAGAACGGAGATATATGAGAGATTCTTATAGTAATTCAGCAAAATAAGAAGTGATAAAGTTACACAAAAGGTTTTAAAAATTAATAAATTCGTTTAAAAATTCTTGAATTTTATTTAACTAAATAAAGATCAGGATCACGTCATTTTTGAAGTACCCATGCTACATAGTGGGTATTGAGGGAGAACACTATGAAAGTAAAGTGTTAATGGATATGTATTCTTGTCGATTTAATGTGAATATATGGTTGGAAGAAACAGGAGAAATTTTAGAACCCTTTTTATGAGAGACGTAAGCTAGGTTTGTGGCTTTTTGGTGATCAGCCTCTTCAAAAGCTTTAACTCATGCTAATAACCTCTTTATTCAAACACAATTTGACGTGTTTTCATAATTGTGGTATTTGGAAGGCATAATGAGAGGCAACTATCCTTGTGTGTTGTTTAATGGTTATAGGTGTTTGATTGTTATAGTGGGTGGTTCTCTGTTTGGCTCTGATTGGGTTCTTGTTTTCTTTGGTTATTTTACGTGGTTTCTTTGATATTGGGTGTTGTGAGCAATTGTATGTCGAGGATTGGCGGCCATTGCTAGCGGGTGTGGATTTTGATTCTACCGGGTGGGGATAAGTTGTGGTTGGTGCGTCTCAGAGAGGAGGTGGCGCAAGCCTTGAAGTCTATGTGCAGGTAAGGTGCCTGGCGTTGATGGGTTTACGATGGGATTCTTTGAATAATGCTAGGAGGTGGTTGAAGATGTGATGGCGGTGTTTAACAAGTTTTTCCTTAGAGGGCATTTTTAGAGGAGCTTTACCAGTTCATATATCACACTTATCCCTATGAAGGGATGTGTGGCATACATTCGTGATTCGTGATTTTAGGACTATCGGTGCGGTGGGGAGTGTCTGGTCGAAGGGTTATCTAGATGGCTTTATGAGGGTAGTCAATTCGGTTGTTTCGAAATCACAAAAGGCTTTCGTGGGTGGTAATTTGATTCCAGATTCGGTCTTGGTGGCTAATGAATGCGTGGAGGATAGGAAAGAGGAAACTCATGTGTGATTTGCAAGCTAGATATCGAAAAGGTTTACAATCATGTTAATTTAGACTTCTTGTTGTATGTGATAGGGAAAATGGGTTTTGGGGAGCAAGTGTAACGATGGGTCCTTAATTGCATTTCTGTAGTGTGATTTTGGATATTGGTTAATTATTCCCCTTTAAGGTGAGGGTTGTGCACCCGTTCTTTTCTTTCTTGTTTATTTTGGTGACGGTGGCCCTCGGTAGACTCGTGGCAAAAGCAAGTTGATGGATGGAGGCAGGAGGGATTGAGGATAGGGGGGAGGGGGATTGCTCCAACTGATGATACTAGCTTTTATTGTGTTGCGTAGCAAGGGCAATTTCGAGATCCCGTAGGATGGTTGTGTGTCTTTAAGGCGGTTTCCGATGGGTCAGTCGACAAATGTGGATGGCCTTGCGGAGATTTTGGTGGCGTGGTGTGGGAATGTCCAACCACTTATTTAGGAGGGCCACTCGGGGAGAGACATAAGGCTACGTTGGTCTGGAATCAGGTGTTAGAAAATCTGGAGAGAGGATTAGTAGGGTGATAAAGGTGGGTATTTGACGCTCATTAAGAGCACGTCGTCCAGCCTTTCCGTGTATTATCCTTCCATAATATTATCTCTTTGTTGTTAAATGGGTGATGCCTAAACCAGTGGAGGCAATGTTGGGGTGCTGGCACGGCTACCCGATGCGAAAGGAGAAGAGAGAGCGGTAAGAGGCTGCCACACGCTATGCCTCACGTCGATTGGGAGGGAACGCAAATAGCAATTTGTTGAAAACTCAGAATGCTAGTTGTGTAAAATGGAATCCTTTACGTTATCTATGTTGTATCCATGGTTTACAAAGAGCTACCTTTCTCATGCTTTACCTTAGGTAGAGTTTTAATAGGTGTTCGATTAGAGGGATGTATTTTTTTGTTGTGTTAGTCGCGGATTTTCAGTTTTTGCTTTGTACCCCTTTTAGGGGATGTTGAGGATGTAATTTTTTGGTATACCTCTGGGATATGGGTGCCGCTCCTTCTGGTGGTTTTGTTTGAAATAAAATTTGTATATATATAGAAGAAAAAAGATAGCAAAACGAAAACAAAGAGCCTTGACAATGGGACAAATGGCTTGTCCTCAATACCAAAATAAAAAATAAAAATAGTTATATGGTATATTAACGGCGTTTCCCAGTCCATCACGTCTTGTATGCGCCGTCTCTTGATCCAACCAATTTTTATTTGAGCCTGACTATATTTAAGGGGGGGAACATATATTTAAAAAATCCTTGATCTAACCATAAAATAGGAATAGGTACGGTAATCAAGCGGAAGTGGATCAAAATGCTTCACATGAAAGAAGCATAACCCGACGTTTATGTGATTACTTACGAGCATGGTTCAAAGTCAATGCCGATACCGCGACGATATGGCCAAGTTGACTAGGTATCGGTGCCCACCGATCCGATTTCGAGTTACGAGTTGAGTTTTCAATTATTGATGTGAATCGACCCTCTATCGGTAATTTCTCGATAGTATCGGTGATATAGCGGTATAATCGGCCCATATCGATGATATCGTAGTAGAATCGGCCCATATCGGCGATATCACGATGGAATCGACCCATATCGGCAATATCGCAGTAGTATCGACCCATATCGGTGGTATATCGACCGAGATCGTATAAGTTAATAAGAATCAATCTCTCTCTCTCCAGTGTGTTGGTAAGCGTGATTTTTTTGGGGGGGGGGGTTACGAAATGCTAATTGTTTTTTTAATTTAGTGTGCTGTGTGTGGGGGTTATTTGGTCATCGTGTGCGTTTAATTTAGTGCGTTCTATATGTGCCAGTTTTTTTTTAAAGAATGCAAATGATCCAAATGTTATTTGTTATTATTTTTTTATAATAATGTTCCCAATGTTATATTTTAATATGTTATTATTTGTAAAAAAAAACGTAAATGTTATTCTTTTACAAACAAATATACAACTGTAATTATTGTAAAAATAATACTTGTTTCCTCTAAACATTTGTAAAAATAATATTTGCACCCTTTATGTAAAAATCACATTTGCAACACAAGTAAAAAAAATTATTTACATCCTCTTTGTAAAAAAATAACATTTCCATCAATTTAAAAAAAAAACATTTGCAATCCAACAACAAAAAAAAATCATTTACATTCCCTTTATAAAAAAATAACATTTGCATCATTTTTTGTAAGAAAATAACATTTGCATCCTTTTTGTAAAAAAGGATTGTTAAAAAAATGTAGTGTTTTGTCCAAATCACTATTTGTATCCTCTTTGTAAAAAAATAACAATACTAAAAAAGAAACATTTCTATCCTTTTTAGAAAAATATAATATACTTAAAAAACACATTTGTATCCTCGTACTAAAAATAATACTAAGAATATAATATTTGTATCCTCTTTATAAAAAAAAAAATTATCCTCTAACTAAAAATGTAACATTTGTTTTTCTTTGTAAAAACATAATATTTGTATCCTCCGTGAAAAAAAAACATTGATTAATTATGGAACATTGAATCTGCAAGTTCGCAGCACGTCAATATAATCAATTGTACAATGTTATGCATATTAAAAGATAGTTTTAAACTTATCTGATTGGTCCACATTGTTAATTGTATTTTTTTAAATTTTCTAGATTTTTTTTTGAATTTTTTGCGCTCTCTAAATAGTGTATCTTTGTGTATTGCCCGATACCGTGACCGATACCGCGACCGAGTTGAAAATCGAGTGGCCGATACCGGGACCGATACCGAGACTTTGAAGCATGCTTACGAGCTAACTAAGAAGTGCATCCGAGCTAACTAAGAAGTGCATCCGAGCGCTAACTCGATGAGTTCGAGCTTGACTCGAACTTAGCTAGCCATGCGCTTACTGTTCATTGGACTAAGTCTTAACGGTAAGGGATTCTGTCCTTTGATTTTCTTTTGAATGAGATGAACATTTGTGCTTTATGTGTTTTTTGGGTTTAGAGACCAAGAACTTTAATATTCATTGCCCTTCTTATTTTCAGAGTTTATTGGGTTTAGAGGCCATTGATTCTTACTATTCATCCCTATGAACTTTCCTTTATAGGTTGGTTTTGGGGTTTAGGCGCGAGTTTACTGGGTTTAGAGGCCATTGATTCTTACTATTCATCCCTATGAACTTTCCTTTATAGGTTGGTTTTGGGGTTTAGGCGCTGGGAGTAAAATGACTTTTGATGACCTTCATATTGATCTCGACACATATTAGGGTTTATCTTTTGATCTATGGAAACCTAGGTTATGGGTAATTTCGGGTTTAAAACATTCATTTTACTAAAATACCCTTGCTATTGGTGATCAGGAAATCTAACTCCTTTGGAGGCCGCAGACTTGGGTAGTATATTATTGTGCCTACGTGTGCTTGATTTTGAGGGATTCTGGTGTTGAGGTCGTGGCATTGTTGTCCACATTTGGAGATGGCGTCCTGCTTTGTGCTTGACGTCAAAAGGACTAGTCCCAGGGAGCCTAGGCTAATTATGGGACCAAGGTTGTGAAGTTAAAGCAGACCATGGATTGCTCTCATCCTAGAAGTGATCATGAGAGGAGACCGCGGCCTGTGATATGACTAGGTCAATATAAACCTAGAATAAGGCCGTGGAGTTGAGAAGTCTAAGGCTAGAAATAAAGGCGGGAGATCGAGCTTTGGGGGAAGCCGGGGATTGGGTGGACCAGGGGAGATTGAGCCTTGGGACATCGGAGTAAACTGTCTGTGGTTGGGGATATGACCTCTCGTTTTCTTGAGTTTCAAATCTTGTTCTAAGTTATCGTATTTGACACTTTATTTCATAGCTTTGTTAGTGTGTGTGTGTGTGTGTGTGTGTTATATATATATATATATATATATATATATATATATATATATATTTGTGAATGTGAATACTAACACTGGCAGGTGGGTTGAGGACATTTTATTTAATCCTTATTGGGCTATTTGAGCTCATCCCTTATATTTCCTTGACTTCCTCCGGATGAATGATTGCGGATAGGATGTGAGGCCGTGGAAGTCTAGAGATTTAAAATCTGATGTAGTTATGATTTTGAGTGTACCTTTGTTTAATTATCCCTTTAATTAGCTTTTATCAAATTGTAAAGATGGTATGGAACCAAGAGACCGTATAATGCGTGTATTAGAGATTTTGACTACTATCTTAGAAGAATCTGTTTTTTGAAGAACGATTCCTGTAAATTGTATTTTATTACTTGTGGTGAAGGGATATTTTAATTAACTCTGGTTTGAAGGCTGAGGTATATATAAAGGCCGCGACCTAGTAAGCTTGTCCTAACTAGGACTTGTAAATTTTGCTACGTGAAATCAAGTGAGATAACCCCTCACTTGATATGGCAAGGCCGCGGGTGTTACATAGAGGATTTCACTATGGAGCATAGGAAATTGCTTTTTTGATTCCTAAAACTCCTTATTTTTCTGTAATTATGTATTGCTTTAAGATGCTTCTTATTATTCTAATTGTAAACTAAATTTTGGTTTTGCAATCTTAATGTTTTGGATTGTCATTCAAACATTCGCAGGCACGAGAATAAACACATGTAAATTTTTTTCTTTCTCTCTCGAGTGTGTTCATAGGGTCACTGGTATTAGGGTCAATATTTTGGTCCATTGTCGTGTGGGCCATTCGCTTCAATTACCTGTTGTTTAATGATTACAGCTTTAATTATTGGTTTGCAGATGATCCTGAGGTACCTCGTATCCGTCATCGCAGTTTTCTTAAAGAGCATGTGGTCTATAAGGAGGTATTTTTTTTTTATTCTTTATTTTTCTATGTAGTTCATATGTCTTATTCTGTTAGCAGGGTGGTCTGTGAAAGAGACGAGGACAGAAGGTCTACCTTGTTTAGTCATCTTTTGGAATTTTTGGGTAATTTTATGTATTTTCTCTGTGCACGTGCATATGCGTAGGCCATACCGATTAAAGACCATGTAATCCTTTCAAAGATACACCAGACATACAGAATTGGGTATCTGAAGGTAAAGATTTTCAATGCTGATTCCATAGATTATTGCTCAATCTCGTGATCAGGTTCTCATCTTATATCACCACTCTTAGGATGTTGTTTTGCCTAGAGTAATTGACGAGCCCACAGTTGCAAGTCTCAATTCCATGATTCATTCAAATAATGCAGTTGTAAGAATTTCTGATTCTGTTTAGTGTCTAGTCTTGAATCGTGGGTATTTTTATCCATCTGATCCATTATTGTCTCGTAGGTTGTTTCCTTGTTAAAAGATGACAGCACCTTTATCCAGGAATTGTTTGCAAGGCTGAAATCATCTACCACTTCTGCAGAGTCGAAGAAAAATTTGGTAATTGTTGTTTCTTGAATGCCTTATATGTTTGTGTTTCTCATCACTTGCCAGTATAATGATTCCTTGCACATCTTAATATGGAATGTATATCTGTTGTAAGATTTTCGAGTTCCGATACAACCTCTTTTATTATTACTTTCTCAGTTATTCACTATTACAAGATAATTGATTGGCTAACATATGGTGAGTATTGGTTTAGTTGATTTAAATTTCTTTGCCTATTTTAATGAAATTTATTATCCTATTTAGTGATTAATTAACATATTGGGTGCCTTTTAGGTCCAGAAAATGAATGAGCAAAGTTTGAACAGAATTCCCAGACCTATACCCTAAACCTGCCGAACATAAACACAATGTCACCCTACAAATAAAACCCAATACAGGGATCTGCCCTTAAGAAAAACTTCAGAGATTAACTGCTGAGTCATCATCAGAATGTCACATAAATCGCTCCAGTTATTGACCATCAATGAGAGGCTTCAATCCATGAAGTCATCGAAGGATGAGTCCCAAAGGGAAGCCAATATTATTTACCTTTTTCATCCACATATCCTCCACCTGAATCTCCTTATTATCAAAGGTTTCACAATTTCTCTTTAGCCAAACTCACCAAGCAAAAGTAAGAACCACCCATCTCTGCAAGTGTTTCCTCGTTTTTCCTTTTTTCATCTAACTGTCCATTCCATCAAAAGAAAGTTGTGCCAAGATTTGGGAGGAACCCCCCCATAACTAGCGCCCCAAAATCTCACTTCAATTGTTATTTTCCGAGGACCAAGTCAAAATTATCATAGAACACTAAAGTTGCAAGTAACAGAATATAAAAGAAGACATTTACAAGAACAATTACCCAGAGAATCTTTTTCTTCCTATTTTATTTTATATATAAAATGAAGAATAAAGTTATGGCTTATTTATAAAGACATGAGGATAGATTGTGACATTTTAAAATAGTTTTTTATTTACATGTGAAGACTGTCATTTTATCTCTTTGGCGAAATTGCAATTAGCTTTCCCATTTTATTGCTTTTCGTGATGGCCATCTCAAAGGTATTATAAATACAAGCAGCTCAAAGGTGTTATGAATTCAAGCGGCTCAATGGTTTTATAAATACAAGCAGCTCACTTTTTGTCTCTCTTTTGGTATCCACTTGCTACAACACAATATTATCATTTGTAAAACTCTGAATTGCTGGGCGCTCTGCAACTGAACTATGTCAATGATAAGATTAAATCTCTCAAGAAAAAAAGGCAAACACCTTATAAGAATGGCTCATAGCATCTACACAAAAGGAGAGAGAAGGAGGGGGGGGGGGGGGGGGGGGGAGTAGAGTAAGAGAACCTCTATGATTGTGTTATGATCAGCTTTGTTTTTATCATTGAGAAGGTTTTGTGTATCTACTTGATAGTTGCTCTTGTGAAGAGCTTGAATAATAACGATCTGGTTGCATTGATCATGTAAAGTTTGAGCAAGTCAAAGAATTATTACGCTCGTAGTTAGGAGATTAGTGAAGTTATGGCTGTGCAACAAGTGTCTTGTGTTGACAGTAAACACCTGCTTTAGTTTCTGAGTTCTACATCTTTCTAAAATAATTTGTTGTCCCAACAGTGGTTTTAGATCAGAATAGGTACGCCTCTTGTTACCTTTCTGGAAAAGTCCTTAGAAAGTTGTCAAAAAATATTGACGTGGTGCCACATCATCATTAGAGTTGACGTGTGATTTTTATTAGTTTTGTAAACATTATGGCTTGGGGTATATGGACTAAAAGAAATTATAGAAGTTATTAGGACAAGGAAGTGTTCGAAGGAAGCTATATGGGAGGGGGTAAAATTTTGAGAGCCTTTTTTGTGGGCTTGAATGTCAAATTTGTTCAAAGGCCTTAAATTTGTTCAAATTTGTTACCTTTCTGGAAAAGTCCTTAGAAAGTTGTCAAAAAATATTGAGGTGGTGCCACATCATCACTAGAGTTGACGTGTGATTTTTATTAGTTTTGTAAACATTATGGCTTGGGGTATATGGACTAAAAGAAATTATAGAAGTTATTAGGACAAGAAGTGTTCAAAGGAAGCTATATGGGAGGGGGTAAAATTTTGAGAGCCTTTTTTGTGGGCTTGAATGTCAAATTTGTTCAAAGGCCTTAAACTATCTATCATCATTAATAACTGGGTTAATTATATGGTTTGAAATTTCTTGCTACCGTAGTGTTGACATTCCTTTTTCCTATTTTGAACACTTCATTTTTTATTTTTTTTATATTTCCTTCTTGCTTTTCTGCTTCCATGGTGGACTGCTAGTGTATTTGTTGCTTTGGTCATTAGTAATATTATAAAATCAAATAAGATTAGTTCTAAGGTCTAAACAATAATTTTTTTCACATCATTACAGGACACTATTCTGAAGTGTCGGTCTAATACACGTGAGTAAAGTTGTCAAATCATGTATCGAAAATCTATTTCATGTATCAAGTATCATATTATTAGATATAATGCAAAATATAAAGAATATAGTAAAAAAAGTAAATTGTAGGGAACACATTATAGTCTAAAATCAATCTTTGCACATGATTACATTGTCTAACAATAAGAAGTTTATCTTTTTGATAAGAAAAGGTGTTGGAATCCCACTGTGCTCTCATTCTTATAAGTTATAAGGATTCTGGAATAAAAGAAAAAGAAAGTACGTACACAATAAAAATGAATATTCATTTTCATTTTCTATATGGAAAAGCATAAGAGCGAGACAAACTGATATGATACGACTGATATGGACAGGTAGACTGATATGGCTGTGATACAACCATGTGGTACATAGATACGTATCACACGATACTAACTTGTGCACATGGGGATGTCAATGTGTGTTTTTGGGTCGTGTTTGGCCCGACACTGAAAGACTTGTTTAGGCACGAACATGATAAGGCATCTTTTTTTTTTGCCTAATTGAACATGGCCTATTGAAAACTTAACACTGGCTAATCGAACGTGTCCCATTGAAAATACAACACAACACAACAAAATCTTTAATTGTCTGTCCCAATTTAACACTACAGAGCATGAATAACTCAACATGACATGACTAACACGTTTCCAATGATACCTGTAATGTGGATTGGTTTGTTTCATGGCAAGGGTACATGTATGGGAATGTGTTACAGTGATGAGGTGTTTCCCTTTTGGGCTTAGTCGAAAGATGCATAAAGAGGCGCGCCTTATCAGGGTTTTGTAAAAAGCTCTTTTTTGTTTATTTTTATGTTTTTTTTTTTGTTGCATTAGAGTTTATGACTTTGTTTTATTTGTTGATTTTTTTGTTAAACTTTTGGTTTGCAATATCTATGTCCGAATACATCAAAATCAATAAATAAGGCCGAATTTTGTTTTTGTGAACTAAAAGAGCAGATACGTTGAACCCGCAACGTTCTTCAACTCCAATGGACAAGTACTCCATCTACTTGCGATGTGCGACCAGCCCAACTTTCTTCATTGACGACCAATTTCTCATAAAAAATTTAGTTTTTTTCGCTTGCTTCTTCTTTCTCTGATCTATACTTCATCTCTTCTTCTTCCATCGTCTTCTATTCTCTTCTTCCAAGAGAGTAGAGGGCATTCAAGGGTACTATTTTTTTTGTTTTGTTTTTGTATTTGTTTAGCCTTTATAATATTTTTCCTTCTTTTTCTTCGAGCTTCTTGTTGATTCAGTAATTTCAGTCTCTCTGCCCATATTTTATCTTTTTAAAATTGTCGCCTCACTTCAGTAAGGTGCTGCCGCACGTAACTTCAATTATTGGTTATACGTTGTTGGGCTTTCTTGGTGCCATTTTTATATATCGAGTATGAAGTATAAATACTCCTTATTGGTTATCATGGTGGTATCAAATACAGATTTGTGTCTGATTTGTCGAGTTATGTGCCACATGCGCTATAGGCATCCAAAAAATTAAAATATTTTTTTGCATTTTAGATATGTATAACATAGGGCCATTTCATAGATAAAATGCGCACTACAATAAAAGAGGAGATACTCCAACTACAACTTGAAGTGCAAGTATACAGTGATGAATCATATTCTCTAACTAGGGTACATCAGTTCGCTCTGAGGCCAGTCAGCAATTGGAATCAACCAAAAATAAATGTTTAAAGAAAATTGAGAAAACAAGAAATCGATATACCTCAGTAGTATAGTATGTGCTATAAACTTTGTTCATTATGGAATGATTTTTCTTTACTTTGTGATATTGATATCGTTCATGGACTATGGAATGAAGTGGTTAATTGGAAAGTTTTTTCTCCTTTCTTTCTAAAACTTTTGTGATCCGTTATGATGTGGATTTCTTTCCATCATAAATTGCATTGTTTTGTTATTATATAAAATCGGTTTGCTTGCATCATTTGGAGCTACAAACTTGTTACTTGAGTCAATTCATTGAAACATGCTAATTAGCACATGTAGTGTGTATATATATACACACTACAGTGGATGCCAACGTCAACGATTATAAGCATTTCCCTACAACTCTGGATTTCAATTATACCTCCCCTTTCTTTCTAGATCTCTTCTACATTTTTTCTTCAAGTTCTAAAAGAAATTACGGAAGGTGTGTATGTTGAGAATGTCCTATGATGATAGGATGCCATAAGAAATTACGGAAGGTGTGTATGTTGAGAATGTCCTATGATGATAGGATGCCATAAAAGAACACTATATTATAATCTTTTAAATTATCTTTTCTAATAGAGGGATATGTGCGACTCTCCTTTTTCATGGTATATTCTCTTTGAACTCGTTAAAAACTAAAGCCCTTATTATCATAATCCCAAATATAAGTCCTCCTTGAAGACGACACAAACAGTTCATTTGGATTTGGGGTTCAAATTTTATTGACCAATCTGATATTGTGAAAAATCCCAAGCTTTTCTCACTTGGAAGTGTCGCTTGGGCTTAAACTATAGATACTCCTTTCCCAGTCCACCATTGAGCCTGTGCATACTTGGTGAAATATAGGTTCTTGAGAATTAAGTTTTTTTTCAATAAAAAATTATTTTTCTGCTCTCGTGAAAATTACAGTTGGCATGAATGAAGCATTTTTACTAAGTTACATGCTATTGAAGTATTCTCTTGCAGAGTACAGGCTGGTGCCTATTATACTCACTTTTCTTTGGTTTTTGTTATGTTTCTTCTATTCTTTTTCCGTGGGGGTGTGTGGGTCAGTATTAATTATCTGATGATACATGAGCTTAACCTGTTTGTTTGGACGCAAAAACAGGTATTTTTCTTGCACGACTTTTGTAGTCTGAGCAAGAGTTTGCAGTTGGTCCAGCAACTGCGGTTATTTAGGTACGGATCATGGAAGTTTCATACGTTGCTCTTACTGCTGCTTGTTTCTTGTGTCAAGTTTAAAGTTTTTATTTGCATGTGCATTTTATTTGTGATTCACAGCTTTCATTTCGTGGAGTCTGTGTTTATGAAGTGTGTGTGTGTGTGTGTGTCTCTCTCTCTCTCTCTCTCTCTCTCTCTATATATATATATATATATATATATATATATATATATATATATATATATATATATATATATATATTCCTAAGTATCCTAATGGATTTTTTTTTATTACTCGTAGGGATCTCGTGAATGAAGGCATATTTGACATCATTGTTGATATATTGCAGTGTCAAGATAAAAAGCTTGTATTAACTGGGTAATGAGCATAATATGTCTCTGCCAATGTGCATTTCAATTTTACGCCTGCCCTATTCTAGAGACCTTATGATAATTGATTCTAATGGATGCAGGACAGACATCCTCATTCTTTTTCTTAATCAGGACTCAAACCTTGTGCGCTCTTATGTCACTCGGCCGGAAGGTTTTCCTCTTCTTGGACTTCTGGTACGCTTCTTGTTGGATTTTATTTACAATAGTTCTAGACTCTTTCACAAAAAGTTGCTCCACAAACTCGTGGCAGCATTTAATCGTAATTAGACGGGTGTTGCTTATCAGTAGTTAAACTGTAGTCTATCAACTACTTCGTTTTTAACATATCAGAAACGAGATACATTATAAATAAATAAAGAGAAAAAGATATTGTACAATAAGTGGACAAGAAGGTCACCAGGTAAAAGGCAGAAAAGAAAAACAGCAAAAAGAAAGAACAAAAAAGAGAGCAATCGACAGAAGCAGGCAACAGACAATCCTTTCCATCTTTCAATCCCAACAGGGAGCCTTCCCGAATTCAGAATAGCAAACAAGACAAAATCTCACGACCCGCAGCTCCTCCAACCATCAAATCAGTGACTCTGCTCAAATATGCTTTGAAATAAAAAACCAATGGGAGGATAAGAGTTTGATTCTTTCCCCTCAAAAAGGGGCTGGGGCTGGGGCTGGGGCTGGGGCTGGGGCTGGGGCTGGGCTTAGCCTCAACTTAAAAACTGAGGGGTAGCCTTAATTATAGAAAATTGTACTAATTTCACAAGAATAATATAAAAATTAGTGTATATTAGCTCAGTGCGTACAAAAATAAGTATATATTGATAAACATTTTAAACCCAAAAAATATTTTAATTACCTGATAATGTGCCAAAAGGATACATGGTATCAATTTCCACTCTTGCGCGCGCACACATGCATATATATATATATATATATATATATATATATATATATATATTGATTTGCATATTAATTAATGAGTGTGTGTGTGTATCTATGAAGCACGGGCACGTAATACGTGTTTCGATAGGCGACACGCGATTGATCCAAAAACTAGGATACGATACGCTATGATACGTATAATATATAATATATATTTAAATATATTTTAATGAAATAAAACATATTTTCTCCATAAAATACTTTATTAGAGCATTCTTAACATAAAATTGAGAAAATGGACCATATAAAACAAAATTCAAACACACTTTAACCTTAAGAGTTATAAATAAAGCACAATCACTATCACTTGAGTCAAAGTTGACTCGTGGATTCCGGGAGAGTGTTCGTGCTTCATAGGTGTCCGACACATTGTCGGACACAACACGTTGGCTTCCAAGAGAGTGTCTATGCTTCATAGGTGTGTATATATATTGCCATCATTTAATTGGTGAGTATTGAAAAAAAAAGGAGAAACAATTGATGCAACTCTACACATACGCATATATATTAATTAGCATATAAATTAGTGAGTATATATATAATTTCATATACCTAATGAGTATTGAAAAAAGAAGGGAAAAATAATTGATGCAACTATAGAGTAAGAGTTCTTTATGTTGCACAACAAAAAATATGTGAGAGACTGAGTTACCAAAAGAAAAGAAGTAAAAAGAAAAGGAAAAAAAAGAAAGAAACAGTGTCAGGAGTAATTAGAGACTCTAAACAACAAATCAAAGCAGCCAAAGAAACAAATCGCAACAGTAAGCAAAGTCACAGCCTTGCGGTGACTTGAGAGAGAGAGTACCTGTGGAGTAGCAGAGATGGAGGGTCGACCTACGCTGCAAAGAACATCAGTTGCGTATGCCTCTACGCCCCGCCTTGAGGCGTAAGCATCTTATTTGTCCTTTGATGCTTAAGCCGCTGCACATAATCTCATCGCCTCGCCTGGAGGTGCGCCTCGAGGCATACGCTTCAAGTGCTTTTCTAAACATTGGAAGTAACATAATAAAGATACATGTTAGGGTTAGATGAAAATGAGTATAATAGTTTAATCTTATCCCTGCCCCCAGGAATGTTTTTTTCAATAAACTATCTATTTTTCTCTGAAATCAGATCCGATTTTCTTCCCAAAAGTGGAATGATTTTTTTAATTTGCCGAATTCCAATTTTTGGGTTTCCAAAAAACAATCGCATCGGAATTAATTTTGGTATTCCGATTTTCCGAAATTATGCCCATCGAATTTTTCCGATTTTTTTAGTTTTTCCCAAAATTATGCCATTCCAATTTTTGTAACACATATCGACTTGGAATTTCCTATTTCTTGCGATTTTGCTGAAATTATTCCAGTTCAAAAATTCCGATTTCTGGAAAAACGTGTATTGGAATCAACACAAAAAATGTTGCCGAAATTTTCCGAAAGATTGTATTATGATCCAATCCGGCCGAAACACAGTCCTATCCGCACCCATTGACGAACTTGAAATGGTTCTCAAAAGCTTGCCAACTGTTAGTTAGATATGCCTTTTCGAGCCCTACCTCATGATGCCCCACCACGTTTAGAGTGCCCTAAATGATGATGCGAACCTAGTGGGTGCCAATTTGAGGGAATGAAAAGGAAAGTAAGACATGGCATCTTTAACGAAAAATGTGTATTAAAACATATGATTTGTAAGCTTCTCCTCCCTATTTCCTTTTCTCTTTTTTCTTTTCCTTTTTGAAAATTGATATAAATGAGAATATTCGTAGCCTAACCCATTCTCTCTCCCTATAAGATTCCATCAAATGAACTGGGCAGGTGAGAGTTGTAGATTGTTCAGGCTTGGGTTGGCTGAGATGGTATAATGCAGACTTGGCTTCGACTTTTTTGAACTTGGGCTCTCTTTGCGGGCGTGGCTTGGTACACAAAGATAGATTTTGCTTGTTATTTGACCATTGTTTACTCTTCTCTATGAAAATGGTCCAAACTTCATTTATTAGCAAGTGGGAGACAAAATGCTTTGCGACCCTAATACACTGTGGAGTTGTTTTGAGTTTCTCTCCTCTTTCATATGACCATTATGTATAACCATATACGCCACAAGTATGATTAGATTTCAGATAATGACATTGAAATTTAACAGAATTATATATTGGCCCTTAAGACCTTAATGTTCATATACCCAGCGATCCCAGCATTGGTGTGTGTTCATGCTTGGTTCATTAACAAAATAAGAGGACAAAAGGGTGCACCAGCTGTTTATGAATATCTCAATTTATTTGTAGCTTTATATTTAATCTTCCCCTGCCATATTCTCTCTTTATGGAAAAAATCTAACAACAATGTGGTTGAATTTTGCAGGTGAAAGGTATGATAACAGATTTTGGGGATGATATGCATTGTCAATTTCTTGAAATTCTTCGCAGTCTTTTGGATTCGTTTACATCAGGATCACAGGTGCCTTGATTATCCAATTCTTTCTCAATTTTCAAAATTTATTTAAATATATAATTGGCAACAATATATTAATATCATAGTTATTTTTTCCATTTATTTACAATTATTATTTGGCTATGGTGACTGTTTTCTTATTCTTTCTATATGTTAACAATTGTGACATCTCTGCTTGAACAAGAAAGCCATGCCAACGTGTTTGAGAGAATGAATATATCAGCTTATTTCATGGCATGATGTGATGACTCGTCGTATTTTAATTTGTATATTGACGTGTTTAGTTTAGGTTTTTAGTCCTCTTATCATGTATCTATAACCCTTTTATGTTTTCTTAGTTTCTGGCTATGGTATTAGTGTCTGGCTGCTGTGTTCTGTGCACAGACGCAATACATGGAATAACATGAGGAAAGAAGCTAGTCTATTATACACAATATCACACCTGCTCTTTAGCTCATGGAAAATGATATTATATAAAGTACATAGTTATGAACCTCAATTAGAGGATTCATTTTCATGTAAAAGTTGCAGGAGGTTGGAAGAGTGTTTAGGGAGATAACTGAAAAGAAAGTTGTGTTGAAGAGATTGGAGGACATCGTAATGTCAAGGAGGTCTGGCAGGTTGGAGGAATGCTTGTGGATTGGTCACTAGGGAGGAGATTTCTTATATCATATTTATTAATCGGAATGGATAAATATATTAGTAAGAACCAACAGAAGTACATCCAAAATGGACCAGCAGACCAGGAAGAAAAGCAACAAGCCGAAAAGTAAAGAATCTATACAAAGCAAAACAAAACAAAACTCCGAAAGGTCTCGGTCCCGAAGTATCCATGCTACAAAACGAAGTTGTTTTAAACACCTCAACTACAAAACGAAGTTGTTTTGTACTTCAGTTTTTGTGTATATATATGTAACCCATATCCGATTAATAACATGCCCCCATAACAAATTATTAATGAGTGACCCACCGATTAATCGACACCTAGTCAATTAATTAGCTAAAACCGTTTTGCAATTACTTTGGGCAGGCATACCGCCTAGGCGGGAATTGGTTGGCTTTTAGGCCTTTTTATGAACACTGTTCATTCTCAAGGGAAAATGACTGATGAGGGCACATTAAAGACATTCCCAAGGAATATCACCCTCATTTTAACCTAGTAACTCGAACATCAGAAAATAACCTAAAATAGACGAGTAAAAAATGTAACAATTAGACAAATTACAAATATGCCCTCGGGACTAGTCGTGCACATCACTCCTCTCTCCAACTGAGAAAAGCTCGACCAGAACATGAATGCAAAGGCCGGAGATGTGATTGTCATCTAAAGCAAACAAACACCTCCGTGCTCCCCAACTGATTAAGAAACCTGCCCACGAAAACGCTCGGCGTATCGACTAGAAACAAGGAGATGGAGAGTAGTCATAATACCCTACCGCGACCATTGAACAAGAACTTGGCTTACCAAACACATCAACACCTTGGATAGGGCAGGAACCTGCCCACGAAAACACTCGGTGTATCCAGTAGAAACAAGGAGATGGAGAGTAGTCATAATACCCTACCGCGACCATTGAACAAGAACTTGGCTTACCAAACACATCAACACCTTGGATAGGGCAGGAACCTGCCCACGAAAACACTCGGTGTATCCAGTAGAAACAAGGAGATGGAGAGTAGTCATAATACCCAAAAAGGGCCAATGAACAAGAACTCGACTTACCAACACATCAACACCTTGGATAGGGCAGGACCATGTCATGCATCACCAACAACTTTTGCTTCGAAAGCTGAAATATCTCATGACTCAAATGCAGCCCAAATCGGGTCTACATACCTGGGAGCAACCACTTCACCTCGAAGCGATAATTCAGTCATTAAACCACTAACAAAAGGAGCAATCTCAACAATAAAATTAGCATTCTCAAGAAGTGGGAAGAGGTCATCGATACAATACTCAGCTCGCGAGAAAAGTGAGAGCCATCCAATTTATCTCAGAAAAGATACTGAAGAAGTATCCAAGACAAAAACAACCACATTAACCCCAAGATCAAATGACTCAACATTTTGATATCTGCCCCGAGTTGTCCAACGGTCCTTGCCAAATCTATCGAAGAAATTCCAAATTGAATACATGCTTGAAATGTTGATTGAAGTAGTTGAAATAGAGAGGAGACAGTAGCCGGGGGCCATCCTTGAGGCGTCACTCAAGGCCAACCGGAGGGAATCGTCATTGATAGAGGCACAAAATTCGGATATCTCAATCCTTTACTCACACTTGACCTGCTCGTATTTCACCTTCAAATCTCCAATAAATCTCGCGTACTCAACCACCCTCAAACGACACTCCTCATAGTGGTCAATCGAGATCCACACACAACACATATTGCCTCGTTGCAGTGAGAGGCTCAATCATTTTCCTACAAATCGATCTCCTCTGTGATATTATCGAGGGTTTGTTGGTATTCCGCTTCCAATCGGGGTATATAATCGCGACCAACTCGTGAAGTTAGGGTTAAGAAGGGATGGAATTGCGCTTTTCAGAAATGAGGGGGTTAACCGTAATTTTCCAAAATTCCTGAGTCTAATTGGAAATTTGAAGTGTATATATTGAATTGAATAGGGGTATTAAATAATATTCCAAAGCTGGGGTGGATTTTTGATGTATCAAAAGTTGGGTAAAGAAGTTGAGTAAAGGTGTTGGGGAAAAAGATAGTGGGGGAAGGGCTGAAATTTTCATGGGGCTTTCTGCAAATATTTGAAGGCCAAGGGAGGGGGTAGTAGTCAAAAGAGGGAGGGGTGAGTCTACCTTGGAATTCGAGGCAACTGAAGTAGTTAGTTGAAAACCTAGTGGTTGTAGTAGCAAGCACACCTACTGCCGTAGTGCTCACTTGAAGTCTGATCATCCTTCGTCATACGGCGGGTTGTGAAGGGGGATGGGGGTTAGCGTTACCGAAGGGTTGTAACTAAGGGTTTTCCTTTTTTCCTTTGGCGTCTGTTTTTCGAATGGTGACCGAAAATAGCGTTGGAGAGTTCGCCAACCTCTAGTACACCTTGCAATGCTCCGACAATCATCGCCGATGGCTCGAAACATACACGGAGTGGCGAGTGAACTCGGTATTAGCCCAGATGTAGGGTTTTTGTACCCTTTTTTGTTTCAGACCATCACTCTTCATCAATTTCTTGTTTGATGGAGCTCTGGTTAGTGGCTTCGGTGGTTGGTGTAAGTCGTCGAAGTCGAGTTGGGGTGGGATTTTTAGATTTGAAAATTTCAAATCTGATAGCAAGGAGTAATTTTGTGGGTTAAGGGTGGTGCCGCTTAACCTCAATTGCTGATTTGGAGTAGTCTGCATATTCCTCCGAGCATAATCCTGGGTTCTATAACTACTTCGACGACCACATAGGAACGATTGTCGATATGATGCCAATTTGATTTAAGCGGAACAATTTTATTACAAAAACATATGGAAATAAAGGTCTCTCTCTCTCTCTCTCTCTCTCTCTCTCTCTCTCTCTCTCTCTCCCACACACACAAATATAAAGTGAGTTCAGTGGTTGACCAAGGATCCTATTTAAAGGTAAAACTTATCTTGCCTAGTAGGATATCCCTAAATATGCAATATGTTCAAAAGTAAAAAAATGTGACAATTACCATCGGGACCTTTCGTACACATCACTTGCCCTTGCCCTTACCCTCTTCTGCTACCCTTGATTCATGGAAAGAGAATGGTTGCGTTATCCTGCCCTCATTTTCTTTTGCCAAAACAGCCCTCCCACAAATTGGTACTCGCTCCTCTATCTCTTGACAACTTTTTCCCAATCATGCAACACCCTTAATTCTTAACGGATTCACTCTTAAAATGTTATTAACATAATAATTTATTAATATTAAAATATTATTTTTTGGAGATGGTTATGCTAATAATATTAATATTTTAATCAACATATTTCAATTCTAAAGACACCCTAATGATCATTAGGTTCATTACACCAAAGAGGAAAAGTAGGACGATCACTCGCCTTAAGTGAAAATTTGATTTTCCAAAACCACCAAATCCAATCTTCAATCTTCTTCGGCCTCCAAAAATCTCCTCAAGCTTTCATAGTGCTCTAATGGGAATCAAGGGTATTTTCTAGGGTTTAGTGGTCTGTTACGGTGGTTTAGATTTTTCTTCAAATGTAGCGTCTTGTCACGGGATCACAATTCCTATGCTCCAACCCGTGTGGCACGTGTGTGTAGCCTCACTCTCACTTATAAGGGCTGTTGGCACTCACCCAAAGAGAAATGAGAGAACTCAAGAACAACGAGAATTTCTAAAAAGAAAACTTGTATTACTCAAAATGCTTTGCTTGGTTTGGTGGTTTGGGCAAATGTCACCCCCACCTATTTATACACATCCACCTCCTCAATGGTGAGGAGATCAAATTACATCAATGGCTAAGATTATGTCTTCATAATTGATGTGAATAAAGAATTAGGGGTTATTTTTAGTATTTTTAGGCATTAGTTGCATTTTTGTTAGTTTTTAGTCTTTCTTTTATTTTTAATATTTCATTGTATTTTTCCTTTTGTTTAGGTATTTAGAAAAAGGAAGGTTATTGGCCCTTAGGGACATAGTTGTAATTAGATTATTAGCTTAGAGGCCAAGCAACCTCCTTCCTATAAATACTCATTTGTAGCCTCATTTGAGGCATTCTTCCATTTTATGAGATGATTTGAGAGAGTTTAAAGAGATTTATCTTTTCTTGCTCCCATTTGGCGTCATTTACGTCAATTGGTATCAGAGCCTAGTCGGTTCTACCCGTTGTTGGTGTTGTAAAAAACAAAAACTCGTAAACAACGTCAAGGTGGGTCTAAGAAAAGATGATCCACCACCACCCAAATTACCATCACACTACGACTCCCTCCAAATCTCAACCTATCCCCGCTACCACCCCCAACGACACCTTGAGCCACCCATTACTATTAGCCCTAACCCTAACCACCAAAAAAATCCCACCAACGCTTCCGCAACCCATTTCTCACCTTCACCCCCCCAAAATCAAAACCCTAGCCCCATATACATTTAAGAAGGCACCACCACGAAGGGTGGCACCCCACTGCCTAAATCCACTGACCAGACATTACAAATCCCTGTCAAAATCAGCTGCCACTGCTATGACCTACCTCGCCCAGTACCGAAACCCCAATCTGAACAAAATCTAGCCCCAAACCCCTCCCAAGATAGTCACGATTGCCCAACCCTTTACCGTCCAACACCAACCCACCTATTCCGAGCCATATCCGACCCAAAACACCACCATTCCGAAGTCGACCACTCTCTAGACCACCGGAGATCATGTCACGCTCACCGGATACCCCTTTCGCAGCCGATCACACCAAGAAACCCATCGGACGGTTCAAAATTTCACGTCGGCAGCCCCCGACGCACCGATTACTCAGAACCGAAACCAATAGCTGTCGAACAGCTCCTCCTGACACCCACACCTCATTCCGACACCTTTCCGATGTGGATCACCACTCCGGTGGTCGGTCGAGACTTTCCAACTGTCCAGCTTGGTCGTAAATTCCAGCAACAGCCATACAGCCCCATTGAGAGTCAGTTTCACCCTCCGACAACTTTAAGAACCCTAAGCAGGTCAGCTTGAAGCCTAGAAGACCTTCCCGACAAGGTATTGATCCACTCTACTTCAATCAGGGTGCAATCCACCCCTCTTGGTTGAAAACCCGTCTCCGACGATCGCTGCAACCACGAAGCCCTACAATCAAGATTTTAATCAAGAAAGATACTATCAAGAACATGTTCAAGAACTAGGGTTTGACACCAAAACCTTGGTTTTTGATCCGGGTGGTAGTTGGACATTAGCGGTATGAGGAAGAAGATGAAGATTGACGGAAGAATTGAAGAATCTTATTCAAATTTTCAGAAATTACATTTTGTCCCCTCAAACTTTGCCTCTCTTCCGCACATTTTGGGAATTTTTGCATTCAACCTCAATTTTAAAGTTCGCGGACGAACTTTTTCGAAGGTGGAGAGAATGATTTGAATAAAGAATTAGGGGTTATTTTTAGTTTTTTTTTAGGCATTAGTGGCATTTTGTTATTTTTTAGTCTTTCTTGTATTTTTAGTATTTCATTGTATTTTTCCTTTTGTTTACTATTTAGAAGAAGGAAGGTTATTTGCACCTAGGAACATAATTGTAATTAGATTCTTAGCTTAGAGGCCAAGTAACCTCCTTCCTTTAAATACTCATTTGTAACCTCATTTGAGACATTCTTCCATTTTATGAGATAGTGATTTGGGAGAGTTTAGAGAGATTTATCTTTTCTTGCTTCCATTTGGCGTCATTTATGTCAAGAATGTTCTTTGGAAGAACATCCTAGAATCCTACTATTTCCTTATAGTTCTAGAATAATCTATACTATACAAGCATATACAAGACTATTCGACGCAAGTCCAGAACATTCTAGAGCTTACTTCAAATTGCTAGAATAATCAAGAGCAATTTAGAATGTTCTAGAAAATTAGGGAACATAAATGGAACCTATATCCGGGAAAACATAGGCAAAATACGCGGTCCGTGACTTTCTCCCCCGCCTAATTCACGCTACGTCCTCGTTGCGTTCCCGGTACTCAGCGATTTTCTCCTCGAACTGCCAGAGAATCTGCTTCTTTCCATATAGCCTCAATCTCGGGCAACCCACGCCACTTCACTAAGTACTCGGTCTTAGGCTGGACTCCCCACTTCCTTGTCAAATGACGCTGTCATGAATGGTGGTGCTCGCTTGTTGTTCCCGTGTGAAGGGTCTTTCGTGTCTGCTTAGTACGGCTTGAAAGCACTAGCAGAATCCTCAGTGATGGTGGGAGTTGGACTTGGTAAGACACTTTTCCAACTCTCTTGATGATGGGGTAGAGACTTTCATATCTCCGTGCTAACCCCCTGTGCATTCCTCGGATTGCTTTGAAATTTTGGGGAGGTAGCTTGATAATTATTAAATCCCCAACTTTGAACTGCACTGGCCACCTTTTCTCATCCGCATGTTTCTTCATCCTCTTTGCGGCCTTGTATAAGTAGGACTTGGCTATGTCGGCTTGTTTGTGCCAATTCTTGGCAAACTAGTAGGCGACTGGATTCTTCCCTTCATAGCTCGTTCCTAATGTTAATGGAGTGAGGGGTTGTTGTCAGTGGCCAACGCAAACGGACTGTGGCCTGTAGCCTCACTCTACGTCGTCCTCCATCCTTGGCCAATAATACTTGGTTTCCAACAAGGCAAGTGTTCGCCTCTGTCCTGGGTAACCAACCCATAAGGTATCATGGCGCTCCTTCATTAGCTCCCCTTTGGCACGTAGAGATGGTTCCCCTTTGTGTTGAGAAGCCTGTCTTCTGGCCAAAATCTCCTCGTCCTCCCATCCTTTGTTGCACGGGTGATGCTCTTGGCCACATCTTCATTGTCAAGTTCATCCCGTATTCGGTCCGACAATGTGTTCTTCAGTTTGCTCATTGCGGCAACATACTTGAGCTTCAAAGTGGCAAGTTCAACTTTTCGTCTGTGTGCATCTGCAACTAGGTTCATCCTCCCAGGTTTGTACTCCATAACCATGTCAAAGTCAGCCAAGAATTCTTGCCAACTTGCTTACTTGGGACTCAACTTCTTTTGAGTATGGAAATAGCTGGTGGCAACGTTATTCTTCTTGACGATGAAGTGCTAGCCTAACAAGTAATGCCTCCAAGTTCTCGAGCAATGTACCACAACCATCATCTCCATTTCTTGGACCGTATACTTTTGCTGGGGCTTGTTTAGCTTCCAACTCTCATAAGCAACAGGATGACCCTCCTGTTCCAATGCCGCTCCAATAGCGAAGTCTGAAGCATCCGTGTGCACTTCGAAGGACTTTGAATCAAGATTCTAAAAAATGCGGGGCGTGATCGAGGCGTAGAGGTCAAGCCTTAAGCCTTAGAAGCCTAGGCGGGCCTTAGGCGTTTAGGCTTTCTTAATATATTTTAATATTTTTTAACCATAACAAGGCTATTAAAATACTAAAATTGTACATATCATAAAAATATGTTTGAATATATGCAAATTAAAATACTATTTGATTATTTTGAATGAGATAATGGTCCGGTTTGTAAAAAAATTCTTTAAAAGGCGATATCGTTTCACTCAATCATTGTTGTTTTTAGAAAAAAGTGCACCTTAAGGGTTTACCAACGTGAAACGCGTAAGGCGGGGCGTTTCTCCCAAGCTTCAAGCCTAGGCGGGTTCTTTTTGAACAGTGATTTGAATGATCCGCCAACTTTAGGACTGGCTCAGCCGTCACTGCTTCTTTAAGCTCCCTAAAAGTTTTTTCGCAATGTTCCGTTCATTTCCACGGGCTATTCTTTTTCAACAAATTAGTAAAGGGAGCGACACGCTGTAAATACCCCAACATAAATCTCCGTTAGTAATTGACGAGGCCCAAGAAGCTTCGCAACTCCATGACCTTTATAGGCGTTTCCCAATCGACGATAGCTTGAATCTTGGCCTTGTCCATCCAAATCTGTCCTCTTCCAATCTAGTGCCCTAGGAAAGACACTTAGTGCAAGGTAAATGGACATTTCTCCCTTTTAACGTAGAGAGAGTTCTCCCGCAGTGTTTGGAACACGATCCATAAATGCTTTAATTGTTCCTCCAGGGTTTGGCGGTAGACGACTATATCATCCAAGTACACCACCCTAAACCGATCTGGATATGGGTGGAAGATTTTGTTCATTTACGTGCAAAATGTAGCCAAGTCATTGGTTAGGCCAAACAACACCACTAGGAACTCATAGGCACCATACCTTGTGACACACGTGGTCTTAGGCTCGTACCCCTCGGTGATGCGGACCTGGTAATATCTCGATCTGAGATCAAGTTTGCTGAAATATCTCGCCTTAATCAACTGATCGAATAAGTCTGCGCTGAGTGGGATTGGATGCTTGTTCTTAATGGTCTCCTTGTTGAGAGCTTGGTAATCAATATACATCCTAAGGCTCCAACTCGGGTGGGCCTTTGATGGCCTTATAAAACCAACGTCTAGCAACACTTTCAGTTGCTTCCTTAGTTCCTCTAACTCAGGTGGCGACATTCTATAAGGGGCCAAGGCAAGGGTCTTGAACTTGATTCCAACTCAATCTGATGGTCCACCTCTCTCCTTGGTGGCAATCTTTTGGGCAACTCGGATGGCATTACATCCTTAAACTCTTTAAGGACTTTCTCCACTTTTTCAGGTGCAAGTACCTCCTCCTTTTGTTCCTCCTAGAAGGTCACATCTCCTTTCTTCATACCCTTGGCAAGGTGCATGGATGGCGACATCTTCCCTTGTTTCTTTCCATCCCTTACCACCGGAATCATGTAAGGGCTCTTCTCATCAATGAAGCTCAAAACGCTGAGACATGGCATTGGGATGGCCTTGTCCGAACTGAGGAACTCCATGCCAAGGATGACTTTGAAATCATCCATCGGTATCGCTATAAAATTTATTGTGCCCTGCCGTTTTCCTGCTTTGAAGGTGACGACCTTTGTGGCTCCAAGGACTTGCCCGACCTTGGAGTTCATCGCCTTCATTTTACTCACGTCTCTTTCCACTTTAAGGCCTAGTCTCTTGGCTTCTTCCCCTGCAATGAAGTTGTGAGTCGCACCCGTGTTTATCATGGCTCGTGTGCTCTTGCCATTGAGATACACATCCACATACATTAGCTCCTTCACTGGCTGCTTTGTTACACTGCCCCGTTGTAGCATTGAGGAGTCCAAGTGCCTCCATCTTGGGCTCCTCATTCACCTCCTTTCTTTCGTGTTATTTCTCATCCACCATCAATGCTTATAGGGACATCTTTCTTGGCACTCATGAGCCTTATGATCTTTATTACATATGTAGCATCCGGTGAATCGTGGCACAAACTTGCCCTTGCCTTTTGGGTTATAAACTGGCTTCCTTGCTTTTTCTTGATAGTTTCTGGGTCTATCCCCCCCGTATTTAGGCCTGTCTCCCTCGCCTCTCCCGAGGTTGGGCCTGTTCTTCCAGTCCTTGGAGGTATCCTCAGTGATTGGAAAAGTCCAATTTCGCTGCTGTCGAGAGTGCAGTGGAAAATTCTTGCACTCCCCTTCTTTGTAACTCTTGTTCCGCTAAAGGTTGCAAACCATCCATGAAGAAGAACAATTTATCCTTCTCAGTCATGTCCGACATGCTCAACAGTAAAGTGAACTGATTCACATACTCTCGGATGGATCCCGTATGCTTTAGCCGCTTCAAGTTCTTCCTCGCCCTATACTCCACATTATTGGGAAAGAATTGGACTTGATCTTCCTCTTGAATTCGTCCCATTTTGGTATAGTGCAACGTCCATCCGCTAGGCTCCCATACCTTCGTCGCTACCATAACATGGCATCATCAGTGAGATACATGGTGGCAACATCCACCTTATCTTCCTCGAGGACTTTGACAACTTTGTAGTACTGCTCCATTTGTCATATGTTCTCCAACCTCTTAGCATCACACGCTACTTTATAGCTTTTGGGTTCGGGAACTCTGACCCTTTGAACAATTTTCTTAGGTGCAGGCCCTCCCCCACTAGCCACGACTTTCTCGAACAAGGCCAACTGAATTTTGACATCCTCTAGCTTGGACATGCCGTCATGGAGATTAACAACTTCTCCCTCCATTGCCTCAAGTCGGTCGGACATGGTGTCCACCTTTTCAGTTGTCTTTTCCTCTATGAGCTTGAATACCTTCATAACACTATGCACATCATCTTCCAGAGTGTAGTGAGTCTATGAAAGCACCTGATTTGTTCAAGCACTTGTGAAGAGTTTGCTCAAACTTGCTAAACCGCGTCTCCAACATAGTGATGCGAGAATCTAGCAACAAATCCCTCGATGGGTCTGTGGATTTGCCCCTCTTTTGCTTTGAGGGTTGCACCTCCACAGGATGATTGGTCACTCCCGATTCATTTGCCATCACTTTCTCGCAAGTTCGACCAACAATCTCAACTCGAACTTGCTCTTGTACCAACTGTCATGGGGTCACAATTCCTACGCTCCAACTTGGGCGACACTTGTGTGAAAACTCCTTTCCCACTCACAAGTAAGCCTATTTTCTCTCTCTCACTTATAAGGGCTACACTCATTCACCCAAAGAGAAATGAGAGAACTCAAGAACAATGAGAATTGCTAGAAAGAGAACTTGTATTACTCAAATGTTTTGCTTGGTTTGGTGGTTTGGGCAAATGTCACTCTCACTTATTTATAAACACCCACCTCCACAATGGATGATGAAGATCAAATTACATCAATGTCTAAGATTAGGTTTCCAGAATGTTCTTTGGAAGAACATTCTAGAATCCTACTCTTTTATTATAGTTGTAGAATAATTTATACTATACAAGTATATATAATACTATTCTACACAAGTCTAGAACATTCCAGAGCCTACTACACATTGCTAAAATAATCAAGAGCAATCTAGAATGTTGCAGATAATTATGGAGCATAAATGGAGCTTATATCTAGGGAAACTTAAGCAAAATACATGGTCCTTGACAGTCTGCTCACTTAAAAGAAGAATCAACATTTGGTCGTTCATTCCCGTTGTTGAATGATGCCATGATCATTCCCCCAAACCTTAAATCAACTTCTCAAGGATTCTCCAACCGCCCAAATACTTCTGAAAATATTCCCAGCTAGCACTCATGATCACAACGCAAACCACTCTTTCCACTATATTAATGTCTCATTTATATAATCTCATGAAAATTACGGGTATTACATTGGGTGGTGGGTGGAGGGGTGGGGCACAGTGGTGTGGAAGTGGGCATGTGGTGGAGAGAGCGAAAGAGGCTGAGGCTGAGATGAGAGAGAGGGAGAGGTGTGGGAGAAGATTGTTAGGGTTTTGTTATTTTTTGGATTTTTTTAACTTGTAGTAAATGTTTTTTACTAGATAGATAATGGTCAAAATTAGTCAACAATGGAATCCGCCGAAATTGGGGGTTAATACAATATTTTCTTTTTTGGCCGGGGAATGGTCAATCCCCAAACAGACATAACTTAATGGGTGCCAAAAATCAAATAACTATGTATTTGACATATTCTGGTAAACTGGTGTAAGAATTATGAATTAGTTCTACATGTCTGATCATATATATTTGCCTTAATGGGTCCTTAAAACTGCAGTTCTAATTTTATCTTTAGTCTATGCTGCGTAGTTGATGATTTCTTATTATGTTGCAGAAAGATACTATTATTGAGATTTTCTATGAGAAGCACTTAGGTCAGTTAATTGATGTCATAACATCATCATGCCCTTCGAATGTTGCTGTTCAACCCATCAGTAAATCGGTAGCCTCTGGTGAAAGTACTGGAAATCAAACTAGTGTGAAGCCTGAAATACTTCTAAACATCTGTGATCTCCTGTGCTTTTGCATCTTGCACCATCCATTTAGAATAAAGTAATCTTCTGGATGCTGCTTTATGGTTTTATTTTGGATTTTCTGCGTCTCAAATGCAATTTGTGAATGTACTTTTGTTTGTTTCATTTGCAGGTGTAACTTTCTTCTTAATAATGTGATAGATAAAGTTCTATTTCTGACGCGAAGAAGGGAAAAGTACCTTGTAGTTTCTGCTGTTCGATTTGTCCGAACACTTATCTCACGAAATGTAAGTAAATTTTGTTGATCCTAGGTGAGATTGAATATGTGACATAATCGAAATTGAAGCTGCCAGTGTAGACAAAAAAGAATATTGTATATATTGGTATTCTGCGGTGAAAATCTATTAATTGTGATTAGCCACTGTTAAATTTTCCCCAATTTTTATAACAAAGTATGATGTTAAATAGTTCGACATCTTAACGGCCAACTTTTAACATAACAGCCAACTTTTTTTTCCCCAACCATAGGGAAGTAATGCACATATGAACTTGAAATTTCCTTTGATTTTATTAAAATATATGTGTGCGGCCAACTGTAATTCTGTGGGGCCTAAACGAGTGTCAAGTGAGCTCTGACTTGCTTAGGCACACTTTAGGGAAAAGTAGCTGCTTTTATTGCTTTTAGTCTGAGGGCAGCCTTTTTTGTGAAATATCATCATCAGTTAGGTCAATATCGGGCTCCCAACTACTGACATGGTGAAATCTAACCCACATATCCATATTTTTAAAGATCATGTTCCTTCCTGCAAGCTTTTATCCTTAACAATAAGCTTTTTGAAATATGCTTTCCTGATTTGGAAAAGACTAAAAGAAGACAATGTAGGATAAGTGCGACACAAACTATGATTTCTATTACCACAGTTGGTGCAGGTAATTGCTTAAAAATTAAGAACAATGCAACATATGTTGGTTATTTGGTGGCTTATGTCTGGAGTCGTAAGTTTAGGGTTCACAAACAGTATATACGAACCTATACGAACACTCCTCACTTTCTCAGAAGGGTTTCGGGACTTGTAGATGGAGAAATAAGTTGAAAGGCGCCAATTTTCAAGGTGTTTCTTTAGATGAATTCGTGAAAACTCCTGCTTCCAATTTTTGATGGCGCCTATTTTAGTCTTTTGCATGTTAGGCTAAAGACCTATAGGAGCAAAAGAGTTAGGTTGATAGAGAATTGGGCGGTTTTGTGGTTGCAGAGCTGTGAACACCACGAAGTCCGAGTCTATTTGGTCTGGACTGCCAGGGTTGATGAAGGAGAAGACTGGGTTTATCAAAGTAGGGTTTTTAAGGTTGTAAAGACGTAAAGGGTGAATAATAAGGTTAGGTTGCATTATAATGAAGTGCAGAAACTGATGAAGACACTTAGAAATCCCCTATTTAAAAACTTTGGGTGCCACTTGTTAAATCCATATAAATGTTTTGAAGTCCATAAATGAAGACAAACCTAACTAAAAATAACCCCTTAATTCCTGGTGGACCCTGTATGTATCAAATTTAAAATTATGAAATAACGTTCTTTTGAAAACATAATAAGCATTAAAGTTATACTTACAGCTAATTGACTTGAGGAAAACATAATCGTAGACTCAAGATGACATAAACTTTATTATTCTAGGTCCCAAGTGGATAAAGCCAGTGAATCAATTTCCAACATTCATCTTTTGATTTATTCTCGGTTCTTTTTAAGCCTCTTATGGTTTGTGTTGTTCTTCCTTGGTGGTATAACTTGAACTCATTGAAATTGTGACTTGTCGTCGATGGGTTTGTTTGTTTTTTCTTTTTGTTTTTGTCAGAGATGGAGGGTGATTGCAATTAAATTTTTGGGACAGGACATTTTTCTGCATTATGTAAAGGATTTACTTTCCTAGTATTTGTCGTGGACATGGCTTGTGTGTCCTTTGGCTTTTTAAAAAAAAATAAGTTTGTACTTGCAAGAAAAATTAATAAAAGAACAAGAGCCCAAGCAGGGAAGTTGTGAACTGCGAATTGTTGCTGAAAGAATGAAGATAACAATGACGGATTGGTCTTCAGAATTATAGTATTGAATCCCCTACGTACAGTTATTTGTTCAGGAAATTAGAGAGTAGATATGTACATAAATTGGCAAATTGGTCTTCTGCATTATAGTATTGAATCTTTTACTGATGATTAATTAATTATTCAGGCAATTGGTGTAGATATGTCCATTAAATAATACCTTGATTGGTTTGCGCCTATTGAATAAAAGTTGTCTTTAAAGAATGTTTCCAGTCTTTCAAGGAGTGCTTTGTCGGAATTATATGATTGATGATGTACTTGTTTTATTGTTTAGTGATCTCTTGTGGAGGTGGATTGCTTTTCCTCTTCTTTGACTGTTTCATTCTCTTTAATTCAATAAAATTTTGTTTCTTATAAATAAAGAGGATGTGACAGAATAGTTTGCCACATGTTACTTTTCCTTAAAAATATTTTCTATATCCTCTACTATTTTCTTTATATTTCCCATTATATACGATCTCGAATATACTCAGCCTCCTCTTTAGAAATATGTGGAGCTTGTTATAGTGTCTAAATTGCTGAATTTATCTGCTTATAATATGCACATTAATCATTTTGGATTGACCTACAAAGCGCCTGCGATGAGCATAAGTTTTAGGACAAATAATAAGTTAATAAAGGTAATATAGTCGAGTTATCTTAAAATATAATTAGAAATGCAAAGTTTCAAGCTGCGAAGCACATACACGGGTATGGGTGTTGTGTTTGACACAATACAGACACGCCAACACGATAAATCTTAAAAGTTAGGACACGACAATGACACGGCAACACATAAATTTATATGTATAATTATATATATTTTTATTTATTTTGCATTCCACAAAACAATCTAGTGGCAGAACTAACATAGAAATTTCGATATATCTCAATAATACAATAATTTTGGCATTATTACCAAAGATCTCCCCCTACATAGAAATTGATCATTTGAGTTATGTTAGTCGTTGAAAACCTTTCTTATAGAGGTAATTGAAAAATTTGTTTAGTCTGTCTACTTTGTTGAGATTGATATTGAGATATATCGAAATTTTGCTGAGGTAGTTGATATCATAGTTGTCAAATCGGGATATGTGTGCGTATCGTGAATTGCATCGAGATATATATTGTAAGATACAGTACAAAATACAAAAAGTTGTAAAAACTAAATAAATTCATAGGATGACACTTTACAATCAATTATTCAACATATTATGGTTTTAAACCAATTTTATGACGTGATTACATTGATTAATGATAAGAATTGTGCCTTTTGTGGTAATGTCGCAACATGAAAGAGAAGATAAAACGGTTAAAATCACTCTAGTTTTTTTTTTCTTTTTTTTTTTCTGAATTTTCAAAATATTATAATTCTAGAAGGTTTTAGAGACTACAAAACTAAGCGTGCACAACTAAGACCCAAAGCACGGAGAGCCAAAAGGGATAAATATCAACCTCCATGTGCTTCGTGCTATCATGAAGCAAGAGATCAGATGCAAGCATAATAGTTGACTTATTATCGCAAAATGACTTCGATGATTCTTTTTATAAAAAATCCAATTCTCCAAAAATCGATCGAAGCCATAAAAGCCCACATGTCCCCTGAGCCATCTGATGTAACTAAGGTCTTTGCTGAAGAACATGAAACCACCGACTACTTTTTGTCTTTCCATGAGATGAGATGAGAATTATAAAATGTACAAAAGTCGAAGTGGAACGTCTATCTGTCTTCTACCCTGTATAATTTGCATCGGTAAAATATGAGAGACTTGTCTGTTTCCTTGAGGCATAAACAACCCAAGTCCTGGACATGACTTGAGATATCTTAAAATGTGATTGACAACATTCACATGAACAAACTGGCTAAACATGCAGCAAATGCTAAATCCGGCCTCGTCTTGGTCAAAGTAAATAAGATGACTAACCTATATTTAATAAACTGAAGGATCGGGAATCAAATCACTCGTCTCGATTGGAAGCTTTTGATTATGGTGGATATGGGTAGAATTCGGATGACAACCTAGCCGTCCTGACATCTAAAAGAAGATCCAAAGTGCACTTATGCTCAGATAAAGAGAATCCACATTTATACCGAGACACTTCAATCCCAAGAAAATAACGGAGAGAACCCAAGTCCTTCACATCAAACACTTTTCCTATATCCATCTTCACTCGTGCAATCCCATCGACATCATCATCGGTAATAATGATATGATCAACATAAATCAACAAAAAAATGCTTCTACCATCGGGATGACGACGAATAAGGCACGTATGATTGGAATGGTACCGTGTAAACCACATGGATATAACCTCACTAAATCTACTAAACCGTGCCTGGGGCAATTGCTTAACGCCATAAAGAGACTTTCGGAGACGAGACACTTTCCCGGTATACTCCCCCTTAACCCGAAAATCTAGAGGAGGTTCATATATATGGTGGTCCCCTGGGCGTCTAACTGATGTATAGGCCAAGAGTGAGATGCCACAAAAGAGATCAATAATCGTAGGGAAGTAAGCTTAGCCACCGAGGCAAATGTAGCCCCAAAATCCTTCCTAAGAATATGTGTAAATCCCTTAGCCACAAACCATGCCTTATAGAGAAGAGCAATCGGCTAAATGTTTCACATTGAAGATCCGTTTACATCCAATGGTCTTCTCCCCTGGAGGTAGAGAAATAAGTTCCCATGTACCATTTCGGTCCAAAGCATTCATTTCCACTTTCATTGCCTTTATCCATTTAGGATTTTAGAGAGCCTCAGTCACTGATCGGGGAATGGAGATGGAGTCAAATTGGCCCAGAATAGCTCGATATGAACCTAAAAGACGATCATAGGAAATATGCTGGGAAATATATGATTAGATTTACTAATAAAATCAAAGCGGGAAGGGGGACGCCTAATATGAGAAGGAAAATCAGAAGTAGAAGGTGTTCAAGTGGTGGGAGCACCCAAGTCTGAAAAAGGTGGTAGAGGCGTTCGAGAGCGACGAGAGTATACATGTAAGGAAGCCTTAGAAGGTGTGGGAGGAGGAACCTCATCAAATAGAGGAATAGGGTCGAGCAAGTGATGAAGCCTTGACCTCGAGCGAATGTGAGTCAATAACATCCTCGAGGGATGGGGAGTTAGGAGTCTGCAAAGTACTCACCACCCTATAGGAAGGGACATTCTCATGAAAAGTAACATAAAAAGAGTGATATATGTGTTTTGATACCAGATAATAGCATCGATACCCCTTGTGAATCGAGAAATGCCCCACAAAAATGCACCGAATATCTTTATCACCAAGTTTGGTCTGAGAGGGACTACAATCATAAAGAAAACAAGTACACCCAAACACACGAGGAAGAATGTAGAATAAAGTGCTATTAAGTCCTCTCCCAAAACTCGACTTGGGGTATGATTTATGATAGAATTGGCGGTAAGGACCACAAGATGTTAATAGGATTTGGTCACCTTCATACCACTCAACAAGCATCGAACTATATCCATTAGGTGACGATTTTTACGTTCTGCCTCCCCATTTTGTTTGGGGGTATATGAGCAAATGCGTTGATGTAAGATCCCTTTTTGATTAAGTTGAGGTCTGAACTCATTAAGAGTATACTCATGCCTATTATCGGACCAAATATTACGAACCACTTTCTTAAATTGAGTTTTAATCATTTGGAGAAATTGAACAAACGAGGAGATGACTTGAGATTATCTTTTAATAAAGGTCACATAATAGCGATGACTAGAAAAAGGCAGTAACACGGGGTGACCCCCACACATCAGAATGAATCAAATAAAACATACTAGGAGCACGACTCATATGTGGAATATAACTGGTCCTAGTATGCTTGGAGAGCTCACATACTTCACATAAGAATTTTTTGTCCTTATAAACTTTCGAACGAGAAGGGAATAACACAAGTATTGAAAATTGACATGCCCTAGGCGGACATGCCACAAGTGCAAGGCCTCGAGGAAACATCATAAAAAATGGAATCCGACAAGATGGAAGCATTGAGACTAAAGGGGGGAGGTTATGGTGATGGAGATTCCCCAAAATAGTACAACCCGTCGTGCTCAAGAGACAATGGGGAGGGAAAAACACAACACAATTGAGATGTCTGACAAGTTGGTTATCGGATAAGAGATTAACAAAAGAATAGCACAATGCAAAACTGAGGAAAGAGTAATATCAGGGGACAAACATGCTTTCCCCTTGCTGTGGATGATTATGGGAGTCGTCCCAATACGCACGTACTGACAAATGAGAACGGTGGGAGAGGAAAGAAGAGATGACTCTCCAGTTATGTGGTCAGCCGCTCCGGAATTCAGAATTCAGAATCCAAGTGGGATTCGTAGTCTGAACATGAAAAACGAAGGGGGCACCTAAAGTAATGGTGACACTGGCACTAAGAGAAGAATCAATAACTGGCGAAGTAAGTGCAGGAAGACAAGTGCAACTTGATCCGAAAGCAAAAGCGTACCCATTCATGTGGACTTGTATCCAATTGAATCGGGGTATGTTTGGCCAATGAAAAAACATCTTTGTCAATACGTGATTCAGCCATACCACTTCACACAAAGAATAATTGCCCAATCTCAATCAAGAGAACACAAGAAAGGCTGAAAAACACGATAAACAACTAACAAATTGCTGCTGAACAAACCAACAACCCCAAATTAACAAAGAAGTAATCCGTTTAACAAATGACCCAACAAGAAAACCCTAAAAAAGGGTATAAGAGGGCGAAACCCTTTAGCTAGGGTTCACAAGAAGAGAACACAAGGTTCGCGATCTCCTTGAGACCAAAAAGGAGGTTCACGACTTGATTTGGTGTAGAACCTAGGGTTTTGAACCTAGGTTAGGGCGATTTTAGGGTTTTAAACCAAGGTTAAGGGAAGTTTTAGGGTTGTAGACCTGATTTAGGGTGAAAACTAGGGTTTCGGAGCTTTTGGAGAGAGAATAATTGTATATTTGGAAGCCCAAAAGAGTTCCGAATTAGAGTTTTGGCTGAAAATTTGGCCCGGAAAGCCGTGTATTGTAAGATACGCGTTTCATATTGGAATACATGTTAGTTTACTTGATTATAACTGAACGCCTCTAAGTCAGAATCCGGATTAGAAGCAACGCCGAACGAAATGCTTGGGAGACAAGACATTTGCTATATAGAATTGCGATTTGTATCGTTTTGCTTATGTATTGTTTATCGTATCTTATGAATTAATGTCTCAATGAATCATGAAATAATAATGGCTTATATAGAAAGTACTTTTTAAATCACACTCTAATTTAAATAGAATCCTTATAAAATTATGAAACATTCATATATTTAAACTCATAATCCTAAATTCCCCAATGGATTTATATGTATGTCGTGTATGCTTTGTAAATAACCACTACTGTCTCAAAGTATATCGGTGCCATATATAACTAATGACACATGAGATACATGACCTATTAACTAAGCACAATAGCTTGCATAATCATTACGATGACACGTGTATTGAGCTAGCTTTTATTTTGTGTAATACATACATAGAATTATAGGACATGTGTTTTACAGCATTGTTTTATGCCACGATGTTGTGCAAATTGGCTAGTAAGATAGGTGGGGTACAGTTCTCAGGTGTATTTGGGCGCATTATGGGACAGTAACATGTTTTGTGGTTGAGATATGATAGGAGTCTTAATTGGGTAATCTTTTGAGAACTATTGTCAATACATTGGAATTGTAAAACACTGGCAGGAAAAAAATTTCTAGCTCATTTTGTACTTGTATTGCCCCACGGCTTTACAATTTCTTTGAAGTAACAAGATAGTATAATTATTCTCTCTCTCATTGCGATCAACATTAAGGTCAAATAATTAGGCCCAATGAATAAATACTATGCATAGATTGTGGGAGTGAAATTGTTCTAAATAGGATCACTCGAAGGACTGCAAGAGAGAGACCGTTCACTTTATAAGAGCAAAGTGGGTATGGTTCGACTTCCCTCCCTCCCACCCACCCACCCACCCATGATCGCTCACACAAAAAAACAAAAAAAACAAAAACAACAAAAAAAACATGGGGGATATGAGAAATGGTTAACAATATATCTTGTAGAATTTGTTAGTTCTTTAGTTATAACTATAAATTGTTAATTCCTTATTCCTAAAAGTTGTATTTGCTATACTTTCTTTTGTTACTTATATTTTATTGTTATTTCAAATTCTTTCTTTATGTGCTGATTCCTAGTAAGAAATCATCCGTCTCCCTTATATAAAGCCTTTTCATCCCGAGAGTGAAAAAAAGCACTTCGTGATTTTTTTTGGCAATTTTCTACTTTCCCTAACTATCCCTTCTTACTTTATATGCAGCCTTTCATATTTTATATGTGCATTTTTCAAAGCAAAATTTTATATAAGATTATCAACTCTTACAAAGATGTGTACAACTGTAATTTGCATTCGCCTGCACAAATACATTTGAGTGCTGCTCAATTGAACCAACCATGGAATAATTGTTGTGGATATGAGAACGGGTTAATAATATCCCTTATATATATATATATATATATATATTTTTTTTTTCCTTCTTTTATTATATTAATTTATTCTAGGTAACTTGTGATGTTTTGCAGGATGAGCATCTGACGAATCACATTGTGAAGAACAACCTTTTGAAACCTATTGTAGATGCTTTCATTAGTAATGGAAATCGTTATAACCTGTTGAACTCTGTCGTTCTGGAACTTTTTGAATACATCCGAAAGGTGCTCATATTTCTTGCGTGTCTGTTATAGGATACAAGTGTAAATTAGTCTTCTATTGACAAGTTTGCTTAATGCAGGAGAACTTGAAGATCTTACTTAAATATTTAATTGATTCATTTTGGGATCAGTTGGTCAAATTTGAGAACTTATCTTCAATCCAGTCTCTAAAAGTTAGATATGAGCAGGTATTGCTCACATTTTTTTGATGGTTTATTACGAGTGTAGCCCTCACATTTGTGCTAGTTTTGACACAGTTTGCAATACACCCCAACGTTCAGGGTTATAGTCTCACTTTGTGATGATCTTGTCACACTTTTGGGGGTTATTTTTAACTCTTGGGCTTATGAATTTGGGGTTATTGGTCAATACATTTGCAGTCCCTTGAGAACTCAGGAACCAAAAGCACCCCAAATTTGTTGGATTCTAGAAGACGGATAGATGAGCGTGCTTTGGAGAAAGAAGAGGAAGATTACTTCAATGACAGGTTTGTTTGTGCGTGTTGTATTGCTGATGTATAATAACAGAACTTCCGCATATAACCACTTGAATATTGATACTTTCAGTGATGAGGAAGATTCAGCAGCTGCACCTCGGACCCATAGAGTACGCACCCAGCCTGTTTTATTAAATGGATCTACCGCAAGCCACCCAACATTGAGGTATTCCATTTTTTTGTCTTTGAAGTAATTTGGGCCTTTTTGAGTTACCCCTTTACACCCCTAAATGGGTGGAGCCCGGACCTGATTTGGGTACCTCCAGATCCGATTATTTAGCAGCTAGTCTGATCCGGATCTCTAACGAATCTACATTATGTGGGCTTACCAAGACTGGTTGTATTAAAAAATAGTCATTTATTTTATTTGTTATTTATTGCTCTTTCTTCTTTATTTTATTTTGGATTAAAATATACTTTGACGAACTGTATTTTTGTGTGTTATCTATATTTATAATTTATATATTGTACATATTTTTTTAGTAGTTAATCGGCTTTGGGTTGTTAACCGATCGGATTAGGCTCGATGCGGCTCTGAACCATTTAATAATGGGATGCTTGGAATTGAAAATATATTTGAGATACGGATAACATTGATACAAAAGATACTAATTTCAACCCCCACACCTCTCTCTTTTTCCATAATGGTAAAGTCTAAAAGTTATGATTTGAGGCATTTAACTTGACATACCCGCATGTGATGATGCTAATATATGAAATAGAACCGGCAGTATCACAGGGGTAACTCCAAAAAGTTTTTTTTTTCTTCTAACATCTAGTGTGCTTGTTTCTATGAAACATTCTGTAGTGCAAAATCTGGTGGGCTGGTTGACTATGAGGATGACGAGGATGATGAAGACTACAAACCGCCACCTAGGAAACAGTCAGATGAAGATGAGGGAGCAATGGAGGCCTTTAGGTTGAAGCGGAAATTGTCCTCGAAAGAGTCCCCTGAGTTGATAAAGAAGCAGAGGATCATTAAAACCTCAAAGCCGAAAGATGGTGTGTTTGCTGCTTTATGCTCAACTCTAAGTCAAGCCATATTACCCACCAAGAAAGCCGCAATTGCCGTGCCTACTATTTCTTCCCCCTCAGACTCAAACAAGAGTTCTCAAGAAGGGGTCCATGAAGAGAAGGGCTCTATAAGCACTTCAGAAGATGAAAACTGTGCTGACAACAAAACAGTTGCTTCTAGAAGCTTTTCCGATAGCTTGCACAGTTCCGACGACTCTTCCTTGGTATCCCCAATGGCCTCACCTGAGATGACTGTAAATGGATCTTGAGCTATCTTGAGAATCACATTTCGCATGCGAAAAAATGAAGAGGCTGGAAGGGGATACTGTACAGTACCATTGGGAGGGCGAGGAAAAATTTTCACCGCCCGTCATCTAGTTTTTTCGCTTTCTAAGTCTTTCGGACACTTTCAGTTGAGTTACCCCTGTAAAACCTTTGTTAGCATATTAAATATTTCTTTCTAATTTTCCTTTATTTTATATTCTTCTCTTGCTATTTTTCCCCTCATGTGTTTAGTCATGTGAACTATAGGAAATAGGTAGGCCAAGAGTATTTCCCTCTGTAGTTTCTCCCTTTAAATGTGCAATTCTTTTTTTGGTGGTTAGTTGTGGATGTAACTGAGAGGAAGGTTTAAGTGATGGTTTTAGGCAAAAACATCTGATATCTTTAGGGGTAATGTAATCACATCTGTATAAGGAACTGTACATTATAATTTAATTTTTATACCTCTAACCCAGTTTTCCTTGGAACAATGAAGTTAGCAAATTTTCTATTTTTATATAGATTATTTTGTGGATTTATTGGCCCAAGCGAATTTATCCCTTAAGTTACCTGTTTTTATCTTAGTTATGGGTATGGGATTCTTCCTAGTCTTGTTTTTTTTTTTTTTTTTGAAATGCCCTTTACATTTGTGTTTGTTTTAGTAACTTTCATAGATGTAGTATTACTGCAGTTTATAGGTAAATGTTATTAAGATTGAAAGGAGCATTCTTGTATATGGATTGATTCCTTTCTATCCTTTTTTTTGAATCATTTTCTATACTTGAAAGTCTTACCGAGTTGGGATGGCTTATGTTATTTTTTAAACAGGGAAGAACTTCGTTAGTACTTTCCCACAAAAATCATAAGAGAAAAGGAGGAGGAGGGGGTGTGGGGGAGACGACAAATTGTTTGTTATGAGTGGGTGGAGCTGTTTCGTAGGAGTCAAATTGTGATCTTCACTTCATCTCATCACAAATTGAAAGGAGGGGGTGGGGGGGTGGGTAGGGGGTTATTAGTGATAAATTGTTTGTTAGAGTTGGTGGAGCTGTTTCTTACGAGTCAAATTGTGATATTCACTTCATCTCATCTCAAATTGAAAGGGGTTGGGGTGGTGGTGGTGGTTAATGATAAATTGTTTGTTATGAGTGGGTGGAGCTGTTTTGTACGAGTCAAATTGTGATCTTCACTTCATCTCATCTCATATGATCAATAAGTACTTTTATGCCTCATAGTTCTTAATACCAAATGACAAATAAGTATTACAATATTCTGGAGGGATGAATAAGTCGAGAGGCCAATTAAAATTTGCTTGTTAAATAATTCAGATTGTCAAAATCTTTCAAACACATGATCAAACATTTATAAACAAATTTGAATGACTTTGAATTAGGGTGGCAATATGTGTGTCGTGTTGTGTTTGGATCAAGTCAGTATTGGGTTCATGTTAAGTATTAGTCAAACCTAATCCAACCTGTTTAACTAATCGTGTCAAATGACTTAACTCGAACCTGACATGTTTATTAGTTGTGTCGTGTTCTGGTTGATATAACCAAAACATGAGACTAATATCATCTTCTCTGTTAACAAATCATGACTCACCTGTCATAGACTACTATATGAGTAATTTCAAACTCTAGCAATAAATAAATAATTTATATCTAATTCTCCAAGAGTTCTATATAATATCATATCAAAATATATAAATATTCATTATCTCATAAAAAGAGCTAAACTGGTCTATTTGTGGCATTTTTGAGTTTTTCATGTTTGACACTATCCCCTCCCATTTATTATTTGTACTGGCGGGTGGTGTCATTTTCAGGTTTGTGTCAAGAAATAGTTAACCGTAACTTATTAACTTCTTTTCCGGTTATCGTGTCGTGTCAAAAATTGTCAACCCTACTTTGAATTGAACTTATCGAATCAAAACAAATCTCAAGGTGCATTTCAAGAATCGCGGCCAAGAATTTAAGCTCACTCACTTTGTCAAATTATCAAATACTTATCCTTTGCATGATGAAATTCAATTCTAATTTAGGAAAACTGTTATGATACCAACCAAACCAAAATTCAAAAGCCTTTGAGTTCAATTGCAATGAAACATAATAAAAATTCTACACCTAAAATCAATTAGAAATTAGGTTTAATGAGGTTAATCAAATTGCAATTAAGTAAGATTTTAAACACCTAGCAACCTAAATCAATTGTGGATATGTATTTGAGTTTGCGTTAGGAACAAATGTAAATTGGAAATTAAGAATTTACGAGGAAAACCCCATCATAGGGTACAAGATGCTACAACTAATCCAATAGAAAATGAAGATGTTATATTAGATCAACCACATACCGAGATTGAGTTCCCTTACAACTCTCACTATGCTCCAATCCTCTTCACTCCACCCGATTTAGTGGTTCTCAAACAAAGTTCATTCGTAGAAAAATAACTCATTCAACTCAACACGTGTATTTTTATCCAATTCAACTCCTTCTCAACCTCTCAACTCAAGATCTCCAATATAAAATGGAGTTAAAATAGTTTTCTAGGTTAGTTTGATGAAATCACTCGAATATCTTTCACAAAATATTTTAATTAAAGTGAGGAAAAACAAAATCTCATTTAGGATTTTACGAGAGAGAAAAAAGCTCTCAGATTTCTTACAAAATAACGATGAGAGTTCTAATTGAAAAAAATGAGTTAAGGTGGGCTCTTATATAAAAAATAAAATCTTTCCACCCCAGTAAACCTTGCGAACGCCCTCAATTCGTCGTCATGCACACGCCTTTAATAATGGCCTTGAAGAAAGATGATTTGGACCTTTGAACAAACTTGGTGCTGGTGCATGTTTATAATTCGATCCAAGACAACACAAAAATCACCAAAAGTTATTTTTGACTGAAATTTCAAGGAGAATGTTTTCAAAATGTCCTATTTTTTCACTTTTAAGATATACGACATTTTAAATATAAAAGCAAGTGTGTAAAATGTGAGAAAAACCTAAAGTTTCTAAAGGTTATATACCTTGTCTTTTAAAGACTCCAAAAGTTCACTCAAAGTCTTCGAATCTGATGAAGAGGTGTGATGCGATCTGGTTCGGATGCGGATGGAGACATGTAAGAAAATCAAGCATTTATACACACTAAAACTGTTAAGGATATATAATCGGAAAACAAAGAAAACATTTTGACATGAAGTAAGTCAAGAAACACATCTATACATTTACATTCTCCCAATACAATTGTTTCGTCGAAAAATCCCCTAATACCCCATCAAATACGAATAAAGTCCCAACATCAATCTAACTTACCCTCTACCTCGGAAGGACAACATACACTAAAACATGACAATTCTTTGACTAAAGGAAACTCGATGTATGATATCAACTAGGAAGATCAATAGACTGAACCAACAATGAGAAATATACAAAACTCTAAGCAACAAAAAATCATTAAGTTGGTAACCTCAATATAAAGGAAAAATGCCATTCCCAAAAAACTTGATATATGATGGATATCCAAGTCTCTGTGTTTGCGTGTTTATATATATATATATATATATATATATATATATATATATATATATATATATATATATATATATATATATATATATATATATAGAGAGAGAGAGAGAGAGAGAGAGAGAGAGAGAGGCCTTCTCATAAACGAACGTTCGTTTTTGGACTAAAACGGTCTGATTTTTTAAAAATAGTAAAATGCATTTTTTTGAGTTGATTTTTTATGAGATATATAGACATACATGGGTACTCTAAAAAAAAATCAGCTCAAAATGAATTTGTTTGCTATTTTAAAAAAAATCTTTCAAAATCTGTCAAATTTTGCTGGCGCAAACCCAAACATATATTGACAGCTTTTCAAAGATTTTTTTAAAATAGCAAATCAAATTTTGGGGGTGCCCATGTATGTCTATATATCTCCCTAAAAAATCAACTAAAAAAAATGCATTTTACTATTTTTTAAAAATCAATCCGTTTTTAGTCCGTTTTTTAGAGGTCCTCTTAAGAGAATTCCTTTGTGTGTGTGTGTGTGTGTGTCTCTCTCTCTCTCTCTATATATATATATATATATATATATATATATATAATCAAGAGCAACATGTCCATTAGAAATAACAGGGGTATCACAAAAAAAAAATGTCTCAAATCAAATGCAAACTTGAATATTATAGTCAACAAGATAAAGCATCAAACATTACCCAATAAACACGCAAAAATGTCACACATGACATAAAATCTTTAAGGATATATAGCATGTCTAAGGTTGAACTAGTGTTATACTGACATGATAAATGCGAGATCCAATGATTAAATACAAGGATCATAAATAGATTCACACAAGACCTGAAAGAGAGTCAAAATGCCTAATTCTCAATCCAAGTGATGAGAAAGATACTCAATAAAAGCAATCATTTGAAAATTGAAGAAATAAGTCCACAAAGAGTATGCCATGGAAGACACCACCACCCAAAAGAGACAAGAATAGGGTAAACACCAACGAGAATACATAAAGGGGTTTTAATTCTATAGTGTGATAATTAACCAATTTGATCAAGAATTTTGAAATAAGGATTTAATGTGTTTGACATGTATTCCTTGCTTATGTTCAGGTGGTAAAGGGCGAGAGAGCGATAATATTGAGAAGAATATTTCAGAGTAATAATATTGAGAAGAATATTTCGGAGTACTATAATGATAGCTAAGAGTAGAGACTGCTAGTATATGTATTGAATGCTCAAATTAGAAATCACCATGCCCTCCTCATAATGGGGGTGGTGGTGGGGTGTGGTGGGGGTGGGGTGCTATTTATGATACCAAAGAGTCCTCCTCATTTACAATTGAAATAATTTTTACCATATTCAATGATCCATGTCAGTGGTGTATACCTTATGAAACCAAATGTAATTAGACCAAAAAGGATTTGGTATGGTTACAACACAATTGAAATAAGATCAAACTTCATTATCGTTTCTCTAATGCACTTGATATTAAATCCAACACTCAATACATTATGAGATATGCTAAAAGGATTACATCAACCATAAAATCATGCTCAAGTAGTACAAGTATAATGAAGATAATAACCAAGTCAATAAAGATCATAAGCAAAACAATGTTGACTCAAAGCATTATCAAACCCTAGCAAAAGATCATCTCTCATGCCTCAAGAGAAGTTCTAGCTCAACTAGTCACAGAAGAAGTTCATTACCATATCAAAAAACTTATGAAGACCAAGCTCAAGCGAGCATAATATCACAAGCCAACATTTCAGGATTCAAGCAACTAAAAAGAATGCTAAAAAAAGCCTGATGTTTATTACTTTATTTCTGTTGTAATTTAAAAACTATTTTACAAAAGTAAAGTAACATTTTTAACATGTATATGCTCAAAACCTACACACATAAACCTGCCCCAGAGCTCCCCAAACCTTTCCGAAAGCATGGACCTCAACCCATCACCCTTTTGCTTAAAACCTGGCAGGTTTAGTAGACTAAGCCTTAGTTTTAGTCGACTAAAACTAGTTTAGCCATATAGACTTTTTGACAACCAATTAAACTTAGCAACCCTACAAGTGAAAGGGAGTTTTAGTTGATTAAAACTCACTTTTAGTCGACTAAAAGTGTCAGGATTTCAAGAATTGATTTTGGTAAAGCCTTTCAATCTTTTATCCTAATAACTTAACTCTTCCAACTTGATTACCAACCTTTTACCAATATTTTTCTGCATCCTAACACTATAAATTTACCTTCAAATCTTTATCTCAAACCACCAAGCCTCAACCCAAGCTTGTGTCTTCCTACTTGAGATTTCTAAGAGAGAAACTAAGTTTTCAAACCCCTTTCCACTTATGTGAGATCCAAACCCAAATCTCCATTGTATCCAAAACTCCATTGAAGTAAACCTTTAAGATTCAAACCCAATAAATCCAAGTTCCCAACCAAACCCTATAAGTTTCAAGAATCAAAACTCATTTCATCAAAGTTACACACTCTAAACCCGTTTAAGCCATGTTCTTGATAATGCTAGAAATGATGCATTTCTTGAGAGATAAAGTTCCACTCACCTTAGATTTTAAGAAACAAACCCAAAAAATCCAAAACTCACTTGTGTTCCAAAGTTATTTAAACAAAAACTCACTCTTGAACCAAGTTATCTTGAAACAACATATGTTCTTAGAGATTAAAACATAAATCTCCTAAGACATATATACAAAACCAAATACCCCCCTGAGAAAAATACATAGGATCACTTGCTAGTTTACTTTTATAGAAAGAGAAAGTGAACCTATCTCACTATTATTTTAGCAAAGAAACTTCTTTTTACGTTTTGTTTATCAATCTTGTACTATTGATTGTGGTAAACTTCATTGAATCTTCTTGACCGATAGTTCCGTTGTTGTGGTTAGTCAAGGCATTTCAAGTCCTTAGGCTATTGCGTGGGTAACACTTGGGCTAGGACGAAGGTATCGTCTTGTTGGTTGTGATTTTGCAAGCTTTAAGTGCAAATTTTCAATTGAGTTAATTTGTATGTATTTTCTTAATTACGAATAAAATATTTTAAGTCATAGGTTAGGCTTTGAGTTGTTAACGTTTTAAGCCTATGGTGTGTTTGCTTGAACACGTACCGGGAAAGATTCAGAGATTACATCATCGTGCCATATTTTTTGCCACATTTCATCTTTAGTGTTTCCAAGGATCTCTCAGGTTTGAATGCGTATGAATTTTGATCCTTGAAAATTTTATTTTTAGGTATTTGTTTTTACAAAATTATTTGGAGCTATTTTTAAATGATTTTAAAAGAAAATATTTTTTTTAAAGTTGTTCGAACCGATATTAAAATTCCGTTCAAACTAGAATGGAAATTCATTCAAACAAACATCGAATAAGGTTTATCTATTTACAGAACCAAACTCGTTTGAAGCTCCTTCGAAGATGGTTTGAACGAGATTAGTTGTTCGTTCGAACGAGGTTTGTTTTGGTATGAATGATATTGTAGCTTCATTCAAATGAAATCTTTCGTTCTAACAAACTTTCTCTAAAATTGTGCCGCCTCTAAAATCATATAAATTATATAAAGGGGATCATGCATCAGTTTTTAGAGAGTCTTTTGGCAAAATTGATTTTCAATTACATATCCAGAAGCTCCTAAACACTAGTTTCATCTAAAGAGTTTAAGATCCAAGTTTTATCTTTCTACATGCTTTGAGATCTTGTTTGAGGGCACTAAAGTTTTTTTCTTTCATCATCTTGATAGAGAAAAGTTTTGTGCGGTGGCCTCCATACACAATTTGATGTTAATTTACACACGGTGAACTCCTTGGTGTGATGTTGCAGTGAAGAAATGATGGACTCTGTGTTCTTATCTGTAGACGGTTACTGAGCCTGGATCGGTGGATATCGAGACGTGTGTGGGCTCACACGTTATGGGGGTTTGAGAGGGTGGATTCTTGCATTGTAACTGTAGAGGAGCGATTGAAGATTGAAGACGCATCGAAGCTTGCAAGGGATTCTATTCTTTGAGTAATTCGTCTGTTAACTTGTGTAAATCCGTATCATAGTGAATTTTCATGTTTGGGTCGTCTGAGGTTTTTTTCATTATGGGTTTTTCTCGTACATCGACGTATTGTGTGTTTGATTTATTTATTTTATCTGATCTCACCTAGATGCATGTTTTAGGTTAAGATAAAATCGGATAAATCGTTTAATCAACATAAATCGTTTAAAAACTGGTGTAAAGTTTTACTTGGGTTGAATCTGTTTAAGTTAAATTTGAAAATTAAATTGGCTTTTTTTTGTTTTGACCATCCTACCGTATTTTTCCTTTAGGATCTATAAATTGATATCAGAGCTAAAAAAACTAAATTACCATATTTAAATCCGTGTTTAGGCATGAATTTTAGTGGTTTTTATTCAGAGGATCATTCAGTTTCTAGGGCACTGATGTTTGATGGCTCTAATTACACATACTGGAAAATGCGTATGAAATCAACACTTAAGGTGATATTTGAGTGGGTATGGCAAGCAATACTAAATGGTTTCTCTCCGCCTAAAATTATAGCTAGCGACTATAGGATTTCCAAACTCGTAGAATCATGGACTGAGGAAGAGCATATGTTAGAGAATTATAACTCGTCTGGTTGAAATATTATATTTTGTTCGGTCATATCAGAGGTTTTGCCATATTATGACACGTGAAATGTCTAAAGAGGTTTGGATCATACTCCAACTCACCGATGAAGGAACTAATTCTGTTAAAGATTTCAAACTCCAAAACCTCACCACTCAGTTGAAATCATTAAGATGGAGGAGAGTGAAACCTTTGATGAGTTATACGCTAGGTTATCTGATATTTTTATCTTTTAACTTAAGAGAGAATACCTAAAAGCGGAGTAATCAAGACAATTTTAAGGCCCTTTTTGAAAGATTTAATTCAAAAGGGATGATTTTGAATTCCTTGGGTAATTTGGACTCTATGAAACTTGAAGAGCTTGTAGGTAATCTTCAAACTTATGAGCTTGACATGCTTTCCTCCAAAACAAAGAAGAAAGACATGGAATTTCTTTAAAATCCTAGAAGGAGGAACCACCTGTTTCAGATGATGAGTCTGATATCGATTTCGACGATATGACCATGTTTTCTAAGAAGTTTAGAAAATTTTTCAAGTTTCAAAAACAATAGAAAGATGTGAAGAAGTTTGAGAAAAATAAGTATAACAAGGCCGACCACTTACCTAAAAATTATAATGATAATTTTAAGATGGAGGAGTCGGATTGATGCTTTAGTCGTGAGGGTGATTACCATAGGGTAGTTGAGTTTCCCACTAAACTAAAGAAGGAGGTCAAGAAACCGAAGGTTTACATTGTCATCCTTAGTGACAGTGATTCAGAAGAGGAACCCAATTCTCCTGTTGTGCATAATTACACCACGTTCATGGCTAGTCATGAGAGCCCCAATGAAAAGTCATCCAATGAAGATAATTCTGAGCATAAGACTTTCGTGGTCATATTTTTGATTCCCAAGTGAATGATGGTGGAGAGAATGGAGAAGAAGATGAGGATGAAGAAGAGGAGGAGGAAAGTTAACTCTAAGTTTCAATCCGTGAGTTGCATGCGAAAATATTGAAAGTGAAAAAGAAAAACTTGAAGTTGGAAGCTAGGTTAAAAGAGCGTGCCATTGGTGATAATAATGATAAATTGATTGAGGACCTTAGGATATGTGAGAAGACTCTTAAAGAGAAGCTAGAGTATGTTGAGGGTGAGAGAAATAACTTTCGTTGCTTGATGGAGGTTTTGAAGAAGGAGATTTTTGAGTTTGAAGAGTCTAGGTGTTTGCTTGAGTCTGGGATAATGGAGCTTAAAGAGTTATTGAGAGACTCGAGCCATGTCAAATTTGATTTGGAATCTAGATGATGTTGGACAAGATGTTAGGCACTGTCCGAATCAAAGATGACAAGTGTGGGATTGGCTTCGATGGTCAAGATGATTCGTCTACTAAAGACAAAACCATGATTTTAAGAGAGTCAACTACTGCTAGGAATGTTAGAAAGGGTCAACCCTTTGGTAACACCCCTCATCATGTCTACACATGCACAAATTGTGGTAGGAAAGGTCACCTTAGGCATTTTTTCTTTGATCATAAAAATAATCCTAGAAAGTTTAAGTCTAGGGTCACCAAGGTTTCTACAACTCTAGACCGTCACGTCACACCTATGTGGGTTAGGAAATTTGATTTGGAGACTTTATATGTTAGACTTATTGATTCTCGAATGCTTTCACATAATACTTTTCATGCTATATCTAATGGTTGATTGTGTTCACATATTTGTCATGCACTAGTTTTGTGATTCGTTTTATATGTTATTACTAGTGTTAGTTAATTGTATTTTAATTTTTCATTTATTGGGTCTTATTGAAAAATACAAAAAAATTTTGTTTGTCTTTTGAGTTTGCTTTTTAAAATTTGGTATCATTTTGAAAAATGCTTAAAAACTTAAAAAATATTTTTGGTTTTTGTGTATTTTAATTTTACACATTTTGTGTGGCATATTGGTGTGTTTGAATCCACTTCATTCCATATTTTCACGTGTCTAAGATATTTGATTATGACTTTCAATGCTTGGATTGTTCTTAATCATTCTTGCATGGAGTTGTTCGACTTTGATTCGCTTAATGGATTCACTTTGTATGTGCCTCCACATACACATGCACAAGCTCTTTTGAACTTTAACTTCACATGCTATATTTGAGCTTTGTGAGATGTTCTTCCATAAATTTTGTCATCTACATATCTGTTGACTATGAGGAACTTGTGCATGTAAGAACCGTTTCCCGTGAGTATGTTTTTATTGAAAATATAAGGGTACGCGGGAAAGGGATATGAAAGGATCAAATATCCTTTATGAAAAAGCCACCATCGGCAAGAGCCTAAAAAATGAGAGGCAAAAAGAAAAGATTGAAGTCCAGCTAGTTTGTTTGATTGATTTTCAAAAATGGCAGCTCGAAAAGAATTGAGTGAAAAATATATGATGTATGTTTAGCTTTTGAGAGTGTTATAGTTGAAGATCAACGGGTTTGCCTAATAAATCCTAGTTATGCTTATCATGTCATGACACGATTTTTTTGTAGAATCATCAAAATTCTAGGCTTGTGTGCAGTGTGCTTGTTTGTTCATTGCGTTCACTTTATCTGTCACTTGAGTCTAAATCCTAGTTTGATATAGTTTTATGATCAAATTGATTTCCTTGGACATTTTTGAGCGATTGGGTTATAATTTATTTTTTAGTTCACGCCCCTTCACCCCATTATACATGTTTAGACACATTGATACTATACTAGTGTGTAAATCTTATGTGTTTTGTGCCTTGTTTGTGGTGTTTATACCTTTATATATGTGCGTGTGTGTCTTTGGTATATTTTGTGTATTTATATATATGGTATCATTTTATTTTTAGATTTTACATTGGCATTTAACCCATGTTTGTTATGTGCTTTATATTTGGGTTGTATTAATCAATCAAGATCACTCTTGCCTATTATATTCCGGTTTGACCCCCTTTTGGGTCAAATTGATCATTCAAGATCAGTCGTACATATTATAGAGTGACGACCCCTCTTGGGTTTGTTCGATCGTTCTAGATTGGTCATGACATTCTAAGTTAACTTATACATCCTTAGGATTATTTTGTCCATCTTAGGAATTTATGAATTAGTTGGTCACTGTAATGAGGAATTTATGATCTCCTAAAAACCTTAAATTTGGGCCAATTATATCTATGCCCCATTAGGTAACGACTAATGCCATATTAATGGATTCAAATTCGGCCCTATTAAAAAATGATCAATAATCCATTGTCGGTTGCTTGATGATTTGGACAAACTTCTAGATTTAGTGAAAGAACAAACTTGATGGCATCCTTCTACATGAAGGGGAACCTGTATCCTTGCAAAATCAACATGTATTATAAAGGTTTAGCCATTAACGTGAGCACCACAGCTCCCTTCACTTGTCTCTCTTATGAAGTCTTCTAGTTTACTTAGGTGAATGCATTTAAGAAGGATCCCAGTGAATGGTTGTCTATAAAGGTGCCTTGCCGAGTTTAATTAAAAACTATCCGATACGACCTTTAACTTGTGAGCCTCTTCTTTGTCTACCGATTGCTCACTATATATGAGGTAGGATCAATTGGATATGTCCAATTGGTTGCTTTTTCTATTTCCATTTTCAAAATCTATGGACCATGTTCCTCATTCTTTCCTAGTTAACGTATTATAATTTTATTTTTGTTTTTAGTTCGGTATCAATTGTTGATGATAAAGTAGCCTATGAATCAACTTTATTATTATAGCTCTTCATCAATTTTTTAGTTGTTATCGACCTGAAGATCTTAAGAAGATTACTTACTTTATCTCAGTAATCTATCATTCAAATATTATGTTCTTCATAATCACCATCCATATGATTGACTATCATGCGAGACTAAAAATGAATGGATATGCCTTTTACCCCATTAGAATTGTTCTCCAGAGACCAAGTATCATGTACTCAAAATTATACTTCGTTGTTAAATCCCTTAAATCCTAATCAGATTACTTTTTTGATTAGGTAACCTTATGGGGTGATGATAAAGATGAAAATTCATGTTCCATTCTCATTAAAAGATACATCCATAAACAAAATTCACTTAGACATATGGTCTGCAGTCGTGAACCAATGTTATCCTGTGAAGTTCTTGTTGAACATTTCAAGGATGGTTTAAGGTTGAACATCTTCCTATTATGGGATACTTGAGAAATATAGACTAAATTCTTCCAGAACTTGACCCTTAATGGAGGTTCTTTGCTTAAAGATGGTCTCAAACTAGTCTAAATTCATTGAACATTTACTCATCTTTTTAGTGAGTTCGACTTTATTCAAGATTTATTTTAATGGGAAAAAGTGAAGATCACTATGATATTAATGTCAAATTTATGCCCTAGCTTCCTGAAATACAGGATCAGGGTAAGGATAACTTTTCATGGGTATGTACCTCTTCTCAACATTTATAAATGTGTAAATTTGTTAGTAGGCTGAATTATTCTCTCCTTCCTCTAATCGAATCAATGCCTTATTAGCAGAATGCTCTAAAACGACCAAGTATAAGTGGAACTTCTTAAGACATTGATATTGACAAAAAGGTGGGGATATGATATACCTCTTAATTTTTCAATTTCTTTGTCTCATATTGTCATCCAAACTGCAACGTTGGTCTTATTAAATGCCTAATGAAGTTGACATTTATTGGAGGAGAAAAAATGATGAAATGGTTAAGTGTAGTGATCATCCTTATGAGGACCCATATCTTTGTGAATGTGGATAGCCTTTTTATCTTCTACAAGGATTTAATCTAGTCGTGGCCTGCCTCTGATCTTCTCTAGGTGATAAAGTAGCCTAATAACTTACCTAAGATGACTTCGAAAGAATAATTTACATCATTAAGTTTCATCTTGTAGTTCCTTCGGATCTTAAAAAAATTGGAGAGGTACAAAATACGATTACCAACAGGATTTATCTTTTCAAGCATATATTCAATATATACGTCCATAGTTGAGTCGATCTGCTTTTTGAAAATCTTAGTGACTATCCACTAGTAGGTCTCCCTAACATTCTTCAGTCCAAATGTCAAAAATATATATCAAAACCAGCACAAGGCTACGATAAATATAGTATTCTCTTCGTCAAGTCTGAACAGGGTATTTAGAGATACCCGAAGTAAGTGTACAAGAAGCTTATACTTTGATGCCTCGTTATTGAATTTACTTGTTGATCGATTCTTAATAGATTAAAGCTCTCTACAGGCATGAATTTTTGAGATCAGTGAAATTTATGCAAACTCTCCACTTTTTGTTTTGCTTATGGACGACCAATATAAAAGAGATCTAATATAGGAATTGGACCTCGCTGATGGAACTAGAATTAAGTAGTTTCTCAACTTCATGCTCAACCTCATTAACCTTATTTGTGTCTAAATTTCTTGGATTTTGTTTAACTGGTCCGCTATCAGGATCCACATGCAACCTAAGACAAATAATCTCAGGGTCAATGCTTGGAAAATTATACGGTTTCCAAGCGAAGGCATACACCTTATCCCCGAGGAAGCTAGATGATCAACTTCTTTTTATGGTAACTCTAAAGTGACAAGAAAAAACTTTTCAAGTTGCGATGGATTAAGGGTAACTGTTCTTCGTTCCTCCACTAGTCATAGTTCTTGGGGAATTTTGGTCTCCTCAACCCTAAGCTCAACTACCTTTAGTTTCTATACGGCCTAGTCTAAATCTGAATCCTTATCTCCATTGTATTTTTTTAATGATTCCCATTTCTTCTTAATTGCTTCCACAAATAAGCTCCTAGTTGATGCCTGGTCGGCCTTGATTTACTTTATTTCGTAATCGATCACTGATTCTAATTTTTGGTAAAGTGATGAGGGTATAGTCGTCTTAGTATGGATACACCATATTACTGGGATGCCATTTTAAGAAGAATCATATAAAACCACATGTAACTCATTTGTAACACCCCGCCTAATTAAATACCGGGTGGCCAGTCCCATACCAAATTGAAACAGAATATACAGTTGGCTCATTCTTAGCATCACTGTCGAAAACATTTACAACTCACCCAATGCTCAATTAAGCTGGTGTTAAAAACTTTCCAAATTTAAATTTCAACAAAACCATTTTTAGTTTAAGAATAACACTACACATTTTATTCTACAACACTGATAACCAATTAGATAACACAAAATAATTTGAATGCAATTGGAATAAACATTCCCAAATAATATTAATCCATTACAGTAATCCCAACAATATCAAATGTATTAAAATGACACGAATACCATAGTATTTGACCCCGATAGAAGAAGATAACTGAATCCTTTGGGCGACATGCCCTGACTAAGAATACTGTGAATTAAAAAGATGATAGGCGTCTAAGCAAAACTCCATAAATCCATAGCCTGTCAAAAATCTGCTAAGGTTGGCGTCCCTGTTGCTGGACACCTGATATAGAAGATACAATAGAAAAGAAAATATGCAAGGAAACGGGTCAGAGCCCGATTGTAAAAATGATTTTTAAAACATCAAGTATTTAACAAGTGCAATAAATCTTTTATTATGTACATGTTAGACCTAACTCTCACCTGCCATTCTCACCTCTCAACTAGAGTGCACACTTAACGTTTCCTATTAACCTCCTAGTTAATGGTTCCTCTTTTCTAATCTCCATATTATAATTCCATCCCAATATCATAATCTCCATACGTTCCATACCATACGTCACATTATTATTCATTTACATTTCTCATCGTTTCTCATAAACATGAATCATTTCTCATTAATATGAATTAAGTTTTTCAATAAACATTCATTAACTTAATTCAATTATCTTTCTCTATTCACCGTTATATACAATTATCACCGTAGATAGATTTAACCATAATAAATATCCATTCGTTCATTTGATCCATTATATATATATATTCATATATAATACGGCACCCCGAGTCACAGCTGCGGTGCAATGCATTACTCTGCTATCATGTCCCATCATCGCATGTCGCCGAGTAGGGGACTAAAGGTTCGGTAAGGATTCCTCGAACCACAAACAACAACAAACAAATTGGAGGCGAACATAGTTCTCGTATTCATGGGTCACGCACATACCTACGTACCCACAGTCAGCGGACTAATCAACTCCCCGATAAGTCTTTCATAGACCTATGTTCTCAAGCGACAAATCAAAGATCCCATGAATTCATCAGGATATGACTGCGCTCACGCGCAAACCTCCCACCGATAGCAAGTAAGCTAGGTATGTCATACACATAAATCATCAATCAATCAAATAGGTATTATCATACCTATAATATAATATCAATAAGGTAACATCACTACCCTAAGATATTTCCCATACGTAGAATTATATCTCTTTTAAATTCCACGTATTAAAATATCATATCTTTACTTCATAATTTAATTATCCTCGCATCCTATAACATCTCTCCACTCCCGACGTCGTTAAGGTTCATGCGCGGAGCGTCTCGCAAAGCAAAATCCAAACAAGGAACCCCTCTAATTCACTACTACTTAACTTTGTCGATCGAGGAGGTCTGACAACTTCAACTATGCGATCGGGATACCCTCATACCCTCTTTCAACCAAATGCGTTCTAAACTTCCATCTCTATCCAGGAGACATACCACTACGCTCTTGTATTACACTCCGTCCTTGCGAAATCAATAATGAGCTTAAACTCAATCCTTGATGTTCAAATTGTAACCTTAAGGCTACCCTCACTCAATACACAAGATTCAAATAGGTTTTCCTCAACATATATTCAATAAGAAGTCACTAATATCCTACTGGTCCATAACATTACTTCTCCCGAATTATTACGAATTAAACTCTCCTTTCAATTAGGGTTAAAACCGATAGTTCCAAATCTCTTATAAACACACCTTCTTTCACTTAGGATTAAACCCTCTTGTAAACTTAAGGATACCCAGGTGTTATATTAAATCATCCCTACTGGTCCTATCTTTAATCCTCATACATCCCCATTTGGAATTTAACAAATGAATCTAGCAACCGAAATTCCATTCAATATAATTTTCATCATTTTAATCACTTGAATCCAAATCAAATTAATTCAAATCTTATCAAGGGTTTACTGATATTTTCTAAGTCCCATAATATTCAAATAATAATCACCAAAGATCCACAAAAGGTTTGGGATAAGAGTCAACATTTAAAAAGAAACAACTTTACATATTCTGGGGAGGTCGATCGATCGAAGGCAGGGGTCGATCGATCGATCCCTCAGGTCCAAGCCTGGTTTTCTGCGTTTTCTGCAACTACGAGTTTCACCATTTTTACTCATTCAAACCTTCATATTTACCTCCAAAATGAGTTATAATTTTTTCTACATGATATATCAACATATATGAACGATTTCCAATACTCTAAACATCCAAAAAATCATCAAGGGATTGGATTAAAAGTATGTTTCTCTCCTTATTTCCCGAAAATCATCAACATATTAACTTCAAGAACACTTCAATGGTTTTTCAGATTTTTCTTCAACATATTCATGATCATTTCACGGATTATTATCATCCTACAATATAAGTTTACTTACTAAATTATTTCAGTTTCTATAAATCCGTATTCCAACTCCATTTTGCCTTCCAAACAAGAAAAAAATCATCTATTTTCATAATTATTCTAACATGGACAATATACGAACTTAAATTGCAATTATCAAACACTTGCCTTTAATGAAGATCTGATCCTTTGGGGTTGAATAACATAGGTGGTTCTCCCTTTTTCCGGTCACTTTCGGTGGTGGTTGGTGGTGGTGACCTTTGGTCTTTAGTTCTCCTCCTTTCCAAGCAAGCTTTTCTCTTCCCAAGCAACCTTTCACTCTCTCTAAGAAGATGACCTTTCAATTTTGTGTAGAAGAGATGAATGAACCCACATTCAACTAATCTCCAAATACTTATAATAAGACAAAACCCGAAATCACTATTCATCCCCTTTGTAAAAATAACCAAAATGCCCTTTTGGATTGTCTTTTCATTTTCAAATGACCCGAGACCCAAATCCAACATCCAAATAGACTTTTCTGACTATTTCAACCCTTCCGGATGCAACGACGCAATCGAAATGACTATAAGGCCGATAGAAAATAAATTTCCTTTTTAATTTAATAAATTAGTCCCGACACGTCCCATACCGTGTCTGACTAAAAAATCCAAATTACCGAAATTATATCACACCGTCATAATAATGACATCATATTCATATATTACCTAAATATCTTTAAGTAATATTCAGAATCATCCATTTTAATATCCACAATTCGGATAAAACTCAAATGAATTAATTTATTGTAAAATTCAATTAATCCATTAATTTAAAATATAACCCATTTTCAAAGTCATTAAAATCACAGGGTATTACAGACTTCCCCCCTTATAATAGAATTTCATCCCGAAATTCAGGAATATAAATCATACCGGTAAGGTAACTCCGAGTATACATCTCACATCGCAAGAAACCTAAAACGTACCGCCCATACAGTACATTAACTAAAATCCCTATCGATGTTATACGCCAAGCCTCACCATATAGTTTCAACTGAATCGAATTTAAACTTTACCCAATCTTCCTTATACCATTCACGTAACCAAGTTTGGAAAAATGATCCTCACTTATTAAACAAATAAATCCTGAAGTCACAACTACTTACTGTTTCACAATTTTGAAAACTACTACAATCCAATCATCAAGGGCGCCCATACACTCTCTCGTACTGCTTTTAATATTAACATTTTCGCAAAGGTTATAAACTCATATCCTAAGGGCCTAACTTATTTCGACTCCCAACGGTTATTAGTTTCATGCGTGGGGTGTCTCGCAAGCGAAATCCAAACAAGGAACCACCCCGATACACTACTTCCTAAAGTAGTCGGTCATCGAAACTCCTAAGGTCCTTAGTCAATAGTATATAAAAATTTGGTTTATCGAAAAAAATAAAATATATCAGGTTTATCGATTTAAAACAAAAATTAGGTTTTATCGATTTCAAATAGAGTCTACTCATCTACTCTTCTCTAGAAGACAAGATGCTGGCTAATAGTAGTACATACGCTCCCGTATACCACAAGTCAATGCATGCCGATAGTCACATCATGCTCGGACATGCCCAAAGGAACTAATCCCATGATAAAAATCAAACCCACGTGATAACATGTAAAACATAGGTGTCCCACACCCCTTGGTGAGTCTACGTAAATAACAGTGCTATAGGCTAAGTTTAGCAACCCTTATAGCCCCCACAATATTAATCGCTACAAAAATCAATACGTCTCATAATTCCTTAGATAGGAAACATACCCTCATTTGCGGGTGGTGGTTGTCGAATCCCAATATTATAACTTTGTTCCGATGAGTCAAGAAAAATTTTACCCCCAAATTTTCAGTTCTACTTCACCACACTCCACTATATGCCCAAGCCTTTGAATATATTGCCTTCGTTAGGGAACATACACAATTCACGCATTTCAAGAACTTCTACTAATGACTCTCCTCAATTTTTCCATAATAGGGGTGACCTCGACTACGGTCATCATACTCGAACATACTTCATAACCTCCTAAGTACGATATCCGCTATCCGTCCAATGGCCCTCATCTGCCATACTTCTCGTACGAACCCGTTCGAACGCAAATAATATTCACTAATATCTACGTTATAGCAGGAGAACGAAATCCCACCAAGGAAATCAACAATCCTAAACATAGGGCTCTACATCAAAGAACGCAAAGCTGAAAACACTGTAAGCCGTACAGATCTTAAAGGATACTAGAACCTGATGCTCTGATACCACCTGTAACACCCCTCCTAATTAAATACCGGGTGGCCAGTCCCATGCCAAATTAAAACAAAATATACAGCTGGCTCATTCTTAGCATCACTGTCGAAAACATTTACAACTCACCCAATGCTCAATTAAGCTGGTGTAAAAAACTTTCCAAATTTAAATTTCAACAAAACCATTTTTAGTTTAAGAATAACACTACACATTTTATTCTACAACACTGATAACCAATTAGATAACACAAAATGATTTGAATGCAATTGGAATAAACATTCCCAAATAATATTAATTCATTACAGTAATCCCAACAATATCAAATGTATTAAATTGACACGAATACCATAGTATTTGACCCCGATAGAAGAAGATAACTGAATCCTTTGGGCGACATGCCCTGACTAAGAATACTGTGAATCAAAAAGATGATAGGCGTCTAAGCAAAACTCCATAAATCCATAGCCTGTCAAAAATCCGCTAAGGTTGGCGTCCCTGTTGCTGGACACCTGATATAAAAGATACAATAGAAAAGAAAATATGCAAGGAAACGGGTTAGAGCCCGATTGTAAAAATGATTTTTAAAACAGCAAGTATTTAACAAGTGCAATAAATCTTTTATTATGTACATGTTAGACCTAACTCTCACTTTCCATTCTCACCTCTCAACTAGAGTGCACACTTAACGTTTCCTATTAACCTCCTAGTTAATGGTTCCTCTTTTCTAGTCTCCATATTGTAATTCCATCCCAATATCATAATCCCCATATGTCCCATACCATACGTCACATTATTATTCATTTACATTTCTCATCGTTTCACATTAACATGAATCATTTCTCATTAATATGAATTAAGTTTTTCAATAAACATTCATTAACTTAATTCAATTATCTTTCTCTATTCACCGTTATCTACAATTATCACCGTAGATAGATTTAACCATAATAAATATCCATTCGTTCATTTGATCCATTATATATATATATTCATATATAATACGGCACCCCGAGTCACAGCTGCGGTGTAATGCATTAGTCTGCTATCATGTCCCATCATCGCATGTCGCCGAGTAGGGGACTAAAGGTTCGGTAAGGATTCCTCGAACCACAAACAACAACAAACAAATTGGAGGCGAACATAGTTCTCGTATTCATGGGTCACGCACATACCTACGTACCCACAGTCAGCGGACTAATCAACTCCCCGATAAGTCTTTCATAGACCTATGTTCTCGAGCGACAAATCAAAGATCCCATGGATTCATCAGGATATGACTGCGCTCACGCGCAAACCTCCCACCGATAGCAAGTAAGCTAGGTATGTCATACACATAAATCATCAATCAATCAAATAGGTATTATCATACCTATAATATAATATCAATAAGGTAATATCACTACCCTAAGATATTTCCCATACGTAGCATTATATCTCTTTTAAATTCCACGTATTAAAATATCATATCTTTACTTCATAATTTAATTATCCTCGCATCCTATAACATCTCTCCACTCCCGATGTCGTTAAGGTTCATGCGCGGAGCGTCTCGCAAAGCGAAATCCAAACAAGGAACCCCTCCAATACACTACTACTTAACTTTGTCGATCGAGGAGGTCCGACAACTTCAACTATGCGATCGGGATACCCTCATACCCTCTTTCAACCAAATGTGTTATAAACTCCCATATCTATCCAGGAGACGTACCACTATGCTCTTGTATTACACTCCGTCCTTGCGAAATCAATAATGAGCTTAAACTCAGTCATTGATGTTCAAATTGTAACCTTATGGCTACCCTCACTCAATACACAAGATTCAAATAGGTTTTCCTCAACATATATTCAATAAGAAGTCACTAATATCCTACTGGTCCATAACATTACTTCTCCCGAATTATTACGAATTAAACTCCCCTTTCAATTAGGGTTAAAACCGATAGTTCCAAATCTCTTATAAACACACCTTCTTTCACTTAGGATTAAACCCTCTTGTAAACTTAAGGATACCCAGGTGTTATATTAAATCATCCCTACTGGTCCTATCTTTAATCCTCATACATCCCCATTTGGAATTTAACAAATGAATCTAGCAACCGAAATTCCATTCAATATAATTTTCATCATTTTAATCACTTGAATTCAAATCAAATTAATTCAAATCTTATCAAGGGTTTACTGATATTTTCTAAGTCCCATAATATTCAAATAATAATCACCAAAGATCCACAAAAGGTTTGGGATAAGAATCAACATTTAAAAAGAAACAACTTTACATATTCTGGGGAGGTCGATCGATCGAAGGCAGGGGTCGATCGATCGATCCCTCAGGTCCAAGCCTGGTTTTCTGCATTTTCTGCAACTACGGGTTTCACCATTTTTACTCATTCAAACCTTCATATTTACCTCCAAAATGAGTTATAATTTTTTCTACATGATATATCAACATATATGAACGATTATCAATACTCTAAACATCCTAGAATCATCAAGGGATTGGATTAAAAATATGTTTCTATCCTTATTTCCAGAAAATCATCAACATATTAACTTCAAGAACACTTCAATGGTTTTTCAGATTTTTCTTCAACATAATCTTGATCATTTCGTGGATTATTATCATCCTACAATATAAGTTTACTTCCTAAATTATTTCAGTTTCTATAAATCCATATAACAACTCCATTATGTCTTCCAAACAAGAAAAAATCATCTCTTTTCATAATTATTCTAACATGGAAAATATACGAACTTAAGTTGCAATTATCAAACACTTTCCTTTAATGAAGATCTTATCCTTTGGGGTTGAATAACATAGGTGGTTCTCCCTTTTTTCGGCCACTTTCGGTGGTGGTGACCTTTGGTCTTTAGTTCTCCTCCTTTCCAAGCAAGCTTTTCTCTTTCCAAGCAACCTTTCACTCTCTCTAAGAAGATGACCTTTCAATTTTGTGTTGAAGAGATGAATGAACCCACGTTCAACTAATCTCCAAATAATTATAATAAGACAAAAACCCGAAATCACTATTCATCCCCCTTGTAAAAATAACCAAAATGCCCTTTTGGATTGTCTTTTCATTTCCAAATGACGCGAGACCCAAATCCAACATCCAAATAGACTTTTCTGACTATTTCAATCCTTCCAGACGCAACGACGTAGTCGAAATGACTATAAGGCCGATAGAAAATAAATTTCCTTTTTAATTTAATAAATTAGTCCCGACACGTCCCATACCGCGTCTGACTAAAAAATCCAAATTACCGAAATTATATCACACCGTCATAATAATGACATCATATTCATATATTACCTAAATATCTTTAAGTAATATTCAGAATCATCCATTTTAATATCCACAATTCGGATAAAACCCAAATGAATTAATTTATAATAAAATCCAATTAATCCATTAATTTAAAATATAACCCATTTTAAAAGTCATTAAGATCACGGGGTATTACATCAATCTCATTGTTGATCGGTATAACCTTAACATGTAACTTGATGTTACCCATTGGAGTTTCAACATTTCCATTGTATTTGATCAGTGGTCCCCCTTATATGGGTCACCTCTTATATTGGGTGTTCGTTTGAATAAGGTTTTCTACTTAAATTTAGGAATAATATTGCAAATGGGTTATTTAATGATGATGTTTATCCCTTGATTTGAGTTCTCTTTGGTTAGTAATTTATCCTGGTCTTTAGGTTTCTCATATCCTTTCTCATTCTTCCTTTATATCTTTCACCTTTGTTCTTTCTCAATTTTTTGGACCGATCATTCTGGTCATCCACCAGAAGGATCTTATACTCCAATTTAGCGTATTTCTCAATGGGATCCAGGAGGTTGTATAGGGATAACTCTTGGGAAATTTATTAGAGATAATGATGTAAGTGTTGACTGGGATTTGTTTCCCCATTCTAATGGAGATATTGAGGTCTGAGAACTTCTTTGGAGGCTCTATATTTTTAATTTACTAGTTGAAGAGGGAGGTTGATCCAAAGATCAAATCATTCATGAATAAGTAATTGGGAGTGGGAACAATGAGACTTTGCAGACGCCCCTCCAGTTACTTCTTTGTGAAGCCTCTTAAATCCCCATGATCTCATATTTGACATTGTTGTGAAGATGGGTTGACAGGTGCATTGTGACAACTTGGGAGTGTGGATCTGGTTAGTCACCTTTGTTTGCTAGGTGATTACAAGGAGGACAATTTTCATTATGATTGTTGCAATAATGTTCTTGCGGGATTTGAGATCTCGACACCACACTATAATTAGTGTTGGGAGCATTAATTATGACTGAATTATCGGGTTCTAGATCCACGGCCTTTTGATTTCTCACTCAATTTTCCCCTAAGACGAGCATTCTCATTATCACAATGATAAATCTCACCATCACTTTGAAAAAGACTACTCATATATATTAATTGAACGCGATGTGGGATTTTAGGTTGGAGGCTTTTGGGAAGGATAATTATAATGAAAACTATAAAATAGGATTAGATGACGTTCATGGGAGGCAATATGATTATATCACACTCATCATGGCAATTATAGCAAAACTCTAGTGGTGGAACCAAAGTTTCCCATAAATAGTGCTAAATTGTAGAGGGTTTAATTCTACTTTTTTATAATTAATTCCCAGAGTGTATAAGGAATGTAATAATATACCCAAATATTTAATATGTTTAAAAAAGTATTCATTGCCTACGTCCATAGGGTAAAGGGGAGGATAGAAATCTTAGAGCTCGTTTGGGAGTTTTAGAGAGAATAGAACGGAAAGGAAAATTTTATTAGGAGAGAAAAGAAAAGAAGGGAAAGTTAATAAGAGAGAAAAGAAAAGAAGAGAAGAGAAAGGAGTTTAGGAGAGAAAATGAAATAATTTTCTTTCATGCGTTTGGGAGTTTGGGAGGAAAATAATTTTTTAAGAGAAAAAAGGAACAATTCATTAAAAACTTCCCTTTCTCTCCATTTCTTTCCGATTTGGAAAGAAAGTTTTGGAGAGAAAGGAAGAGAAAGTTTTTTAAAAAATTTCCTTTCTTTTCTCTCCTTTTGAACTCCCAAACGAGAGAAAGTCACTTTATTTCCTACTTAAACTCCCGAACGAAGGAAAGGAAATACACTTTCTCCTTCTTTCCTTTCTTTTCTCTCCAAAATAGAACTCGCAAACGAAATTTTAATGAGAACAATAATCTAGAGCACTAGAATGCTAGCTGAGTCTAAAGTGCAAGTACAAGTATTTCGTGTGTAAATTGGGTATTAAACTTCCCTCCTCAGAATGGAGGTTTTTCTTTATGTAATACACAAGAGTCCTCCTCATATAGAATTGTAACAAGTTGTAATATATTCAATGATCCGAATTTGTGAGATATATACTGACTATAAAAGTCGAGTTATAATATGACTATAGTTTCGATGATGTTAATCCCCCCAAATGATCATAGATTCTTGATATTTGGTTCTGCCTGTGGGTGATAAAATTACGTATGGTCAGTTAGTTCCTGGTGAAGAGTTAATTTGATGGAAGATTAGGGAGAGGGGTAATATGGAAAGCCCTCTACCACGTGTCTCACTTTGTGATCTTGGACGATTTCTTTCCTCCTTCAATAACCAAACTAGGTAAGGATATGAATATATGGGATTAGAACGAATAACAACTATGAACTATCCTGAAGATACTGAATCAAATGGGAAATCTAACCTCAAGATTATGCATGTAATCTAACTCAAGAGTACGAGACCACTAAGATGAGCGAGATAAAATACCTAAATTGAAACATGAGTGTCTATAATACCAGGGCTTTATCGACAAAAACTATCATCTACAAAACCAAGGTCACAAGAAGTAAATCAAATAAAGCGGTAGGTACCAAAAAAAGTTGAATACATAAATCATAATAGTACCGAACGAAAACTCCAATAGGATGTGAGAAAAAACTCTCATAAAATAGCTGATCGTGCACACAATGAGAAACTAGTGTTACAATGAATGGGGAAAACTCAAGGAACTGGTATGCAACCGACTGACCAAGAACAATAAAATGCAAACAATACAACACACAAGTCATGTGCATGAAGGATTTTACATATACCTCCCATACACCAACCAAGTCGTGTGTACAGTGGAAATTTTGTGTGTAGGGGAAAATCCAAAGAGAAAAGGACCCAAAAGCATGTGAACGGGGAGTGTGAGAAGTTGTGCGCACGAATTATTGAAATTCTCAAACTTAGAAATCTATTGGGATAAATTTTTTTTATAAAACCCTCAGATAAAGAAATATAAATAAAAACAGGAAATGCACACTTAAACCTCTAAACTAAAAATATCCTACGAAAAAAACTCTCAAATGCATAACACACAAGATTATATCAATGAAAGTAAATGATCCAACCAAATATTCTCAAACACTATAAATGAACAAAAAGATATAATTATAGGTAAATAGAAAAAACACATCAATCTATATTAGAAACCACAACCACTCCCCAAAACATAGCCTATACCACAAGACAAAAAATCCTAATAACGATAAACACCTAGCAAGTCAAGTTGAGGAAGGAGTCTCTGATATCAATAAGAGGCAGAGGAACACTTGCTTAAGACTCACCCTTTAGGGTGGAGATACACTTACCATGTTTCATATTATTTTTCTTTCTCCACACATCCCTTGAAATGGGTTGTTTGGGTTGACTGTGAACCCTTTAAACAAATTGACGTTTAAATTTTCAAACGCCTCATTTTTTAAAACTTTTTTTTTCAAAATTTACACCCTAAACAAATTTCCATGTACACACTTTTGAGGAGGAACATAAGGCATGATTTTCTTAAGATCATTTCTATATGTTCTCAAATATATATTTATCTAAAAAGTATACCCTCGGGCATATCCCTATGATTTACAATAATCAACTGATTAACTTTAGTCAAAATCTCATCCAAATCATGCTTTAAGGAGTCAAAAGAATAAATGTCATGTCAAAGTGAGCAAATATTAAAATATCTAAGCATGAAATAAAAATATCTAAGTTGTTCGCCTTTATGACAATGAGTGCACACATAAAGTTCACGGTGAACCACCATAAAATGATTTTAAGAACGATTTGGGGTTTTTATTGGTTATTAACAAACTTCCGGAAAAAATCCTCAAATTACCCTTTGTCACAATATTTGCAAGTGTGAGGCTAGAAAGGAATTTTAAAATGATCTTGACCTTTTGTTTTAGAATAATTACCATTGAAAACATTTTTGTCATTCTAATTTTTGTTCAAAACACTTGGAGAAATAAACACGTTTTCACGCAAATTTTAATTTAACACATTCACATTAAAAAATGATTGAACAATTTTGTTGTTTCATGTGTTTAAAATTATTTCACAAAATTTGTATTAGATTGATAACAAGAATGTCCTAATTTATCCAAGATTATCCCATACTTGTTATTTTTAACTCGAGCCCTAAAAGCATTTTATCAAATTTCTTTGTACAATATATAAGATTAAGTTTGAATTTATTTGACAAGTATAATTCTTCTTCGAGTAAATTAATTTTCTTCTAAAAATCACATTTGAACACTTCACATATCTGATCCTTCTTAACATTTTCAAGTTCCAATAACAAATACATTTTCTCTTTCTCAACCAACATAAACCTTTCAAAAATACTTTCACTTTGAATTATAATAATTTTCTTGGCTTAATTATTCTATTTGTAATTGTTTATTTCTTAATTCAAAACACAAGTAAGTACAAAAGTTCACTTTTCTAATTTAAAAATTCACTTTTCTAATTATTTTAAATATTGAGTTTTGAAACAAGTTTCCTTTTGATACTTAGGTTGACTAACCAAATCAAGTTCATTTTTATTAAATGTTTTTCTTCTTTAAACAACTTTCTTTTAGCTGACAACATTGCTTTTAAATTTTAAAATTTGAGAAGTTTAGCATGAGGTTTTTTATACTCATGACTTAACTTCATCATTTTTATCATCACTGTCCATATGAAAATTATAATCAACCATACTCGAGTAATTTTAGAAAGAAGGAATAAAACCTTCATCAATTTAATTCAAGCATTTGGATTAATCTTTTATCACACAAGGAATATCATGTGAAGTATTAGGTTTTCATCAAAAAATGCAGTCATATTATTACACATGATAGGATACATGGAATATGTAATAACAAAGGTGTAATACCCCCTATTTTTATAGCTTTTAAATTATGGGATTTATTAAATTTAATTGAGATAAATTAATTTAATTTTAATCCGGAATGTTGCTTTAAATATTTACTAGCGTGACGAGAGTTAGTAATTATTGGAAATTTGTTATCTATTGAATATTACTGGATGAGTATAGTAATATATGAGATTTATTGTTATAATATTGTCACGTGTGAATAAAATGACAATTATGGAAATTTAAGTCGGGACGTGCCTGTGTCGTGTCGGGACTAAATGTTGATTAATAAGTGAATATTTTATAAGTTGTTCGTATGGTCGTTTTGAGTGCTCCAACGTGTCCGTAAGGGTCGAGATAGTCAAAAAAGTATACCCGGGGGTTTAGTTTGGGTCTCGGGGCGTTTTTAGGCCCAATTAGTACCCCGGGAGGGCGTTTTGGACATTTCGCAATTATGGGTAATTAAACCTACGAAAATTAAAAGGGTTATATAAGATATCTAGGTTGTCTTCTAGGGTTAGAACAACCAAATACAAATGACGGCCATTGGAGAGGAAGAGGAGAAGCTCTCCAAGGAGTTCTAGGCCAAGAACACCTCCGATTGCACCGCCGTCACCACCAATGCGTAGATCGCGAGACGGGGAACGAAACCACACCAATTTCGGCACCAAACCTGATTTCTAAAAATTCCAGGCAAGTGTTTATCTTTCTTATTTCGTTGATGCATCTTTCATATTGGTTTAGAAATGATTAGGATGAATTGTATGGAAGAAAAACCCAATTTGAGATAGGAAATTGCATGTAGTGATGACTTAAATGATATTTTAGAATCCCTTTGTCGTGTAAAGGATTAAGAGTTTGATTAAGAAAAGATTTCTAATTAGATACAAACACTAAAATTTTTATTCCGGATGATCGGACCATTGGAATCGCTTGAAATTTTAGTATGTTGTAGCGAACGGCGAGACAAGACTGCTGACGAAAATTCAGCTTGATCGAACGGTCGGATTTCTAAAAATATTATTTTTACTAGAGAGTTTTATGTTTTGAGGACTCTTAGAGAGTTTTATATTTTGAGGACTCTTAGAGAGTTTTATATTTTGAGGACTCTTCTAAATAATAAAAAAAAATTCAATTAAAACTCCATTTTAATTCCAATTTCGAAACCATTTGAAATTCTCATCTTTGAAAATAAAATTCAAAATCCTTTAATGTAAGGCGAAATCTATATTTTTGGGATATCTTACATGAGGAACAATGTAAGTATATGTTAAAGAGAGAGAGACACGTAAGAGAGTTACTTTGGGACAAATGTGTATACCTACTGAATTTTATACTTGGGAGGATATAATCCGTGAGCATGATGTAGTAAGTGGAAAAGTTTCTCAAATTAAAATAAGATGTGAATGGTTATACGTGATAACTAAATAATGAGAAATAAATACAAATGTCGTAATTATGGGAATTGAGAATTTACCCATTATTGAAATGGTAATGTTAGTATAGTTATATGATTGTGTATGCATATACTATCTATGTGTGAAAATCATGCCCACGCTACTTGCTATCCCTGAGGTTTCCGCGCTGGGACAGTCTTATCTCGATGGAACCTTTATGGGGGATATTGACTTGTACCCTAGAAGATAGATATCCTTGGTACAGGCTATCAGAATGATAGTTCAGACGGTCCTAAGAGATGCGGGTATGTGCTTTCCTCTTAGATACTTGGAATCTATGCTTCGCCTCATTTTATTTGTGTATAGGTATCCTTGGTACAGGCTATCGCAGTGATAGTTCAGACGGTCCTGAGAGACTTGGAATCTATACTTTGTCTCAATATTGTTTGAGCATGTGTTGATACAGTTCGAGAGTGATTCCGAATCTGTATTCCCTTAGTACGAGTGATACGGGGATTGGATAGTAGAGTATGCCCGCACCATAGTTGTTATTTGGGGTGCTGTTGTGATATATATATATTTTATGAGTAGTTAATATATATATGAAATTTTGAAATCTGGAACTGCCTACTGTGATGAGACATGTAGGAGATGGTTGATGACCCAAATTGTAAATACTTGTTTTGAGAAAGTATAATATGACACTGGAAAACTTTATTGATTTATAAAGTTAAAAATGAGAACTTTGGTTGCTAATTGAAATATCCTTTTCGAACAATTGAATCGTTAAATTTTGAATCTTACAAGTAAGCTAAGATAAGTTTAATCATTGGGAAGATTAGTGCGATAAATGATAAGACAAACCGTTGGGAAGGTTAGTGCGATAGGTGTGCACATTAGAACAGAGGTGAGAATTCCTCAAGAGAGTGACGCACTAATATGTTGTTGCATTGGCCTGTATCAATTTAAATACTTGCTAAACAAATTTTAAATCATATACACTATCGGGCTCTGACCCATTTCTCTCTCTCTCTCTCTCTCTCTCTCTCTCTCTCTCTCTCTCTCTCTCTCTTGTATATATATGTATGTATTACAGGTGCCTAGCCACAGGGGCGTCTTGCTTAGGATCTCTTGGAAGGAACGCGCTGCAGCTTAGGTGGAAGTTGCAGGACTCTTGATTAGACGACTTCGTTCATTCGGATCCACTGTTAGTACTTTCATCTAGTTGGGCATGTGTAGCTCTTTCCATTATTCCGTTGTTATTGGACATTTGTATTTCAGTTATTTCCAGTATTGTTACTATGGGATTTATTCAGTTTGGATGTGTGACTTTAGATTTCGTATGTTGACATTCGATTGACGAATGTATTAAATTAATTGGATTATGTTGCAGAATTTAATGTGGTGTGATTCTTACTTATTGAATGTTGTTAATAAAATAAATGATTTTTCTTTAAATAAAATTTGGAAAGTATGTATGAACATGGTTTTGACACTTAGCTTAATTAATTAGGGTGTTAAATTGGAAAAATTTATTTTTCGACAGTGATTCTAAGAATGGACCAACTGTTCACCTTGATTTAATTTAATAAAGGAGTGATCGCCCGGTATTTAATTAGGCGGGGTGTCACAAAAGGTTAAATAGCCACACAAGAAAAACTATTAGAAGCAAAAGGAGGATAAGGCACACAACTGCAAAATAGTACACGAGTCACTTTCTTAGGATGTTCATCCTAAAAAGATTAATTCCGTTCTAATACAAATTTAAAATGACTTGTAGTGGGTTAATGTCTTAGAGGGGTGAATACGACATACACAAAATAGCTAATAAAAATATTGCTTACCAAAAAGTCAAAATTTTTCAAAACCTTTCAAACACTGAGTTTAATCAAAATTACTGATCAAAAATAAATTTCAAGATATTTTCAATAATGATGATACATTTGCACAATGAAATTGAAACTTCCACTTAGTTAGGCATTTATAGAGAACTTATATTTTAAATGAAAAAAATTTAAATTTCGTTTAAGAAAAGTGTTATGACACTAATAAAATGAATATTTATATATTTTGAGTTTGATTTCAATGAAACACAATGAGAATACACCAATAAATCGAATAAGACCTAATTACAAGTTAGTATATGATTATGTCTAATTAGGTTAATCAAATTTCTATTAAGTGATATCTAAACATCTAAAAACTTAAATCAATTATATATATAAAAATATGTGTGGGTTTCTAGAAAGAGAAATATAATCTCTCAGATATGAATTTTTGCACAAAGCAAAATAAGATTTATAATTGAAAAAAATGAGCCAAATTGATTTATTATAGAATAATGAATTTTTATAGTTCCTAGTAAATATGCCCCCCCCCCCCCAATCATACGTCATTCACACGCCATTAAGAATAGTCTTAAAAAGAAAACTTTTATATACGTAAAAACTCGATGCCGTGCTCACGATGACAATTCAATTCACGACAGCATCAATAGATACCAAAACTATTTTTCAATTGAAATTTCAAGGTGAATGGTTCCTCAAGGCCCTCTTTCTCATATGTTTAAGAAGTATAATATTTTAAAGGTAATTTATTTTTATGGTAATTATTTAAATAGTATAATAATGTAATCAATTAGGTGTCATATATTTTTATGAAAATATTTTAATTAATTATAATTTATTTATGAATTATTATGTTTTTATTTGAATACTTGTTTCAGTTATCTAGTACATGACGTGCTCGAAAGGGTGCACATTTTATTTTTAATTTTTGGGTATGCTTATGAAACATTAGAAAGGGTGAAAATATTAATAATTATTTAAATATAAACTTGAAAGAATTAATTTTAATTAAATATTAGTTGTTGGGTGATTAATGAGGATTAATGTGCTAGCTAATATGATTTTTATTTGTAAGTTTGAGGGAGATTAAGTGATGGAGATGAGGAGTATTATATATGAATAACTTTTGTATTTATTTTGATTAGAAAAAATGAAAATAATATTAAAAGAAAATGGTTAATAGGGGATGGAGCCATTAATGGTGACTTTATGAGGAAGTGAAGGGTTACGAGGGAAATGCGAGAAAGAGTGGGAGCCCTATTTTTATATATTTTTTAATTTTAATTAAAAATCACGTTGAGAAAATAATCTATTGGTTATCATGATTAAAAATGAAATAAATTTCTTAACAAGTGTATAAATTATTGTTATCCCGAAAATGACTTTATAAATTAAATAAGTTGTAATGTGATTGACTAGAGTAATTGGAAAAATTAGATTGGACTTGGATATATATATATATATATATATATATATATATATATATATATATATATATATATATTGAGTTTACGATTTAAAGAATGGTAATTATATTGATTAGAGTAAATGGATTATTTAAATTTCACTTGGATTTATATACATATGGAGCTTTATTTTGCTTAGGTTTGACCAAAGTTTAGGCTAGTGTTTTTAGGGAACCCTATAGTTTTTATATGACTTTGGTAGCAAAAATAAATATTGATATTAATAAAAACATGCGAGTTTTGGGTTAGCTTGAGTTATCTTATATAAATAAAAGGAAATGTATTTTCTCTCAATCTTTTAACCTAAAAATAAGCCCTAGTTCACCCTACACCCCCCCTCCCCCAACATCTCTCTCTCTCTCTCTCTCTCTCTCTCTCTCTCTCTCTCATCCTTACACCACAAATAACATCTTTGAATCTAAACTCTAAGAAATTTGTAGAAAAATTCAAAATAAAGTAAAGAATTAAAGTGAATTAATAATGGTTGAAGATTAACCCTACATACTTTATTTTTAGGAAAAAATAAATAATTAAGCGACTATTCATTTTTAATGCAATTAGGAATGAATTATCACCTAAATAATATTTTTATTAACAAAATATATTATAAATATTTAGGGTTATATCATTACTCTTTATTCATTTGTCTTAATATCAAATTGTTAGTATGATAGTAGAGATGCTAAAATTATTTATTATACGAGCATGAGATAATTTATCCTAGGAAATCATAATTGTTTATATAAATAATGGAAAATTATATATCATTAAACTAGTGAAATTAATATGTTAATATGTTGCAGAATTATAGGCAGATATATAATTATTCTCAAATTATTAAAATTCTCACGGTGAATATGTTAGCATTATAAATAGATTTCTTCGTAGAAATTACTAAGATGTAAATGACAAGTATGTGTATAATATATTTGGGATTAAAACAACATATAAAAATTTAGTTTATTGATTTCGTGAAAATGAGTACAATTGATTTGGTACTAAATTATAACCTTTCATGTTGATGAAACAGTATTTTAAACGTGTTGAATATTATTAGCAATGACACACACACATGTATGTGTGTGTGTGTGTGTGTGTGTGTGTGTGTGTGTGTGTGTTATGTTGAGCATTTTATGATGTTATTATTAAACCCTTTTTATTTTAGAATTTTTTAGCATATTAAAAGTGTAAAAGACAAGGAAGTGACAAGAAATCCCAATGCTATAACTTAGAATTTAAAATGGGTATTATAACTTAGAATTTCGATTTTCTCTCGAAAATCATTTACCCTCTCTCGAGGCATAAATTTAAGGACGAGAGATCAAAATTAACATTCAAAGGGAATTTTCAATTAATCAAACTAATTAAATCAAAATAACATCAAATAAGGGTTCACCCCACCCCTTGAAAGGGGATTTAGCCTAACACCATATTAAACATGATAATCAAATAATCAAAGGCTAAAAATAAATAAAATAGATTGGTAAGAGGACAAATCTTCAAACAAGTCTCCTTGATTTGCAAAATTGGACTCTAATCCTCCGTTGAAATTGAGAAATATCCATTCGAATTGAGCTTTCCACAATATTCAATTACATACAAACACTCATTCGAATCACTCAACAATTAATTTCTCACAATTCTCTAAAATAAAATTAAAATAAAAACCTACCTAAAAATTACAAATATAAAGTGTTTCTCTCTCTAACTCTCTAAAACCCTCTTTACAATTTTCTATCTAAAAGTCCCTTTTCAAAATGGTCTTCTTCTTCCTTAAATAATAGGCATGGAGCCAAGGATAAATTGGGTAGGGATTAAATGGACATGAGGGACGTGAGGATAAGTTGGGGTCAAAATAGGAAAATGCACAAATGTGCATGGGTTGTGTGAGGTCATGTGGGAAGTGGGGTGGTGAGGATAAAAACAAATCAGATTTGGTTAAAAGGGTTTGGGGGTATGTATGGAAAAAGGGTTAAGTGGGTTTTATTTTATTTTATTTCGTTGGGTTCTCTTTTGGTTTTTTTAGCAAGTGGAAACAAATCATGGAAGACTTGGGTGGAAGTGGCTTTAAAGAGGTGAGAAATGGGTCTTTGAAAAGGGAAATGGGACGTGGGTCGGATTCGGGTATGTTCGGGTTGGAAATGGGTGTCCGGGTCAAGGATGTGGTGGTTGGAGCAGGGGCAGGAGGTCGATCGAAACTTGGGGATTATAAAAGTGGGTTGGGGGATCTCGCGATGGGGTCAGGCAGGTCCGACGACTGGGGCGACGCCGAAGGGTTCTGGTTTTTTTGTGTCGAGGCAGGTGGTTCGTCCGGTGGGTTCGGTTCCGATTCTGGGTTGAGAGGAGGTAGCAGGGGTATTGGGATGGTTTAGACAGACAGAGTGATGTGGGTCTTGTTAATGGAGTTTTGTGGTTATGGAGGTTTGTGTCGTTGGTAATAGTGGAATAGGATGAGTGGAGAGAGAAAAGGTGTTGGGGGAAGAAGATGAAGCGAGAGTGGTTGTGTGTGTGTGTGGGGGGGGGGGGGGGAGGGGGTGTATGGATAGGTGGGTGTGGGTGAGATGAGGTTTTTTCTGTGTGTGTTGGTATTGGGGTGTGAGAGGTTGTGTGTGTGTTTAACTTATGACCCCTAAAAAAAATTAACTAAGCTAAAAAAATAAAAATCAACTAAAATAAAAATGACATGACACGACACACTATACAAACTCTAAAAAAAACTAAACACAACTAAAATAAAAACTATAAAAATAAAAAAATAAAAAATAAAAAAATTAAATAATAATAAACTAACCAAAAATAAGAAAATAAAAGAAAATATAAAAACTAATACACGACGCGCTAAAAATATAAAAATACATGACTCAATAAAATAAAATAATAAAATAATAAAATAAACCCTAAAAATAAAATGACACAAATAAAATAAAATGGGACAAACTAAACACACACGGTTCGGGACAGGTTTAGGTAGGTTTAGGGTAGGATAGGGTACGAGACAAGGTCTAATTAGCTCCATAGTCCGCATAATTGCCTTGAAATACGCATTTGAACACTGCAACGTGCATTCGACCTAAAAAATAGATAATAAAGCTCATAAGATCAAAATTGCCGAGAATTAGAAGCTAAAATACGTCTATTCGGGGTATAAAATGTACACTTTTGGGTGCTTATCAGTTGGGAAAGCTACCGTCCAACCTTTGTGTTGAAAAAGGCGAAACTCAGTGAGTTAAATAAAGCCTCCATTGTTGGCTCAGTAGGGATGTTGGTATCAAACATATCCCCAATAAATTTGTCATCTTCTAGATTTTGGGATTCTCTGGTAAGACATAATAAAGGATTATCGTTCTTGACAGATGCCATGGTAGCATCATCATCTGATGGCGGAGGAATAGGGTTTTTATCTTCCTTAGAGTAGGTGGTGGTAAAAGCCAATTTGAATTGGCTTTGAGTGTAATCCATCACCTTCTTTAGATTCTACTGTTATGTATCATTAGGGAACTGTCTCTTGAGTGAAAACTTCAAATCCTTGATCGGATTTATTCCTGGCATCATCTTCTCAGCAGGAGGGGGTTATTATTCCACCATGGACATGTAGTGCTTTAATCTACCTTTTATTAGAGAAATGGTATTAGTAATATTAATACCAACCCACCATCTATAATAAAAGATTCTTTCAAGTAGAGGAACCTTAAGGTGATTAATTCTACATTGGAGATCCCATCTGGAGATCCAGGGAATGCTTATTTTTGTAAAAAATAGTAGGGTATTAAGCCCTACTGGGACATCATTTTTCCCTCTCAATTTTGGATGAAATTGAGTCCAAGGTAGAAAAAAAATTTCCTTAGTAATTTCATCTGGAAACATATCAATTCCTAGGCTAAATTTGTCCCACCAATTTATAAACCATCATGGGTTGCTTTCTTTCAAAGAGTTGGGAATAGTTTAAAAAACCAAGTATGTTTGTCATCAACATTTTGATAATAAAAAGATTTAGTTCAAGCCTGGATGTAATCCTAATAATTATAGGATCCATTTTGCGAACTCAATTTTCGCGATTTCAAAGGATGAATTCCCCATTCTAGGGGAGAAATGATTTTTTTTCAAAACCGCCTTTCTATAAGCAATGGGGGATTGACATTCTTCTGGTGCATATTAGTATGACTAAACACCACAGAATCAGAATCTTCGAGGATTGCCTCGTATACCGTCTGGTATTTGCCCTCTTCCACATCATAATTATGAGTATCAAAGTATAGGGACTTAATTTCCCAAGGAGAACACATAAACTTCTAATCCTCTTCATTGAGGATGAGCATCAATTCCGAAGTCCTTTGATTAGGAATGAAATCATGCTTGATTGTTTGTAAAATTTCTTTAGCAGATTTCTTACTGCTAAATGGGTTGGGAGGAGAACACAATTTTCCCCTATTCTGCGTACTCAGGTGAAGAAATTCCACATAATCCTGGATCGGAGGATATTGATCGTCATTGATCACCATTTTTTCTTTGCCTGGACTTTGGTGGGATTGCCCACGGCTTCTGCCACGCCCTTTAGAGGGGGCACTCATTGGTTCTGCAAAAACTCCCTAGTTAGAAAACCAGGAAGATAATTGTTTTCACCTTTGATATGCTTAATATCAAAATCAAACGAGGATACATTTGCTTGACATCTGGAAAAAATATGTTTAAAAATAATATTTTCTACATCTTTTTGGAAAATCGATTTAACAGCACTGCAATCAATACCCAATAAAAAATTCTGATTTAGCAAATCATCCTGAAATTTTGTAATACATTTAACAACCAAAAGAATCTCCTTTTTAATGGTTGAATAATTTTTCTGGGCATTTTTCCAATTGCCTGAAGTAAAACGAACCAATTATGCCTTTTTAGTTGAAGGATTAATTTGTTTTAAAATCCCACCATAACCAATATCAGAGGCATCAGTTTCAACAATTTTTTGAAAATGATGGATTAGTTAAAGCTAGGCAAGGTAATTGTTTGAATTTCAGTTTAATTTTCTGATCAACTTTAGTATGCTCTGAAGTCCAAGGAGCAGGGTTCTTTTTCAACCTGGTGTAAAGGATTGCACTGTCTTGTGCAAGATTCCTGTAATAATCATCAGTATAATTGAGACTATCAAGAAATACTTGGAGTTGAGTTTTTTCTTTTAATTCATCAGGGAATTTAAAAGCAAACTCAATACTTCGATCAATTGGAAGTCTTTTCACTTCCCCAATGTTATGCCTTAAAAATCTAATAATAGTTTGAAAGATTTTCATTATAGGGGAAGAAATGACTAATCCATTAGTCTTAATAACATCTTTAAAAAAATTTGATGTTTAAAATGCTGATCAGTCGATTGTGAAAAGATGAGAATATCATTAATATAAACAATATAGAAATCAGAATAGGGATTACATATATCATTCATGATATTTTGAAATTCATAAGGGGAATTCTTAAGCCCCAAAGGCAAAACATTCCATTGATAATGGCCAAATGGAATCACAAAAGAATTTTTGTACCTATCTTGTGGGGCAATTTGGATCTGCCAATATCCAAATTTTAAATCAAATTTGGAAAATATGGTAGCAGAGTTAAGACGATCGAGTAAATCCTTTTTTATTAGGAATTTCATATCTTATCCATTGCAATACATTGTTAAGTGGCTTGTAATTAATTACAAGTCTAGGAACACCTCGTTCCTTTTCAGCAACCTTATTAACATAAAAAGTTGTACAACTCCAAGGAGAATAACTTTTAGTTATCATCTTTTTATCCAAAAGACTCTGAATCTCATTCTTACAAAGGTAAAGAAATTGAGTCTTCATTTGACTGGGTTTGGCCTTAGTAGGAATTGACTTTTCATTGAAACCAGTTTCATAAGGAAGGGAAATAATATGTTTCTTCCTATCCCAAAAAGCATTAGGGATATAGCTTCAAACTTGAGTTATTAATTGATTTTTAATACATTAATTTTTTACAGTACGTTAGGTAAAACCATCTTCTACTTAATAGTTAAAAAAGAGATTTCTTTTTGAAGAAAATTTAAATGGTTTTCTTTGAAAATAATATTATTTGTCAAAGAGTTAATTTTCTTAATCTCTGGTTGAGTGGTGAATTCAAAAATACTCTTTTTGTTTTGAATAGTGGTATATATTCGACTAGAATCAATTTTATCCATAGGCATAAGCAAAGATAAAAAAGGAGTACCTAAAATTATCTGCTGAGATAAGTCGCTAATAAGCAAGAAGGTATTGGCTAAATAAATCCCATTGTTACAAATGGAAACCTTAATCAATTTGTATTTAATGCCCATGCTATCACCACTGGCATTAAACAAGGATTGAGTAGCCTTCTGAAAGTATTCGGTGGTAACTAACCCTTCTTGAATACAATTCATATCAGCATCGCTGTCAACAAGGGCAATAATGTTACTTAAAGTAAATTCATTATTAATAACAAGGTTGATATTAATGTACCAGTTTTTTCTAGGTACACAGTTAATAACACCTAAATAATCCACTGAATCTTCAAGATTTGAAGTTTCAGGATTAAAATGATTTTTAGTGTTCTTGAGATTATTAGTCTCAATTTTCATATTATTATGCTGATCCTTAAGGTGCCTTAACTCAATTTTAAGGGTATTAACCTCATGTCTAAGGTCAGTAATGCTAGCGGGTTTATTAAATTCTTCACCTTTTCCTAAACGGTTGAGTACTTCCTTAAGGCTGTACTGCTGGGTTTTAGAAAAGGAATTTGAAGAATTAGGAGCATTCTCCTTGGCGTAGCAAGACTCAATTAACTTGACCTTAACGTCTGGGTTAGTAACCTGATTGATAATGTCAATCATGGATTGTTGCTGACTGGTAAGAACATTAAGACTTAATCCATTCATTTGAATAATGGATTGGAGATGATTGCATCTCTCAATTAATTGATTACACTGGAAATCTCCTTTCTCGAAGATATCTGAGTCACTAGAGCTTTGAATATAATAAATCTTGTCATTTCTCTCAGATGAGTCCTCTAGTTCTTCAGAGGAGCTGGAATTAAGCAGTAATTTGCATAATTGAGTCTTCAAATGGTCATCAATTTGAAGATTATTTATTTTAGTTTCAGTTTTTTATTTATTAGCAAGGTGGACATATTTACCACATTTAAAACATGTAGGGTTAGATTTATAGGTTCTCTTTTTCCTAAGAAATTTCCTTTCAGAATTATCACCCTGGTTATGAGAAACATTAGCATGTTTCTTTTTTCTTTTATAAGAGTTTTTTTAGGAAACTTCTTGTTCCTTTTTGAGGCCTTACGGGTAGAAGTCTCAAGATTATTGTAAGCAAATTGGTCATAAAACTCTCCTAATTCTTTCTTTCCAGAAAGATTTTGCTTCTTAAGCTGTCTGTGCAGCTTAAGGTCATTACAAAGAGAAAGACCCTCTTGGATGACAATGATAATTAATTGACCATGAGTATAATCATGGTAATGGATAGAGATGCTATCATTAGCTTCTCTCAACTTATTTCTAACTTTCTGAAGGAAGAAAGTAGGAAGGCCATCAATAAATTTGGCTTTCCAATGCTCAGAGTTACCATCACCTCTATGAGTAACCCTAGCAAGGAAGACATCCTTGTACCATATAAATTGGCTCAGAGTAGGGCATTTTAGGTTTTGTAATAATTCTCTATTACGTTCCTGATGGTAATCACCACTGCCAACAAAATGATGAACACTAGCAAGCATTAAGGTACAAACAACATCCTGGATTCCCATGTCTTGCATATGTTCATTTTTGATGATTTTTACGGCATTAACAATATCATTCTTTTGATTAGACGTGAGGATATTATCCCACCAACCTCGAAGGGTTCTAGTAAATCCAACGATGATCATATGGGCAATATTTTGATTAGAACTATCATTCTTCTTACATACAGTGGAATACATGGACATCTGGTGTATCATCTCAGAGATTTGAGACTCCGATTCTCCACCAAGATTCCAATAATAAATAGATTTACCATGAAAGGTGGCCTGTGAGTTCATCACAGTATTTTCTTTAAAAAGAATATCCTGAGGAGTTGGTTTGCCATAGTAGTTTCTAACGGGACCAACATAGCCAACATTATTACTATAAGTAATTTTGTTGACTTGATTTTCAGAATTTTTGAAAGATTTTTCAAAATTATGAATTTCTTCCAAGGGTAAGAATAATTCTGAATCAGAATCAAAGTGAGATAAGGTGTTAAGTTTTATCCCTTTGATATTATTCTCAATCTCTTTTAATTGGCTTTAAAAACCTTTAACATCCATAGCAGGGAGGACTAAAGGTTGGTCAAGAATTTTACCACACTCTTCAGGTTTCTTAATGGTAAGGTGCTCCTAAAGGTTTTCAATCCTATAATTGTATTCCTATCGTATTAAGGATAAGATTGGTATAATTACCTTGCTTATAAAGCGGGTTCAAAAATGTTATTTTAGTGAGGAGCTTTTCCTCAACTTCAAGATTAAGAAAAACATTAGCTTCTAACCTAGTAGGACTGCCAGTTTGGCTAGAACTACCAACATCTAATGAAAGGGGTTCAGTAGGAGGATGGATAGCCGCAATAATCTGGTTATTCGACATATTCCAATTCTTCAAATGTTTATCTTCAGTTTTAAGAACCTATTTATCCTTAGTTTCAAGAACAAAAAGATGTTTATCTTTACAAAACATTTGAAATCAAACCACAAAATAAGTAACCTGCTGGTTATCTTCAATCCATTTATATAATTAGCTAATTTAGCCCTGCTATACTTAGCAAAATAGCAAGTACGAAATTTAACGTAATCTGGTAGGTAAAATTCAGAATTAATTTCTTTCATATTAATTGTAAAAATCATTAAAAGGATAGATTTAAAGTCTGACGTCCATCTCAGAAGGCGTAGGAGATTCTCTACGTCGAGGAGTATTCTTCTCGTAAATACCATGGGGTATTTGTTCATTGGTAAAAATACCATGAAGGTTCATATCATCGTGATATGGATGGTTCCTAGGATTTTCTTCATAAACTGAATTTTGTGAAGCAAATGGAGGATAGGTAATAAAAGGAGTTCCAGAAGGTTGAACTCTAGAGGATTGACACCTATTAAATTTCCTGAAATTCAAGAAAACATCTCCATCTTTATCCTTAATAATATCCCCAATATCTTCATTTTGACGAGGTTGGGGAGGAACATCATTTTTTATAGCCCAAGTCTCTCGAAAATCAATTTTATCCCAACTTAAAATTCTAGGTGTGTGGACATTAGAATCTATAAGATGTGTGCCAATTAACACATTTTTACCAAACGGACTAAATTGTTTTATATTAGGGGCCATGGTATTCATTACCTTCTAATAAATCCTATAGATAATCCCAATAGTTTTCGATCTCGGAAGAAAATTATAACGTTTGGTTTGAACTCTAAGACTTAAAGCTTTACAAAGATGCATATCTAACAAAGACAAGTGATATTTGGGAAGACATCAAACTAAATAGGTCGTTTAAAATGACTAGATTCAATAGCTCCCATAAAACATTATCCAAAATTAGTACACATACCATCTCGTAGAATAACTTGCAAACAGGCGTTCATGCCAAAAAGGTTTAAAGGTTTAAAAAAAATTTGTATTAAACCAACATGGATAAAATGATAATTTTTATCCTTTATATGATCTTTAAGATCATCCCATTTAAAAAGCTTGATAGACTTATCTTTCTCATTCAGACTGATGGTTTGTTCCATAATCTTTATAGCATACTTACTATGAAAATTATACCAGTTAGTATTATAAATGGTTTTAGGCTGGACCTTAGGGATAGTTCACCTGTTCAAATCCTTTTGAACATCAAATTCAATCAAAGAGGAGTTATTCATGAACTCCTGTGTAGTGTGTGTATCTATGGTGTTGAGTTCCATAATACAAAAGTTAATATTTAGAATAGTAATAAGCATATGATCTGGAACAGAAAGATAATATACATAACATAACAAACTCTAGATTTAAATTAATATAATAAGCCGAATTAGAAATCACTTCTGACACCCAGTGGTCAACGATTTACTCGGGAAAAATGCCTCAACGCCTCACATGGCAACACGACAACCCATAACCCGACAAATACCAGCCCATATCAAATCAGATTTCTATTTCTCCTTATTATTATTATTTAAATTAGATTTTTATTGTGAATAGAAAATTACTATTCACACAGGTGAGTAGTAACTTACTCTTTAGATGAATAGTAATTTACTATTCCAACAAAAATTTCAGACCATCACTATTACTAATCTAAACATTAACACACAGATTTAGCCAATCATGGCTCTGATACCATAAAATTCACTAGTGAATAACGAATTTTAATATGCAACCCCAATAGTATTGGTTTATGTGTTATACTAGACGTATATGACCCATAGTAGGGATATTTACCTGCATACTTATAATGCAAATTTATGTATTATATATACTAAAGATATGTATATTTTATTATTAGCATAAGATAGTTAAATGTGTATAGATTTAAGATATGAGCCTGCTAGTGGTATTATGGTTATTTTTTTAAAAGTATCCCAAATTTTAAGACCTTAGTACATTATGTGATTTTTATTAACAAATATTAATCTATTATAGTTAATGGTAAAGATTGAGAATGATGTTGTAAGACTTTAATCATAGGGGTTACATATGGGTTCGGGATTTAGAGCCGCATGATATTTTAGGTTATTGGGATGTGTAACTAATAATTTAAAATATGTTAAAATAAGAGAAGAAGATGTGTAGTTAAAATGTGGCCCATATTCAATTACAATCCTACTCTACATAGGCTTGTTGTTTAAATTTTCTTTTAAAAACTATTTTTACATGTTATTTTAAAGTGCACAGGTTATATGGATTTACGTGTATCCGTGACAAGCCGCCTAATTAAATACCGGATGATCAGGCCTTTATTAAATTTAAAACAGAATTTACATATGGTTAATTCTTAGCATCACCGTCGAAAACGTTTTAAATACTTTACTAGCCACTTAGTATTCAAAAGTCAGTCCCAAATTTGATCTTTCATTAGACAAATAAACAACCAAGCAAAAAACTAAATAAATCATTCACCACATGTAATATCTAAACCAACACAGAATAAAATGAATGAATTAAAAATCTTGCTCAATAAACCATCGGCTACAAATATCCCAAACCAGATAGTGATCCAATAATACTCATAAACAGAATAATGGTCTGAAAGAAAAAAAGTAAATGCTGGGGGAAACACGCCCAAACTGAAATAATTAATATGAAATCATAATCTAGAAATGAAGAAACGAGGCTTCTAGTCTGAACCCTGCATGCATCTACATGTGCTGCAACATAGCATTCCTGGAGTAGAATAATCAAGTCTGGCGCCCCTATGGCTAGATACCTAAAAGGGTTTGAAAATATTTGATAGTAAGAGTTAGTACTCAAAATAACTTAAAATATCTAGCATGCATTTATTACAATTTAAAATCAGTTATTGATTACACAAGTTAGGTTCTTATACACTCTCTTCAGATTTCTCACTTTTCATATATTGTGCACAGCTAACATTACTACTTAGCCCACCTAGCCATACTACCCAAGATAACTAGACTTAAGAAATGATTTAAACTGATTAACACATCTAATTTTCCATACTACCCATACAGTACTCTAATCTAATTAACATCTCTCGTATGTTATTATTCACGTAGGTAACATTTATCGCATGCTAACTTTTAAACCAATTAATTATGTTTTAGTACTTCATTTTTCTTTCAGATATACATATCATTTAACTGTGTACTATCACACATAAGTAGACTATTTCTCAAGTATATATTTCGCCCACTAATATATATTATAAATAAATTAAGTTTCACTACTTAATTTATCTTTCAGATATACATCGCATTTAACTGTCTACCGTCATACACAAGTAGATTATTTCACTCACTAATATGTACTATAAGTACATACTTTGCTATAATGTCCCCATATCACACATTAAGGACTATTAGTTCAGATTTTCTCCTCGAACTTGGTTTGGAATGTCTCAATGAACATGTTCCAGAATGTCTCATCGAGCTTATCAAACAAGTATATAATAATCACTCCACCTATAATTAAATCAGTAGGTATACACACAACCTAATTATTCATACTCGTACGTAGTATATATCTCTCAAATACTCATCGCACATACTAATTTACGATATACCTCAGTATCTTATTTTTTTGAGTATTCACACAACTCTAAGGGTCCTAGTTACCCCTTAGTTAATTTTCAATAGTTAAATAAATATTTACCCTAGTGGTCTGCTTATCAATTCATTCGATATACCCGTAATTCTTTATCCGTCCCTCAAATTAATTACAATATAGTTTAACCCAACTCATTATTGTCTTAATACTTTCCATAAGACTAAATCCTACCCCTATCGTAGGCCTACTGTACTATAATAAGTCCCCTATTATTATTTAAATAACATCCCAAAGGTTTTCATGACAATGATTTAGGAATTCTAGGCTCAAAAGGGAAAAATCAAGTTTTCTGATAGACCGAATCGATTTGCCCCTGGCCGAATCGATTTAAAAATGTACAGTTTGGCTACTTCGTCTTCTTCATGAATTTTACCACAATTTTCATTTACCAAACTTATATTATATTATACCAAAATCACAACCAATCATTCCTAACCATTTCTACATGCATTAGGGCGATTTCTAACGTTCTAAAGATGTCAAATCTTTTTAGAATTTGATCAAGAACGTATCAAAACCCAAAACTTCTTCAAAAACCCTAGTTTTGTGTTCTTCCCATACTTTCATTCATAAAATCAGATTTAATTCAAAACGATAGGTCCTTATCATATGATTTCTACTTCTCTTACAGATAGTAAATCATTCTACATGCAAACCTACCCAATCATGCATCAAAATCCATTTTTTTTCTTTCGAGAATCATAATTAAATCAAGTGTATTTTGAAAACCCTACATATGGGTATTATAACTTCAAAAACATTGTATATAAACACTTGCCTTAACAGGTGTGATCTGATTTCATGGTGGTGATAATGGATTGATGTTCTTCTCTTCCAATTTTCACTCCTTATATGATTAGGATGCAAGAACAAGGTCCAATTCTTCAAGAACACCTCCTTAAGCTTTGAGAATGGTCTCTCCTCCTTCTCTAATGGCCTCTCTTAGCTTTTTTTGTTTCTAACCCTAGCTTATGCCTCTTAACATCTGATATGGAGTTGTAAATTTCGTAGGTTCCTAAACTTCCTTTTGCCAAATGACCAAAATGCCCTCAATAGGTGCCGGTTTGGTCTAAAATTGACCTGGGACCCAAACTATACTCCCACGTATATTATTCTGACTATTTTGACCCTTTCGAAACCATCAGTGACCTCAAAATCATCATATGAGTCATTCTAAATATATGTCCAATCTTGACCTCACTTTAGTCTACATGCGACTCCCGGTTGAGATAAAATTAATTACGCCTATATCACTAGCTATGACATAAATCAATAATCGTCAATTATTTACTATTTATAATTAGTGAATTTCATTTCATAATATTAATCAGTATCTATCTCTCTATTAATATTTAATAATCACATTTATTATTTAAACACATTAGATTACATCACTCGTGTAATTTAGTTGAAACGCATTTCTCTCAATTAATTTTTGAATTAATTAAATTTCAAATATGTATAAATACGTGGTATTACATACTTACCCCCTTACAAAGTAATTTTGTCCTCGAAATTAGGACATGCCTACGATGAATAACTCTAGATACTTCTCTCGCATGTCATCCTACCGCTTCCATGTCGAGTCATCAATATTGTGGTGTCCCCATTGAACTTGCACTAGTGACATCACCTTGGACCGCAACTTATGCTAACTATGATTCATAATAGCCATGGGTGTCAACTCATACGAGGTACTTGTCTACAAATCAATCTCCTCAAGTGGAACGTGTCAGAAGGCTCTCTCTCTCCTACGACACTCCTTCAGCGATGCCACATGGAACAGATCGTGTATCCGCTGAAGATGCTCTAGATGTACCAATCTATATTCTACTTGTCCCACCCTCTCAATAATAGGGAAATGGACTCACATATCTTGGCGCTAGATTCCCCTTCTTGACGAACCTCATGACCCCCTACATGGGAGACACGCGAACCATCACTTCGTCACAAATCTCTAACTCGATGGTCTTCAACCATATAGTATCCCAAAAGGCGACTTATACCCTACTGGCACTACTATCTCTATGTTAGGAAAGCCCCCACCTTTAGGGGTGATAATTTCCATGCCGTTAGGCATGTAACTCTCCTCAGAGTAAATACCCATAACAATTTCCTAACCACCCATGTCAGACCTCCAACCTTCAACCCATGGTGACGTAATTTTCTTTACGTTTCTGGCATTACATAAAAAGGCGCAGTTTACTCAATTCTTACTGATGGACGATAAATCACTTTGGGTCCTAGAAACTTATTATTTCCCATCCTCTTATCTACCAAAGGGTGCCCTGTATATAATAAACTGCTACGAGGTATCATACGTAACTCTACTAGACGAATCAATACTCTTAATTACTCAGAAATCTAGTGTACACATTTCTCGATTTCTCCTACGACTCAATCGCTTTCTATATACCCATCGACTTTTGGTTGATACATGTAGCACGATATGCAACTCCGTCCCCATCGCTTCCTGACACTTCCTATCAGAGGTGGAACTAAAATGTTTCATCCTAATTCATAACAATATTGGACAACACCTTGTTCCGTTTCATTTATTCTTTGCCAATTGAAAGTTGGATACTCCAAATGTGAATTTCATGACTCATGTTTATCAATCCCGTCACTGGGACCATCAAATATATAATCCTGGTTGATAACTTTGGATCAACCTTTTCCCCTCACTAAATGGTGTATCTAGAGCCAGCTCCACTATGTTCTACTCAAGACCTTAATTATGCATAAGCCACTCTAGGAATTTGACTAAGTGAGACTCTTATCACCACCTTTCAACTCCCCCAATTTTGATAGTCCTCCTTGATATACACATAGTCGGACTGTCCTTTTCTCAAACGGAATTCAGTCCATCCTTCCTATCCACTTATTATTCTAACTTCCCCACAGACATACATTCAACACACTTATATTAACATTCCTTTGTGCTGGACGATTTAAAATCGCCTAACCAAGACGCCCATACACCTTATAAACCGTGCATATTTACACAAACGTCACAAATGTCACATACGCAACATAGCGACCTCAAACTCGGCCCCTCACTCTTGGCGTAGCTATATCATACTGGTATTCCTGATTACTTAAGAAATCACCATTTATTTCTTCCCGATATTGCCCCACTCATCAACTGGTGGTGTAAAAGTTTTCTTAGTGCTTCTTTTGCAACACTACCTGGCTCCACTAGCCCTTTTTCATAATAACTCTCAGCCCAAAGTGCTTTCCCCACTCATTCAATAATTATCATTTAAATCGATGCCTTATAATACAACGACGTCTCTCCACTCCCGACATTTATTAAGGCTTATGTGTATAACATTTCAAAACAAAGCCCACAAGAACTTTTCCCAATGCACTATTCCCTGGCCATGTCGATCATCGTAATATGTGGTTCCAAAGAACATAACTAGGATATCAAAAATCTTGTCTCCCGATACATAAATCAGTTTGTCTTTGCTAATGACTCTCAAGGCGTCACATGATGCGACACTCTCATAATCACTAAGTTCTCAGTGCACAAATAACAATGAGCTAAATCTCTGTGCTCAATGATAATCCAATATACTCTAAATTACATCAGTAAAAAACCCCACGCACCAGGATTAAATGTAACGAGACAACTATACTCACTGAAGTCTACGATACAATACAATATATATGCAGGATCACCCCTCTTTCAGGTGATGCCTCGCAAAACAAAATATCTCTCTCTGGCATAGAGATCATGATAGTCTTACATATAGTCTACTACCGTTCAAACCCTCAGTATCCATTCACATCACAAGATAATAGTATACTCTCCTCCCATAACCCTCATAAGGAGAAAACCACCACATAATGTAAAAATTCTCTTTGTGCCCACCTCTACTCCCATGTAGATGGAACTACAGAGAGCCCCGTTACCCAATGGTAATTATATACAACTATAGTACTATTAACGATACTTACACTAAACTCGTTTCACATGCAAATTTAGTGCTAACAAACCACTGTGACCTGCTCGTGTCACACAAAATAGAATCCATCCACCCTAGGATAAAGTACATATCCTCTATTATCAACTGCTCTAGTAGTTCAAGAGGTTCTTGGACATAACACTCTCGTCCTAATGAAAAGCCAAAAATCTTCTTATAATTATTAGCCCTGCTGGGCATCTTGCTCATGTCCCCTAACTCACCGTGGACAAGATTCACACATGTGTTCTCACTCTTTACATATTAGAAACCTCCCTATGCCATTCCACTCTCACTGGCCCAACTAGACACATTGGGGTTGTCCTTTTTGCAGACCCAGTATCCTTGACCCTTATTGCTACCTCCTTTGTCCCTTTGGCTCCGCTATTCCTATGGGACTCGTTGCTGGACTTGACGGCCCTGAATAAATCACCATCTCTTGATAGGAATTATATTACTCTTAATCATTGGAATGGCCCCCTACTGGGTATACCTTTCCGTGATGCTCTATAATCATCGTTTAATCCTATTTACTCACTTGGCTCCGTTTTTTGGGAAGCGCTAAGGTAAACATAAAAATATATAACCTTGGTGACATCGGAACAAGTCATCCTATTCAAACTTCACATCCACGTTTGTATATTCTACACACGAGTCCATTATCATCTCATAGAACCTTTTAATTAATCTTCGTATCCCCTTCATTGGTTACAAAGTTCGCTAAATAAGTCATTATCTCTATCAAGACCGATCTTTTTCTGCCTCCGTTGTGATGGGTTTTGAAACTCCAATTGCACCTCTGTCAAAACATCAGATGTAAGACCTTACGATCCCTTCTCCCAAGTTGTTCAATTTATCCTACGCCCACTTACTTATATGGGGTGACTCACTCCTATCACCACTATACTGCACCTATAAGCAAGAATTTAACCCTAAATTTAGTCCTGGGTGTCACTGCACTCCGCCCTACACCATTTTCTTTAGATTACCTCCATCCATCAGCTCATCAGACTTCTTTTCTTTCCTAAATTCTTACAGGTGACTCTTCAAAAGAGTCCCCTGACTATACCTTTGCCTACAACGCCGGGTGAATCTGAAGTTCTGTCACCATATTCTATGACGGTGTTTGGGGAATTACAATCCTCGCATGATTATCTTATCGTTACTTTCCTGAATAATAATCGTGGTGACTTCTATATCAATCACCATTCTTAGAATACTCTATGTCTTCTGCCTCTCCTCCTGTAGTTCTTCTAATGGCCCTCGCTGGTCGTCCCATATTGCTCGATGTAAAAAGCTCAACCGTACTTGTATGTGAGTCACGTCACTATACTGATAATAGAAGAACGTAAGTCGAATACGTAAAGGAATACAACAATTTCAGTATACCGTTACAATCGTCGAAGAATTGAAGAAGTTTTCATCTACAAAAGATGAATTCGAATTACAAGTTGTCTTAAACATTCAAGCCCAACAATATTATCTTTGGTAAGATAATGTCTTAAAGTTTCATTTACATTTCATATTAAGAGTGTTGGGATATTTTTAAAAGGAGTTTTAAAAAGCTTTTATATAAAAATGTTTTTATTCAAAAAGGTTATTAACTGTTTTAGAAAAATTTGTTTTGAAAAGTTTTGAGGAAATTTTCTAAGGCAGTAAGTGGAACTCGATTTTAATGCCAAAATTGTTCAAACGAGATCACCATCTCATTCGAACGACATTGAGATGTCTCACGTAGACGTTCGAGCGACAAACGTCTCTTGTTCGAGCGAGATGGGTTCTCGTTCGAGCGACGTGTCTTTCTGTCTGACACGCTAGCTTACTTCTGTACGTTAACTGCCTCAAAATTCTAATAAAAAGGGGGTCTGGCAGCTTTCTTTTGACGGGAGAACAATTTCCAACTATAAAGAGTTTTAACTTTTGAAACTTTTTGTTTATCTGCCCAAAATTTTATTCAATACCTTTTGGCAGAAAGTTTTTCTCCAACAATTAAAGGGTTCAAATATTTGTTCTGTTTACAATTCACAAAAATCCCAATTACTTTTGTGTGAGTTGTTTTCCGGAACCCAAGAACATATTTTACTTTGGTTTAATCTTTATGGGGAGAACTCTACAACCGAAGAGCTGCGTGCTATTGTGGAGGGAGTCCTTAAAAAGTTCACAACTTGTGGAGAAGTCATTTTCTTCTTCATTGCTGACCACCTGGAGTTCTTGCGGGATATTACAACCTACGTTATTTCTAGCCATTGCTTTGGAGGTTTGACGAAGACACCGTGCGTTACACTTATGGGTGATTATCAGGTTGTATGTAAGTCAATGGTCTTGTGAATTCTTCAAAGTTGTAGAAATAAAAGGTTTTTCCCTTCGGGTATTTTTCCCTAATATTTGTGTCACATGCAAATTTATTTATGGATTGACACACGCACACACATAGATGCATGTTTAGGGGCTGAATTACTTTGGATTAAAAATAGACTCCAATTATGTAAGTGTGCCAAATTGAAAGTTGCGAATTAATTTAAATCGGTATCACACACTGTGTTCATACGGTTTTACAAATTGGTATCAGAGAGGGTTGCACTAATTTATCGCGTGATCCTGATTTTCAAGGATTTATTTTTTTTATACAATTTGACTCCTCACGTCGTCAAATTGGTATCATAGCGAGTTACGCTGATTTATTGCGTATTCCTATTTTCCATAAAATTGTGTGATATTGATTTTTTTTGAAAAATCTTTTTGTCAAAAATCGCAATTTTTTCGATGGAGCACTTATGTAATCAGATTCCCCCCTTTGATGACACGAGTCAAGTTTTAATGATTTAAATAGTTTGAATTTGAAGTTTTCTAAAAGAATTCATTTTTTGGAAAAAGAAAATTCTCGTTTTAAATCCGCGATGGATCTTTTGCAAATGGTTCAAAATCAACGAGATTTTTATCGTGAAAAACTTGTTTCCTTGGACCATGACTTTGTTGTTTTAAAATTGTCCAAGAAGGAGAGTGATGATAGGGTCCTATTTTTAGAAAAAGAATTGGAGGACATTAAAAATTCGATGGTTTGTGCTTGTGCCAAAGAGGACAAAAATATTTTGGTCAATGAGTTTGTGGCACGTAAAGAGACTCTTAGGGAAAAGTTTGCTTTGATTGAGGGAGAGAGAGATACCCTTTTAAGAATTGTTGAAAATTTGAAAAAGGCGTTCCTTAAATTGGAAGAGTCTAATTCTTTGCTTCAGTAAAAAAATTTGAATTTAAAAAATGATTTGACAGACTTGAGTAGGTTTGCTAGTGTTGGTAATGGCTCATCTTGTTCTCATGCTTATAGTGACAAAGCCAAAACCATTATTTGTTTTTAAGGGTCAACTATTTCGAAGGACATTAGAAAAGGTCAAACCATAGGTGTCGTTCCACCCGTTTACACATGTTCATATTGTGGTAGGAAAGGTCACCTTAGGCGTTTTTGTTTTGATCTTGGAAAAAGTCCTAGGAAGTTTATGTCTAGTGTTCCCTTCGTTCCTAAATCTCCCACACGACGTTTCACATCTATTTGGGTTAGGAAATAACTTTTATAGGCACTAGATTTTAGACAAGTTGATTCCCGTATGCTTACACATGATTCTTCTCTTACCATAGCATATAGATGATTGTGTTTGCATGTTTGTCATACACTAATGTGCCAAATTGAAAGTTACGAATTAATTTAAATCGGTATCACACACCGCGTTCATACGATTTTACACTTACCGAATAAACAATCGGCTATAAATATCCCAAACTATATAGTAATCCAATAATACTCATAAGTTGAATAACTGTCAGAAACAACGAAAAAGTAAATGCTGGGGGCAACACGCCCGAACTGAAATAATGAATCTAAAATCCTAATCTAAAAATAAAGAAACGAGGTGTCTAGTCTAAACCCTGCATGCATCCACTTGTACTGTAACAACACATACCTGGAGTAGAATAATCAAGTATGGCATCCCTATGGCTGGACACTTAAAAGGTTTTGAAAATATTTGACAGCAAGAGTTAGTACTAAAAATGTTTTGAAAATATTTAGTAAGCGTTTATCGCAATATAAAATTAGTTATTGAATACATATGTTAGGTTCACATACACTATCTTTATATTTCTCACATACATATGTTATTGAATACATATGTTAGGTTCACATACACTATCTTGATACACTATCTTGATATTTCTAACATACACTATTGTGCACTGCTAACGTTACTACTTATCCCACCTAGTCATACTACCTAAGTAACTAGACTTAAGAATTTTTTTGAACTGATTAACACATCTAAGTTCCCGTACCACCCATACAGTACTCTAACCGAATTAACATCTCTCTTAAGTTATTAATCATGTAGGTAACATTTCTCGCATGTTAACTTTTAAACCAATTAAATTAAGTTTCACTACTTCATTTACCTTCCAGATATACGTATCATTTAACTGTCTGTTGTCACACATAAGTAGACTATTTCTCAATTAAATATTTCACCCACTAATATATACTATAAATCAATTAAGCTTCACTACTTAATTTATCTTTCAGATATACATCTCATTTAACTGTCTACCGTCGTACATAAATAGATTATTTCTCAAGTATATATTTCACACACTAATAGATACTATAAGTACATACTTTTCTATAATGTCCCCATATCACACATTAAGGACTATTAGTTTGGATTATCCCCTCTAACTTAGTTGTCTCATCGAACATGGTTCGGAATGTCTCATCTAACTTGGTTCGGAATGCCTTATCGAACATGGTTCAGAATGTCTCATCGAACATGGTTCGGAATGTCTCATCGAACTTATGAAATAAGTATATAGTATGTATTCACTCCACCTATAATTAAATCAGTAGGTATACACACAACCTAATTATTCATACTCGTATGCGATATCTCTCTCTCAAATACTCAACGTACATATTACTTTACGATTTACTTCACTATCATATTTTTTTAGTATTTACACAACTCTAAGGGTCCTAGTTACCCCTTCATTAATTTTTAGTAGTTAAATCAATATTTACCCTACTCGTCTACTTATCAATTCATTCGAGGTACCCTTTATTCTTTATTCGTATCTCAAATTAATTACGATAAAGTTTAACCCAATTCATTCTCGTCTTAAACCTTTTAAGAAGAATAAATAATACCCCTATCATAGGCCTACTGTACTATAATAAGCCCCCCATTATTTTTCAAACAACATACCAAAGGTATTCACGACAACGATTTAGGAATTCTAAGCTCAAAAGGGAAAAATCAAATTTTCTGATAGACCGAATAGATTTGTCCCTAGCTGAATCGATTTGAAAATGTACACGTGCCAATTTGGTCTAAAATTGACTCGAGACCCAAACTGTACCCTCAGGTATACTATTCCGACTATTTTGACCCTTTTGGAACCATCCATGGCCTTGAAATCATCATCTAAGTCATTCTAAATATATTTACTATCTCGACCCCAATTTAGTCTACTCGCGACTCCCGGTTGAGATAAAATCAATTACGCCCATAACACTCGCTATGACGTAAATCAATAATCATCAATTATTTACTATTCACACTTAGTGAATTTGATTTCATAATATTAATCAGTATCTATCTTTCGATTAATATTTAATAATCACATTCATTATTTAATCACATTAAATTGCATCACGCGTGTAACTTAATTAAAACGTATATCTCCCAATTAATTTTTGAGTTAATTAAATTTCAAATATGCTGAAATATGGGGTATTACAATATCTTAGGTTATAAACACATAAAGATCCAATTTTTAGCCAAGTTTTATCTTGATTAGATTTATGTGAACATGTAAGATAAATTTCAAAGATAAAGTATCAAACCAAACACATGAAGAAGAATATTTGAGGAGAAATCCCTTGCGAGAAAAACCTTTTTTTCAGTAAATACGGCACAGTCCATCACCGTACCCATCAAGAATCTCTTACCTTGGTGTCCACCGATCAGCGTCAATAAACTTAATTACTTTCTTCTTCAATAGCAGAGCCTCGAATCGACAAACTAGTAATAAAGCAACACTCTATAAGATTTTGAATGTGTATGCGTATCTAGGATTTGACTAAACTCAACAAATCATCCTTGGGAATGTGATTTGGAAAACCAAAATTGTTTTTCGAAAACTAAACTTGTGAGGCTTTTAGGACATGTATGCAAAATCATTTTTCACCAAAGGTTTTGAGAAAATTGGAGCACAAGAGTCCATTTTATAGAATATATGAAATCCAAGGCGATGGACTTCGTTCGAACGAAATTTCCACTTCATTCGAATGTAAACAAAGTTTTATTTTAGTGAGGTGAAGTCTCGTTCGAACAAAAAGCTTAGTTCGTTCGAACGAGCTTCCGGTGAACTTTCAAAAAGTTCAACTTTGTCAAACAGAAAGTTCCCATTTGAAGCTCATTCTAAAGGACTAAAGAACTTCGTTCCAATGAAAATAAACTTTGTCCACACAAACTAAAACATCCGTTCCAATGAGAAAAACATCCTCGTTCTAATGAGATGCTCACCTCGTTCCAACAAACCCCAAAACAAAATTTTTCTTTTTTGAAAAATCATTTTAAAAAAATCCTCAAATACATTAAAACACATCCCATAATAAAATGTAAAAGAATAAATTACAAACCTTTATACCATATGCAATCAAAGTAGAGTTGTGATGGTTTTAATGGCTTGAACTTTTGAATATTTCTCGGTCACTACCATGTTTACAAAGATCATAGAAGCATATGCAGATGTAATTTATTCTGTTTGTAACGGGATACACCAAAATATCTAAACTATGAGCAATTATAAAATCTTGCTCTTACAAATCTTCTACTTTGTCTATTCCAGTACAAAACAAAAAATCGAATCAAATTAAACCCCAAAGACAATGTTTTACTATGCCTCCCCTAACCCAAAAATGAAAAGGCATTGTAGACTTTATCTTTAACTAAAATTCTTCATCTTGTGTGGTCCATGATACCATCAAAACGGAAGATACCTACAAATAAAAAAGATAAAATATCGTGACGCATACGAGAGTTTAAAGAAAATAAATATCTCCCCCTCAATTTATTCTCCCCCTTTTTATCCGTAATAGACAAAAGGTAAGAAAATTAGCATGAATAATAAACATCACCAGAATCCAAATGGAATAACATCACGATGATAATCAATAAAGAACATGTGATGAATTTACAAAAGACAACAAACTATTTTTGAAATTTTTTAATTTTCTCAAGTATAAAAGGTATATGTATAAATAAGGTACACACCATGGAATAACACGAAAATATCCCAATCATGAAAGCGGAATGTGATTCTATGAACAAGTTCTATGAGAAAATTAACATAGGTATTCATAACAAAGGCGCACGAAGTCAATGAGATACTTTTAAAGAAAGAACTCAATTTCAACCTTAGGTGAAAGAATGTTGAACGAAATGAAATTGACTCGACTTATGCAACATGTCATGAATTTAAATGCTTCTAAAAAAAAATAAGGCCAAACTATTTAATGTTTTTCAATAGATTCCGTTATGAAAATCCATTGATATTTTAATTTATAACACCCTCAAAATCTCACATATTTAAGAATTCACTCTCAAAATTTTGAAGATATCATAATGCTCATATATGACGAAGCGTCAATGATAATTTATAACACCCTCAGGGAGTTTTGATATAGTTTGGGTCGGAAATGATGTATTACTGCTCCACCACATCATAATGATGATTTTTCCAGTCTGAGAGAGCGTATTGAGTTTTTAGCTATGACATCACAGAGTTTGATGGAGGAATTTCGTTGGATGTCTTTTCCATCAGTGAATGCTGCCCGCATCTCGGCTAAAACCAACAACAATAAGGGTAAACAAAAGGTTACCACTTCTTGGGTACCTAAGAAAGACGAAATGGCCCTTGTTGTTTATATCTCTCTCAAAGCACATAATACCTCACAATGGTATTTTGATAGTGGGTGCTCCAGACATATGATAGGTGATGTATCATTCTTTACCTACCTAGAGGATTATAAGGATGGTATAGTCAACTTTGGACACGAAAGCAAGTCTAACATTGTAGGACGAGATACAGTTGTGTTACCAGGATTTCCTAAGATAGAGAATGTTTTGTACGTCAAAGGTTTGAAGGCAAACCTTCTCAGCATGAGCCAGCTGTGCGACGATGACTTTTTCGTAAAGTTTGACAGGGACGTGTGTAATGTTTATAATCAATTCGGTAAACTTTTAGTGCAAGGGGTGAGGACAAAAGATAATTGCTATGGGACTGTGCCCGCATTCTCACTTGTCTGCAACAACGCCACGATCTCTCCTATGGATCTGTTGAACCAATGTCTAGGTCACGTGAACGTAAAAGATTTGTCACGTTTAGCTAAAAAGGACCTAGTACGTGGCTTACTATCTCTTGGAAAGCCAACTTCGACGATTTGTGGACCCTGTCAGCTGGGAAAGCAAATCGTAAGTCCCCGCAGGAAGTTGCATTCCATAACTACCTCCTATGTGCTTGAGTTAATTCACATGGATCTTATGGGTCCTACTCGTATTGAGAGTCTGGGTGGTAAGAGGTATATCCTAGTAATGGTAAATGATTTCTCTAGATATTCAATTGTAGGTTTTCTGAGAGAGAAATCCGATGTTGTAGACTTTTTAACGAACAAGTACCGTGTCCTGCAAAATCAACAAGAAGTCACTATTAACAGAATACATAGTGACAACGACACGGAATTTAAGGAAGAAAAGGTAGATATTAACTGTGGCAACCTAGGAATCAAACATGAGTTTTCTGCTGGGAAGACTCCTTAGCAAAATGGGATTATTGAGAGAAAGAATTGGACGATTCAAGAAATGGCTAGATCTATGCTCCTAGGTCGTCAGGTTGCTAGGAGATTTTGGGCAGAGGCAGTGTCTACTACATGCCATATGGTGAATAGGGTCTACCTACATCCACACACACTTAAGATGCCTTATAAATTGTGTACTAACAAGAAACCCAACCTTGCATATTTCCATGTCTTTTGGAGTAAATGCTAAATCCTACGGGATAGAGAGCAACTAGGAAAATTTGACTCCCAGGGCGACGAGGGAATATTGCTAGGATATTCATCAAATAGTAGAGCGTACCGGGTTTTTAACCTGAAGAGCTCTAAGGTTAAGGAGTCAATAAATGTCATCGTGTAAGATGACGAACCTTCGACGTTTATTGATCCTTGCGTTGAGTATGAGTATGAGGACTTATCTGGTAGCGACTTACTTGTCCCTCACCCACACTATGTGGACTCTACCCCTGTGCTAGGGGACACACCTGCTTGGGTTCGCAAGAGTTATGATCCTTCTGCCATTATTGGCGATCCCACTATAGGGGTCAAGAGAGTCATGCTCAGCTAGATAACGTTGTTAGTCATTTTTCTACACATCCATAGTCGAGCCAGAGAATCAGAAAGAAGCACTCAAGGATGAACACTAGATATCTGCCATGCAGGATGAGTTGCTTTAATTTAAAAAGAATTATGTCTGGGAACTTGTCCCCCGACCTAGTGAGACTAATGTGATAGGTACCAGGTAGATCTTCAAGAATAAAATGGATAAAAATGGTGCCATAATCAGAAAATAAGGCTAGGTTGGTCATTCAAGGCTACATATAAATCGAGGGTGTAGACTTTGGAGAGTCATTTGATCCTTTTACGAGGCTTGAGTCCGTCCTCTTACTACTCCCCATCGCATGTCATCTGCGCTTCAAGTTATATCAGATGGATGTCAAGAGTGCCTTTCTAAATGGAATTTTACATGAGGAGGTTTCTGTGGTACAACCTAAAGGGTTTGAAGATCGTACGCACCCGAAACACGTCTACTATCTGAGGAAAGACTTGTATGGTTTGAAGCAAGCACCCCGTGCTTGGTACGAGAGGCTTACATCCTCTCTCTTAGCCCGTGGCTTCAAGAGAGGGGGAGTTGATATGACGTTGTTCCTCAGGAGAGATGACGGTGCTATTTTGGTTACCCAGGTCTATGTGGATGACATAGTCTTTGGATCCACATGCTCCCAGCATGCTCACCACTTTGAGGAAGAAATGAAAAGTGTGTTTGAGATGAGCATGGTAGGTGAGCTTACGTTCTTCCTTGGTCTCCAGGTTCGTCAGCTAGAGGATCGGATGTTCATCTCTCAATCCATGTATGCTAGAGACCTAGTGAAGAAATTTGGTTTAGACTCTGCTAAGCATGCTCGTACAACTATGCGTACTTATATCAAGCTTAGTAAGGACACTTCAGTCAAGGATGTAGAGCAAACCCTGTATCCGAGTATGATAGGTAGTCTTCTTTACTTGACTGCTAGTTATCCCGACATAACCTTTAGTGTTGGAGTCTGTGCATGATATCAGGCATCCCCGAAAGAGTCACACTTACTCGCTCTAAAACGTATTATCAAATACGTGAGTGGAACTCTCTCATATGGTATTTGGTATTCCTTTGATACTGATGACCGTTTGTCCACCTATTCAGATGCTGATTGGGCCGGGGATGTAGATGGATGTAAGAGCACTTCTGGTGGGTGTTTTTATTTTGGTTCTGCTCTTGTGTCCTGGTTGAGCAAGAAGCAAAACTCCATCCCGTTATCCACTACGGAGGCTGAGTACATCGCCGTCGGGAGTTGTTGCATGCAACTCTTATGGATGAAACAAATACTGGAGGATTATGGGATTTCACAGGACACCATGACCATTTCCTGTGATAACACGAGCGCGATACACATATCCCTAAAGTCAGTCCAGCATTCGTGTACAAAGCACATCACGATATGCGAGCACTTTATACGACAACTAGTGGAGGAGAAAGTTGTCTCCCTGAGTTACGTACCCACTGACCTTCAGTTAGCCGATATTTTTACGAAACCTTTAGATGCCCTTAGATTCAAAAGTCTTAGGATGTCTTTAGGGATTTGCATAGTTGACTGAGGGGTGTAAGGACATTTTTCACATGTCCGAAATGTTTCATTTATTTATGTCGTACGCCGCTACATTTGGCACGTCTCCTCACGATCTCACATGACGGCCTCTATCCGAATTTCGAGAATCAAGCATGCATTATCTCCACTAATATGTCCCACATCTGCCTCAACGACTTCACGTTCCAAGATTTTAGGGACTTAATGCAAGTGGTACGCAAGGGAAGTCAAAACAGTGAAAAAAAGGCACAATAGGAGAGTTCAAGGGCATTTTCGTAATTTCACATCCATAGTTCGGAGGTCTGGTCAACTAGAAATTTGAAGATCTAGCCACAACGAAGATACTGGAAAAAATGGCACCTCAATCCGAGCTACGGTGAAGGAGTTATGACCTTTTGAAGATAGAGAAAATTCCTTAAAGAATGCTGTTTTTTTTGTACGCTGGATAGAATTTTAGAGTTTTAAGAACGTGGGACTCTTCATATTTTTTCCTATAAATACCAACTTCGGGGGAGTTGTTTTGCAAGACTTTAGGAGACGAATTTGAGAGTCCAAATACATCTAGTCTTCATATTTTTGAGTCCCAAGACTCATGTTTTGATTCACACATCATTGCCAAACCTTTGTGAATCCTTTTGCAACCCAAGAACACAACTTTGGTTTGTTCAACCCTTGTGGAGGAGACCGTTCTTCTTCTTCATTGCAGCCCTACTGGAAAGGGATAATTCCAGGCGCGACTACAGAATCCGATTCCCGAGGGTAATTCTTAGTCAACTTGTATTTTCATTGTAATCCGATTGTAAGCCGTTCTCTTACAAATTATAGTGAAAATAAATGGTTTTGCCCCTGAGGGGTATTTTTCCTTAATTGCATGTGTTTGGATGTTTTTGTGTAGATTATCAATTTATTCAATCACATACTACTGCATGTTTAGGGTTTGTTTGGATTAAAAGGGTTTTATATATAACTTGATCATTTGAACGCGAGCACACACGTTTCTCAAATTGGTATCAGAGCAGGTTACGCTAATCTATCGCGTATTCCTTTTTTTTTTCCCGCAAAATTTTTCTAAGATATCAATTTTCTGAAAAAATTGATTTTTGAAAAAGTGCGTGTTCAAATGGAGAAGTCATATTATAAAATGCCTATTTTTTACGGGACAAATTATGCTTATTGGAAAGCCCGTATGAGGTCGGCTTTAAAAGCCATTGATGAACGTGTCTGGATTTTGGTTGAACGAGGGTGGACTCCTCCCACCGTGACTGTTGATAATGTGACCAACTTGAAACCTGACATTTCTTGGTCTGATGAAGAAATTAAATGGTCATCTTTTAATTCTAGGGGTCTAAGTGCTATTTCTGGGTCTATCACACCTGATGAGTTCAAACGCATAATGACGTGTACCACCTCAAAAGAGGCATGGGATGTTTTACAACTCACCCATAAAGGAACTAATGCTGTGAAAGAGTCTAAGTTGCAAAACTTGACAACTCAATTTGAAACAATCACCATGCATGATTCTGAATGCTTTGATGAATTTTATGCTAGACTTTCTGACATTGTGAATACTAGTTTTAATCTTGGTGAACATATTCCGAATGCTAGAGTTGTTAAAAAGATTCTTCGTTCTTTGTCTAAGCGTTTTATCCCTAAAGTCACTGTGATAAATTCTATGGGTAATTTAAATACGCTAAAATTGGAAGAACTTGTAGGAGATTTGCAAACTTATGAAATTGATATGTTCCGTAAAAATTCTAAATCTAAAGATAAGGGAATTGCCCTTAAAGCCCAAGAGAGAAGGAGTGAGGGGTCAGCTAGAAAGAGGGTAGAGTCATCTAGAAAGAGAGAGACTGACACGTCAGATTCTGAGTGCGATTTTGACTTAGATGATTTGGCTCTTTTCGCAAAAAATTTCAAGAGGATTCTCAAATTTAAGAAAAATGGCAATTTTAAAGATAAAAAGAAATTTGAGAAAAATAAGTTTGAAAAGAAAAATGAAAAATTTTCCAAAAATCCTTCTCTGAAAGAAAGTGAGAGATGTTTTGAGTGTGATGGTAGGGGTCATAGAGCTTTTGAGTGTGCCAATCGTCTGAATAGAGAGAAAGGGAAAGCTGTCCTTAATGCTACCCTTAGTGACGACAGTGAGGTCGAGACGGTGGATTCTGGATATGAGTCACCGCATGAGTGTAACTTCACCACATTCATGGCCAGCCAAGTGAGCACTCATAGTTCTCCTCACGACGATGAGGATGATGCTTCACAGGGACACCTCGACAGTGAAATCGATGTGAGTGAGGGGGAGGATGACACAAGTGAGAGCGAGAGTGATATACAACGCGCCTACGCTGAGTTATATTCTGAGTCTTTTAAAACTAAAAAGCGTAACAAAGCGTTAGTTCTTAAGATCACTTGCCTAGAGGAAGATTTAAGGAAAGCGAGAGAAAGAGAGTTCTCCACCTGCACTGCCCTGAGAGAGAGAGAATCTACCTGTGTCGAGAATAAGAATTTGTTTAGAGAGAGAGAGAGTACTCTAGAGAAAGAGAGAGGGGACTTGATCAAGCAAGTGGCTAGTCTTACGAGTCAGCTCCATTCCTTCGTGGAGACTCGGAAGAAACTTGAAGCCCTTGTTGCCCAGCTGACTCATGATCTTGAGAAAGCACGGGAAGTCAAGGTACAAATAGAGGACAGATCTGGGAAGATGGGAAAGATACTCCTCGGTCGCGCTTTAGGTTTTGGTGATCGTCAAGGAATTGGATATGATGGTGCCTCCATGTCCCAAATTGCACCTGGACCAGTTCCTGAGTTTACTACAACTCCTTATGGTCACCGTAAAAAACCTCGAAGGAGAGTTCGACCAAGAAAAGCAAACCAAGGTCCGCCTTTGACTGAGCTCTTTTGTACTTATTGCAAAAGAAAAGGCCACCTTAGGGAAACTTGCTATAGCATGGGTCGGACACGACGTGCTACTGCTCCACCACGACATACTGATGAGTTTTCAAGTCTGAGAGAGCGAGTTGAGTTCTTAGCTGCCACGACTCAGAGTTTGATGAAAGAATTCCGACGGATGTCTTCGCCGTTAGTGAATGCTTCTTACATTCCAGCTAAAACCAACAAAGGCAAACAAAAGGTCATCTCTGCTTGGGTGCCTAAGAAAGATAAAAAGGCCTTTGTTGTTCATGTTCCTCTCAAAGCACATAATACCTCACAGTGGTATTTTGATAGTGGGTGCTCCAGACACATGACAGATGATGCCTCATTTTTTACTACTCTTGAGGATTATCAAGATGGCAGAGTCACCTTTGGAGATGGGAGTAAGTCTAGCATTATAGGACGAGGTACTATCGAGTTACCTGGTTTTCCTAAGCTAGAAAATGTTTTGTACGTCAAAGGTTTGAAAGCAAACCTTCTTAGCATTAGCCAGCTGTGCGACACTAACTTTGCAGTAAAGTTTGACCGGGACGCGTGTAAAGTCTACAATCAAGCCGATAAACTTTTGATGCAAGGGGTGAGGACCGAGGATAATTGCTATGGGACTGAGCCCACATCCTCACTTGTCTGCAACAGCGCCACGATCACTCCTATGGATCTGTGGCACCAACGTCTAGGTCACGTGAACGTTAGAGATCTCAATCGTTTATCTAAAAAGGACCTAGTACGTGGCTTACCATCTCTTGGAAAGTCAACTTCGACCGTTTGTGGACCCTGTCAGTTGGGAAAACAAATTCGTAGTCCTCATAGGAAGTTACATTCCATTACCACCTCTCGTGTTCTGGAGTTGATTCACATGGATCTTATGGGTCCCACTCGTACTGAGAGTCTAGGTGGTAAGAGGTACATCCTCGTGATGGTAGATGATTTCTCCAGATCCTCCATTGTAGGTTTTCTGAGAGAGAAATCCGATGCTGTAGATTTCTTAACGACCAAGTGCCGAGTCCTGCAAAATCAACACGGTGTCACTATTAACAGAATACGTAGTGACAACGGCACTGAATTCAAGGAAGCAAAGGTTGATTTGTACTGTGATAGCCTTGGGATCAAACATGAGTTTTCTGCTGTGAGAACTCCTCAGCAAAATGGGATTGTTGAGAGAAAGAATAGAACGATCCAAGAGATGTCTAGATCTATGCTTCTAGGTCGTAAAGTTTCTAGGAGATTTTGGGCAGAGGCAGTGTCTACTGCATGCCACACGGTGAATAGGGTGTATCTGCGTCCACACACACTTCACACTCCTTATGAGTTGTGGACTAGCAAGAAGCCCAACCTGGCATATTTCCGTGTCTTTGGGAGTAAATGCTACATCCTACAGGATAAAGAGCAATTAGGAAAGTTTGACTCCCGAAGCGACGAGGGAATATTTCTAGGATATTCATCGAATAGCAGAGCGTACCGGGTTTTTAACCTGAAGAGCTCTAAGATTATGGAATCAATAAACGTCACCGTGCAAGATGACGAACCTCCGACGGTTATTGATCCTAACCTTCAGTGTGAGGATGAGGATTGTTCTGACAGTGATTTACCTGTTCCTCTCTCACACTCTGTGGACCCTACTCCTGTGTTAGGGGACACACCTGCTTGGGTTCGCAAGAGTCATGACCCTTCTGCCATTGTTGGTGATCCCACTCTAGGGGTCAAGACTCGTGCTGAGCTAGAGAACGTTGTTAGCCATCTTTGCTACACGTCCAAAGTCGAGCCCAAGAACCATAAAGAAGCACTCAAGGATGAACACTGGATATCTGCTATGCAGGATGAGTTGCTTCAGTTTAAAAAGAATGATGTCTGGGAACTTGTCCCTCGACCTAGTGAGGTTAATGTGATAGGTACCCGGTGGATTTTTAAGAACAAAATGGATGAAAATGGTACCATAATCCGAAATAAGGCTAGGTTGGTCACTCAAGGCTACACACAGATAGAGGGTGTAGACTTTGGGGAGACATTTGCTCCTGTTGCGAGGCTTGAGTTCGTCCGTCTTCTGCTCGCCATCGCATGTCATCTGCGCTTCAAGGTGTATCAGATGGATGTCAAGAGTGCCTTTTTGAATGGCATTCTACAGGAGGAGGTTTATGTGGAACAACCAAAAGGGTTTGAAGACCCTCAGCACCCTGAGCACGTCTACTATCTGAGGAAAGCCTTGTATGGTTTGAAGCAATCACCCCGTGCTTGGTACGAGAGGCTTACTTCTTATCTCTTAGCTCGTGGCTTCAAGAGAGGGGGAGTAGATATGACGTTGTTTGTCAGGAGAGATGACGGTGCTATTTTGGTTGCCCAGGTCTATGTGGACGACATAGTCTTTGGATCCACATGCTCCCAGATAAGTCTCAAACTGGTATTCCTTTGATACCGATGACCGTCTGTCCGCCTACTAGGATGCCGATTGGGCTGGGGATGTAGATGGATGTAGGAGAACTTCTGGTGGGTGTTTCTATTTTGGTTCTGCTCTTGTCTCCTGGCTGAGCAAGAAGCAAAATTCCATCTCTTTGTCCACTGCGGAGGCTGAGTACATAGCCGCCGGGAGTAGTTGCACACAACTCTTGTGGATGAAGCAAATGCTGGAGGATTATGGGATATCACAGGACACCATGACCATTTCCTATGATAACACGAGCGCGATACACATATACCGCAATCCAGTTCAGCATTCGCGCACAAAACACATCAGGATACGTGAGCACTTTATTCGTCAGTTAGTTGAAGAGAAAGTCGTATCCCTGAGTTTTGTTCCTACCGACCGTCAGTTAGCCGATATTTTCACGAAACCTTTAGATGCCCTTAGATTTGAGAGTCTTAGGAAATCTTTAGGGATTTGCACAGTTGACTGAGGGGTTGGTCTATGTCTAGAATAGGATGCTTCTTCATGTTCATATCATATGCTTCCTATTGCTAGTCTGTTTTATATGTACCATTACTTTGTTGTACAGCTTTTTTTTATTCCTTTTGCCTTTTATATTTCTTTTAAAAAAAATACAAAAAGATTTTCCTTTAAGAAAATTTTGAGAAAAACACTAAAAGATTTTATTTTATTTTTTCCAAATTTTTGAAAAAATCCAAAAAGATTTTTGTATTTTGCTTCTTTTATGGATGAGCATGTAAGATAGCCAAGTCACAACTTCATTCCATTTATCCATGTGACTATTTGATAGAGATTTGAGAGGCTACATCATTTCATCCATGTGCTTTACATTGATTGGAGTCTTTGAGATGTAATTAGTGATATCTTCCTACATGTTTGACTCCTATATCCTTTATTGCACACATGCATAGCTATATTTGATTATTTCACTTGTCTATCTCATGTTGGCTTGCGTGTTTTCATCTCAATCATGTCTATACAATGTACAATATGCGATAAAACTTGACAAGATTGGAATGCATGTAAAAACCATTTTGGTGAGACTGTGTGTTTTTGTATAACGGAGAGGGGCTGCGAAAGGTAATCATCTATCCTTTGGGCAAAAGCCACCGTTAAAAAGGACCTAAAAAATGGAGGAATTTTAATATCCGAGGTCCAAAGAGGTTAAAAGAGCCCGAAAAAATTTAAAGGCAATAAAAAGAAATTCATGCCAAATATGGGCCACTTAGGTTTCACCGTCAATTCTCCAAAGTTTGTGAATTTAGAATGCCTCTATTCAATACAATATCTGAGGGAGTTTGGTTGGAGAATCTAAACGGGTTTGCACTTCCTTGAAAGTCCTGAAAAAGCATAAAATCATTTTGGACGTTATTGGTGTGAAAATCATTTTGAGCTTTAATTTGTTGATTTGATTGAGTCAATATCTTATATTGTCACTCTTTTACACCAAAGGAAGCATTTGAGTTCATTCACTAGGAATATCCAATATTCATCGTGCACATATGTCATGTTTGTATGCATTGATTTTCCTATCGAATTTGATCACACCACTTCATTTACGCTATCATTGACTTGGTTGCTTTCTGTTTATTCATGGTGTGTTTTTATCCTAGTGACACCCCGCACTTGCTTATTTGATTTATTTCTCTAATTTGTCCATTTGGGGACATCATAAAAAGGGGGAGAAAGAATTATCATATTATGGGGGAGTTTGAATTCTGGGGGAGTTTTTGAGATGTTGCTTATATTTTTATCATATATTAATATCCATGTTATCTCATTTCAAACTCGATATGTCACGTGGTATTTGCTTTGTCTCATGTGTGTAGGTATGAAGATTGCAGATCTATATGTTGCACACCCTGATGAGAAAAGTTTTGAGATTCCTGAAGAATTAAAGAACAAACGATGAAGACTATTCATTTGTACCTTTTCCAGTTTTGGGTTCATGGGAGGGTAGATTTGTATAGGCAATTTCATATTTGATAATTCGGATTTTTTATGTATGTACCGGCATAGACATAGGGGGAGATTTGTAAGGACATTTTTCACATGTCCGAAATGTTTAATTTATTTATGTCGTACGCCGCTACATTTGGCACGTCTCCTCACGATCTCACATGATGGCCTCTATCCGAATTCCGGGAATCAAGCATGCATTATCTCCACTAATATGTCCCACATCTGCCTCAACGACTTCACGTTCCAAGATTTTAGGGACTTAATGCAAGTGGTACGCAAGGGAAGTCAAAACAGTGAAAAAAAGGCACAATAGGAGAGTTCAAGGGCATTTTCGTAATTTCACATCCATATTTCGGAGGTCTGGTCAACTAGAAAGTTGAATAGCTCGCCACAACGAAGATACTGGAAAAAACGGCACCTCAATCCGAGCTACGGTGAAGGAGTTATGACCTTTTGAAGATAGAAAAAATTCCTTAAAGAATGCTGTTTTTTTTGTACGCTGGATAGAATTTTAGAGTTTTAAGAACGTGGGACTCTTCATATTTTTTCCTATAAATACCAACTTCGGGGGAGTTGTTTTGCAAGACTTTAGGAGACGAATTTGAGAGTCCAAATACATCTAGTCTTCATATTTTTGAGTCCTAAGACTCATGTTTTGATTCACACATCATTGCCAAACCTTTGTGAATCCTTTTGCAGCCCAAGAACACAACTTTGGTTTGTTCAACCCTTGTGGAGGAGACCGTTCTTCTTCTTCATTGCAGCCCTACTGGAAAGGGATAATTCCAGTTGCGACTACAGAATCCGATTCCCGAGGGTAATTCTTAGTCAACTTGTATTTTCATTGTAATCCGATTGTAAGCCGCTCTCTTACAAATTATAGTGAAAATAAATGGTTTTGCCCCTGAGGGGGATTTTTCCTTAATTGCATGTGTTTGAATGTTCTTGTGTAGATTATCATTTTATTCAATCACATACTACTGCATGTTTAGGGTTTGTTTGGATTAAAAGGGTTTTATATATAACTTGATCATTTGAACGCGAGCACACACGTTTCTCAAGGGGTTGGTACGTGTCTAGGATATGATGCTTTGTCATGTTTATATCATATGATTCCTATTGCTAGACTGTATCATGTGTATTATTATTATTATTATTATTATTATTATTATTATTATTATTATTATTATTATTATTATTATTATTATTATTATTGTTATTATTATTATCACTATTACTATTATTATAATTTTAAAAAAATGGAAAAACAAAAAGATTTTCTTTTTATAATTTTTTTTAGAAAAGAACAAAAAGATTTTCTTTTTATAAAAAGTTTAGAAAAGAACAAAAATATTTTCTTTTTATAAATTTTTTAGAAAAGAACAAAAAGATTTTTGTATTTGCACCTTTTATGGATGGGCATTTAAGATAGACAAGTCACAATTTCATTCCATTTATTCACGTGACTATTTGATAGTGTTTCGAGACAATATATCATGTCATCTTTGTGCTTTATAATGTTTGGGGTCATTGAGATGTAATTAAGTGTTACTTCCTACATGTTTGACTCATGATTTCCTTTATTCCACACATGCACGGATTTGTTTGATTATTGCACTTGTCTTAGCACATGTTGGTTGGGTGTTTTCATGTCAATCTTGTTCTTAAAATGAACCAAGCATGATAAAACTTGATAAGAAAGGTGTGCATGTAAAAAATCGTTTGGTGAGATTTTTTGGTATTTTAAAAATGGGGAGGGGCTACGGAAGGTAATTATCTATCCTTTGCGCTAAAGCCACCGTTAAAACGGACCTAAAAATTGAGAAATTTTATTATCCGGGGTCCAAAGAGGTTAAAAGAGCCCGAAAAAATTTAAAGGCAATAAAAAGCAATACATGCCAAATATGGGCCATTAGGTTTCACCATCACTTCTCCAAAGTTTGAGAATTTGGATCACCGCTATTCAAAATATACATTTGAGGGAGCTTGAATGGAAAATTTAAACGAGTTTGCACGTCCTTGAAAATCTTGAAAAAGCGCTAAATAGTTTTGGACGTTATTGGTGTGGAAGACACTTTGACTTTGATTTGTTGATTTGTATAAGACGATATCATCTAAATTTAACAATTTTACACCTAAGGACACTTTTGATGTTCATTCGTTAGGAGTTCTCGTATGCATCGTGCACATATGATTGATTGAGTTTATTTACCTATCGAATGTGTTCACACCCTTACATTTACGCTACCATCGACTTGGTTGTTTTTGGGTTCTTTCATGGTGTGATTCCTTGTGGTACACTTTGTGTAAAATTAAAAAAAAATCAAAAATAGAATATTCTTTAATTCTTTGTTGTTAAAATTTTGAAAAATTCAAAAATAGAAGATTCTTTAATTCTTTGTTGTATATTTTGTGTAAAAATTTTGAAAAATTCAAATATATATATATATATATATATATATATATATATATATATATATATATATTGTGACATTTTCCATATTTATCCTTCTCATATCTGTCTATTTGTGGACATCATAAAAAGGGGGAGAATGAATTATGGGGGAGAAAATTATGTTGATTTATCAATGATTTGCTTAAGCTTAAATGATCTCTGATTTTTGCATATCATTATAAATCAAACTATTACGTGTCACGGGTATTTGATTTATCTCATGTGTGTAGGTACAAAGTTGATATCTATTGGATTGCACACCATGATGAGAAAAGCTTTGGGAGTTTCTGAAGTGTTGAAGATTTGTAGAGTTTGATTGAAGACATGTCATTCAGTATTCTCAGTTTGAGGGTTTAATGGGGATATTATCTTACATGTCATTTGTTTTTGGAAGATTGCATAATTCAGATTTTTTGTGTATGTACCGGCATAGACATAGGGGGATATTTGTAAGAACATAATTTTATAAATGTTCGGGGAATAATCGATGATTTTTAAGTTTTCCCTAGATCACAATTTGTATGTCTGATACCGCTACATTCGACACGTCATCACGATCATCCTCGACGGCCTTTATTCGAATCCATGCTTCCATCATCTTCACTCATGCATCAAGCTACATACTACGTACTGCTCAACCATTTCCCACAACTCCACGATGCACTATCAGTAAAATGATTAATTGGAGTTGTTTATATTTGCATAAATATTTGGGAATTTTTTAGAAAATATTTTTTAAAGTCTGAAATTATTTGTTATTAAATGTTGAATTTTTTCTAAGCTGAATCGAACTTTTTTTTGGAAAGCGTGCTTGTTCAAAAGAGATGTCATGGTCGTTCGAATGATAAAGACATGTCGCACGATATCGTTCGAACGACACGTGTTCTCGTTTGAGCGACATCCAATGTCGTTTGAACGCCGCCGCCGACCTCAATTTCTGTGCCAAATGCTGTCACCACTTCTTAGTGCTCAAAACACCTTGGCAGCATGTTGAGTAAATTCCAGCCCAGATTCTGCCTTCTTTTCTTAAAGATATTTTTTAGGCTTTAAAACTTCCTTATAAATGCACACTTAATTCCCATTTATTATTTGCACATCATAAACCTTCAAGAGATTATTCTTACTCATTTTGGAGTATTTTGTGGAGAAGCCGGTATCTTCTTCATTGCTGCCCATCTGAAATTCTTGTAGGAGATTCCAGCCGACGACATCAAAACCGTTACCTACGGGTATTTTCGTATGTCACACTTATTTTCATTATGATTCGTGTAACTATTCTTTACAAATTATAGTGAAAATAATTTGGTTTTGCCTTGCGGGGATTTTTCTTGATTTGTTATGTCACATGCTATATTTATTTTATTTGATAAATCATCCAGATGCATGTTTTTAGGATTTGACTGAAAAAGTGTGTTTAATTAAATAATTCCTTTATTTGAACAAAAGTACACTCTTCAGCTATGAATATCAAGATAGATTCGATGTATTTGAATCAAATTTGGAATTTTGTATATTAATAGATGGGATAAAACCTATCAGATGCAAGTGTATCTTTAAGAAGAAAATATGGGTAGATGGGAAGGTGAAAACCTTCAAAGCAAGGCTTGTTGAAAAATGGTTTAATCAGAAAGAGGGGAGCGACTAAAAGTAAAATTTCTCACCAGTAGCCATGATAAAATATATTTGAATTTTTTATCCATTGCATCTCATCTAAATTTTGAGATTTGGAAAATGGACATTAAGAATGTGTTCTTAAACAGTATTCTTGATGATGCATCTTTATGATGCAACCCTATGGATTCATAGTAAATGGACAAGAAAATAAGGTACATAAGCTTAAGAGATCCATTTATGGACTTAAAAATATTCAAGGTCTTAGAACATCCTGTTCAATCATGCAATCAATATTTTGATTTTGATCAATGTATGGATGATACTTTTGTGTATGATGAGCATAACGAAAGATTGGTGCTATTTCTAGTACTTTTTATAAAAGGTATTCTCCTAATAGGGAACCCCGTGGGTGTATTTTATAGTATAAGAGTCTAGTTGTATGCATAGTTTGATATGAAGGACTTAGGTTAAGTCTATCACGTCCTTAGAATCAAGCTTATGCGTGATCAAAAAATGGGATGTTGGTCTTATCCTAAGCCACTTTTATCAATAATGTGCTCACAATATTTAACATGCAAGATTACAAGAGAGGTTTTATACCTTTCAGGCATATAATTTCTTGACCTACATATCATTATCCTAAGAAAGATAATTAGATAAAGAGGATAACGAATATACCTTATGCTTCAGCGGTGGGTAACCTTAAGTATGATATGGAGTGTACTAAATCGTATATCTTCTTTGCTATTGGCATGGCCAAAAAATTATAATCTAACCTAAGTTAAAAGCACTGAATTTTTATTAATCACATTCTCAAGTACCTATAAAGGAATAAAGATTATGTGCTAGTTTAATCAACAAATAGATAATTACTTGCCAAGTACACAAATTCAGACTTTCAGTCAGATAGGGATCCAAGGAGACCGATCTCAGAATATGTTTTTACCCTAAGATGTGGAACCATAAGTTGCATGAGTATCAAATAATCATGTATTTTTTATTGGAACAAAAAAATAGAATATATTGTCTCTTTAGAGGTAGCAAAGGATGTTGTTTGGCTCCAGTACGTCCTAAGTGACTCGGGTGTGGTTCATGTAGTGCAGACAACAATTACACTTTATTGTGACAATAGCGGTGAAGTTGAAAATTTTAAAGAACCCATGACTCATAAGAGGGAAAAGCACATCGAGCACACTTATCAACTGATTTGGGAGATTTCGCAATGGGGTGACATCATTATGACCAAGATTGCATCTCAAGACAACATAAAGGATACTTTTACGAATAGATTACCACATAAGACTTTTGAGATTCATGTAGAATGAATGGGAGTCAAATACACATAAACATGGCTTTAACACTAAGTGCATGATTATTGAGGTTTTATCCTTAAAACCATGTAATGACATTTTATTTATTAATAAAATGATTGTATAGCTCATTTTCAAATGAGAATTATGTTCGTGAGAATTGTTTATATTTATTCTTTATATGTCGGTCAACTGAACGTAGTAGGAATTCGGTAAGTTGGTTTTGACTTGATCACAGGAGATCAAAATTTTGGTTCTAGTACAATTGAACATTTCACAACCCAGATAGGGAGTTAACATCCTATCAGAATGGTTGCATGTACAGTCCTAATGATTTATATAAAACTATGGTAACATGTCTAATGATTCAAAAAATTATATGATAGTTCAAAAGTGGATTGTGATCGGTACATCCAGGAATGTATTGAATATGACAACCAACAAGATTTAAGTCTAAAGGTTTTCTTGAGTAAACTAAGGTAATATCACACCATTTACAAAGGGTTCATAGATTATTAACCCCGAGAAATGTAAGGGTTGGAATACTTTCACAATTATTTCTTTGATTGCTATAGGTTCGATTCGATTTAATATTGAGTTGATTGATCCCCGCATGTTTGGTAATAGTTATGTGAGTAGGTTTAAGATTATAATTTCGAGGAATCCGTGTCCAAGAGATATCTTAAATAGTGATATCTTTGATAGACTTATAAGATTTGTTTTCACGAGTTAAACCGGATCAGTGGATTATTTTATAATCTGATGGGGAAGCAAAATAAGTTAAAACTAAGAATAAAGGAATTGATTAGATGTCAGTTAAAATTAATTAGTGACAAATTGATTTGACCAAGTGGGATTTGAAAATAAGACCTCATTATATTCGACTGCTTTTTGGGATAATTTGAGAGTGCGTATTATGTACCGAAATGGAAACCCACCAAAATTTATTTTGCACGCCCGTAATATTATGTTAAAATTTTTTACTTAAATTTTAATCAACCAATTTCAAGTTTTATAATGTTTAAGAACGTGGATGAGTAAAGATGTAGAATAGGTAAATAAGATAACAAAAACATATATACGAGGATAAAAAACTACAAATAGTAAAAACCTTAGGCCAAAGAAATAATATCACTAAAGTTGATAAAGACGTATATAGGGAACTTACGACTTACACTCCTATCCACGCAAACTTACACCTTCAAATTTTTTCCACCAAATTGTAGCAAATCAGAGACTGCTATCCATCGATGAAAAATCTCAACATCTCGATATCATGACACACGTCAACAATGTTTCACAAGATTTTGTCTTCGTACTTTGGAGATCACACATGATATGAACCCCTAAAGAGAAACCTCAAATATCACAATGATTTTTGTTAGGAGAAGGACCCAAAGTGTATAAAAAATTTGTTTTATGAAAATGAGGTATCGATAAAAAGATTCGTCATCTTTGATATTAATCAACCTCTAAAAACAGAGGTTATTAAATGAAAATACAAGAATTTGAAAATGATGAACTAGGATTTAAAATGGGTTCAAATTTTTTCACAAATGTGTTCTTATCTCCTTAGAAAGAAATTAGAAAAGAGTACACACTAAAAGACTCTCTTGGTATTTTATTCTTGAAAGATATGAGAGTTATTTTGAAATGAAGAGCGTTGGTGGCTTAAATTACGAAAACTGCACAAATGGCCTTCCGAAATACCAAGAAAAGGGCCAAAGGGAACATATCTTACACAAATCATTTCTGAGAAAGTGGTTGGTGGCTATCTAGCCTAATCAACTGCCAAAAAGGTACTTTTTTGCACAAATATATAGAATATCCCCAAAGATCTTTATTATAAATTCATGGATCTGTACACTTTGTTGTAGGTGCCGTTACAGCGAGGCTGAGCATTGTCGCGATGAAATTATTGCGAGGTAAGTCGCGTCTTTGATAAGATATTCTTGATGATATCTTTAAGGAGTTGGGCTTCCAGAGAGGGTAGTATCATTGTAGCGAAGGTGTCGTTTCAACGACAATTCATCGACAAGCTAATCATGCTACTTCCAGAGATGTTTTTCCAAAGGAATTTCTCTTTAATCGCTCCATTGACGAAAATTATCTGCAGTGAAACCAGTCAGTTTTACCCAATTTTGGTTGTTTTTAATTTTTTAAAACATTTTTTCATATAAGTAAGATCAAGGTAGAAAAAACTCAAGGTTTACACACACAGAAAGGTTTTACCAAGATGCTTCAAAAATGGTTTTGTAAGAACATGTGACGTGTGTGAGGGAATTCTCCAATTTACATTTCTTTCAATAATGTGACATATGTGATAATGAGAATGATCAAGAGCTGGCTTAAAGATCTTAAATGTTGATGAATCTTTCCGGTGAGGTAGATAAAGAACCCAAAGTGTTTTGTAAAACCAAAATAAGGCAACTACTTATGCGGGAACAAATGAGTATATGAATACTCTTGCAATCTCCCCCTTTGTCTATTTTATTGACAAAACACAATTACTAAAGATTACATGCACTATAATGAAATTCCTATTAACAATGAAACAAAGTTTGACCAAAGTCATAACAATATGGAAATTATAAATGCTTATAACCTAAAAAGTACAAGATATGTTTCAAAGCATTTGGAGCAAGATTTCCTAAAACATACTAGCAAACTTCATTAAAATACCAATGTGTGAAGAAATCCACAATATACAAAAGTTAGTCATAATGTATATATATATATATATATATATATATATGTGTGTGTGTGTGTGTGTGTGTGTGTGTGTGTGTACACTAACTAGTACATGAAACAACATTCAAATCTCCTCCCAAATATAAAAACTCCTACTTTTTATGAAAAACTTCTTCCCCTTTTTGTCAAGAAAGTAGAGAAAGAAAAGAAATCAAGAAAAAATGATGTGTTAAAGCATAAGGAGCATATGATGTTGATAGAATGAGGTAGTATACTCTATAAGAAGATTTTTGTATTCACAATTCTATGATATGAAATACATAGTGAACAAACATTGTAAACTCGTATTTAAATTAGGAAAAATATAGATTAAAGTTTACTATTTACCAAATATTATGCGATATATGTTAAGTGTCCATAACCAAGGAAAGATTATCTCAAAAAATAATAACATGATAAGGCTTATCAACCAAGAACATAATATCACATTTCACATGAAAAACAAAAACAAAGAACACCGTTGAAAGAGTAAAACCAATCTCAAGTTCAATCAAGAATAATAATTTAAGAAATAAATTACTCAAAGCTTCAATAGTAATGAAAATTTACAACACCTTTTGAGATACTTTTGACTAACACTTTTTTTTCCTCAATGAGCAATTCGGTTAAAACATTTCATTTCACATCCTTAATTTTACTCAATTTGGGATGAATATATATCATTTAAATATCTCTTTGTTCAAAATGTATTTGCATGTAGCAGTTTTCACACATTCATTACTAAGATGGGATACTATTTCCAATTTTCAAATGTAGCATCATCTACTTAAAATTGTAGCCCTAATCACATCATCTCTCATGTTTTGATACACGACATCTAATTTTTCAACACCTTCAAATCATAATAAAAATCCATACATACACATTTGAAGATAATGGACTCCCACTAAAATTATTCGAAGATTTGAACCGTTTCTAAAAGATTGTACAACTGTGTCATTCCTTATATAGTGGCACTAGTACAATGTGTAGTGTGGTATAAGTTCAATAAGATATGAGCATGTGTTCCTAATGAGAAGTTTATTAAAGTTTATAAGACTTTTAAAAGAAAATACAAAGTTGTCTTATGATGCACAAAATCACTTTTATCCAAAGAAAAGGGAAAAGTGTGTATAACTAACCATTTGATATACAAAGATACGGCAAGGCGTATATCATCTAAAGATCAAATACATGATTGATTTAACAAATATTTTTATTAAAAATAATACAACTAATGGAAAAGAATAAATTTACTTTTAAGCGTATAATCGTTGTTCCAAAGCTTTGTGCAATCAAAATCCCTTTAACCTACAAACACAATAAATATATGCATAGGATAAGTAAGGGTATCAATCCACCTTTCATGTGTGAAGAACAAAATATATGAAGAAAAGTGTAGAATCATTTTCGTATTATTCTTTTTTTTTTTATGATTTTTCAAGGGATTATTAGTTAACAAACTATGCTAATTTTTAAAGTACTAATTGAGATGTAAAATCTAATAACAGAATTTTGAGATGAGAAAAATTCACGAAATTGTGCTAACACGTAAACTGTCTAATTTGGACTCATGAGGGCTTCGATTAATCATTTGAATGGGAGATTGGCTCTAATTAATCATCATCCAAGACATAAAATAGACAAATAAAAGCATGCGCGGATTAAAACTAGAGTAATTAAAAGGGAATAGATCAAACCCATTTTAGCCTTGAATTGGAATGAACTCTTCAATTACAATCCAAAATTCTCTCAATTATATTCACTCATTAATATATTTTTTTGAAAAAAAAATAAAAACTACAAAATAAAAACTATTTACAAAATATACAATGGATGAATTCTTAATGGACTTTTAAATAATGAGATAAATTTACTAAAAATTACAAATCCTATCATTATAAAATAGAATATTAGAATTCATCCAAAGAAATAAATTCTACACCATAACTTTATGTTAGGATATTTGCTAAAAATGCAAATACTCTCCATACAGGGATGAAGAAGAATTTATTTTCAAAAGAGATAAATTCAACCACATAACTCTATGTTGAGATATTTGCTAAAAAATACAAATACTCTCTATAGAGGGGTGGGAAAGAATTCATCCCAAGAGATAAATTCTAGTGTATCACTATATATTGAGACAATTGTTAAAAATTACAAATACTCTCTATAGAGGACTGGAGAAGAGTTATCCCAACTTTGAAAACTAAAAAGGAGATTTCTCATGAATTGCACCAAGTCTTCAATTTATAGGCGAAATGAGTCTAGGTATATAATTGGAATTGGATGGACATGTAAAGAGGCTAAAATAGGTATTTTCTATTGAGTGAGGATAATTGGGGGATTGCATGAATGTGCATGTGGGTTTAATGAGAGAGATAAGATTGTGGAGGATTTGAAGGTATTTTGAGAAAAGTAGTAAAGATAATGCACATGTGTAAGGGTGTTAATTATTATTGAAGTTTCGATTTTTTCGAATTTCAATCCGTCATTTTTCGACTATGGCACCATTTTAAAATTTTTGATTTTTGAATTTATCGATTTTTGAATTTTTTGACATAAATTGGAAATCATATTTAATTTTTCAAAATTTGGAATTTCTGAACTGAAAAATTCCGATACCACGCCTATCCGAATTATCCAAAATATATTTCGAAATCGTAATATTTTTATTCATTTTAACAATTTTTTAGTTATCATTTTTACATCAAAAATTTATTTATTAGTAGTGTAATCAGGACCCTTCATTTAAACCAATCTCAACCCTCAATTTATACCCCATATATAATACGCACTAACAAAAATAACACTTCTAACTTAAAAAAAAAATAGTTGCTCCTCTCTTCTTCTAACCCTCTTCTTTATCTAACCCTTAACCCTCACTCATAAGGCCTCACCTCACCCATACGACCTCACTGTACCACCTCTCTTCTAAACCTAAACTCTCACGGTCTCACCTCACCCATACGACCATCACACCTCAGCCATCGCACCATCTCAGCCATCATCAATAATTGCCTGAAATCATTCGGCCATCGCACCACCTCAGGTCTTATTTTTGCTATAAACCAAGTTTCAAGACTTTTTTTTAATTTCTAACATGTTTTGTTAATTTCTAACAAAAAATCACCTCAAATATGATTTGTTTATAAATATTTAAACATAGCGTATATTTGTTTATATATTTTGAGTACAAGAAATATTACAATAAAGAGATTTACGAAAACAATCAGAAAGAACAATAGGTAAAGATCACACACAATAACGGTATACGTGGTTCAACAACTTGCCTACGTCCACGGAGAGGTTACTGTTTTATTGTACTGTTTCTCAAGATTTCAAGTTACATCCCTTTGCCCAGGGACAGGGTATATAATTTATTGATGCATCAAAATAGATATTGTAACTCAATTAACACGTTGAATGTATCAAGAAGCTCCTTAATATCTCTTTTGATATTATTGGTAACTGATTTGACTATATCCGTAAGTGTTCTAGTGTATTTGAAATACTCATGTGCAAATTAAACTGCTATTTGGGTTGGGCAAAGCTTTGATTAATTTAGGCTCGTCGACTACTCTTATGGGCCATGTTAAATGGGTCCCCAAAATTTCTCATGAAATCTTTGGGATGATAGTTTAGAACAATAGATTTTATACAAGCCCAAGGCCCAAGGCTTGGAATAGTGTCAAAATCGATGTCGCACATTTGTAATTTATGATGATTGATGGGGGTATGCTTGTCCTTAAGAGAAAATGAAGCGTTGAGATCTTCTTGGTAAAGCACGACTAATAATTTAGGATATTTGAAACTTGTTCATGTGCAACTTAACCATTAGTTCACTGATTTCGGTCGTCCTTGTGCATACTTTGCCTCTAAGCTTCCCCTCTTGTTTTCTGCTTCAAAATCAGAGTTCTTCTTCTTCTGCACTCTTTCAAAGCTTCGCCGATACTTATAAGTTCTAAGTTCAGAACATGCTATAATATCCCTGACAAGGTAGATATTGAGCGTAATCCAATTCCTCGAAATGTCCATACAATAGACGATGGTCATTGGATTCATACTCTGTTAATTTCTTAAGTGGGTTTGACATTTCTCCCCAATCCTCTGTTTTTAAGATTCTTTAAATATTTTGACGTTGTTCCTTCTTAATGTACTCCATATGCTTGGAAAATTATGAATAGAGTACACATGATAAATGAATTATATAGAATTGACTTAGGGCTCGCAAAAATTTATTATTACTGCGTCTTCTCACACACAAGAGAAGGAATACTGTATATGAAGACGATGAGTGCTGATAGAGTACTGGTAGTGAATTTGACTGATTCCCACAAAGTCTACTGGAACCAAGGATTCAATTATAGGAATTAGGAGGGCATAAGGTCTAGGGGACCTTGGATCCTTACCTTTGGGGAGGAGTACATAGGTTTATGATACTACCTCTTTCTTAGTTCTTTGCTTTCTTGTTCCTCTTATTTAACTTTTTTTGATTTCATCCCTTTTTCTTCTTATTTTGCAGCTAAGTATAAGAACCGAGAACCCGTCCTTCATGAGCTAAAGGCTTCTGAGGTGTTAAAGGCTTAGAAAATGAGGGAAAGGCTATCGGATGGTGAGCATCCTCGTGCAACGGCATATCTTCTTGAAAACAAGAACACCACTACCAGCTTTATTGCTCGGCCAGTGGATATAGTCCCTAATTTAGAGATTCCAGAGGAAGAGGTTGGTGGACATTTTGAACCTATTCAGCTAGAAAAAAAGGGGAAAAAGAAAGGGAGGAAGAGGAATGAGAGGAAGAAGAAAGTTAAGAGGAGGGATCATATGAGGATAGAGAGGAAGGAAGTGATGAGGAAACTAGTGAAGAAGAAGAATACAAAGAAGAGATGACCCCTCCCAAGAGAAGGTTTTTGATCATTCAAGATGATGATGGTGATGATGATGATTATCTGTTGTCTTATAAAATCAAGTATTTGAAGATGAAGGAAGGAGACTCCCCTATGGCTGGTGGTTTGAGACCTGGAACCAAGGGGAAGGAGAGCGAGGTGGAGAGAAAAAAGAAGGGAAGAGGAGGATAAAAGGAAAGATTGAGAGATAAAGAAGGAGAAGGAGATAAAGAAAGAAGAGGAGAGGAAGAGGGAACAGGCCTTAAAGTCCCCTTATGTACCTTCTCTCCTTCAGGTTATCTAAGGATCGAGTGTGGATGACACTCCCCTACTTGCCCCTTAGTTGTTGGAGAGGGATATGCTGACTGTCGATCATGAGTGGTTAGTGGGAATAAGGTCTGACCAGTTGTCCCTCAATTCCACTCAAGGTATTACTTTGGTACGCCCCATATTCTTTCTCCGTTCCTCTATGAATATTTTTCCAATTTTTGCAAACTAATCCTTGTTTCTCTTTCCTTTTGTAGTTTGTTTCTAATTTTACAACTCTACCGCGTGGTCGGGATGTCCACTCGAAGAGAAATGCCAACTTAGAAACGATATTAAAGAACTCTGAGAGGGACCTAGTCGATGCTAAGGACACTTTTAAGCAATATAAGGAGAAGTCTTTGTTTGCCCTCAAGGAGAAGTCGAAGAAGGAGTTGGTTTATCTCCAGACTGCTTATAATCTAGTGGTTTTTAACAAGTTAAAGGTCGTCGGAGAGAATAATGACCTGGTGGGCAAGGTTGAGAAGCTATAGAAAGAGGTTATGATCGTTAGAGAAAGTGGGTATAATGATGGCTAGGAAGAAGTGTACGATGATGCCGAGCGCTAGACAAACTATATCCGACTGGTGGATTTCAAGAAAGGCTGGAATTAGGCATTGGTCTCCATTAGAGTTCCTGTAAGTTCTTACCTGTTCGCCCAGCACATGTCAGGCCCAAATCTCATGAATGTTGAGGAGCCTTTGGTTGGCAAACCTATAGCTCAAGTTGATGTGTAGCCTTTTGATCCGGCTGTAGGAGATCTCCTTATGGATCAAGCTGTGGGGGACCTTGGTAAGATCATGTTGCTATCGACTAGGCTGTCAGGGATTCTGAAAAAGGAAAAGGGCCAGCTTCTTCCAAGCAGGTGTAGATCCTAGAGTTTGTTGAATTCCTATTTTCTCTCATTTTATTTTTGGTTGGTGTTATGTTGTAACTTCCTCAAACTTGTATCGTCATATTCCTGACTTATATTTAATGGATAATAAGACTTTCCTTTCTTATTTGTGTTGCCTTTTATTTACTAATCTCTGTTACTGATGTTTTCCTAATCCACTACTTGTTTTGTTGAATGTAGCTCATTGATCTGGATTAGTATATTTTTCCCGATTCCCGATTAAGGCAGATACTAAAATCAAACATCAGTGTCTAGGATCATAGAGATTTTATAAAGATCTACAGATATTTGAAGACAAGAACCCAACAATATAAGGATCAGGCTAAGTTGGTCCCTAAATTAAAAGATAGAGTTAAAGAGATAAAGGAGATCGTAGATTCAGTTTAAGAGGAAGTAAATTCCCTGAAGGCTAAGCTCTTTAATGCCACTGAAGTTAATCAAGCGGGGGAGTTAATTTAAAGAGATAATGATGAACTTAAGAGGGAAATTTCTCGGATAAAGGAGAGCATTCCATCAGGGTGCTCACTAGTGTTGCAAGGGTCTTCTTCATTATTAACTAGGATAGCTCCAGCTGAAAGCCAAGATCTGCAGAGAGAAATTGCTGAGCTCAAGGGAGATGTCCAACGATCTTATGTTATCGTTGTCGTACTTCAAAGAGATATGACAAGGCTGAGGCATCTATTCCTAATATGACCTCGACAGTCCTGGGCGGATGGTTATGACCAAGGTTGGACTGAAGTGTCGGCAAGACTGAAGGAAGCAAATGACCTAGCTTTTTCCTGGGGGTGGCTTAGCGCCCTTATGGAATTAACAATGCCTAAGGAATCTAACCTATTGTATAATTACCAGATCAACTGCCCAGCCTGCCTTCACAATCCCTTCTCAATAGACGATTAGTGTATCCTAATAGATGTTGTTCCTATCCAGTTTCTGAAGCATTGCTTAAAAGATGCTAAAGAGTTTGTCCCATACCTAGATGATGGTCGGAGAGCGGGTGTTTTTGACTACTTTGATCACTATCCTGGTTCATCATAAGTCTTTTGTTTACTTTGGTTTTCATGCAAATGTAACTTCCTATTCCAGTAAATGACAAAGTGTTATTTACTAATTTTTAATGTTTTGAGCCCACACTGACTAAACATGTGTTATTGATTTGCTAATCAACATACTTGTTAACTAAATAATATTAATTGACCACCCTGGGTCCTTTGTTAAGCAAGTGGTCCCGTACTAAGGATTTATCACTTTAAATCTTTTGGCTGACCAAATAATATTATGAGTTAGCGTTAGTCACACATTGTTATGTGTTCTAAAATTCTTCCAATCCAATATGCCTTAGTATTATTCCATATACTTTACCTTTTAGGTCGTGTTATCACACTCCCTTAGGCCTAAGTAGGATGATGGCGAGAATGCACTTGGTAACTGGGCCATCTGTCTGAGCATGTTCTTGCAACCAACCAAGTTGGCGACCAACATAAGTTGGCATTATTGCCTAAGGATCCCCTGTAGGTATTTTCTTTTTATCGGGGAAACTCATGAGGTTTCTTATATTTTTAACAAGTTCTTGAGGCTCGTGGTAGTTGAAACACTTTGACCTGTTATAACTACTGCAAACCCTACTTAATATGTTAGGCTCCCTGATTGAAAAAAAATCAACACTTGATGTAATCCCAGGGGTTTAGCCATGCACGAAGGAGTTATTATTTGGAAAACGGTGCATATTAATGAGATGCGACCAAGAAAAATTAAGCAACCAGTGCATAATATAAAATTGCATGGTCCAAATGGCCTTTATTCATTAAATATTGTCTGAAGAGAAACATAAGTTTGAAAATGAAAATTTGCTAAAACTAAATGTGCTAACAAGAGATAAAGTCAACTAAAAGTAGAACTTCTTGATATTAGCTACGTTACAGGCTTTTGGTATCTTCCCGCCCTCTAGCGTTTCCAAGTGATATGCTCCTTGAAGGTCATCCTTGATTACTCTAAAGGGTCTTACCCAGTTCGGTCCCAGTTTGCCATTTGATGGTCTTACGATATTATCGAGGACTTTCTTTAGGATTTAATATCCTATCATAAACTTCCCGAGGTTAACTTTTTTACTATACTGCCTGTCCATTTGTTGTTAGTAGGAAGCCATCTTGAACATAGCTACTCTCTTCGCTCATCTACTAAGTCAAGTTCAGTGCATAAGGCATCATCATTAAGGCTTTGGTTGACCAATATGGTGCTCATAGTGGGGAGTCCTAACTCTAGTGGGATAATAGCTTCGATTCTGTATGCGAGCGCAAATGGTGTTTCCCTAGTTGATCTTCTCTAGGTGGTACAATAAGCCCATAGAACATGAGGGATCTCGTCCACCTAGGCACCCTTGGCTCTTTCTAGCCGCTTTTTTAGTCCATCGAGCATGGTTTTGTTATAAGCCTCCGCCTATCCATTACTTTGGGGATACGCCATAGAACTGAAGTGGTACCGGATACTATGTTTATAAAAAAAAACTTGAAAGAAACACCTTTTAAATTGCGTACCATTATCGGTGATGATAGTCCTTAGTACCCCAAAGCGTGTTATAATGTTTCTTTAGTTGAACCTGGTCATATTTTAGTCACGAATGTTCGCCAATGGTTATGCCTATACTCACTTGGTGAAGTAGTTTGTGCCCACGAGCATATACTTTTGATTTCCAAATGTGGTAGGTAGTGGTCCCACTATGTTTAGCCCCATTGCGTGAATGACGATGGGCTTGTCAGTGACTTTAGGTAACTGGCGGGCTGGTGGACCATAGGAGAATGCTTCTGACATTTTTCACACTTATGAACATAAATGAATGCATCCTTTTCCATATGAGGCTACCAGTAACCCTCCTTAATTGCTCAAAAATCCATAGACTCTCCTCCTGCGTGACCACCACAACTGCCCTCATGATGTTCGCTGAGTACTTTCTCAACGTCATTTGCGTGGATGCAGTGGAGGTAAGGACACGTGAATGAATTTTGATAGAACTTTCTGTGACACCCCGCCTAATAAAATACCAGGTGATCAGTCCTATACCAAATTAAAACAGGAATCCTAGTTGGTTCATCCTTAGCATCACTATCAAAAACTTTTTAAAACTTACTAACTACCGAGTATTTCAAAAGTTGGTGCCAAATTTTAACTTTTTAATTAAACGAAACAATACATGCGGAAATAAATATAAACCATTCACAAAACTGAATAAAACTCAACTGAAATAATTAAACAATTTGTCGAATAAACCATCGGCCACTAAAACGAATAATCCAATACAAACATTCAACACCTGAATAAAATAAATCTGAAAAATCTACTGAAAAGTCTGGGCGACATGCCCTAAATAAAACTGGAACTGAGAAATGGTTCCTACTCTAGGAATGAATGAGCGATGCGTCTAATCCAAATTTCCTGCTAGCATCCACATATGCCGAAGATCCGTGTCCCTGGAATAGAATATCAATCTTGGCGTCCCTGTAGTTGGACACCTAAAAGGTTTTGAAAATAGTTTTATAGCAAGGGTTAGAACCCAAAACATTTGGAAAATATTTAGCAAGTGAATTAACTGTAGTAATTTTAAATTCATGAATACGCTTCATATATAAGTTAGTGTCGCACTCCCTTGTGGACATTCTCACCCCTCCACTAATGTGCACACCTAACGGTTACCTTGACCCCCACCTAGTTGTACTACCCCATCCAACTAGTCCTGGTATAACCTCCCCTTGCCATACTACTCTAACCCAAGTATAATGATTCTTGAATATTATAAGTTATCTCAAAATTAACTTAATTAATTCCTTCTTAAATAGTAGCATATAACCGTGTCATAAGTTATATAAAGCAAATACATCACACACTGTATTATTACCCGCATATAATATTGAATACCATTATATACGTACATTTACTAAAACATACACAAATGTAACATACATATATCCATCCCTCCGAGTATACCCTCGCCGGATGATTCCCTCTAAAGTGCTATCTCACTAGGTGTGCTCACATAACCTAGTTACCCAAGTTGTAATCGTTCACCAACCTGGCCCAAAACATAAACGAAGTGGAGGCGGTCATATTCCTTCCCTAAAAGTGAGATAATCCCCTCACCCATATACCGGACGCTATGACCTGGAGATATACTCAGCATACTCCTCAAGCTAGGGGATTCACCCACATCGCGCAACCTTCCTTGATAGCACTAGAGTATATAAATTAAATAAATATCTAATCACTGATATTTAATAGCACACACAATATATACACATATATATATATACTATCACCACACCATATATACATACATATATATATATATATATATATATATATATATATATATATATATATATATATATATATATATATATATATATATAAATTAAACCTCGGCTACACCGTGTACTCATAACCCGTAACACTAGCCTGAAATTTCCCGAGTCTCTGGCCCGACTCAACTTAATTAATTTTATCTCTTAATAATTTTCATCTTCCCGAGTCTGTGGTCCGACTCTAAATAATAATACTCTACACAATAATTTATATGAAATTTGCCCGAGTCTATGATTCGACTCTTATTTAATTAATTTACACATTAATTAATTAACACCAATCCGAGTCTGTAGTTTGACCCTCATTTAATTAATTTACACATTAATTAATTAATACAAATTTGAGTCTGTGGTCCGACTCTATTATAATTAATTCACACCTCAATTAATATACTATTTTTCTCGAGTCTATGGTCCAACTCTAATTAAATTAATTAACACACCTATTAATTTAATACCTTCCCGAGTCTATTGTCCGACTCTAATTAAATTAATGAACACACCTATTAATTTAATACCGATCCGAGTCTGTGGTCCAACTCCCAGTTAATTAATTTACACATTAATTAATTCATAGTACGACTCTCATTTAATTAATTTACACATTAATTAATTTATACCAATTCGAGTCTGTGGTCCGACTCTCATTTAATTAATTTATACATTAATTAATTTATACTAAACCGAGTCTGCGGTACGACTCTCATTTAATTAATTTACACATTAATTAATAAATACCCTCCCCGAGTCTACAATCCAACTCTAAATTAATTAATTACAACATCAATTAATTTAATACTTTTCCGAGTCTACCTTCCGACTCTACTTTCATTAATTAACACATCCATTAACTTAATAACTTGGTGTCACTCAACCATTATCCCTGGACTCGCTCACTTGGCCCATAACTTAATATTTCCCGAGTCTATGTTCCGACTCCAAATTAATTTACTCTCTCAATGATTAATCTAATACTTTGGTGTCACTTAACCAACATACCCGGACTCGAGAAATATTAATAAATTTAGAGGCGATCAATTTAGAGGTCGAGGAGGAAATTTCTGTTGAAGAGTCGGTGGGGGAGGACATTGAGATGGAAGGGGCTGAAGAAGAAGAATACAATGAAGACGATGACTCATGTTTCGAACCCCCGGGAGAAGATTTTGATCAGCGACTTTCGGTGGTTGAATCCCGCCTTGACGGATTCATCAACCAATACAATCAAGATCAAGCCACATATCAAAGGGATCAAGCGGCTTATCGGAGGGACACAAGTATGATGCGCCGTCTCCAAACCAACCGTCACGAGCTCCACTTCGGCGGACCCCCACCATCTTTCTTTTATGCTCCTTATGATCCGTGTGCACCCGGGTCCTCAAATCATCCCCCCCCCCAATGAAGCCCATGATGGTTTTTGATGTGTTTGTTGGTTGTGTGTGTCTGAAATGGTTGGTTACTCAGTGTTGATTGCGTGTTTCTCCCTATCCTATGTAACACAGTTTGTTCTCTATCTATATAAATGCTGCATTTATATTCTAATGTGTTTGTTTTATTTTTCCGCATTTTTAATTCGCTTTACGTTAGATTTCAGTCCTTTTGTGCTTGAGGACAATGCAAAAGTCTAAGTTAGGGGGGGTCACAAGTGCGTATTTCTAAAACTTCACAAATTTTCAAAAATGCCCAAAAATTTCAAAAAAATCATAAAACTTTGAAAAACCCAAAAATATTTTTTTGTTCAAAATAAATAAAATTTGGAATTCAAATTTTTCGAAAATGTCATTAAAATTCGATTTAAAGTCTCAAGTGGTAAACCTCAAAATACACAAAGCCTAAATTGACCAAAGATGGAAATTGAGCAAGCATAGAGGACTTAACGAATAAATGTGGAGATTAACAACCCCGGTGAGATTCGAGCCTTTCATTTTTATGAAATTTATAAATCAATCCGAGTTACTTGTTTACTCAGAAGTTCTTTTCAGTGTCAAATAAGTCGTCGAGGATCTCAATCCCTTCATTTTGATCGGTTATAGAAAATGTGTGTGATATTGCCTTGAAAAATGCGCCAAAATTGATCTCTAAACTTAATTCATCTCGAAACGCATATGGTAACAAAATTAGTATTTTGGACAATGAAGTAGGCCCTCGTTTGTCACCTAAAAATAGTAGCGAGAAAAAGTAGTAAAAAATTATTCCTTTTGTAACCCAAAATGAGCTGAATAAATTTTTCCCTTTCGTTTGACAACCCGAAAAACCCCAACTGGGCCGGAATTGTGAAAAGGGGACAATCCCAGAAATTAAGTCCGAAAAGTGCAGAAAAGGGGCAAGAAAAAAATAGCTATGCTCAACAAAAATAGCAAGAAAAGAAAAGCAAAAAAAATAGAAAAAGAAGAAAAAATAAGCAAAATCCTGGAAGCGCAATAACGGACATCATAAGAAAATTTTCCAATTACAGATTTCCCGTACCTCTCTCATTTTACCCAGTACATCTTTAGCCCGAAAAAGTGCTAACCGATTCCAAAATTGCGAAATTAGTTACCGCGTGGAGAGAAAAAACACAAAAAGATAATAAAAGAGTTCAAAAATACTAATTAGAGGCAATGTTGCCATTTTCTTATGACCGTATTCCGATGAACAGATCTTTTCACACAAAAAATTTCGTCTTTCAATTTGTGTGCGTGAGCTTGGTTCCAATACATTTACTCATATAAATCACGCATACCGAGTGATTTGTTTGTGAGAGAATTTCGTGAGATTTTGAAATCAAAACGAACTTTTGGATAAGTAACGTAATGGTCAATCGGTGGAAATTAACGGTTAAATTTTTTGGTTTCACACACGCGCACTATGATTTGAGACTCTTGAACATGAATTGATGATGACTATTTTTCAGGAAAAGTTTGAATTATACAATTTTTACATATTTTGAGGTTTCTTTGAGTCGAATTTTGTGGGTATATTCTTTGCAAACCCTCACAAGACACAACTCGTACTACTAGGGTAACCTAGGGGTTTAAAGGTTTGTTGCATACGCTAAATTCAATCGTGTGCCCACGAAAAAGTTATCCTATCCCATTTATGAGTAAGACCATGCTTTGATTCTTTTACATTGCTCGGGATGATCAACGTTCTAAGTTAGGGGGTTTGATTAGGCATAAATTCTTCCCATTTGTCCCCTTAATTTAGAGGTTTTTATCACTCCGCGTAGTGTAATTCAAGTGGATTTATATCATATCTTTTCCATTGATAAATTCTAATGAGTACATCGAGTTTTGTGTGTTCGTCATCTATTTCGAAGGTATCCAGTGTTGTAATCCGAGTTCCATACCAAAAGCTTCAAAGAAACACATGAAAGCAAGATTTCTGCAAAAACTGACAAAAGGGAACCGAACCCAAGAGAACTAAAACGAACTGAATCCATCATGAGAGAAATTTTATAAAGGATGACAAAACAAAATCGAACCGAAGTGATGAAATAGCAAACCAATCATACTTCTGTAAAACTTCCTTTAAAGAGTTGAAAAGATGGAACCAAACCGAAGCTAGCAAATAACGAACTGATCCCATGCTTGAAGAGTTTTCTGTAAAGGCTACAAAAGATGGAACTGAACCGAACCCTTTACCCGGATCGGTTCTGTTCTTGATTTTTCGGATTTATCCACTAGTAAAAATTAGAGTTTTACTTGGTTCAAACTTTTGTATTTCGTAATTTATAAATTACAACTCTTCCCAAACGTGGAAGGGAGGCTTCAAGGTCATTAAGGAAGCTTTGTAATCCATTTTAGAAGAGAAGAACAACAAACCCTAGTTACTTTCAAGTTGCAATTCAAGTAAAAGAATTCTAATTTCTGTTTCAATCTTTGTTTTAGTTGATTTTTCATTATTAATTTCATCTTTCTTCATCTTCATTCAGTAGTAAAAATAGTTTCTTTCATTCCAACAGTGTTATTTTCAAGTTTTCATATGTTCGGCTAGATTTAAAAGGTTGGGATGCATGAACTCAGATTGATGTGTTAGTTGCATGTGTGTAAAATTAGTCCTCTAAATTTAATAGTTTAATTACGAGCGTATTGCATGGAAACGCGACAATTATAGATCGTTGGATCTCGTTTGCTTCAGGATAACCGGGATACTTCAGAATGCAATTCGAATGTAACTATCGCAATACCGATTTACTCGTCCTCTGATTAAGTATGGTGCGGGTTTGAATCTCATATACATAATGCTTAGGAGTACTAAATTCAGGGTCTAATTAATCACTTAAATTTATGATTAGTTTTATACCTGCAATACACTAAGGTTGAGGGATTGTATTCCCGTCCTATTTTCTTCATCATATAGTTTAAGTTTTAAAGTCATTCATCATCAATACTTTAAGTAATTTTGAATAATTTCATTCCATTCATACTTTGGTGCATTAAATAAATATTTTCAAAATTGCATTTAGTTGTAGTCCATTCCCAAAACCAATCATCTTTTTTTTTTCTTTAGAGTCAAAGTTAGGATTCCTTCGTCTGTCCAACATCGTTACAACTTTGTTGTCCTATTTCACTGAGGATCGATACCCAACTTATCTAATTATTACTTGAGTGACAGGCTTGCACTTGAGCGTAGAGAGTACTCACTTCTGAGACATATTCTTAGTCGCGTCAATCAAATCTTCATAAAAACCCTCGTTTTTCTATTTTCTTCAAGAACCATAATATTTCTCTTCTTAAATACGTTTAGTTCATCAAGGGTTATGTTTTGGTTACTGAAATTTATCCAGAACTAATCTACATGCAATTCCTATCCAAGATTTAGGGTTCTACTCCAAATTCATGAGTTTTCATCATATTTCGAGGCTATTAACAAACCCTACACTAGCATGGAAGAATTATTCACTGAAAATAAATGAAACAAAATCACTTGCCTTAGGATTGATGTTCAGATTTGCTGGTGATGACAAAGGCTGGTTCTTTCCTCCTCTCCGGTCACAATTCCGTCGAGAGTGGTGGTGGTGGGTGGTGGTTATGGTTTGAAACCCTCCTATACCTCTCCTTTATCTCACGTAGCCCACTTCTTACTTTTTGGATGATAATGTCCCTAATGGCCTACACAATAAGAATGTAATAAAACCTAAAATTCATGGATCTAATTTCCTTAAAATTTAAAATGACTAAAATACCCTCCCGGGTTGTCGGTTTGGCCTAAAAATGCCCCCGGGACCCAAATTAAACCCCCGACTAGTGTTTTCTGACTATATCGACCCCTCTGGATATGTTGGCACACTCTGAATGACCATACGAATGATAAAATTATAGTTTACTTTTTAATCTAATTAAATTGATTCCTGACGCGGCTGACACGCGCGTCCCAACTTAATTTTCCGAAGTGTCGTATTTATGACTCGCGACAATTTTAATAATTTCAATAATCATGTATTACCATCATAATCAAATACCAACTCACCTCTCGCTAGTATTTAAATTCAGATTAATTTCTATTTAATTTAATTAATCCCATTAAATAAAATCAGTAAAAATTACGGGGTATTACATACTTCCCCCATAATAACGGAATTTTGTCCCAAAATTCAGAAAAATAGGCATACCTGGAAAAATTAGGTATCCTCCCGTACTCAAAACAAAATACAAAGAAAGGCTCAATCACTATGGCCCTCGCTTCACAACATGTTTGTTGAACTTGACACTATCTCAGTTATAGGGTTATACCTCAATAAACACACCTCACATTGTGCTCTTACTAAAAAACATTCGAATAAGGATAGCCTACACATCATTGGTCGTATTATCTTAATATTATTGGGAGATCGTACCTCACTTCGTGTCAACTCCCACGTTTATTTAAACACAAAACTCTCCTCCTTGGAGCTACCATAAAACATCGGATTACTCTTGTCCATTCTTTGAATCTTTGTTCCCGGCGTTGTGACTTTTACACAAGAGAAAGCCACTTCAGATGGTTAGTTTAACCCATTCTAGTCATCGTACTTCAATTTCTGACTGATCGAAAGCTCTGATAATCCGCTCACCTCTAATCATTTAGAGGAAGAACGGTAAGGTTTATCTACTCTAAACTTTAGTAAGCACCTTGTCCATTATAGATAGGTGCGGGTGCTTTCGCACAACTTTCCTATTACGCAATATCCTCTCCCCATTACCATATTATACTTCACTTTCTAAAAATGAAATGATCTCTTTTCATACGATTTCGCGAGTCGTCAATCACCTTGCGCCTATTCCTTGGGCTATTGGTGATACAAATTTCTCAAAGGGAACTTTTCCCGCTACTTCCTCATACCCCATATTGAACGTGGATTTCAGTTATTTCATCCTCATTCGGATTAATACTGGGTAGGACCTCATACCGACATGGTCACTATCTAATATTTTAAATATAATAATTTATTTCCTTCTTGACAATCCGTTCCATACATTCAAAAGAACTCGTTACTCATCTTTAAGAATGCAAATTTATCGAAGAAATTTTCCATCTTGACTCTTTCGCTACTAGAATCGTTGACTTGACACCAAGTTTCTGGTTGGTACCCTTACTCCAACCGATTTCTATCTATAAGTGGTGCACGTGGGGCTACTAATTATGTCCTTCTCAACATTGACTTCCACTTATAACTCCTCCCATTATGTGGTACTTAATAACCCTCTCTTCCTTCGGCGTATACCCAAAATTTCTGGCCCGTGCACAATTCACTACGTTGTGCACATTTGGACTCCTTATACCTTATTGACATCCTCACTCTATTTTTGCGTAAGCCACCCTCAACCTTCGATTGGGCGAAACTCTGCTTCAAATTGCCCATAATAGTTAAATATTTATCTTCTCAAGGGATACCCCATTTTAAATGGCTTCCCGCTTCCCTTAAACCAATTTTAGACGTGCTACTCTGATTGGACATGAATCTATATATTGTCGTCCTTATCACGATGCTTAATACACTCTACCACTTCCATTTCATTATGTTAAGCGCACAAGTAAAAATTTCGCCTATCTAAGTCTCTTCTTTCGGTGATTTTGACACCAGCACACCAAGGTGTCCATACACCCTATACATCGTGCAAAGGGGTTTAAACATCACATACGCTTCATAAGTACTCCAAACTCTTTATTGCCCCTGCATTTTCAACGTGGCTATAACACTTGGGCATTCTCAATATTATCACCCCCGAATTTGAAATTGCAAATCCTCCTAAACATCATTTCATCCATCAACCTACCAAATAAAACACAATTATCAGTACTTCCTCACTAACAACTGGCTCTACTGGCCTTATATCGTATTTTACCCCTTTGACTTCTAGTTATAACTACATACTTCCATAACTATCGAGGTACCCAAATCATGGACGAATGGCCAAACATTTCCTTACTATCAACTTTATGCTAAGTTTCATGCGTGGGATGTCTTGCAAAGAGAAATCCAAATAAGGAACCCCCCCGATACACTACTACCTAGCATTGTCGGTCATCGGAATCCGTTAGACCCTCAGTCCATAACATGTACCCCTATATTCCCATCTCTTGACAACAATGTTACATCTCCTTTCACAAAATTCTTAAACAAGGAACTTCTTCCGAAAGGCACTGTCTCTTAACATTGATGATAATCACATTCCATAAACATCATGCAAATATAATCAGGGCTCTCACAATCCCATCACCAGATATACAACTATGAGTATCTCTAAAGGGTGATATAACAATACACTCTTTTTATTACCACATCCTGAGCATTGATTATAATAACCAGCTAAATCTTTCTGCTGAACAGTAAACCAAATATACTCCGAAATAATATCAATAAAGTCCTTACACATATCGGGAACCAATATCCGAGACCATTATACTTTTCGAAGTATTACAATATATATATACCTATATAAAAATATATAAATGCCAGTCCGGCCCTCTCCCAGATGGGGCCTCACCATAACAAAATATTCTACACCAAGGTAGTAAACCCGATGGACTAGCAATAACCGCACACAGTCGGTTTAATCATTATCATAAAACCATAATTAGGATAATATCATACTCGTATAACACAACACTAAAACAATTAATTTCAATAAAGTATATACCACTATCGATACACCCATTCATCCTCCACGGATAACACTAAAGGTAACCCTATTATACCAGGGAAAATATTCACATAAATAATAACATTGTTGAGATACTCACTAAACTCGTCTCTCATGCCAATATAGCAATAATAAAAATAATATGCAGTAACTCGTTCCTAACACATACAACACACATTATCATCTGAGGATATAGCTCATACTTCTACCTTGCCAATCATCCTCGCTACTCAAATGTTTTCGGGACTTTACACACCTGTCCGTACCAAATTAAAAATTTTAATAACTATTGCCCCCTTTTTTTAGGCACCTTACCCTTATCCCTCTACTCGCTTGGGTGAACATTTTAACGCATGGGTTTTACTCCTCCACAAAATACCTCTACACACACTTCACTTATTTCTGGTCACACTGACCATGCTAAGGTTGCCCTTTTCTCGGATGTTAGTAGTCTCGACTCTGATGACTACCTCCTTTGTTCCCTTAACTTTGACGGCCCTAAGGAACATGCTACTGACTTCAGCCATTCTTATTGAAATCACCATCGCTTGGTAACAATTCAGCTATCCAAATCATTTAAATGGGTCTCCAGATGGGCCTCCCCCTTGTGGTGCTTAACCAACACCATTTCCCCCAATCTTATTCTATCTAATATTTTCGATTCTTGTAGCTCCCCACATAAGGAAGAGTTTACCTCCATATTAACAAACATGACATTGTTACTAACTGAATTGACCATCCAAGTATAATTCCTCAGAATTACTAACAATTCTTCTTGTAAGTTAATTTTCCCCTTTAATGTCCTCTTCTCCATTGCACCTTCTTCATCCGGTGTAAGGTTTGCTATTTAATTAAATTTCTTTTCACAAAGTGACCTCTGTCCGACCCTCTTGTGTGAGTTCAGAACAACATTCGCATCTTATCCTGAACATCTAATGAAGGAACTTATGGTCAAGCCATACGTATGCTCCTTCTCTTGACAATACATTCCACTTCTAAGTGTGGTGGTTGCCTCTCACCATTGTAACTATGCTTTTACGAGACAAGAAAATATTTTATCCCAAATTTTCACTCCTGATTAGCCACACTCCGACATCTGCCCACGCCTTTGGATATTTTACCTTTGTTGGCTAACATACGCCATCTATGCATTTCTAGTATTTCCACTTCAGGTTCTCTTCAATATTTCATCTGACTCTCTCCCATTCCAACCTTGCCGGGTGAGTCTAATTTGACCCCATTTTTTACTATAGTGGTTCCTGGAAGTCGTATGTTGTATCCAAACCACCTTTACTGTCCTGTCTCTCCTTTCCATAATACGGGTGACCTTAACTATGGTCATCATTCTCGAATATACCTTATAACTTCAACTGAGCATTGCCTCCTGCTGTCCGCCCAACTCGCACGATATACTGCATTGTTCGTCAGGCAAACACTCCCAAATGCAAATAAGATTCACTATCATATACATTATAGCAGGAGATCGAAATCTCACCAAAGAAATCAACAATCCTAAACATAGGGCTCTATATCAAAGAAAGCTACGCTGGAAGCATAATAAGTCGCACAGATCCTAAAGGACACTAGAACCTGATGTTCTGATACCACCTGTGACACCCCGACTAATTAAATACCGGGTATCTACTCATTTTTTTCAAATTAATACAAAATTTCAAGCTGGTTTAGTTCATAGCATCAGTGTCAAAAATATTTTTTTAAATAATTACTAGCCACCTAATATTTAAAAAGTGTTTTGTCAAATTTTATTTAAATTAGATTAACATGCAACCAATTAAATTATTAACTAATGATACCACAATCACATCACAGTCACAATAGAATATAAATGGAATAATAAATGAGTCTGGAGTAACACTCCTCTGAATAATCCAAATACTGAATAAAACCAAATACAGGTCTGAATAATTAATTAAATAATCTCCAAAATTGAAATGGAAACTGAAAGTATGATAAAGATGTCTCTAAAAGAAAAAGGGCGACATGCCCTAACAGATGAATGAATCTGAAATAGAATCACTGTAGAAGGTGGAGGCGTCTACTATCGAGGTCCTTTAACTTCCACAACATATACAACACGTCACTGAAATGGAACTCCTATGCTTGGCATCCCAGTGGCTGGGCACCTAAAAGGTTTTTCAAGAAAAATAAATTTGAAAGAAAATGGGTCAGAGCCCGATGTGAAAATAGTTTAAAATATAGCAAGTGTTAATTGCATTAAAGAGTGAATACTAAATATATGTTAGTTATGTGCTCTCACATGAGTTTCTCACCTCTCAGCTAGTGTGCACACCTAACGTGTATATGTAACCCGTCCTAGTTATGCCGTTAACTATCTAGTCTGTACCACTTCCTGTCCTCACATTCTAATATAGGGGTTTATTCAAGACATTCTAACATAACCTGCGTGTATCTCACCTTTTTATTTCCCAGATTAATTTATAATAATTATTATAGGAAATTCTCATTTTTAATCCTTCTTAAAATGTCTCAAGTATTCACATTCACTTTAACAAAGCTTCTTCTATAATTACAAGTATATTAATCTCAACATAAATATACAATTAGGGCACCCCTAGGCTAAGCTGCAGTGCACACATACTCTGCTATCGAATCCTGGTACATCACGTACATAAGGACTACGAGTTTCGAATCTCTCAGGAACCGTTTCAATAAGCAAAATCACACATATTGGAGGCGAACATAGTTCACATACCCATGGGTCACGCACAAACCTACGCTCCCATGGTCAGCTGACTTATTAACTCACAAATAAGTCAATCACAACCCTATGTCCTTAAGGTACCAATCTGAATCCCCCCGTAAGCACACAAAGTTTAGATGTCCCTATTCTGAAAGCCGACCTCCCGTGATAGCAAGTATGGTAGGTATGTCATACACATAATAATCCATATACTAAGCATTCACACAACTTAGATAACTTATAATATATTTAAAGGTATGTTCTCAATCCCTATGCCGTTACTCCAACTAGTACATTTTTATACTTTCGGATAATATATAATATAATCCATCGATACGTCTCGCGTCGTATAATTTTAAGTACTTAAATCTAAACAAAGAGGTTACTACGTCTCCTATTATTCTCACATATTATTTCAGTACTCATAACTCCTTATTTATGTCCGAAATCCTAACTTATTGCTCCTAAGGATTTAAATTATGCTCTCACATCTTAACATAAACAATTACTCATCGGACACTCGAGAATTCAATGCGACAATTCAACCCAATTCTCATGTATTCCGGTTTTCAAATATAATACCCTACTGGTCTTCTTCAAGTCCTAATGCATTCACATAATCCCCAAATACAACATTCGATGGCCGGAAACATTTAAAATCAAAAAAGGAAAAAATCACCCTTTTTGGGGGGATCGATCGATCGATCCTGACTGTCGATCAATCGATGGTCGATCGATCGACCTATGAATGTCGATCGATTGATCATACCAGATGGGGCTACGGACTTCTTCATTTTTCAGTCCCAGATTTGTCCCAAAACCTCATTACAAGATGTGAAATTCTATTATATTCATATATGATCATCATACAACCTAAATACATAATTTTTAACATCCCAAAACCTTTAAACCATCATCAATTAGTCTTATTTGGATCAAGTCTTCATAAAAACCTAGTTTTTCTATTTTCTTCAAGAACCATAATATTTCTCTTCTTAAATCCATTTTTAGTTCATCAAGGGTTATGTTTTGGTTGCTGAAATTTGTCCAGAACTAATCTACATGCAATTCCTATCCAAGATTTAAGGTTTTACTCCAAATTCAAGAGTTTTCATCATCTTTCAAGGCTATTAACAAACCCTACACTAACATGGATAAATTATTCGCTGAAAATTAATGAAACCAAATCACTTGCCTTAGTATTGATGTTTAGATTTGCTGGTGATGACAAAGGTTGGTTCTTTCCTCCTCTCCGGTAATAATTCCGTCGAAAGTGGTGGTGGTGGGTGGTGGTTATGGTTTGAAACCCTCTTGTAACCTCTCCTCTATCTCACGTAGCCCACTTCTTACTTTTTGGCTGATAATGGCCCTAATGGCTTACACAATTAGAATTTAATAAACCCTAAAATTCGGGGGTCTAATTTCCTTAAAATTTAAAATGACTAAAATACCCTCCCGAGTTGTCAGTTTGGCCTAAAAATACCCCCGAGACCCAAATTAAACCCCCAGCTAGTGTTTTTTGACTATATTAACCCCTCCGAACACGTTGGCGCACTCAAAATGACCATACAGTTGATAAAATTATAATTTACTTTTTAATCTAATTAAATTGATTCCTAACGCGACTAACATGTGCGTCCCAACTTAATTTCCCGAATTGTCGTATTTATGACTCGCGATAATTTTAATAATTTCAATAATCATGTATTACCATATATACTCAGTAATACTCAATATTATCATCATAATCAAATACCAACTCACGTCTCGCTAGTATTTAAATCCGGATTAATTCCCATTTAATTTAATTAATCCCATTAAATAAAATAGTAAAAATTACGGGGTATTACAGGGGTGATCCCATCCTATTTGTGAAGAAGAGGGATGGTTCATTGAGGTTGTGTGTGGAATACCAAGAGTTGAACAAAGTCACGATACAATATAAGTATTTGTTGCCCCGAATCGATGATTTGTTCGACCAGTTGAGAGGAGCTGCTTCTCAAAGATAGATTTGAGGTAGGGATACCATCAGCTATGGATTAGGGAGTAAGATGTGTCGAAGATTGCTTTCTTGACGAGATATCGATCCTGTGAGTTCCGAGTCATGCCGTTTGGGTTGACAAATGCTCCACCAGTATTCATAGACTTGATGAACCGGGTGTTCAGAGAGTTCTTAGATCAGTTTTTCATCGTCTTCATAGACGACATACTAATTTACTCATAGACTGAGGAGGAGCATGACAAGCACTTGAGACGGGCTCTTCAAACTCTACGAGAGTATCAGTTGTATTTCAAGTATGAAAAGCACAAATTATGGTTATGGGAGGTACAGTTTCTGGGGCACGTTGTGTCAGAATTCGGGATATCAGCGGACCCGAGCAAAGTATCGGTGGTGAGGGAGTGGGGACAGCCCATGACACGGATATAGATGCATAGCTTCCTGGAGTTAGATGGATATTACATGAGGTTCATCCGAGGGTTCTCTAAGATTGCGGGCCCATTGACAAATTTAACTGGCAAAGGGGTGAAGTTCATTTGGGATGATTCTTGTTAGTTAGCTTTCGATGAGCTAAAGGATAAGTTGACTTCAATGCCAGTTCCTATTTTACCTAGGTCAGGAGTGGAGTACTTGGTGTATACTGACGCCTCTCTACAGTGACTTGGTGGAGTACTTCAACAGGAGGAACAGGCTATAGCTTATACCTTCGCAAGCTTAAGCCTCAGGAAAGGAATTACCCCACCCACGACTTATAGTTAGCAGCAGTCATGTTTTCCTACGGATCTGGAGACACTACTTGTTTGGGGAGATTTTGCCTGTTCACAGACCATAAGTTCACTCCAAAGGGAGTTGAACACGCGTCAGCGCAGGTGGCTAGATTTTGTGAAAGATTACCAGTTCGAGATAAAGTATCATCTGGGAAAGGCTAACATAGTTGTTAATGCGTTGAGCCGTAGACCAGTAGGTGAGGTGGCATAAGCATGGAAGGCGAAATGGAAAGAATTGAGACACCAGGATGCAGTGACCCGATCATTTATGTCCGTTATGACAGTCACTCCAAATATTGTTACAAGAGTGATCTAGGCCTATATTGCTGATTTATTTTGCTAGGATGAGATTGTATGGCTTCTAGCGGAGGGTGAAGAGTCCTACTCAGTGAGCTCAGATGGGGGATTACGGTTTAATGGGAGATTAGTGGTCCCGAAAGGAGAGGATTTATGTCATGTAGTGATGACACAGTCTCATGGATCCAGATTTGCGATAAATCCTAGAGGGGATAAAATGTACCAAGATATAAGGCGACAGTACTGGTAGAGTGGGATGCAGAAGGACATTGCAGAGTTCGTGTCGAAGTGTTCCACCTGTCAGCTGGTAAAGGTGGACCACCAGAGGCCTCCAGGGTTACTTCAGACGCTAGAGATAACTATGTAGAAATAGGAGAGCATTTCCATGGACTTCAGTACTGGGCTACCTACTTCACAGTGGAGTCATGATCCTATTTGGGTGGTGGTGGATCGGTTGACTAAGGTAGATCATTTTCTGTCGGTGTGGATGGACTATACTACAGGATAGTATGATTGGATATTTATCATCGAGATAGTGAGTTTACATGGGGTGCCCTTAAACATCGTGTCTGACAGAGAAAAGACTTTTGTATCATGCTTCTGGGAGAGATTTCAAGAGTCTATGGGTATTGAACTGCGGTGGAGTACGACTTGTCACACACAGACAAATGGATAGATTGAGCTTTTTAATCAGATACTGGAGGACATGTTACGCATGTGTTGCCTTAGCTTTGGAGGGGGTTGGGAGTCTTATATTCCACAAGTGCAATTTTCTTATAATAACTCCTATCAATTTACGATCGTCATGGCCCCATTTGAGGTGTTGTATGATAGGCCTTGTCGTTCTCCTACTTATTGGTTAGAGGTGGGGGACAACAAGTTGCCCGGGCTATAGGTAATTCAGGAAACGTCAATATAAGGTTGAGATGATCAGGAACCATATTCGAGTAGCCCAGGACATGCATAAAAGCTAAGCCGATGCAAAGAGGTTCTTCAGGGAGTTCAACGTGGGGGATCAAGTATTGCTGCAAGTGTCTCCTATGAAAGGGATGATGAGGTTCGGAAGGAAGAGAAAATTGGCTCCGAGATATGTAGGACCATTTCCCATTATCGAGAGGATCAGATCAGTGGCATACAAACTTGGGTTTCTAGAGCACTTACACCGTATTCACGATGTGTTCCACATCTCATCATTGAGGCGGTTTCTTAGGGATGAGTTGGCCCACACCCACATTGCGATTAAGGAGATTGATTTACTGCTTGAAAGTTCATATAAGGAGAGGCTTGTGGCTATCCTAGACCGTAGCGAGAGGAAACTGAGGTCAAAGGTAGTTCCACTGGTGAGGGTTCAGTGGGAGCATCATAATGTAGAGGAGTCTACATGGGAGCGAGAGGAGGATATGCACGAGAAATATCCAGACTTGTTCCTACCAGGTATGGTTTACTTTTAGAATTTCGGGGAAAAATTCCGTTATTAAGGGGAAGTATGTAATACCCCGCATTTTTATGATATTAAATAATTATGGGATTGATTATTATTGTTAGATTAATTAAATTAAAAAGGTCGGGACATTTAATTCTTAATTAATTCGAATTTAAAATAATTATTAACTAGCGTGCTAAGGGTTAATACTTATTAATGTAAATCATTTATTATTACTGTGGGTATATTTAATATGTAATTAAATAATTTTTATAAATTATCGAAGTGCGAAATACGAGAGTTTGGTATTTTAAGTTAGGACACGCGTGTGAATCGTGTCGGGACTAATTGTATGGAATAAAAAGATAAATTATTTTTGTATAACTCGTATGGTAATTTTGAGTGCGCCATTGAGTTCAAAAGGGTCGAGATAGTCATAAAACTCTACCCGAGCATTTTATTTGGACCTCGGGGAAGTTTTAGGCCTAATCGGCATCCCGTAGGGGTATTTTCGTCCTTTGGAATTTTGGGGTCATATTATGGACGAAAATTAAGGAATTAAATAAGGAGCTACATGAGTTAGAAGGGAGTTATCAGCTCTAAACCTACGTGAGAGAAAAGAAAAGGCATAGAGAAAGGAAGAAGAAGCCATAGGAGTTCTTGGTGCCTAACTCAAGAACACACACCAAAAACTATACCAAAGTATAGATCGCGAGATGAGGAACGCACCCATACCCATATCAACAGTGGATCAGACCATCGAAATTAAAGCAAGTGTTTAATTCTTGCAATCTATAGCAACAATCATGTTCATATTAGTGTAGGTGCATTATATTCACTATTTAATTAATGAGTTTTGATGAAATGGGAGGATTAATAGCAATTATTAAAATCAAGAGATTAAAGTAGGATGAATCCCTCATGCAAATAGTTTAGAAATCCCAAATTGATGATTATTGATGATGGACGAAATTGAGATTGATATTCTTGTATGGAAATTTGATGAATTAGGGTTTTGAATTATTAAATTGGGGATTTTGGATTTTATAACTGATTTTTAATGAATTCATGGTTTAAAGTTAAGGGAAATCATTTATATATGTTAAACCATTAATTAGGATTCTTGTTTTGGTGTTGGGATTGAGAAATTTAGAGGTTTTAGGACTGAAATTTTGAGGAAGATAAAGTATGAACAGTAAAATGTAACAGGTCTGGCCAAACCAAAAGGAGACTTCATCTCGTTCGAACGAGATGGAGTTTCGTTCGAACGAAGAGTCAGAGTCGTTCAAACGATCTGCTAACTCGTTCGAACGACAGGTCCCTGAAAATATCAGAAATTCCCATTTTCTCCCAAATCATTTTACATAGTTAATTGTGTTAGGAAAACTGCCAAATACTGATATTAGCTTAGTCCAGAATTATTTGGGAAGCATTTCTAGGATAATACCTTAAGTACTGAATAGGTGAATTAACCATGGAAATTTTGAGAGTGTGAATAACCGAGTTAATTGCGTAAGTAATAAAGAGAAATATACTATGTGTAGAAATATAAATATCGGTTGGGTGAATACCTGAATTTTTATAAGGCTTTGGGAATGCCTCTTATTATATGTTTATTATTATTGTGTGTATATCATACCTACGCTTCTTACTACCGGGAGGAGGTTTCGCGCAGTGGACAGTCTTATCCTGGGTGACCTAATGGGGGGATATCTGACTTGTACCCAGAGCATATGAACTTGGGTACGTGCTATCTGTTACGTAGGATAGTTTCGACGGTTGAATAGAAGCGTAAGTATGTGCATGACCCATTTAACTGGTGAATATGCTCGCTTCTAATATTTTTGTTATGAGATTTATGGTTCATCAGAGATGCCGAACCAGTTATCCTTTATGCAGCGAGCGATGCACCGAGACACGATAGAAGAGTATGCATTGCACCAAGTAGTCCTAACCAAGAGGTGCAGGATTTGTAAATATATGTATATGGATGATCTGACTATATATATATATATATATATATATATATATATATATATATATATATATATATATATATATATATATATATATATATATATATATATATATATATATATATATTGTGAAAAACCCTAATGTGTGAAATTAGCAAATAAGTCAATGTTGGTAAACAAAGTAACTTAAGGGGATAAAGAAATTACTACTAGAACAGTGAACATCAAATGTAGTTAATTGGAGTAAAGTATTAAGTAACATATTGTATGGGAGATACGAATTTTCTTACGAGCCATAGTTAGTAGTATATGTATATGACTCAGTTGGGACTATTAGAGATGACTAGGTTAGGGTAGACAAACGTTAGGTGTGCAAATTGGTGGAGGGGTGAGGATCCCATGTGAGAGTTCGGAACTAATATGCGCGTAATAATTGCAGTATTAAATACTTTTTAAAACAAATATTTTTACAAATCGGGCTCTGACCTATTTCTTGCTTTTCTCTCCTCTTTTGCTATATATATATATATATTATACTAGGTGTCCAACCATAGGGTCACCATCAGACTTAGATGCGTGGATCATTTGATGAGTTGTAGCTGTTGTGGAAGCTGTAGGTTATTGATACTAAACGTTCTATCTTTTCATTCAGTTCTTAGTTCAGACATTTCCGTTAGGGCATGTGTCTCTCGTTTCCAGCTTAGTTATTTCAGAGATTGTATTTTCTTATTATCTTTTCTTTTCTTTTGGATTGAGCATTATGATTCTATTGGTTTTAGACTTTGAACTGTAATGTTTTATCCAGTCTCATTTATTTCAGTATTCAATTCATGTTCAATATTTATTCTTGTGGAATGGGAATGGGAATGGCTTATATCTTAAAGCATGGAATTTATTAATGAATTAATTAGGTATAATTAATTGGAAAAATATTTTGTCACTTAATTTAATTATTTATTAGGTGATTAATAATGAAAATTATTTTTCGACAGTGGTGCTAAGAATGAACCAACCAGACACTTGGATTTAATTTAATAAATGACTGACTGATCGACTGCGAAAGGCATGCGCGTGTAAGGTGCACGGTCTTTATTTTCGTTTTGCCTACTCAATACAAACAAACCTAAATTATGACTACACTTGCGAGTCAAGCACAACGGTAAGTCGGGTATCGAAAATTCATAGGGACGAGATGCTAGAATTTATATGGTTTAGTATTCCGTAATAATTGTGTAAAAGGTGATTATACACAAAAAGGAAAAAGATGCATAAAAGGGAAATGTTATTCTAGGCGGGGGAAAATAAAGATAGGCTAATAAAGCGAGTAAACTATAGGTTGCGTCGAATATCCCTCACCCGAGTTAATTTGTATAAAATGGATACATGGGTCGACGAGTTATTACGAATGCGTCTCATTTCGACAGTTAATTGAATCAAGGTTTGTCACACCCCTAAATTCTCATAAAAGCCTAATAAGATTTTAGCGTCAACAAATACCCCGAAAATTACGCACGCAAGGTCGTAAGCCTGGGACATACATGATATGCCCTGCTAAATCTCCTAGGTGCAATAACTAGTACAACGCACCCGAAATAGACCCGTAAACATCATCAACAAAGCAAAGCAACGCGTCAACTCGAGTGAGTTCAATTCAAACACAACCTAATTCAAATTAGCTAGAAAGCATGTTAAAAACGCGGTAAATCTACACTAGAAAGCAAGTAAATCAAAGCATGTAAAACTAATTATAAAAGCTTGTTAACCTAATTATCAAAGCAAGAAAGAATGAAATACAAGTTAAATTAATGGAGAGGGTAATGAATAGTCAACTTACATACCAAAAAGGGTGTCAATCCAAAGAGAAATGAAGAAGAAATCTTCAAAAATCCAAACCCTAAGCTAAGCTATCTTCTAAAACTATCTAAACTATAATATATATGATATTTACAACATAAAAGTCTTATATACTAAGTGGAATTAAATTAGAAAAGAAAAGGGAAAAGAAAAGAAAATCCAAAATATCTCAGAAAATAGGGGATCGATCGATCGATCCCCTGGGCTCGATCGATCGATGCTAAAATATCATGCCCACTGTCTCTCCACTGTAATACCCCGTATTTTTATGACTTTTAAATTTGGGAATTTATTAAATTTAATTCCAGATATTAATTTAACATTAATCCGAAAATTATTTAAATGTTTACAAGCGTGATGAGAGTTAGTAATTATTGGAATCTTGTTGTAAATTACTTGATGGGTGAAGTAAGATGTGTAGTTAAATTTATTAAAATTATCAAAAAAATCTAATTTGATAATTTTGAAAATTTTATCGGGACGTGCCTGTGTCGTGTCGGGATTAAATTCGCATTATTAAAAGTGAATAAATTATAAGTCACCCATATGGTCATTTTATCGTGACCCGCCTGTGTTGATTAGAACCAATTTCATGATAGAAAGAATATATTGGATACTAGAATTCACATGTCATAGAGGTAATAATCATGTTCTGGAAATCTATTTCACATGTAGAGGTTAAACCACGAATTTTCATTGAGTTAGGAGTAGAAAATCTGGAAAAAGAATGGGAAAAACTAAGTTAAAGAAAAGATTAGGGTTCTTGAGGTTTATATAGATTTTGCCCTTGTCAATTGTTATACATGATGAAAACTCACATTTTTTACATAGAAAATTATTTATTTGGGTATATAATCCGTGTAGCATCATTTGTTGGGAGTTTGGGAGTGAAATATGATGATTTGGTTGAGTTTGGAGAAGGATTTCCGTAGCTGAATTTTCAGCAGTTTCGTCATAACAGCTTGATCGATCGATCGACCCCCTTCCATGGATCGATCGACCCCTCCTGGAAAACTCATATTCCTCCTTTAAATAGTTATTTCGATTAAAATGAGTAGCAACCTTTGAACCTTATTGCTAGAACATTTTAGGACAAAAAGAGGACCAGTAGGACTTAGTAAAAAGGGAGCATTTAAAGTATAATGGGGAGTAATTTATACGTAGGAAAATATGGAAACGTGTAATTAAAGGAGTAAGATGCGTAAGAAAGTTATGTTAGAAAATAAGAGAGTACCGACTGAATTTATACATTGGGGAATAGAATATTACGAGTGAAATGAGGTAAGTATGGAATAACCTATAATTAAGAATAAAAGAGATGAGCCGTTATACGGGGTAATCTAGTAATGTGTATTAAGAACGAGTATCATAACTATGGGTCGTGGGCATACCTAATTTAGAAATGGTAATGGTAGTATACATATATATATGACTGTGTTTGTGCATATACTATATACGTGTAAAAATCATGCCCGCGCTACTTTTTGTCATTGAGGTTACCGCGCCGGGACTCTCTTATCTCGATGAGACTTTTATGGGGGATATTGACTTGTACCCTAGAACATAAGAATCCTTGGTACAGGTTATCTGATTGATAGTCAGACGGTCCTAAGAGACGTGAGGGTATGTGCTGACCTCTTAGTGACTTGGAACTATGCTTCGCCTCAATTTGTATGTGTTTTGTGTTAATACAGTTCGAGAGTGATTTTGAACTAGTATTTTCCCTTTGTACGAGTGATATGGGGACTTGATAGAAGAGTATGCCAGCACCATAAATTTTATGTGGGGTGCCGATAGTATATATATATATATATATATATTATATGAGTGATTAATATATATTTAGACTTGAAATTGGGAACTTTCTATTATGACCAAAAGTAGTTAAATAATGAATAAATATTTTGACTTTATTGTAATTGTTTGAAAAGTTAGAGGAAATACTGAAAGACTTTATAATAAAATGAGATTTCTGTAAAAACCTTACATTCAAAAATTAATTATCTTAGCCCTAGTAATTGTCGGCATGAAACCTTATGAGGAATTTAAGATGAGCTAAACTTGTGGGGATTAATAGTGTGGTAGGTATGCATATTAGAAGAGAGGTGAGAATTTCTCAAGAGAGTGATGCGTACTAATTGTAACAGCCCGCTTAATTAAATACCGGGTGGCCATTCCCATACCAAATTAAAACAGAATATACAGTTGGCTCATTCTTAGCATCACTGTCGAAATCATTTACAACCCACCCAATACCCAATTAAGCTGGTGTTAAAAACTTTCCAAATTTTAATTTCAACAAAATCCATTTTTAGTTTTCAAATAAGACAATACATATTATTTTACAACACTGATAACCGAACAGATAACACGAAAGAATTTAAATGCAATTGGAATAAACATTCCCAAGTAATAATTCAATACAATAATCCCAACAATAGTAAATGTATTAAAATGACACGAATACAAGAGTATTTGACTCCGATAGAAAAGAAGATAATTGAGTTCCTTTTTGGGCGACATGCCCTAAATAAAAGAACACTACATAATGTGAATCAAATGCAGATAGGCGTCTAAGAAATACTCCATATCTCCATAGCTCGTCATATTCCTCTAAGGTTGGCGTCCTTGTTGCTGGACACCTGATATAGAAGGTACAATAGAAAAGAAAACATGCAAGGAAACGGGTCAGAGCTCAATGTGAAAATGATTTTGAAAACAACAAGTATAATAAAGAATTTATTATGTACATGTTAGTATCCAGACTCTCACTTGATATTCTCACCTCTCATCTAGAGTGCACACTTAACGTTTCCTATTATCCACCTAGTCAATGGTTCCTCTTCACTAGTTTCCATATTATGATTCCGTCCCATATCATAACCCCATATGTTCCATACCATACGTCATATAATTATTCATATACGTTTCTCAATAACATGAATCGTTTCTCATTAATATGAATTAAGCTTCTCAATTCTATAAGAATAAACATTCATTAACTTAATTCCATTCTCTTTCTCTATTCACCGTTATCTACAATTATCACCGTAGATAGATTTAACAACTATGTACATTAATTTAATTCAATATATATATATATATATATATATATAATACGGCACCCCGAGTCACAGCTACGGTTCAAAGCATTACTCTGCTATCATGTCCAAATATCGCTGGCCGACGAATAGGGGACAAAAGGTTCGGTAAGAATTTCTCGAACCACAAACAACAACATATAAATTGGAGGCGAACATAGTTCTCGTATCCATGGGTCACGCACGTACCTAGGTACCCACAGTCAGCGGACATATCAACTCCCCAATAAGTCTTTCATAGACCTATGTTCTTGAGCGATAAATCAAAGATCCTATGGATTCATCAGGATATGACTGCCCTCACGCACAAACCTCCCCATCGATAGCAAGTAAGCTAGGTATGTCATACACATATCATCAATTAATCAAATAGGCATTATCATTCCTATAATATAATATCAACAAGGTACGTACATTACCCTAAGATAGTTCTCATACGTAGCATTATATCTCTCAAATCCTACGTATTACAATATTATAACTTTACTTCTTTAATTCAATTATCCCCGAGCCTCACTCATTACTCAAGGTTCAAATAGGTTTTTCTCAATAGTATATTCAGTAATAAATCACTAATATCCTACCGGTCCATAACATCATATCTCCCGAATTACTACGAATTAAACTCTCCATTTAATTTGGGTTAAAACCCATAGTTTCAAATCTCTTATAAACACATCTTCTATCACTTAGAATTAAATCCTCTTGTAAAATTAAGGCTACCCAGGTGTTATATTCAATCACAACTACTGAACCTATCCTTGATCCTCATGCATACCAAATAGAATTCAACAAATGAATCTAGCAACCGAAATACCTTTCAATTTAATTATCACAATTCTAATCAATTAAATCCCAATCAGATTAATTCGAATCTTATCTAGGGCCTACTGATCTTTTCTAAGTACCATAATATCCAATTAATAATAAACAAAGATGTACAAAAGTTTGAGGATAAACAAGCATTAAAAAGAAACAACTTCATGAATTCTGGGGAGGTCGATCGATCGAAGGCAGGGGGTCGATCGATCGATCGCCTAGGTATCAGCCCAGTTTTCTACATTTCTTCTACTACGGGTTTCATCATTTTTGTTCATTCAAACCTTCATATTAACAACCCAAATGACTTATAATCCTTTCTACATGATATATCAACATATATAAATGATTTCTAATGATCTAAACATTCTATAATCATCAAGAGATTGAATTAAAAGCATGTTTTTATCCTCTTTTTCCAGAAAATTATCAACATAATAGCTTCAAGAACACATCAATGGTTTTCAGAATTTCTTCAACAGATTTATGATTATTTCATGGATTACTACCTACCTACAACATGACTTTGATTCCTATATATGTTCATATTTCCAGATATCCATTTCAACTCCATCTTTATCTTCCAAACATGAAAAATCATCTCTTTTTAAAACTATTCTAACATGGGAAATATACAAACTTAGATTGCAAATATCAAACACTTGCCTCTAATGAAGGTCTGATCCTTTGGGGTTGTATATCACAGGTGGTTCTCCCTTCTCCGATCAACTTCCGGTGGTGGTTGGTGGTGACCTTTGGTCTTTGGTTATTCTCCTTTCCAAGTAAGCTTTTCTTCTTCCAAGCAACCTTTCACTCTCTCTAAGAAGATGACCTCTCAATATTGTGTAGAAGAGATGAATGAACCCACGTTCAACTAACCTCCAAATACTTATAATATTACAAAATCCAAAATCACTATTCATCCCCCCTATAAAATGACTAAAATGCCCTTTTGAGTTGTCTCTTTATTTCCAAATGACCTGAGACCTAAAACCAACATTCGAATAGACTTTTTTGACTATTTTAACCCTTTCGGACGCAACGACACAGTCAAAATGACTGTAAGGTCGATGTAAAAATAAGTTTATTTTTAATTTAATAATTTAGTCCCGACACGTCCCATACCGCGTCCGACTAAAAATTTAAATTACTGAATTAAGAATTCAAAGCAATATCAATAGCATCACCTTCATATATTACCTAAATATCTTTAAGTAATATCCAGAATAATCCATTTTAATATCCACAATTTGGATAAAAATCAAATGAATTAATTAATAATAAAATTCAATTAATGCATTAATTTCAAATATAACCCATTTTAAAAGTCATTAAAATTACGGGGTATTACATACTTTCCCTCTTATAATAGAATTTCGTCCTGAAATTCGGAAAGATAAATCAGACTGGTAAGGTCAACCCTGAGTATTAATCTCACGTCGCAAGTAATCTATGTCGTACCACACATACAGTACGTTATCAAGATCCTCGTTAATGTTACACCAAGTTTCACCATATAGTTTCAACTAAATCGAATTTAATATTTATCCAATCTTCCCTATACCGTCCTTGTGACAAACTGTGGGAAAAATTATCCTTATGTATTAAACAAATAAATCCTGAAGTCACAACTACTTACAATTTCATAATTATGAAAACTACTACAATCCAACGATCCAGGGCGCCCATACACCCTATCATACAACTTCCATTATAATATTTATCGTAAAGGTTATAAACTCATATCCTAAAGACCTATATTATTTTGACTCCCAACAGTTATTAGTTTCATGCGTGGGGTGTCTCGCAAGAGAAATCCAAACAAGGAACCCCCCCGATACACTACTACCTAAAGTAGTCGGTCATCGAAACTCCTCAGGTCCTTAGTCAATAGTTTATAACCTCTCTATAGGTTTTATGGATTTCAAATAAAAGTCTACTCATCTAATCACTTATTAAAGACAAGATTTTGGCTAGTAGTAGTACATACGCTCTCATATACCGCAAGTAAATCCATGACGATAGTCACATCATGTTCGGTCATGCCCAAAGTAAGAAATTTCGTGATAAAAATCAAACCCACGTGATGACATGAAAAAATATAGGTGTCCCACACCCCTCGATGAGTCTACGTAAATAACAGTGCTATAGGCTAAGTTTAGCAACCCTTTTGCCCACACAATATTAATCGCTACAAAAATCAATATACGCCTCATAATTCCTTAAATAGAAAACATACCCTCATTCGCGGGTGATGGTTGTTGACTCCCACTATTATAACTTTGCTCCGATGAGTCAAGAAAAATTTTACCCCAAATTTTCAGTTCTAGTTAACCACACTCCACTATATACCCAAGCCTTTGAATATATTACCTTCGTTAGGTAACACGCACAATTCTCGCATTTCAAGAACTTCTACTGACGACTCTCCTCAAATTTCCATAATAGGGGTGACCTCGACTATGGTCATCATACTCGAACATACTTCGTAACCTCCTAAGTACGATCTCCGCTATCCGTCCAATGGCCCTCATCTGCCATACTTCATGTATGAACCCGTCCGAACGCAAATAAGATTCACTAATATATACGGAATCTTACCAAAGAAATCAACAATCCTAAACATAGGGATTTACATCAAAGAACGCTAAGCTAAAAACACAGTAAGCCATACAAATTCTAAAGGACACTAGAACCTGATGCTCTGATACCACCTGTATTACCCCGCCTAATTAAATACCGGGTGGCCAGTCCCATACCAAATTAAAACAGAATATACAGTTGGCTCATTCTTAGCATCATTGTCAAAAATATTACAACCCACCCAATACCCAATTAAGCTGGTGTTAAAAACTTTCCAAATTTTAATTTCAACAAAATCCATTTTTAGTTTTCAAGTAACACAACACATATTATTCTACAACACTGATAACCGAACAGATAACACGAAAGAATTTAAATGCAATTGGAATAAACATTCCCAAGTAATAATTCAACACAGTAATCCCAACAATGGTAAATATATTAAAATGACCCGAATACAAGAGTATTTGACTCCGATAGAAAAGAAGATAACTGAGTTCCTTTTTAGGCGACATGCCCTAAACAAAAGAACACTACATAATGCGAATCAAATGATGATAGGTGTCTAAGAAATACTCCATATCTCCATAGCTCATCATAATCATCTAAGGTTGGCATCCCAGCTATTGGACACCTGATATAGAAGGTACAATAGAAAAGAAAATATGCAACGAAACGGGTCAGAGCCCGATGTGAAAATGATTTTGAAAACAACAAGTATTTAACATGTGCAACAAAGCATTTATTATACAGGTTAGTATCCAAAATCTAACTTGATATTCTCACCTCTCATCTAGAGTGCACACTTAACATTTCATATTATCCTCCTAGTCAATGGTTCCTCTTCACTAGTTTCCATATTATGATTCCGTCCCATATCATAACCCCATATGTCCCATACCATACGTCATATAATTATTCATATACGTTTCTCATTAATATGAATTAAGCTTCTCAATTCTATAAGAATAAACATTCATTAACTTAATTCCATTCTCTTTCTCTATTCACCGTTATCTACAATTATCACCGTAGATAGATTTAACCACTATATACATTCATTTAATTCATTATATATATATATATATATATATATATAGACACACATATATATATACATATATAATACGGAACCCCGAGTCATAGCTACGGTGCAAATCATTACTCTACTATCATGTCCCAATATCGCTGGTCGCCGAATAGGGGACAAAAGGTTCGGTAAGGATTTCTCGAACCACAAACAACAACATACAAATTGGAGGCGAACATAGTTCTCGTATCCATGGGTCATGCATATACATACGTACCCACAGTCAGCGGACTTATCAACTCTGCGATAAGTCTTTCATAGACCTATGTTCTTGAGCGACAAATCAAAGATCCCATGGATTCATCAGGAAATATGACTGCCCTCATGCGCAAACCTCCCCATCGATAGCAAGTAAGCTAGGTATGTCATACACATATCATCAATCAATCAAATAGGCATTATCATACATATAATATAATATCAACAAGGTACTTACATTACCCTAAGATAGTTCCCATACGTAGCATTATATCTCTCAAATCCTACGTATTACAATATTATAACTTTACTTCTTTAATTCAATTATCCACGAGCCTCACTCATTACTCAAGGTTCAAATAGGTTTTCCTCAATAGCATTTCAGTAAGAAATCACTAATATCCTACTGGTCCATAACATCATATCTCCCAAATTACTACGAGTTAAACTCTCCCTTTAATTTGGGTTAAAACCCATAGTTTCAAATCTCTTATAAACACATCTTCTATCACTTAGAATTAAATCCTCTTGTAAACTTAAGGCTACCCAGGTGTTACATTCAATCACCACTACTGAACCAATCCTTGATCCTCATGCATACCAAATAGAATTCAACAAAAGAATCTAGCAACTGAAATACCTTTCAATTTAATTATCATCATTCGAATCAATTAAATCCCAATCAAATTAATTCGAATCTTATCTAGGGCCTACTGATCTTTTTTAAGTCCCATAATATCCAATTAATAATCACCAAAGATCCATAGAAGGTTTGGGATAATAACAAGCATTAAAAAGAAATAACTTCATGAATTCTGGGGAGGTCGATCGATCGATCGCCCAGGTATCAGCCCAGTTTTCTGCATTTCTTCTACTACGGGTTTCATCATTTTTGTTCATTCAAACCTTCATATTAACAACCCAAATGACTTATAATCCTTTCTACATGATATATCAACATATATAAATGATTTCTAATGATCTAAACATTCTATAATCATCAAGAGATTGAATTAAAAGCATGTTTTTATCCTCTTTTTCCAGAAAATTATCAACATAATAGCTTCAAGAACACATCAATGGTTTTCAGAATTTCTTCAACAGATTTATGATTATTTCATGGATTACTACCTACCTACAACATGACTTTGATTCCTATATATGTTCATATTTCCAGATATCCATTTCAACTCCATCTTTATCTTCCAAACATGAAAAATCATCTCTTTTTAAAACTATTCTAACATGGGAAATATACAAACTTAGATTGCAAATATCAAACACTTGCCTCTAATGAAGGTCTGATCCTTTGGGGTTGTATATCACAGGTGGTTCTCCCTTCTCCGATCAACTTCCGGTGGTGGTTGGTGGTGACCTTTGGTCTTTGGTTATTCTCCTTTCCAAGTAAGCTTTTCTTCTTCCAAGCAACCTTTCACTCTCTCTAAGAAGATGACCTCTCAATATTGTGTAGAAGAGATGAATGAACCCACGTTCAACTAACCTCCAAATACTTATAATATTACAAAATCCAAAATCACTATTCATCCCCCCTATAAAATGACTAAAATGCCCTTTTGAGTTGTCTCTTTATTTCCAAATGACCTGAGACCTAAAACCAACATTCGAATAGACTTTTTTGACTATTTTAACCCTTTCGGACGCAACGACACAGTCAAAATGACTGTAAGGTCGATGTAAAAATAAGTTTATTTTTAATTTAATAATTTAGTCCCGACACGTCCCATACCGCGTCCGACTAAAAATTTAAATTACTGAATTAAGAATTCAAAGCAATATCAATAGCATCACCTTCATATATTACCTAAATATCTTTAAGTAATATCCAGAATAATCCATTTTAATATCCACAATTTGGATAAAAATCAAATGAATTAATTAATAATAAAATTCAATTAATGCATTAATTTCAAATATAACCCATTTTAAAAGTCATTAAAATTACGGGGTATTACATACTTTCCCTCTTATAATAGAATTTCGTCCTGAAATTCGGAAAGATAAATCAGACTGGTAAGGTCAACCCTGAGTATTAATCTCACGTCGCAAGTAATCTATGTCGTACCACACATACAGTACGTTATCAAGATCCTCGTTAATGTTACACCAAGTTTCACCATATAGTTTCAACTAAATCGAATTTAATATTTATCCAATCTTCCCTATACCGTCCTTGTGACAAACTGTGGGAAAAATTATCCTTATGTATTAAACAAATAAATCCTGAAGTCACAACTACTTACAATTTCATAATTATGAAAACTACTACAATCCAACGATCCAGGGCGCCCATACACCCTATCATACAACTTCCATTATAATATTTATCGTAAAGGTTATAAACTCATATCCTAAAGACCTATATTATTTTGACTCCCAACAGTTATTAGTTTCATGCGTGGGGTGTCTCGCAAGAGAAATCCAAACAAGGAACCCCCCCGATACACTACTACCTAAAGTAGTCGGTCATCGAAACTCCTCAGGTCCTTAGTCAATAGTTTATAACCTCTCTATAGGTTTTATGGATTTCAAATAAAAGTCTACTCATCTAATCACTTATTAAAGACAAGATTTTGGCTAGTAGTAGTACATACGCTCTCATATACCGCAAGTAAATCCATGACGATAGTCACATCATGTTCGGTCATGCCCAAAGTAAGAAATTTCGTGATAAAAATCAAACCCACGTGATGACATGAAAAAATATAGGTGTCCCACACCCCTCGATGAGTCTACGTAAATAACAGTGCTATAGGCTAAGTTTAGCAACCCTTTTGCCCACACAATATTAATCGCTACAAAAATCAATATACGCCTCATAATTCCTTAAATAGAAAACATACCCTCATTCGCGGGTGATGGTTGTTGACTCCCACTATTATAACTTTGCTCCGATGAGTCAAGAAAAATTTTACCCCAAATTTTCAGTTCTAGTTAACCACACTCCACTATATACCCAAGCCTTTGAATATATTACCTTCGTTAGGTAACACGCACAATTCTCGCATTTCAAGAACTTCTACTGACGACTCTCCTCAAATTTCCATAATAGGGGTGACCTCGACTATGGTCATCATACTCGAACATACTTCGTAACCTCCTAAGTACGATCTCCGCTATCCGTCCAATGGCCCTCATCTGCCATACTTCATGTATGAACCCGTCCGAACGCAAATAAGATTCACTAATATATACGGAATCTTACCAAAGAAATCAACAATCCTAAACATAGGGATTTACATCAAAGAACGCTAAGCTAAAAACACAGTAAGCCATACAAATTCTAAAGGACACTCGATCGCCTAGGTATCAGCCCAGTTTTCTACATTTCTTCTACTACGGGTTTCATCATTTTTGTTCATTCAAACCTTCATATTAACAACCCAAATGACTTATAATCCTTTCTACATGATATATCAACATATATAAATGATTTCTAATGATCTAAATATTCTAGAATCATTAAGAGATTGAATTAAAAGCATGTTTTTGTCCTCTTTTTCCAGAAAATTATCAACATAATAGCTTCAAGAACACATCAATGGTTTTCAGAATTTTTTCAACAGATTTATGATTATTTCGTTGATTACTAACTACCTACAACATGATTTTGATTCCTATATATGTTCATATTTCCAGATATCCATTTCAACTCCATCTTTATCTTCCAAACATGAAAAATCATCTATTTTTATAACTATTCTAACATGGGAAATATACAAACTTAGATTGCAAATATCAAACACTTGCCTCTAATTAAGGTCTGATCCTTTGAGGTTGTATATCACAGATGGTTCCCCCTTCTCCGATCAACTTCCGGTGGTGGTTGGTGGTGACCTTTGGTCTTTGGTTCTTCTCCTTTCCAAGTAAGCTTTCTTCTTCCAAGCAACCTTTCACTCTCTCTAAGAAGATGACCTATCAATATTGTGTAGAAGAGATGAATGAACCCACGTTCAACTAATCTCCTAATACTTATAATAAGACAAAATTCAAAATCACTGTTCATCCCACCTATAAAATGACTAAAATGCCCTTTTGAGTTATCTCTTCATTTCCAAGTGACTCGAGACCCAAAACCAACATCCAAATAGACTTTTCTGACTATTTTAATCCTTCCAGACGCAATGACGCAGTAAAAAAGACTACAAGGTGGATGTAAAAATAAGTTCCCTTTTTAATTTAATAATTTAGTCCCGACACGTCCCATACTGCGTCCAACTAAAAATTTAAATTACTGAATTAACAATTCATAGCAATATCAATAGCATCACATTCATATATTACCTAAATATCTTTAAGTAATATCAAGAATCATCCATTTTAATATCCACAATTCGAATAAAACCCAAATGAATTAATTAATACTAAAATCCAATTAATCCATCAATTTAAAATATAACCCATTTTAAAAGTCAATTAAATTACGGGGTATTACACTAATATGATTGTTGCATTATCTGGTAAGCATTTTAAATACTTGCTAAACAAATTTTTTAAATGTTTTATAATCGGGTTCTAACCCGTTTCCTGTTATCTCTTCTCTCTTGTATATATATGTATATATTACAGGGCCCAGCCACAGGGGCGTCATCCATAGGATTCTTTGGAAGGAACGTGTTGCAGCTTAGGTGGGAGTTGCAAGACTTTTGCTTAGACGACCTCATTAATAACTCCACTCTTAGTTCTGTTTTATCCAGTTGGGCATGTGTCGCGCTTTTTCCTTATTCAATTGGTTTTGTCCGAGATTATGATTCATTTACTTTTAGTATTTTACTTCGGGATTTGTTACTGTCAGGATGTCTTTCCTTCGTGGTTTTAAAGTTGGAATTAGTTATTTGACTGCTTAAATTGCTTGGTTGATCTTTTCCAGTCTAGTTATTTGTGTGACTCTTAAACTGTGAATTATGAAAGATTTTTATAATTGGACTTAAATTAAAAATGGAAATAATGTTTTAAATGGTTTTGACGCTTAGCTTAATTACTTAGGGTGTTTAAATTGAAAATTTTATTTTGCGAGAGTGATGCTAAGAATGAACCAACCGTTCACCTTGGTTATAATTTAATAAAGGACTGATCACCCGGTAATTAATTAGCAGGGTGTTACAGGTGGTAACAGAGCATCTTGGTTGGTTGATGTCAGAATCGTTCGAGTTGAAGGACGTGGGAATGGATGTGTTGAATATGTGTTTATGGGACTATATAAATAGGTGGAAGTAGTAGTGGATTAAGCGTCGCATCAAGGACGATAATCAGTACATACGTGTGCGATTAGAATGGCACACTCGAATTTGGTTAGAAGGCTGTAGGAAGCCATTTAAAAGGGGTATTCCTTGGGCATAATAAAATTTATTTATTATGGAGAACACTCGGAGAAGAGTTATAAGTAGTTAAATATGAATAGTACTTGCGCATACAAAGAGTTATGATGTTAATAGGGTGTACAAGGTCCAGAAGTGCACTTCGTAGAGAAAGGTGCACAGGTCAAAACTTTCGGTGTACGCCAAGGAAAGAAGGGGAAGATTAAGTGTCACATAATATGAGTTATTTTTAGGAAAAGTCGATATTCAGCGGGACATGGTGAGTAGTTTCTACATACGCCACTAATAGATAAGAGATCGGTTGGGATAAGAGGATCAACTGGAGAATTTTGTGGCTATCGAAAATTCTTATAATGGAAGAGGCCGATAAAGTCGACAAAGATTTTTAGAGGGGCTTACATCATCAAGACAAGATCAAGGGTTCATCCGAACATGTGGTTCAAGTCGCCCAAGAAGTACATGATTGATACTCCTTTGAAAGGAAGGATCGCGACGGTACGTGGTCCTACGGTATTATTTTCTGAATTGGGAGGAAATTTTTGAATCCCACCATCAATATGGGATTTCAGGAAGCATCGGGGATAACGCTTCTTTTTGAGTAGGATGTATCACCCCTCGCTTGGAATAGGCGCACGATGATTAACGATTAGTGGAGCCGCGTGAAAGTAATTTTGAAATCTTGGTGATCATTTCGTTTCCATAACGGATATAACTAGCAAGGCAAGTATAATATGGTAGATTTATGTGGTCAAGTTAGAGTCTGATGACTATAGTGGAATTACCACAACTGTTTTTAGCAACAAGAGTGTTCAGATATTAGTATGGTTTCCCTCAGAATGGGAGTTTTGTTATTAGATAAATACAAGTAAATGTCATGCAGTGAGGTGAGGCCTACCAATGATATTGAAATAATGGGAGTTAATGATGTATAAGCTCTCCTTATACAAATGTTGTCGGATAAGGAGCACAATGAGATGTACCGTTCAGGAGAGTGTTATTCAAGCACACCGTGATACGGGGGCTATAGTGATAGAACGCCTTACTTTATAGATAGTTTGTGTACTGCTAAGATACTCAGATTTATTCTTACCAGGTACGCCTTACTTTCCAAATTTCGGGACGAAATTCCATTACTAGGGGGAAAGTATGTAATACCCCGTATTTTTATGACTTTTAAATTTTGGGATTAATTAAATTTAATTCGAGATATTAATTTAATATTAATTTAGAAATTATTTAAATGTTTACTAGCGTGATGAGAGTTAATAATTATTTAAATTTTGTTGTAAATTACTTTATGGGTGAAGTAAGATGTGTAATTAAATTTATTAAAATTATCACGAAAATCTAATTTGATAATTTTGAAAATTTTATCGGGACACGCCAGTGTCGTGTCAGGATTAAATTCACATTATTAAAAGTGAATAAATTATAAGTCACATGTATGATCATTTTGAGTGCGTCAATGTGTCCAGAAGGGTCGAGATAGTCAAAATAATGTACTCGGGGGTTTAGTTTGGGCCTAGGGGCATTTTTAGGCCTAATTAGCATCCCGGGAGGGTGTTTTAGACATTTTGTATTTTTAGGAATGGAAACCCACAAATTTTCTAAGGATATATCAGATGTTAAAGGTTGCCTTCTAGGGTTAACATAATCAAAAACAAAGAACGGCCATTGGAGAAGAAGTATAGAAGCTTTCTAAGGAGTTCTAGGCCAAAAACTCCGTCATTCGCACCGCCGTCACCGCCATATTGTAGATCGCGCGATGAGAAACAAAACCACACCAATTTCTTCCACAAATCAGAAATAAAGATTTCCAGTCAAGTATCTATCTTGCTTTATTTTAGTTAATGCTTCAATTATATTAGTCTAGGGTTGATTATAACCAATTTCATGAAAGAAAGCATATATTGGAGACTAGAATTCACATGTTATAGAGGTAATAATCATGTCCTCGAAATCTATTTCACATGTAGAGGTTAAACCACGAATTTTCATTGAGTTAGGAGTAATAAATCTGGAAAAAGAATGGGAAGAACTAAGTTAAAAAAAAATATTAGGGTTCTTGAGGTTTATATAGATTTTGCCCTTGTCAATTGTTATACTTGATGAAAACTCAGATGTTTTACGTAGGAAATTATTTATTTGGGTAGATAATCCATGTAGTATCATTAGTTGGGAGTTTGGGAGTGAAATATGATGATTTGGTTGAGTTTGGAGAAGGATTTTCGTAGCAGAATTTTCTGCAGTTTCGTCATAACTGCTTGATCGATCGATCGACCAAAGAGCATCGATCGATCGATCGACCCCCTTCCATCGATCGATAGACCCCTCCTAGAAAACTCGTATTCCTCCTTTAAATAGTTATTTCGATTCAAATGAGTAGTAACCTTAGAACCTTATTGCTAGAAAATTTTGGGACATAAAGAGGACCAGCAGGACTTAGTAAAAGGGGAGCATTTAAAGTATGGAAAATTTAAGGTTAACGGGGAGTAATTTATACATAGGAAATTATGGAAACGTGTAATTAAAGTAGTAAGACGCGTAAGAAAGTTACGTTAGAAAATAAGAGAGTACCTACTGAATTTATACATTGGGGAATAGAATATTACGAGTGAAATGAGGTAAGTATGGAATAACCTATAATTAAGACTAAAAGATATGAGCCATTATACGGGGTAATCTAGTAATGTGTACTAAGAACGAGTATCATAAGTATGGGTCGTGGACGTACCTAATTTAGAAATGGGAATGGTAGTATACATATATATATGACTGTGTTTGTGCATATACTATATACGTGTAAAAATCATGCCCGCGCTACTTGCTGTCACTGAGGTTAACGCGCCAGGGCAGTCTTATCTCGATGGGACCTTTATGGGGGATATTGACTTGTACCCTAGAACATAGGAATCCTTAGTACAGGCTATCTGATTGATAGTCAGACGGTCCTAAGAGACGTGAGGGTATGTTCTGACCTCTGAGTGACTTGGAACTATGCTTCGCCTCAATTTGTATGTGTTTTGTGTTAATACAGTTCGAGAGTGATTTTTGAACTAGCATTTTCCCTTAGTACGAGTGATACGGGGACTTGATAGCAGAGTATGCCAGCACCATAAATTTTATGTGGGGTGCCGATAGTATATATATATATATATATATATATATTATATGAGTGATTAATATATATATATAGACTTGAAATTGGGAACGTTCTATTATGACTAAAAGTAGTTAAGTAATGAATAAATATTCCGACTTTATTGTAAGTGTTTTAAAAGTTTGAGGAAATACTGAAAATACTTTATAATGAAATGAGATTATGTAAAAACCTTACTTTCAAAAATTAATTATCTTAGCCGTAGTAATTGTCGGCATGAAACTTTATGAGGAATTGAAGATAATCTAAACTTGTGGGGATTAATTGTGCGGTAGGTGTGTAATTAGAAGAGATGTGAAAATTTCTCAAGAGAGTTTCGTATACTAATATGATTGTTGCATTAGTCGGTAAGCATTTTATTTACTTGCTAAACTAAATTTTTAAATGTTTTACAATTGGGCTCTGACCCGTTTCCTGTTATCTCTTCTCTCTTGTATATATATGTATATATTACAGGTGCCCAGCCCCAGGGGCGTCACGCATAGGATTCTTTGGAAGGAACGTGTTGCAGCTTAGGTGGGAGTTGCAGGCCTGTTATCTTAAACGACCTCATTATTGACTCCACTCTTAGTTCTGTTTTATCCAGTTGGGCATGTGTCGCCCTTTTACCTTATTCAGCTGGTTTTGCTAGAGATTATGATTCATTTACTTTTAGGATTTTACTTTGGGATTTGTTACTGTCAGGATGTTTTTCCTTCGCGGTTTTAAAGTTAGAATTAGTTATTTGAATGCTTAAATTGCTTGGATGATCTTTTCCAGTCTAGTTATTTGTGTGACTCTTAAACTCTGAATTATGAAAGGTTTTTATAATTGGACTTAAATTAAAAATGTAAATAATGTTTTAAATGGTTTTGACACTTAGCTTAATTACTTAGGGTGCTTAAATTGAAAAGTGTATTTTGCGACAATGATGCTAAGAATGAACCAACTGTTTACCTTGGTAATAATTTAATAAAGGATTAATCACCCGGTATTTTATTAGGCGGGGTGTTACAGGTGGTATCAGAGCATCTTGGTTGGCTGATGTCAGAATTATTCGAGTTGAAGGGACGTGTGAATGGATGTGTGGAATATGTGTTTATGGGACTATATAACGAGGTGGAAGTAGTAGAGTGGATTAAGCGTCGCATCAATGATGATAATCCGTACATACGTGTACGATTAGAATGGCACACCCGAATTTGGTTAGAAGGCTGTAGGAAGCCATTTAAAAGGGGTATTCCTTGGGAAGAATAGAATTTAGTTATTATGGAGAACACTCGGAGCAGATTTATAAGTAGTTAAATGTGAATATTACTTGCGCATACAAAGAGTGATGATGTTAATAGGGTGTACAAGGTCCAGAAGTGCACATCGTAGAGAAAGGTGCACAGGTAGAAACTTTCGGTGTACGCCAAGGAAAGAAGGGGAAGATTAAGTGTCACATAATATGAGTTATTTCTAGGAAAATTCGATGTTCATCGGGACATGGTGAGTAGTTTCTACATACGCCACTAATAGATAAGAGATCGCTTGGGATAAGGGGATCAACCAGAGAATTTTGTAGCTATTGAAAATTCCTATAATGGAAGAGGCCGATAAAGTCGGTAAAGTTTCTTGGAGGGGCTGTTATCTTCAAGACAAGATCAAGGGTTCATCTGAACATGTGCGACAAGTCTCCCAAGAAGTAAATGATTGATATTCCTTTGAAAGGAAGGATCACGATGGTACGTGGTCCTACACGGTATTATTTTTTGAATCGGGAGGAAATTTTTGAATCCCACCTTCAATATGGGATTTCAGGAAGCAGCGGGGATAACGCTTCATTTTGAGTAGGATGTATCACCCCTCTCCTGGGATAGGCGCACGGTGATTAACGATTAGTGGAGCCGCGTGAAAGTAATTTTGAAATCTTGGTGATCGTTTCGTTTCCTTAACGGATATAACTAGCGAGGGAAGTATAGTATGGTAGATTTCCGTGGTCAAGTTAGAGTCTGATGACTATAGTGGAATTACCACAACTGTTTTTAGCAACAAGAGTGTTCAAATATTAGTATGGTCTCTCTCAGAATGGGAGTTTTGTTGTTAGATAAATACAAGTAAATGTCATGCAGTGAGCTGCGGCCTACCAATGATATTGAAATAATGGGAGTCAATGATGTATAAGTTTGCCTTATGCTAATGTTGTCGGATAAGGAGCACAATGAGAGGTATCGTTGATGAGAGTGTTATTCAAGCTCACCGTGATACAGGGGCTATGGTGATAGAACGCCTTACTTTATAAATAGTTTGCGTACTTACAGGATACTTAGATTTATTCTTACCAGGTACGCCTTATTTTCTGAATTTCGGGACAAAATTTCGTTATTAGGGGGGAAGTATGTAATACCCCGTATTTTTATGACTTTTAAATTTGAGGATTTATTAAATTTAATTCGAGATATTAATTTAATATTATTCTGGAAATTATTTAAATGTTTACTAGCGTGATGAGAGTTAGTAATTATTGGAATCTTGTTGTAAATTACTTGATGGGTGAAGTAAGATGTGTAATTAAATTTATTTTAAATTATCACGAAAATCTAATTTGATAATTTTGGAAATTTTATAGGGACGCGCCTGTGTCGTGTTGGGATTAAATTCACATTATTAAAAGTGAATAAATTATAAGTCACCCGTATGGTCATTTTAAGTGCGTCAATGTGTCCGGAAGGGTCGAGATAGTCAAAATACTGTACCCGGGGGTTTAGTTTGAGTCTCGGGGTGTTTTTAGGCCTAATTAGCATCTCGGGAGGGCGTTTTAGACATTTTGTATTTTTAGGCGTGGAAATCCACGAATTTTCTAAGGATATATCAGATGTTAGGGGTTGCCTTCTTGGGTTAACATAATAAAAAATAAAGAACGACCATTGGAGAAGAAGTGTAGAAGCTTTCCAAAGAGTTCTAAGCCAAAAACTCCGTCATTCGCACCGCCGTCACCACCATATTGTAGATCGCGCGACGTGGAACCCAACCACAACAATTTCTTCCACAAATCAAAAACAAAGATTTCTAGGCCAGTATCTATCTTGCTTTATTTTAGTTAGTGCTTCAATTATAATAGTCTGGGGTTATTAGAACTAATTTCATGAAAGAAAACATATATTGGATATTAGAATTCACGTGTTATAGAGGTAATAATCATGTTCTGGAAATCTAATTCACATGTAGAGGTTAAACCATGAATTTTCATTGAGTTAGGAGTATAAAATCTGGAAAAATAATGAGAAGAACTAAGTTAAAGAAAAGATTAGGGTTCTTGAGGTTTATATAGATTTTGCCCTTGTCAGTTGTTATACATGATGAAAACTCACATGTTTTACGTTGGAAATTATTTATTTGGGTATATAGTCCGTGTAGTATCATTTGTTGGGAGTTTGGGAGTGAAATATGATGATTTGGTTGAGTTTGGAGAAGGATTTCCGTAGCTGAATTTTCTGCAGTTTCGTCATAACTGCTTCATCGATCGATCGACCAAAGAGCATCGATCGATATACCCCTCCTGGAAAACTCGTATTCCTCCTTTAAATAGTTATTTCGATTCAAATGAGTAGTAACCTTAGAACCTTATTGCTAGAAAATTTTGGGACATAAAGAGGACCAGCAGGACTTAGTAAAAGGGGAGCATTTAAAGTATGGAAAATTTAAGGTTAACGGGGAGTAATTTATACATAGGAAATTATGGAAACGTGTAATTAAAGGAGTAAGACGCGTAAGAAAGTTACGTTAGAAAATAAGAGAGTACCTACTGAATTTATACATTGGGTAATAGAATATTACGAGTGAAATGAGGTAAGTATCGAATAACCTATAATTAAGAATAAAAGAGATGAGCCGTTATACGGGGTAATCTAGTAATGTGTACTAAGAACGAGTATCAAAACTATGGGTCGTGGGCATACCTAATTTAGAAATGGGAATGGTAGTATACATATATATATGATTGTGTTTGTGCATATACTATATACGTGTAAAAATCATGCCCGCGCTACTTGCTGTCACTGAGGTTAACGCGCCAGGGCAGTCTTATCTCGATGGGACCTTTATGGGGGGATTTTGACTTGTACCCTAGAACATAGGAATCCTTAGTACAGGCTATCTGATTGATAGTCAGACGGTCCTAAGAGACGTGAGGGTATGTGCTGACCTCTGAGTGTCTTGGAACTATGCTTCGCCTCAATTTGTATGTGTTTTGTGTTAATACAGTTTGAGAGTGATTCCGAACTAGTATTTTCCCTTAGTACGAGTGATACGGGGACTTGATAGCAGAGTATGCCAACACCATAAATTTTATATGGGGTGCCGATAGTATATATATATATATATATATATATTATATGAGTGATTAATATATGTATAGATTTGAAATTGGGAACGTTCTATTATGACTAAAAGTAGTTAAGTAATGAATAAATATTCCGACTTTATTGTAAGTGTTTTAATAGTTTGAGGAAATAATGAAAAGACTTTATAATAAAATGAGATTTATGTAAAAACCTTACTTTCAAAAATTAATTATCTTAGCCCTAGTAATTTTCCGCATGAAACCTTATGAGGAATCTAAGATAAGCTAAACTTGTGGGATTAATAGCGTGGTAGGTGTGCACATTAGAAGTGAGGTGAGAATTTCTTAAGAGAGTGCCGCATACTAATATGATTGTTGCATTAGCCGGTAAGCATTTTAAATACTTGCTAAACTAAATTTTTAAATGTTTTACAATTGGGCTCTGACCCGTTTCCTGTTATCTCTTCTCTCTTGTATATATATGTATATATTACAGGTGCCCAGCCACAGGGGCGTCATGCATAGGATTCTTTGGAAGGAACGTGCTGCAGCTTAGGTGGGAGTTGCAGGCCTTTTGCTTAGAGGACCTCATTATTGACTCCACTCTTAGTTCTATTTTATCCACTTTGGCATGTGTCTCCCTTTTTCCTTATTCAGTTGGTTTTGTCAGAGATTATGATTTATTTACGTTTAGTATTTTACTTTGGGATTTGTTACTGTTAGTATGTTTTTCCTTCGTGGTTTTAAAGTTGGAATTAGTTATTTGAATGCTTAAATTGCTTGGATGATCTTTTCCAGTCTAGTTATTTGTGTGACTCTTAAATTGTGAATTATGAAAGGTTTTTATAATTGGACTTAAATTGAAAATGAAAATAATTTTTTAAATGGTTTTGACACTTAGCTTAATTACTTAGGGTGTTTAAATTGAAAAGTGTATTTTGCGACAGTGATGCTAAGAACGAACCAACCGTTCACCTTGGTTATAATTTAATAAATTACTGATCAACCTGTATTTAATTAGGTGGGGTGTTACACCCACGATGACTGAAAACTGAGGGATCGATCGATCGACCCCTTTGGTCGATCGATCGATCAAGCAGGGGTGAGCGAAGCTGCATGCTGTTTTGGTTGTTTGCCTTTCCCGTCCGCTGAAATTTTCGTAACTTCTTCGTTCAGAATCGGAATCGCGCACCGTTTACGGGCACACGAATCTTGCGAGGAGGGCTATTATTTCCGTGAAGATGGATATTAAAAGACTAAAATTACCTTGAGCATGAGATCGTGTATGGAAATCGAGGGAAACGTGTCCGAACTTCACACTTAGCATCCAAATACCAATAGAAGCTCAATTAACCCCTGCAAAACATGTTAACGTAAAAATCCGAGGTTATATGGTTAACGATCATAAATATAGGGAATAAGATATCCGAGGGAGCTAAAATGCGTAGGTCCGGAGGATGAAATACGCAATATTTGCGTATCATCACACCCCTAACTTACACATTGCTAGTCCCTAGCAATGAAATAGGATGAAACAAAAACTACAAGAAAATCGAAAACAGGAGATAGTACAAAAGTATGGTATAAAAGAATAAGGCCACTTTCGTGGGCGATTCGATTGCATTTAGCGTATGCAATAAGCCGTTAAACCCCTAGGTCGCCCTAGTGGACGAGTGTCGCCTCGTGAGGGTTTTTCGGGATGACACCCACAAACATAACATGGTTTCCTCATAATATGCCCAACCCAACATGCGACAAGCCCAACAATAACAAAAAAGATTTCATACACATTATTAGCAAAGTGAATGAATTCAAACAATAGTCCAAATCATTAACATTATAGAATGCACCTCATAGAATTGAAACCTTAAAATGTGGGAGGGGAGCGAGCACATGCAAAGTGTGATTTGACGAAAAACTTATATAAACCGGATAAATATTAAAGCAAGCATATATTCAATCCTCACGAGCATTACACTCATTAAGCGAATTCACTCGAAACAGGGAGGTAACACAAGGAACATGCGGGCATAAAGATTAAATGTAAATGAAAACTAAGCCGCACACATGTGACAAATGAAGAACGCTATATATGAAATTAAAAATTGTAATCTCAATAAAAGGATACCGCACATTAAAAGAGGCGAAATGTATTTTCACAGATTATCAAAACTATTTCAACTTTTAAATTATATCAATCTAAGATCACGTAGGACTTTAATAGGGGTGTAATGTAAGTTTGGCTAGGGTGAGAAATGAAGGAATGCATGTACGGATTCAAAGTGTTCGGAATGAAAACTCGGGATAATGGGAAAATGCGGGTAATATCAAAATTGAAAAACAAGTTCCAAAAAGGAATTACATATATCAATGGGAGATAATAAAAGCTTATTGAACTATAAACAACATTTACAACTTTCTCTTTCTTTTCTTTTCTTCTTTTTCTCATTTTTCTTTTGTTTTCTTTTGCTTTTTGCTTTTTACTTTCTCTTTTTCTTCACTTTTTTCACTACTTTATTTTTCTTTTGACACTCTCATATGCCCAAATTGCAACTGACATTACAACAACATCATTCAATCCCAAGTAACTTTCCAAGCAAAGGTATGGAAAGTGTATATATGGGCTAAAACTCCAATTTAGAGTTGGTTATGGGATTTTAGGGTTTGAAACGAAAGGTTATATTTAGGCTCAAAGGGGTTAATGAGGGTAAACATATAAGGGTGAGGTCAAGGCTAATATGAGTGATATAACAAAGAATGCCTATGATCATTTCCAAAAGTTTACGAAATTATCGAATCAAAACAATAAAAGAAAATCATGATCAAGTAACACATTTCAAGTATGAACTCAATTAATGAACGGTCAATGAAAGAATAGTGAGATTACCAACGAATTCAACGTTTTCAATGAGAAAAGAATAGTGTATACACTCACAAACGACGAAAGGTACAAAGATTACTCGGTGTAAGTATATACAATGCAACAAAAGATTACCGAGTTATAGAAATCTTAAACCAAATCAATATAAAAATAAAAGCGCATATGCTCATGGGATTAAAGTTTAATTCATGAAGTTATTCATAATATCAATAATTGAGGACTAAAGTCTAATAACTTCTAAAATTGAGAACATGCATCATTTGGTTGTTTATTGGATCGGGCAATTATTGAAATTTATCATTGGAAACAAAGGCAAAATGCCCAATAAAGGAGAAAAAAGAAAGAAAATCTTTTTGAAATTTTTGAATTTTTCTAAGGAAAGCATACTAAGTAACTAACATATGAGCAAAAACATGAACTAAATAAAGAAATGGATAGAATATCCCACACCCCCTATCTTAAAACTTGATATTGTCCTCAATGTAAATTAAGAACCAAGTTAAAGAGAGGAAAAGAGCGATATTATCCAAAATTGGAGCGATCCCCATAAGAACAAGTCCAAAGAATCTACAAAACAAGTTAGTACCGAGCATAGCACAAACAAATAACAAAAACCTAACTAATTACACTAGACTAAATTAAAAAGGAAGGAAAGATAAAAAGAAAGAATAAAAAAGCTAACTATATATAACCTACTATTTAGGCTTCACACTAACTGTACACTAGAAGTCTAAATAGCTGAGGGTCCACCATAAGAACGATTTGACTTTGGAGGATAACCAGTGTACCCTCACTTTAAAGAATGCCTTCAGAAAAATATGAATTCCATTTGAACAACGGAAGGCATGTATAAGGCGTAAGAAAGGAACCATCGCCAATTAAAAGTTTTGGAGGGACGATGGGGGGTTTGGATTGAACGGGTGACAAAAATATGTGGGGACTGAGAAAAGCCGAATATCCTCCCAAGGATTTTGAAATTGGAATGGGAGGCGGTGCACACAAAGGCACCGATGTGATCATGGAAGGCGACTCGAGCAAGTACTCCTCATCGGCGAAAAGGTTTAAAATATTAAAGTTTGAAACCGAATTATCAGGTACTTGAGACGGTGTGATAATAGAGAATGAAAATGGGGATGAAAGAAATTCAAACTCATGAAATGAATCATCATCGCATGAAGATTGAGTTTCGAATGAAATAATATCATTTTCAATGAAATGTTCTTCTTTGGGGGCCAAAGAAGAAATCATTTCATTGCAAATAGATATTATATCATTTTCATCCTCACTTTCAATATCTATTACGCAATGGGAAAAGTCTAGAATGGTTTGTTCCAAAGTAGGCACGAAAACCTCATTTGGTTCAAAACATTCTTCAACTTCAAAAGTCTCGGAAGCAAAATTGTCGTTGGACTCAAATAATAAATCCAAGTCATGTTCCCACGAGCGATTTTCTTCTCGATAACGATTTTCAATTTTCTCATTCTCATACATACGCAAGCCCTCGTCAAAAATCATAGGTCGAGGTGCGGATGCATGGAAATGGAAACTTTGAAAATTACCATCAAACTTAAACGAAAACTCATTATTATAGAAATTTTGAAAACTATTGCAATTCGTTTCAAAATTCCTATTATAAGGGGGTAAAGGCCCAAAATCATTATCATCATCATCAAAATTCCAATAACCCAAGTTTTGACTTTCGTTATACTCGCCCAAAGTCATATTTGAATTTGAAATTCTTTGGGATTCTAAGTATTCACCGAAAGTCATAGAATTATGGGCATTTTGAGAATTATAACAATAATTACCGAAAGAATTGGAATAAGACATGCTTACCCCCAAAATGGTTCAAAGTGGCGGATTCCACAAAGTAAGTGCGAGCGAAAAAAATTCAAGCGTTTCTAAGTGCTCAAATGTGGAAGTCCTGCAAAGAGGTTAGAAAATAATACAAATAGAAAGAAAAAACTATGAAATTCTAAATAAAATAAAGTCTAAAATAAACTCATACCCAGTAACGACGCTATTTTGATCGAGTGCAAAAGGCGTGCGCGTGTAAGGTGCACGATCGTTGTTTTCGTTTTGCCTACTCAATATAAATAAACCTAAATTACGACTACACTTGCGAGACAAGCACAACGGTAAGTCGACTATCGAAAATCCACAAGGACGAGATGCTAGAATTTATATGATTTAGTACTCCAAAATAAAAGTGTAAAAGATGATTATACACAAAAAGGAAAAAGATGCATAAGAGGGAAATGCTATTCTAGGCGAGGGAAAATAAAGCTAGGCTAATAAAGCGAGTATACTATAGGTTGCATCGAATATCCCTCACCCGAGTTAATTTGTATAAAATGGATACATGGGTTGATGAGTTATTACGAATGCGTCTTGTTTCGATAGTTAATTGAATCAAGGGTTTTCATGCCCCTAAATCCACATAAAAGCCTAATAAGATTTTGGCGTCAACAAATACTCCGGAAATTGCGCACGCAAGGTCGTAAGCACGGGAAATACATGATATGCCCCGTCAAATATCCTAGGCATAATAACTAGGACAACACACCTGAAATAGACCCGTAAACACCATCACCAAAGCAAATCAACACGTCAACTCGAGTGAGTTTAATTCAAACACAACCTAATTTAAATTAGCTAGAAAGCATGTTAAGAAAGCGGTAAATCTACACTAGAAAGCAAGTAAATCAAAGCATGTAAAACTAATTATAAAAGCTTGTAAACCTAATTATCAAATAAAGAAATAATGAAATACAATTTAAATTAATGGAGAGGGTAATGAATAGTCAACTTACATACCAAAAAGGGTGTCAATCCAAAGAGAAATGAAGAAGAACTCTTCAAAAACCCAAACCCTAAGCTAAACTATCTTCTAAAACTATCTAAACTACAATATATTTGATATTTACAACAAAAAAGTCATATATACTAAGTGTAATTAAATTACAAAAGAAAAGGGAAAATAAAAGAAAAGCCCAAAATATCTTAGAAAACAGGGGATCGATCGATCGATCCCCTGGGCTCGATCGATCGATGCTAAAATATCATTCCCACTGTCTCCCCACGATGGCTGAAAACTGAGGGATCGATCGACCGACCCCTTTGGTCGATCGATCGATTAAGCAGGGGTGAGTGAAGCTGCATGCTGTTTTGGTTGTTTGCCTTTCCCATCCGCTGAAATTCCTGTAACTTCTTCATTTTGAATCAGAATCACGCACCATTCACGGCCACGCGAATCTTGAGAGGAGGGATACAACTTTCGTGAAGATGTTAGGCTAGATGTCCAAGCTGTGAAAAGACTAAAATGCTCTTAAACGTGCGATCGTGTACGAAATTCAAGCGGAACGCGTCCGAACTTCACACTTAGCATCCAAATACCTATAAAAGCTCAATTAACCCCTGCAAAACATGTTAACGTAGAAATTCGAGGTTGTCTGGTTAACGAGTATAAGTATAGGGAATAAGATACCCGAGGGGGCTAAAATGTGTAGGTTCGGAGGATAAAATATGCAATATTTGCGTATTATCACTGACCACGCAGTATTTAATTAGGCGGGGTGCACAATCTTTTCACAAATTAAGATTCTCTTAAACAAATAAAATTGAAGAAAAAATGAGTAAGAGATGATGAAATGAAGTACAATTTATGAAATCATAACGTAATAACAAACCTAAAATAAACAAATTCTCATATTTTAGTCTTTGAACAATTATAAAAATAATGCATCAAAGCATACACTTGTTGAATTTATTATATCTTTTTATTCATACAATTGTAATCAGTACACAACATACGTACATACATCAAAAAGCTTTAGTTCTGAATTACAATTTATCAAACATGAGCATCAGTACAAAACATACATACATTAAAGGCATGTATATCCATGAATACACAATACTTGTTTTGGTCCTGAATTGGTCCCAGATTAAGTGTGGCAAATCAATATCAGAGTTATTTTTCAAATAAAATAAAAGGCAAAATCATCCATTGAACCCGAACAAAAGGAACATCATTTGTATCTTTCTTTGATAGCATGTGTATCAATGAATACACAATGCTTAATTCATATTAAGTGTGGCAATTTATTAAACATGATATGTGCGTGAATGTAAACATCGGTTCAAAGAATAAATACATCAAAAAGGGTCCCAAATTAAGTGTGTCAAATTAATATCATAGTTATTTTCAAATGAAATAAAAGGTCACAATCAATCATTGAACCTGAACAAAAGAAACATCATTTATATCTTTGTTTGATAGCATGTGTATCCATGAATACACAATGCTTGTTACAAATTATGTGTAGTAATTTATCAAACATGATATGTGCGTGAATATAAACATCAGTACAAAACATAGATATATAAAATGGTGCTAGATTATGTGTGGAAAATCAATATCAGAGTTATTTTTCAAATGAAATAAAAGGCCAAAATCGGTCATTGAACCTGAATAAAAGGAACATCATTTGTATCTTTCTTGGATAGCATATGTATCCATGAATACATAATACTTGTTACAAATTAAGTGTGGTAATTTATTGAACATGATATGTGTGTGATATAACATCAATACAAAATATAAATACATCAAAAATCATGTGCGAGTGTATATATCAGATGAAATAAACATGATATGTGTGTGTGTGTGTGGGGTGGGGGGGGGGGGGGGGAGATAAACCAAACAAAACCCAAAATGATATGTTCATGTGTATGTTTGTGTGTTCATGTGTATATTTGTGTGAATATGGACAAAAGAGAAACCAAACCCAAAACAGATAATTGATTATTGAGAGTAGGAAAAAAAATTCAAAGTCAATGTTAGCTACACCCAAATTGAAATCACGAAAATAGGATAATTAAACTCACCTTAAATACCATGTAAGTATTGTAGTTGGATTAGATGACTGATTTCGTTGAGAGAGAAAGTCAGGGATTGAGTCGGTGAAGAGATTGGAACTGATTTCGCTGAGAGAGACGATCGGGAAGTGGGTTGTGTGGGAATTGATTTCGAAGAGATTGGGACTGATTTTGCTCCTCTCATAAAAAGTTAGGGAAGTGAATTTTGTTAAGGGAGGTGGATGGATGGTGTAGAGTAGGTTTCTCTCTCTTAATGAGAAATTTTGAAAAAATGTTATGCGTTCTCATAAATCACTTGATACTCTAAAATTTACTTTTAATAAAATAAAAAATGAGTTATTATACAAAGAGAATAGATGATTAGTGACTTAAAAAACAAAAACATGAGATTTAAAGTTCTTCTACAGTGATGCACAAGTTTGACTTATTTTGTGTGACGCATTGACGTGGCCGCGTCTGTATTTGTCTATTTTTTTGGATCCTGACGAGACTCACATCATAGAACATGTAAAATGAATCAATACAAATGTAACACATCAATAAATCGCAAAAAATAAGTCTAAAAAAATAAATCGAATTCGTGAGTCAACCGACTATTATGGCCAGATTTCGTATGTAAACTCTTCCATTTCTATTAATTAACCATTTTCTAATTGAAACTCTCTTCATGCCGTTGATTTGTCTCGTGTACTCGGCAGATTTATACGATTGTGGTGCATGAAGAATAGCCACGAAGTCCGTTTTGTGGTTACCAAAACCTGGCACGTAGGTAAGCAACTACGACACCTGTCCTCTCTAAATATATTCTTGTTACTTCACATTTGTTCCTCTTCATTCTTCTCCTTAACTGTTCTCTATTCTCAATCTCCGTCCCATCTGTTTGTATTTTAAGATAAGGAATACTACTACTAATAATAAAAATGAGTGGTGGTAGTGTGGAAACTCGATCAATGATCCATGAGCTTCGCAGCTTTGACAAGGTCGGCGGTCTATTTGATCTGGGTCATCCTCTCCTCAACCGTATCGCTGAAAGCTTTGTCAAAGCCGCTGGTGTATGCATGCACTTTCATTTTTATCATTAATCTTTATGTGTATCTCTCACACACATTTATACATGTTGATATATTTCTTTATTGAAGATTGGAGCTGTTCAGGCTGTCTCCCGCGAAGCTTATTTTGCTGCCGTTGAAAGTGAGATTTCTCCATTCATTTGAACTTACAAGCATACAAAATATATGTATGTATGTATGTATGTATTTAATTGCATGTAAACATCAGGTGGAAGTGCAGACTCAGGAGCAATTCCGCCGGAGATTTCAAGTGCCAAGAGACGCCGCTTTCCGGACCTCAAAGGTTCTATTCAATTCCTCTATTATTTATTTATTTGTTGTTTACTCTCCTTCCGTCTCTCTTTAACTGCCCAACTCTACTCTTAAGTTCTCAACAACACGAATCATCCCTCATAGATCTCTATGCTTATTTTCTTTTATATTGAATAAGTAAATCATCCTATGCATTTTTCTACTCATTCTCTAATTTTGTATTCTCACTTATTTTGTGTTTGCGGGGACATCAAATATGAGTTATATTCACGTGAATGAAAATTCAAACAACAATAAAATTATCACAAAACTTACGGGTAATACAAAGGAAATTGACGTCGAGAACATCTCTCTTTCGAGATATAACGACATTTTTTGTCTTTATATAAGCGACACTTCAATATATAAAGCTCTTGCAAATTCAAATTATATGTTGTACTCTCGCATGCACACTCATGAAGAAGATGAAAATTGAGAGAGATTTACTCTAAAAAAATATTTATGGTAGAGAATGAAGGAAATGTTATATTTATAGAAATGTAAATACCCTTTTATGATAGCACAATTGGAGATGCTAATATTCGGAAATCCTCTAATTTAACACTCATACCAGATTTATTGTGAAATCTCAATGTATTACAATAAAGAATCTAAATGACTTGCAAAGTTTCTAAAAGAGCATATTCTTAGTTAATCGTTATAATGCCCTTATTGGGATAGGTAACCATTAAATGAAAGGGTGTAGAATAAGATGGTATATGTTGTAGAGATAATATCATATATAAATCGCTTTGTGTTACAACATTAGGCCTAATGGAAATAAAATGTGGATCCGCTGATCAGAGAGTAAAGAAAGTTCATAGAGGGGAGTGGGTTTGAATCCTTTGCATTAATTAATATTCACCATAGTGGATACCCAACCTAGTTGGGCGGTGTTCCCAAAATCTGGGTTCAAAGGGACGACCAGGCTATGCATGCGACTCGGCCAACACTAGGAAGACATTGACTCCAATCCATTCTTACGGTGAGGCAGTGCATCATTTGTCGTGTTTTAGGGTAAGCAATCTTTTAATGATTTTCCATGTTGAAAAAAATGTCCAAGTGAGATATTTAACGAATATTATATATGGAAATCACCTATGTGAGCGTGAAAGGGGCCGTTTCTGTGAGAGTTGGATAGGCTACCATTCTCTAAAGCACTTACAGAATCAGGAGGTGGTCATAGTCAAAATGAATACAAACATGAGAATCAACTGTGGTCGAAGGGTATTGTGTGAATATTATTGTCTTGATTTACATAAACGACTGACAGTTCAAGGTACACATCCACTGAATTAACCAAGTAAATTCGATAGTACTTTACTCGGATAAGTTCAGGGCCACTAGGCTACTTATACGGATGTGATGCAGTGACTTCACTTTTACTAGAATTAGTGTCTACATTTGCATGTCGGTCAATCTAAGTAAAATTTTCACTCATGAATGATTGTTGGAATTATATGAATAATTTTAAATGAGTGAAATATATTAGTTAACTATTTTAATATTTATTTTTGTAGTTGTTTTTATTTTTACGGTGGAGCGACACTTAAGGAATTAATTTTCCTTATGTTTTAAAAGGTGTGTAATCTAAGACATATATTTTGGATATGTGTATAGAAGATAAATGTCTTTTTAAAATATTGTCTTATGAAGAGTCATACGAGACTCTATAAATAGATCTCTCCTCCACCATTTTCATAATATATTCAAGTCGTTATTATCCCCGTCTCTCTCTATACATATTTGTTTTGAGTCTCAAAGTTAGAGTACAAACCACAAAGTCGAGTTCACGGGTTTTCGAATAATTGAAACTTCAAGAACGAAATCCGTTCTATCTTGGGAGACGATTGTTCAAACACCTTGGGCGTCATAAAGGGAACAAATTCGTCTTAAGGATATTGTGTGAAACACAATGCTTGGATTTAATTTGTAAGTTCATCCTTTTTATTGCATTTAATTTTCTATGCATATTTTAATGAGGGCTTCTACATTGACTCAAAATTGGGACTCAAAAATCGTGACTTGCTGACATGGTGTATCGCGATTGGTTAGTGCCGCTGGCGCGGACCCACATTCATAAATAATCAATCAATGATGGCACGCCATGTCAGCGAGAGTCCCAATTTTAAATCACAATCAAGAGTCAGCCTAAACTCTCTATTTTAATTTATAATAAGTATATTTTTGGATATATAAAACAACAATTTTTAGATAGAGATGTACATATTATTGAATTGATAAAAAGTACCATGATGTTGTTGAGACTCGTCATTTCACAACATTTGCAGAATTCTTTACCATCTTTTTTCTATCTTTACGATTTTTTTCCCATTCTTTGAAATCAAACTTTTCTTATAACTTTTTTGAGTAGTGATATGCTTATCGGCATATATCGTCGAAAATTTACCGGACCAAGTAAAACTCGTTTTTTAAAGTAAGATATTGTTAAAAAAAGTAATACTACATTCATAAAAAAAAATTATATCATTTTTATAAATAAAACTAGAAAAAGTTATTAACCAAATTTTTAAAACAGTTAAAAAATTCATGAAACCTTATTTTATTTTTGAAAAAATAAGTTTTTTTATTTTTTAAAATCCGTTTCTTATTAAAAAACAGTATTTTTTTAAAAATTAAAAATATGAAAAACTATCTTTTAAAAGCTGACGCGGACCCACATCACCATTAGGATTGATTAGTACGGCACCCACATTATCATTAAATTGGTTAATGCCGCTGGGGCATACCCAGATCATCGTCGCGATTGGCCATTGTCACTGGCGTGGACCCGTAGCATCGTCAGGATTGGTTAGTGCCATTGGCGCGGACCCAGATCATCATCGTGATATCATGTCAATAGTGTCGCTGGTGCGCACCCACATTCAACAAATGATTGGGTCGAAAATGTGAGTCCGCGCCAACGGCACTGATCAATAGCGCGATTTTTTTCATAAATAAAAAATTTTATGTTTATTAACATGATATCGCCATTAAATAGTGTCGCTGGCGCGAACGCATATTCAACAAATGATGTGGGTCCGAGAATGTGGGTTCGCGCCTGCGGCACTATTCAAACGCGATATCATGTCCATAATTAAAATACTGTTTAAAAAAAAATCGTGTTTATTGACATGATATCGCGATTGAATAGTGTCGCCGACGCGGACCCATATTTAACAAATGATATGGGTCCGGGAATGTGGGTTCGCATCAGCGGCACTATTCAAACGCGATATCATGTCAATAAACATAATTTTTTTTATTTATGAAAAAAATATTTTTTTAATTTTAATAAAAAACTGTTGACTTTCAATAAAAAAAACTGTTTTTTATATTTATAAGAAAACTGTTTTTTTTATATAAAAAAACTGTTTTTATATCAATTCTTAAAAATAAAACAATAAAAAACAATTAAAAAAAAAAGGTGATCCGATAATATTTCGACAGAACAGCCCGGTGCATATCTCATTTTCCAACTTTTTTTTACCTTCTTTTGTGTATTTAATTCCACTATTTTGTATGTCCCCGTCTCCTTCTACTTTGTTTCGATCCTTCTTTTGTTTACGTTTTTTTTATATTTATTATGATTTAGGTCTTTATTTATTTTTTGTGTTTGTTGCTTGTTCTTTGTTCTACTTATTGAAGTTGAAATATTTTCACGAGTATAAGATTTGAACTATATAATTATATTTCGTTGTGCGTCCTTTGTGATTTTTTTTTAATTAGCAATTAAAGTAAAGCAACTAGCTTTTATGGGCAAAAAGCCCGCGCACAATTTTTTTTGGCTCAAATTCATATGTGACCACTTTGATGATGATGATGAAGAAATTTAAATTTTAAACGAAAAGACACACAAATCTTATACCACTATATTCGTTTCAAAGCAAAATTTATTGTTTCACAGTTTATTTTTCTTATTAATATTATTAAAAGTAACTGAATTGTACTAGTATCATGTGATGAATGGTGTAAGATGTACACGTCTTGATAAAAAGGTATTTTTTTTAGACTTGTTCATTATAGGGAGAATAAATATGCGTGTGAACCCAGAATAGATAAAGGAGGTAATGATATGAAATTCTTTCTTTCCTGGTATTTGATCTAGCCTTTTTTTCTTAATTTACTTGTACATTAGTCTAAAAATGTCCGTGCATTGCGGGGTTCAAAGACAAAATCCCAATATTAATACCTTCTTTTCAATTTGCCCAATTTAAATATAGTGTTACTTCAATATGTGAATATTTATAAGAATGACCCGACGGCACTTGTAAGAAGTATTTTGTTAAAAGCTATAATATTTAGCATTTTTTGAGATATTTACTAGGATTGGTTTTTTTAATGGATCAAATATAAAAAAGTCCCTCAAACATTTTTTTAATACACGTTTAGTCAAAGCGTTTTATTTTGTACCAAAAAGTCTCTTATTCTCTTATCTTGACATGGTGAAAGACTTTTTGATACAAAATAAAAAGGATTGGACTAAACGTGTATTAAAAAAAGTTAGAGGGACTATTTGGTGTATGTCCCATTTTTAATTATGAAAATAGACCTTAACTTTTGCCCCCGATAGTTTCTTGGGTATTTGACTGGACAAATAATTCCAAGTATGTAGCTTGTTACCTTTGGGGCAAAAACTACGTAAGAGGCGTAATAACTTTCTAGGTTCTACTTTTTAATGAACTTATTGAATTAAGTGTAGTAGTGAACACACACGGATGTAATAATGGATTTGATTATGTTATATCTTAGTTAGTGATTAATGAGATGTGAGTTTGAGATTTAAAGTTGGGGTTTCTCCTTTTAGCTACACGAAAAGATACCTTGAATTCTGAAATATGTGAGAAAGCATACGGGGCAGCTGGAAGAGAGGTTTGAGAGGAGTAGGAATTTGTTGACCATCTTTAAGAAGGGTTAACATGAATCTCGGATGTGATTGGTTGAAACATGAATGGCTTATCAATGAACCCCACAGTTTTTAGTGAATTGTTCATGTTTTAACCAATCACATGTTAACATAAGGTCAACAAATTTGGACTCGTTAGTGAGGAGTCTCCCTTGGTCCCCACCCCTGAATTTGAAGACTTCCAAGGTGATTTTTTTCCCCCCAAAAGCCCATTTATGACATTAGTTACAAAATTGACATTGTAAGAGTTAAAAGTAGTCTTGAAAAGTGAGCATCAGACCCCAAAACTTCGGGTGCTCATGAGCAGGTATGAAATTGAGATACACGTCACTGTACCATTGTTAGCGTAGCTCACCACAAAGACACTGATATTAGTCAAGTGAAACATGCGCAAGTAAAAGTTCTTGTCTTTCAATGAAAAATATTGTTTTTATACTAAATTTCATTATTGGCATAGGATATCTGAAGATTTAATACAACCACCAAGTTTCAATGAACCGGCTATTGATGTATAATGAGCAGAAAAATGGACAACCATGATCCGAATATAATATCAATGATAAAAAAACACAATAAATGTGAAATTAAGAAAATATACAAGCACAACATTCCACACCAATTTGGCTACATAAAAAAATGCGAAATACATATGAAGAAATTACATAAACTAAGGATAAATCATGTACCTCTTACTCTCCTACCCAAAACTTTCCACCCATGTGAATCAAAGTTTTAAACCTAGAACACATAACTGTCATGCTTCCAAATGCATCCCATCTACCCCGATTTTCCGCTCCCTATGTAATCCGGTGAGAAACTCCTCGTTGAACGCATATAGAGCACTCAATATGTGAAACATTCACACACACACACCTCTCTTACCTTTTACCCATAACCACGAGTGGAAAATAAAATACCTCTTTCACCCATAAAGCTCACCTTAGAAATTACTAAAACTCGTGGAACCCCATCAAACGTCTAGTGGGCTTCATCATATGTGGAAGGAGTGAAATGAAACTTACATCCCAAAAGATGGTCGGTGCCAATGCATCAACGACTGATGAAACCCCACTTTTTGGAACCAAATTCCCACATAGATTCCTTTAGGGGTGCAACTGGTACGGGTTTTTACCGTACCGTACCGTTTTGGTCCGGAAAAAAATGATTTTGGTTTCATATTATGAAATACCGAAAATCGATTTTACCGAAACCGAAAATACTGTCAAAAATTTGGTTGGTTTTGATTTTCAGATACAAAAAATCGATTTACCGAATTTACTGTACCGATATCGTACCAAAATTACCGTACCGAAATACCGTACCAAATTTTTTGTGCAGTGTCAAATTATTTTGGGTATCATACTACTTCTATTTATTTTATTTCTCATGAGTGAGTTTTCATATTCTCTTTGAATTTAAATTTATTTATTTAAGTATTTGGTTTAAGTGTTAAATAATTATGTTAATTAAACATATATTTTGTTTAATTAATCAAACATTTAACACAAAATGAATTAGGCAGCATTTTGTTAAAATAAAAAGAGTCGTTTGTTTTGTTGGCTATATTTCTGTTTTGCCCTTATGTCATTTGGGCTTTATATTGTAGTTTGTGTAGAGATCTTTTTTTAGGGTTTCCATTTCAATTTTTTACCTCTTTCTCTCTAAAAAAAAGTGTGGCCGTCATTTTTGTTTGAGCTCTCTCTCTCACATTTTTTTTTCTTCTTCAACCTTGGGTTGATTTTGAGAAATAATTTTTTGGGGACTTTTATTTGAGAACACCATTTTTTTGTTTTGAGATTTGACTTTCGATTTGGTGTGGTTATTTCGTTTTGAGATCGGGTTTCCGGTGATAATTTTTTCGGCGCCAGCTGTATTCGGATCTGAGTTCCCTCTGTGTTTTCTGATGATTTTTTTTCCCGACGAGTTGGCTTTTCCGGCGAAGGTTTGTTTTTCCGGTGTTGGAGGTGTGGATGATTTTGACTTTCGGGCGAACATTTTTTGAGGTAACAGCTCCCTCATTTTTTTAGGCTCATCATCTTGGCTCACTCTCCTCAGGCACCAGTTCCCTCATTTCATCACACTCTACTCCGACTTCGGTAGAGGCAAACCGGTCAGTTTGATGTCGTCTCACTCTCATCCGGCTCTGACGAAGGTAAACCGATCATTTTGGTCTCGTCTCACTCTCCTCCGGCTCCGACAAAAGCAAACCGATTAGTTTGGTCTCGTATCTATTTAAATCTATTTGTTCCAAATGCTAGAAATTGTAACTGTTTGTGTATATTTCTAATTGTTCCAAACAACTAGAAAATACTAGAAATTGTAATAGCTAGAAATGCTAGAAATTGTTACAGCTAGAAATGGGTATATCGAAATATATACCAGATTTACCGAATGCATAAGCCAATTTGAAATTCTAGTATTTCTCGGGAAAAAACCGAATTGAAACCGAAATTACCGAAACCAAAAAAATCCAAAAATACCGAAAAAACCGAAAAATCGATCGGTTTGATTTTGATTTTTGTTTTGATGTACCGGTCGGTAAATTAATACGGTACGATTTTACCATTTAGAATGTGATTTTAGTATTGATAAGGGATCGTTACCGACCATACCGTACCGGTTGCACCCCTAGATTCCTTTTTTGTATTTTGAGTGCCCCAAGACATTGTTGTGGCATAACGTAAAAAATAAATTTTCAACAATCATACCTGCGGATATAATATCAAGATAAAATGCTAAATAGGAGAAAAAAGATGAAATCTCAAGAAAGAAAGAACACACTGGACATTGTTCATCATTTTGGCTATGTGCACAGAGGCCGATTCCACTTTGTGTATCAACCGCACATAGATTACATTCCGTTCACTCCCGTGCCCAAATTTGGATAGCCATTGTAAACTAACACAAGTGAATCAAAGTTCTAAACCAAAAACTTCCTCAATTCCATGCTTCCAAGTGGCTCCCATGTGTACCCAATCAGTTTTTCGCTACTCGTATGACCTGGTGAGAAATAATCCATCTATAGCACACACTCAATACAAGAAACACTCTCACACTCCACCATCTTCCACCTTTGAAAATCTCATTTTCGGTAAAAAAGCCTCACGTCTCCCTGAAGAGCCTCTCTCTAGCCTATATTCAACTTATGAAACCCTAAGGCAAAACATTTCTTTTAATACCCTAAGAGAAGCCTAGGCAAAGTATTTAAAATGACCCTCATTTGAAAGCAGTTCTCAAATATAGGTGCCTACATATAGTAAGAAATCAATAAAATGGCCACATATTGGTGACTATATTTTAACTTGTAGGCACATGTTTGTGCAGAACCAATATCCATGATGCGACCCAAATATAGGTGACTTCATGAAAACTTGAATGCCTACTTTCCATTTTGAGTTAAATTACACAATATCTATAACGAGAACTAGGTTTTGAAGGTTAGTGGGGTTTAGAATGTTCAAAATCCAGAAAGAGTTTACCTCTCTTATCATATTTCTGTGGCAGTGATTAACCAATTGAAATTTTGTGACTTGGATATGTGATTGTTTAAGTGGGAATGGTTAATGAACTATGCCACAAGGCCGAAAATGGAGCATATTTGTTTGAATATTTAGCCTTAAATTTTAATTATATGTAACATGTTTATCGGTAAGTTGCTTACTTATATTATTATAGTTGCATTAATTGTCTAATGTTTTTTTTCTTTATTGCAGGAGAAACAAACAGAAACTCTATTGAAGCACTGGTAAGTTTTGAACTTATTGCACTAGGTACAGTTACATATATAAGTTATAACCCGTAAAACACTAGGAGCTAGGAGGTCTTTTATAAACATACAAAAACACTAGGAGCTGGGAGCTCTTTTATAAATGTACTAGGAATGATTAGGATGAGCTAGCCTACCGCTAGATTTCTGCCCATGGTGAATGCAGGTTTTATTATATTAATTCCTCAAGAAATACACACAAATTTGTTGGGCATTGTTGTAGAAAACAAAAATATACAGCATTGCTATGTGGTAAAAAAAGTCATTTCGCTGCTGTGTATAAAGGTAACATTTTCTTGCTTATCAGACAATTCAAGCAAAATAATTGTCCATTATCGATATTTGCTTGGTGAGATAGTTGGCTCATTTATCCGACTCTGTTTTGTCTTTAATTCTTTGATGTCATGAATTTTTTAGGTGAAGAGCACCAGCAAAGAATCCATGCAGTGGGGTAAGACCACACATCTGTACAGATTTTCATTTTACTTATAAAGTAGGTTTGATGTCAAAGTTGGAAAAAATTGAAAATAGTTCATTTTGATGAATAGTAGGAAAAAGTCTGCATGAACAGATGAGTGGTTTGGTGAGGCTTTCTCCTGCTTTTTCGGTTCTTCGTGGAATTTAATTCTTACCCATCAGTCTTATCAAATCGCCCATCTCTTCTTGCCCCAAATATTTTTTTATGTAAATAGAATGTAATTAAATGCATGCCAAGTGTATAATGAACACCGTATGCATTGGTTTCTTATTGTTATAAAGGGGTGCCTTCCCATCCATCTGTTTGTAGTCTTACTGATAAAGCATGGGAAAATGATATATAAATGAGATTATCTTGTTTATTATGTCATGTAATTCTTCTTTTGTCTCTCAATTGAGATTTGATTTACAACTTTATGGTATATTTTGAGCTACTGATATTCTTTAGATTTTACGTATACAAACAAGGACGGATGGAATACGGAATGGAAATGACGGTTCTTTTTCTACTGCAGGATTGGCTGCAGGAATGTATTCAGGTCTCACCTATGGACTAAAGGAGGCTCGTGGTGTACATGATTGGGTAATGCTTATCGTGTTTTTGCCCTTTTTTTGTCGTTTCTTCTAAATGATGGTACTTACAGTGCAGACTTCAAATGTGATGTGTAGTTTTATACACCTAAAGAACAAAAATGCTATACTTAGCTAAATGGTCCTAACTTCAGGAGTTCTCTATATTCCAGCACTCTCTTCTAAACCCCCTTTTAAGATAACAATACATTTCATTGTGCCTAGTACATGACTTGTAAGGTTTTTCATCTTTTGACACACAAGGTTTTTCATCTTTTGTAATTTCTCCTACAAAGCTGTTCTCCGGAAATTATCATGCTAACATCATAAAGATGACTTTGATGATTGTTTTTGATAGTATATATAGAATCTTTTCTTCCTAGTTTGAAAACTTTTGGCTTATAGAATACAAATGCCTCCTTTAACTATTCATTTTGCAGAAATCTTTGAAAAATCTCATTCAATTGTAATTGCACCATTTTTATAAACATAAATTGGTATTTGTAACCTTTTCATAGTTTAAAGGGTTCTTTGCAATGTTTAGGGGCTTTTGCAACCGCAGCGATTGTTTAGGGGGTTTTCTGTTTGTAAAAAATAAGTGAAACCTCAAATTTGACCCTACAATTTTACATAGCAATTATTCAGGGCTGAAACAACTGCTACATTGGACTCTTTAATGTGTTCTGATGTTTGTGTTTTTTAACATGCTTTTTTACATGTGACAGAAAAATAGTGCGATGGCTGGAGCAATTACTGGTGCGGCGCTGGCTATAACGTCGGATGGTTCGTCCCACGAACAGATTGTGCAGTGTGCAATAACTGGTGCCGCCATCTCCACTGCTGCAAACCTCCTCACAGGGATATTCTAAGCTCTTGCATTACTTTCTGTCCATTCTGATGTTAAATAGTTATCTAAGATGACGCTAGTTAGCTATGTTTTTGGAGCAGGGATATTTAGTCTATGCTATAAAAACATAGTGCTCAACTGTTCCAATTGTTGTTGACTTTAATGTCTTTCATATTTTTTGTTGTTACTTCCATTATTATGTGTTTTTCTAGTTCACATTTTTGGTTGTTACTTCCATTATCGTGTGTTTCTAGTTCCCAACTCTGCTTGGGAAAATTAGTCATTATTTTTCTGTTTTTTCAGTTCATGGACATATTACTACTTATTTATCTTTGCCAGCAATTCGAACTAGATTAGTAGAAAATATGCAAATGGCTTACCACTACAATTACTTTGACTAGTTAATCTGAGATAAAAGATGGGAAAAAGACATTCTAAACTTATTTTTTTGACTAGTTTCTCTTAGGATAAAAGATAAAAAAAGACATTGTAAACATGAAGTTATGATTGTTAAATATGATCTTGTGTGTTGGGAAAAACAACTTATTTACATTTAAAATGAGAGTAAATTTTGGACCTAAAGATTTTTGATTAATCATGCATCGAAAAGAAATCGAGAACTACGTTTAAAGATTAAATTTAGGGTTCAAGAGTACAATATCATAGTAAATCATGTTGTGATTCGAATGATGAAACATATGTTGAAAATTATGAAATACTTGTTGTCCTTCAAGGTCTTCAAAAACTTTATTAGAAAACTCTGAACGCCTCAAATCCTCAAATACGTGTGAAATAGGAGAGAATGGACCTTCTTTTCCACTACCTCTTTACAAAAACATGAATAGTGATTTTTTTCTCCCTCTCTAACCCTCTATAATGAATAATTAGCATAAAACCAAAAATAGGCTTGATCCAATCGGCTGTAATTTTTCCGTTATAACTAGGAAAGAAAGGTGCATGATCTCGCGAATTACTTTTGAATAAATTCAGAAATCATATGTAAGAACCATAGCATTTCGTGATTCATTGTTAAATCGACTTTGATTCTCTATCGACCAATTATGCGGGACAATTAATTTGGTTAAAGCTAAACCACTAACTTACATCAATATATATATGGATGAGCTATGGGCCTTAATTAAAGTGGCCCTCTAAAGAGTTTTGGGCTACTACTCGGGTATTGGACTATACTTGGGATCCAAGAAAAATAATTAAATTGGCTTTAAATCAGTACTCATAAATTCTAAATTACAACCCATTAATTTATCTCCTTTCTTTAATCGTGACTAACTCCACTAAATAATTACGATTGCACTTCAACTTAATTATCTCTAATCACTTGGAATAAAGATGTCTTGTTTGCAAAGTTGATTATGGTATATAACATGATTCCTCACGTTAAGTTTTCGATACCCGCTTGGTCAAATCAATTTGTTACTAATAAATTTTAACCAACACCTAATCAATTTCCTTGATTATAAGACTTAACTTATTTGCTACTCCACAAGGATTATAAAATAATTCATCTTTCGGGTTTTACTTGGTGGAAACAAAACGTATAATTCTATCAAGGAGTTATCACAATTCACGGTGTCCCCTGGATATGGATTCCTCCCAATTATGATCTCAAACCTACTCATACAACTACCACCCCATGTGCGGGGATCATTTGACCCGATATAATATCATATCTCACCCATAGAAATTAAAGTGACATTTGTTCAAGCATTTCTCATAGTTCTACACATTAAGAATTTATGCATACTTTGTAAATAGTGTGAGATTTCCCAAGTCTAATCAAGACAACCCTTAACTCAAATCTCATGGGTGGTCCTCTTCAATACATCCTGGGATATACCAATCACAATCCTCTGTCGAATTATCGAACAAGTTCTCGAACCATCAAAAAGGTTCTCGTTGTTTGAGATAAACTACTTGGATAACATCGCAACCGTTCTGATAGGATATCAACTCCCTATCTAGGTTGTGAACATATCAATAGTTCTAGAACTGGAACTCTGATCTCCTTATCATCAACCTGAAGTGGCAACAACTCATCAACCCGATATATATACTGAATGGTGTAATAGTTAATCTCCATTGAAATAACCTCACCCATGTCACTTAGGAAGTAATCGGGATATATAGTTTACTTAGTTGCCTCAGAAGTGGCAACAACTTCGACTACTTTGGTGGAGTCAACAATCGCGAGATTTCTTCACACTCCTCTAATTTATAACTCAATCTCCTATGGGTAAACACATATTCCGAGGTAAAAAACTTGGAATCCTCATCTAAATGAAAATATAGTCTTTGTACTTAAAGGTATAAGATTACGAGACTGAAATTTGTTGATTGTGCAGAAGGCATGGAAGATTTTGGTCTTGTACACAATATAGCATACTTGAGGTTGCTTGTTGTCAAAGCATTAGGTATATTGCTCATTCTTTCCATGTAATCAAGTGTCTCCACTCATTTCTAGATGGAATGATTCCATGCATGAAAACAGACTTTTTTCATGGAATCCTGATGCTAATCTTGTGAATATGATATCGATATAATTAACATGGGATAAGTCCAACATCCTTTATAACCGATCTAGCGAAAGCTTCATCATAAAGATATGTCAGGCTTGTCTTAAGTATTGTTTATCAAAATATCCACTATGTAAGATAATACTCCTACCTCTTTCTCGATTAGTAAAATATCATACACATATTGTATTTAGTAAAACCACCACATTTACATCATGCTTCTTATATAAACAAGTACTTTTCGAGCTTTAATCAAAATCAAGACTTAATTACCTGATCAAAATAAATGACTCAAGACCTTGATGTTGGATTAAATTCATAAATGGATTTTGTAAGCTTATATCACTTTGCTTTTCCCGACTTTTTACTATGTATGTGTCAAGACAATCATTCAAGCTATAGACGTTAAAATAATCCCTACAAACTTTAGCATGGTTACCGCGAGAATGTTTGCTTATAGTCAATCCCTTTCTTTTTTAATAAACCTTTTCACAAGACATGTCTTGAAAGTTTGCACCTTCTCATCCATCTATCTTTTAACTTCTTATAGGTCCGCTTGTGCCCAGTGAGGTTTTTTCCATCAGCCGGTCTGCAAGTCGTAAAACTTGATTCGAATACATCGGATCCTTTTTGGGATCCATAGTCATAAGTTAAAGAAAAAGACCTTACCTTATAATGCCTCACTGTAGTTCCCGGGACCCAGTTTGTATTTGCCTAAGATATCATCGAAATGAACACCCAAAATACTAACATTCAGGAGGACTCCCAATGCTCCCACTACAATGTTTCCATACCTACTCTCCAGTATAAGTGACACGTGTATCCCGATCATCGGTAATACTCCAACTATGATAAGTTAGTATATTATCGATATCAGGTTGTATTTCATCTTGTACGGATAGTCTAGCAACATTGGTAATATGATGTTCCTTTTATCTTGTAAGTCCAACTTGCACTTGGGCATTGGTTTATTATATATTCTTTTTTAATGAATCGTACATTAATGCAAGCAACGACCTTATTGTGTTTAGGAGTATGATATAAACTCCCTTTGTAATAAATGGGATAAACTATATAGAGACACACATTTGTCCTTAATTTTAACTTCCTTGGATCATTTCACAGCACGAGTTTAGGGCACCCTTAGATCCGAACATTCCCTAGAATGAGCTTACTCCCACTCCAATGTTCCCAGTGAGTTGAAGAGGATGATTAAGAAGAAACTAAATTCAGATTGTATATGCCCGTCTCTAAACAAATATCCAATAAAAATGTTACAGTCCTGGATAACTAACCATTGACCTTATAATATGCAAAAGATTCGTATCCCTTCTTATCGTCTACCCCATTTTAAAGTGGAACACTCAGTGTACTACTGGAATAAAATCCCACACCTTTGATAAATGATCCCATAATTATCTCAAGAGGTAAACACCCCTACGATCAAATCATAAAACTTGGATTAATTTACCTCACTTATGCCCCGCCTCAACCTTATACACTTTGAGCTAATCAAATTCTTAAGACATGTGACGCTTAAGGTAAACATATCCATATGTTCAAGTGGTAATTAATGAAATCGATGAAGTTTTCAAAATCACATTTTGATCAGATAGTCACTGAATCATACTAATCGAAATGAATCATTTCCAACCCATATTTGACCCTTTAGCTTTTGGGTCGTAAAGGGCCCCTTGGTTATTTTCCCTTTTAAATGGGAATCAAGACTTGAAGTGACTCCACTTCCAACGAAATCAATTGTACATTATGAACCAGTCTTCGAATTCATTTCAGAATAAAATAACGTAAGCATAAGTGTCAAGCTTGTGTTCGACTCTAGAAGGAAACTTTCTCATGAATGATATTTTTCATTAAATTATTCATATCAGTATTTAGTGAGATATAATGTATAAATTATATTTCAATGTACAAGAACAGATAAAAGATGTCAAATTTCGATAAAACAATTTTATAAAATCAATCAAATATTTGTTCAAAACTAATTTAGAAAACTGAAACTAATTTTTTTTAAATCCAGGTACATTAAATAATTTACCTACATTATCTTTATGTCATAACCATAATCTAAAAATTTATCCGCTGCTTATACTACTACCTTATTTTAATTGCCTATAACTAGGAACATCTTTCTTTAAAGTAATTGCCTGGTTACCTGGAACTTATACAACGGGTTGCAATCCTAATTTTTGGTTCCAAAGTCTACGTATCAAGATATGACAACAAATCATGCATTTAATTTTAAGAGATAAACCATTACCATGTCCCTTTCTTTATAGAGTAAGGAAAAAACCAGTCACCGTTGCTTTAAAATTTCTAACTACTTGTAGTGAGTATACATGCCCTTCGACTATTTCACTATTATTGAGGAATATGAATCTTTCTTGATCCAAATAGTTGTACTTGAAACTTAGACTTATCCTCCTAATTCCCTTTCGAAAAATAAGTAAAACTTATTCTCAGCAACTAACAACAACCTTTGGATACCAATGATCCTCACCCCCGGATTACAAAATGGTACTGGGTTTTCCTACCATATCTAATTCAAATAATCCCTAGTTAAATATATAATGGAGATAATTTCAAGAACACGATTCTTACTTAAGCATCATCAACCAACAAAGGTGTTAACAAGTTCTTATCGGTTAATTCTTTAAAATTAAAATTGTACGTAATGAACTTTCCCGATGGGGACCGAATACATATAACACTTAATTTAAAACAATTACCATATATTTTTAAATATCGTGACTAAAACCATTCGATGGGGGGCCAGATCAAGCTTCCACAAGCAATTAATCGTATCACGATTTTTAAATAATTATGGGAATTGTGAGTTAAATAGGTTTATTATCCCCTTAAGTTGTAACAATGTCCAATTATATTTTCAGTCATTGATACTTATTACAATTAAAACTTTAAGACTTAAATCAATGAGAAAATGTTGAATTTATTTTGAAATCTTAGGATCATGAAATCGAAAAAATTAATTATCAATTAAAATGCAAGAATTAATTTGATTAAATTTTAAAGTGACATCCTTCAACAAAGAATTAAAAAACTAATCCCGTCGAACATCCTAGTTCCCTTATGATGTGAGATTTCTCGATAGGGGCTTAAATCACACCACCTTGAGCTAGACAAACTTTCATCTTTCATTATATTATCCGGATAGTTTAGGAAGTTTATGTCCAACATAATAAATTTTTGACGACTTTTGGTTCCACTCCTAATGACAGTGACTCTGATGGGGAGGATATCAAAAGTTGTATTTAAGTGTATACCATCGGTTCAATTATTAAAATCAAACCAACTTGTGTAGAACTTACTCAATGAGAAGACTAAACACACTCACATTTAATTTTAATAAAATATCACTTAGAATTTTAAAATTTCTATGATATCGAGATTAAAACCATCCGATGGGGGGCAAATCAATATGATAAAATGAATTAATCTCAAAATGCCGATGGAAAGTGCACAAATGACAAAAAAATATTTTTAAATCTGAAAAATTATTTTTATTTCAGATAAAAATATGAATAATATATTTTTGTCAAATTCACATTTATTCTAATTTTTTTCAAAAATATGGCATTTATGAAAAGTGTTTAATCTATTATATACTCTAAAATAATATGCAAAGAATTAAAATCCCTCTTTATTTAGGGGGATTTTTTTATAAACCCATGTTTCCTGTAAACAAACCCCCATCAATATATTTCAGTTATTAAATTTAAAAACTTGTAAAATAACTTTTAGATACCCCTGTTAATAGCCCCCGACCACAGTGAGTATAATTGGGATTCTCAGTATCAATTGCTTGATCTATATCAGTTACCCTGATCACAAGGATTCTCCACAAAATTAAATGAGTGTTATTAAAAAAAATCTCGTGTAAAGATTCTCCACAGAATTACTCGAGTATAATTAGAAAAAAACTTTTGTAAGAATTCTCCACATAATTACCTGAGAGTTATGAGAAAAAAGTATGCGTAACCCTTTTCAACTCAACTAACCATTGAATCTTGATCACAAAATAATCATAACTAGTATAAAAGTTTTATTCAAATAATACAGAATACTACTCAAACAAGCCATTCAAACCATTAAATATGTCGATACAAGCTATCTGTATTAAAACAAAAAACTTTGACTCAATTACAACTCAATTTATCTTGCTTGCAATCTCTAATAAGGAAGAACCTATAATGGAAGAGTACAAATCGAAGAAAGAGGTAAATACCATAACTTTGTTCATCACCGACTTCTCAACCATAGCTTTGTTGTGTTTTAATGGACAGCCATGGCTTCTTCATCTTTAACGAGAGAGAGAGGATGGAAATGAGGGTTTTGTTGAAGCTTTTTCTGTGTATTGTATTGGTTTTGTTCGGAATGATGCCCATTTTTCATTTTTTCTAGTTAAACCCCAATAGTGGAGGGGGGGGGGGGGGGGGGAGTTAAAAGCTTTTCAACCCTAAAAAGGTGGGTAAATAAAATCGGGGGCTCCAAATAGAAAACCACCGTTTATATAAAAATACCCTTATTTAGAGTGTCCACCTGGACCTCTTTTTAATATTGGATATTAAAGATGTAACTCTCCCAAAATATAAACGATTTTCGTAACTGTTTTGCTCTTCTCTTTTCTCACCTCCTACGATTCCTCTTCCATTTCCCCTCAAACGATCATCGGTCTTTTGTCTCCTTGAAGTAATGCTCTTTCTTCTCCATTATTGATCCACGCATACTCTCTGTCTCCTCTCAAATATCAACTCACATCTGCTCCCCCCCTCTTTATCCAAGCAGGTCTTCTATCTTTCCAATACCCTAGTTCCTTTCACAAAACACCCGAACCCTAATTACATTTATCACAAATCCATATACACGCTAGGGATGGCAACGGGGCGGGTTTGGGGCGGGTTTTCAAAAATCCTAACCCGCCCCATTTAATAAACAGGGCGGGGCGGGGCGGGTTAGGATTTTTGAAAATTAACTCCTAACCCGCCCCATTTAATAAACGGGGCGGGTCGGGGCTCCTACGGGTTTCGTTAATTTTAAAAATAGTAAAATTAAAAATATTACATTATAGTCTTAGAGGTATACAACGGCTCGTATTCCAATAAGTGAGACAATCCCCCAATTGTCAATTCATATTTTCACTTAAATCTTTTACAAAATTAACATACATATAAAGATTTTTTTTTAGTGTGTGAGTGTGTGTGTGTATATATATATATATATATATAATTTAATTATAATTAACATACATATAAAGGATATTTATATAAGCATAAGTTAAACGGGGCGGGCGGGGCGGGGCGGTTTTATTTCAGCTAACTCCTAACCCGCCCCATTTAATAAACGGGTTTTTTTCTTAAACCCATACCCGCTCCTAATTCATTAATCGGGTTTTAAAACCCGCCCCATTAGGGGCGGGGCGGGGCGGGGCGGGACTCCTACGGTTCGGGTTAAATTGCCATCCCTAATACACGCTCTCAATCAAAATAGTTCCTTCCCTCTCACTGCTCATGGAACCTTCCACCATATCTTCAGACATCGCCCCCTTAATTTCCAGGGTTTCAACTAACCACCAGAGGAGGCGGACCTTCGACCTGGGACCGATTACTACAAACCTATCTTCGACTGGGAGGATGAGGTAGGCTGATCGTGGGTTGGCTTTAAATGAAGCCAAGATAGAAGAGTGGACCATCAAATGTTTCTGCTAATATTGGGTCGACCACGCTGAAAAAAAACTGGAGTAAAGAGATTTAGTCGTCTAAGTTTGAAGATTCAATCGGGTCCACACGAGCGTCATCATCTTATCTAATCAACCAAGAAATGCCTAACCAGCGATATAGCTATCCACCGATGGCGTAATAAAATTTAACTCGTATATTTTTTTTCAATATATGAAAAAAATCATCTTGAAGGTGCAGTGTATATCCCCTTCTGCTTTCCAGTATATGAAAAATGTATTCATAAATTAAAATACCATTCAAGAATTTTGCTTTTCAGTATTTGTGACACTTACACAAATAATCTCCTAAATGCTTCTCTGATCCATCTGCTTCTTGGCTATTATTATAAGAATTTGATTGTGTGGTTGATCGTTCATATTACTAATATCAAATTACCCAAGTATGAAGTAGTTTTAGTCCCAAAAGGAGAGATTTGTTAGTCTCCGATCCTGACCAATTTCACTTTTGTTGTTGGTCCTAACTAAACAAGAAAGTGGAAGAAGTGCAATGTCATTTACATGTAAACAGGGTCATTATAGGAAACCAAGAATCCATGAATTGCAGGACAGTTAAAGAACATATTACAGTAAATACACAACCCCCAGGACTTTTAACAAGAAGGAATCATAGATGGGATCGGTGCCATCCAAAAAGTTTGGGACAGGACTTATCACAAAATAATTAGTATGAAGTACATACCGGTGATTTCAATTATATATAAATTTCAGTTATATTACTTAATCAGTGTAGGAGGGTTCACTTCTTTTTGGACCGTAGAAAAGTTGAAGGATAAGAGTATTTCAAAAGCTAAGAGTTTTGGACCGTAGAATAGTTGGTATTATTTATTATTTGAGTTTTTTGGGGTATGATTTTGCTTCTTATTGGAAATCTGAAGAGTATGACCTTTGTTTTTGGCCCCTCTTAAATTTGTATTTTTTTTTTTGTACATTTACATATTTTGTGTTTGTGAAAATGACGAAGATTGGTGGATATATTTGTTGTTTGTTATTGATCTATTTTTTTGTATGATGTAGCTTTGTCATAGGGACAACAAATTGTTTTTTATTTTATTTTGATATACTTCATATGTGATGGTGAGTTTTTGTGGTATTGTTCTCTATATTTTGGATGTGCATTTTATTTTATTTTATATTTTTGGATTAGAAGGGTAGGTTTTGAAATTATTTTTAATGATATCATTTTGATAGTTGATGCTTCATATTAATTGTTGGGTCATATAAGATGATCAATTTTAAAAAATTAAAGCCATATTAGTGAGGTTTCTAAAACATTTCTCTAACTCTTCTAAAGCTTAAATGTAAAGACAATTGTACTGCCATCGCATTTGGGTTCAAGATTCATTTTTTTACCATAATATTTTTATTATGTTGTCCAATTAACTTACCTCAAATGTAATTTTTTTTGCAAATTACTATCACAAACGTCTAGCTCTCGCATCGTGCTGGTTTACACCTAGTTAAATCTTAATCATGACAAATATGTAATATAAAATGTGGAAAAATTCAGAAAAAATATATTGTGTGTATATGAAGTGTGTGCAATTAACTCATTAGTCATATTACCTTTCTCGGCCCTTTATCTCCTTGACTTCACTTTGATTTTCTTGGACTAAATTATCTTAAATTTATCATAGGGTAGCCCTTCTAAAAATGTGTTTTGTCTAAATTGATGAAAACTAGTTGAGCACCTAATAGATGACTCATGCAAACTTAAGAGTCTTCTACTCTTAGGATGTTCAAGTACTACCATTAAAGCAAAATGTACAATCCTACCAAGCATTTGTAAATTTTGAATTTTACCAACTCTAAATCAAGTCCATATCACTCATCATCTAGTCCCAATTAATCAACTCTCAAAATGGGGATACAAACCCTAAAATATACAATTTATACAATTGTAGTTCATTATTCAATTTCTTCCAATAAATAGGGATAAATATTAATTTAAATGAAGTGAGAAATATGAATTCACCTAATTACAATTACACATTTGGAATCCTCTTTTTCTTAAGGGTTTCAAAGATATTTTAATCCTACAATTAGATTTTGGTCAAATTTAAAATAAACATATAAAAGGAGAAGAGTAGAAACTAACTTGCCTAAAAAACATGGTTCAAACATAATTACTTGTGTGAGAAAAAAACCCTTAAAATTTAGTCCCGAAAAGCCTCTTAATCCCATGAAACTATCTTTTGAAATTTTGGATTGAAAGGTGGAAAATATAAGCTAGGGTTTTAGTTTATAATTTGATTTAAACTTGGGTAATAGGGTTGAAATGGTTGTTGAATTTGGGAGAGAAAACACTGGTTTTGTCTTTGAAAAAAAAAAAGTGAAAGTTTTCATGCTGGGTAAGGTAAGTAAAGAAATAGCTTGTGAAAAATATTATAGAGTGGTCTGGTTATTTGGTCAAATGTAAAAATCTTATATGAGGTCACAAACAATCCATATTCATTTCAATTCAATTTTATCTTAGTTAATTAGGTCAAACTAAACATGCAAGATAATGAATCTAAATCGAATTAAACAAACTACAATGCGAGATGTGAGAAAAAAATCCTTTTGGGAAAAACCTTTTTTTAGCATTGTTATAACTAAGGTATTACAGAATAACACAGATAGACTTACAAACTTATATTTCACTAAGTATCGCAGTTATGTCTCCTTCCTTGTTGATAACAAAAAGCAGTGTAGATCTAACAACACTCCACCACAAGCTCCACTTGCCTCAGTGTCCACTGATCAGCTTTAGGAAACTCCTTTTCAATCTTCACCAGTGAAGAATCAACTCCGCTGGGATATAAACACATGATGTGTTCTTCAAGGTTTGATACATTGATCACAAAACATACAAGGGGTTTAAATTTGAAAAATCAAATTGTTTGATCACGAAAGATGTGTAAAAAGGCTTGCAAGAATTGCAAGTTCATATCTCTTTAAATAGGGAGAAAAATCTCCAAAGATAGACTTGAAAAGATTACGTTTAAAACCAAGTAAAAAATATTTTTTTGCAGGCTCGTTCGAATGACACATGCAAGGTCGTTTGAACGAATATCGAATAAGATATCGAACGACACTCTAGGACAATGAGAAAATTGGATCGTTTGAAAAGCTGATATCGAATGAGTGTAAGAATCTTGTTCAAACAACCCTCTGTACCTTATTCTAACGAGCTATCTTAAAATTGATTTGTTGATTAAAAACTTTTGAAAAAATATTTTATGTTTTCAAACACTTTTACAATACCCCTAAAAATAATGATTACACAAGATTAAACTCATATACTTTCTCCGATGATTGTAGTGACGATCTCAACTCTTTGATCTTCGATTGTCGCAGTCGGTCATTAACTTCTCTTCGATTGAAGCTCTTGAGAATGTATATGATGATGTCTAGGTGTAACGAAATATGCTAAACTTAAAAACATAATGAGAAATTATAAATCTTTCTGTAACAAATCTCCCCCTTTGGTTATTTCGGTACAAAACGCAATATCGAAAAAAGTAACTCCTAAGGCAAGTTCAACTAATGTCCCTCCCAAACCTGACAAGGAAGAGACACTTGCAACTTTTTAAAAGGTCGTACCCAGGTCACAAGTCTCCCTCTTAGCTGCAAGTTCTGGGAGAGGGAGATGTCGGTTGGCTTTACCCTTATATATGGAGAGGCTGCTCCTATGTCTCGAACCCAAGACCATCCCTAGCTTGGGCGAGGAACTTTGTCTCTACTAAAAATCTTATTCGTGCAGTTCATGATATCATAAATGAGAAAAAAGACTTACACATGTGAAACAAAGGAAATAACGTGATGCATAGAGTTTAAAACTTAAAAACTCTCATCTTCCCCTTTTTTAAAATTGAAAAGTTTGCATCACGAGGATCCTCATTTGAAATATCAAATATCATCACAAAGTATAAACAATAAAGCATATGCGATGGAAATTTAATAAACCAACAAACGATTTTTGAAATTTTTGAAATTTTTTAGTTGAAATATATTCATATAAATACAAACAATTACATCACGGAGTAGCAAAAAAATATATGAATCATGGATATGGAATGAATGTGTGTGAACTTAATGCATGAGAAAGTAAACATAATTATACGTAGTGACGATACATGAAATCAAATAGACACTCCTAAAGAAAGAATTCAATTCAGTCTTTGGTTAAAAAAATATTGAACAAAGTGAAATTGGCTTAACTCATACAAAATGTCATTAATTTCAATGCTTCTCAAGTCAATAATGCCAAACTACTTAATGTTACTGAAGGAATTTTATTGTGAAATCCCATTAATCATTTTAATCTCACATGTTAAGCATGAACTCTTAAAAATTTTGAAGGGACCATATTGCTCTTTTTTAATGAAGTATCAATGAAATAAATTTTTCCTTAACACTAAAGTTTTTATGTACTGAATTTCTATTTTAGGCTCTTGACAATGGTGCCTTTTAACACAAAAAATACTTCATTTGTAGCCCCCTTCCATTGCTTAAATATATATCAATAAATTTTTTGGTAAAAAAAATTCGAGCAATGATTTTTGCTTGTACAATCAGTTCCTAGTACATTATTTGTTATTAAGTACGATTGAGATGAGAATTTGATATTTAACATTTGACAAGCAAGTACAATGTTCAAAAGTTCGTGCATGTTTGCAAACAAGGCAATATAATGACTCTAACATGTAGGAATTAAGAAATAATGAACAACGCAATGTTAAACATGCATTATCAAGCCCCCAAAAAAGATGAAGCTAAGTATCATGACACCATGATCAAGTCATGTGAATGGATAGAATGGAATTGTGATTCAAACATCTTAAATGTGCATCCATATATGGTGTAAAAAAGGATCAATTACCCCAAAGTCCCTCAAATATTTTTAATACACACTTAGTCCAAGCCTTTTTATTTTGTTTCGAAAAGTCCCTCAAACACCCATTCACTATACCAAAACGCACCTTTAGTAACGCTATATTACCGTTACTAAACATATTAGTAATTAAATGTTTTCGTTAGAAAAAAGGTGTGGGGCACAAAATTAGTAACAAAATTTTATTGTCACTAATGGTAATGGTAAAATTCTATTACTAATTCTGAATTTACCAATAGTATTTTACCATTACTAATTCTGATTTAGTAATAGACTTTTTAATTACTATTTTAATCTTATTACAACCTTTTATAACACTTTTATCTGATTTTATAACGCTAAAGGTCCGTTGGTAATATTAATACATATATAAAAAATGTATTTTTTAATATAAATTCAAGTATTCTTACCACGCTATTCGAATCCTAAGAACATATACAAAAAGAGTCCACATATATAAGGGCGTTATATTCAATATTTAAATTTTATATAAGCCTCCACTCTTTATTTACAAAAGAAACTTAGACCAAACAAATGAAACATCGTAATATAATCATCCCAAAAGTTACATTATTTTCATAAATGCATCCAATATAACATCCTTATACAATCATCCCGAAATGAGATATTTTTATATTATAACCAAGCCAACGAAATATAAAAAAAGTTCGTTGTTGCTGACTATCAACTTTCATTCTGTTATCATCGCCATCAACGCCGCAACCCGCACCGCTAGAAACTTTATGAGGATCCAAAAATGATTGTTGATGTAAAAAACTAGACTAGGATTAATTTTTTAATTACAGATAATATATATAAATATAATAGAGATAAAAAGGTTTTTAAAGTGGTTCAGTTATAAGGGAAAGCTTACGTCCATTATGTTTCTTATTGCCTTGTATCATGTCCTGCCTTTCGTACTTTTGAATGGATTGAACCTCCCTTTGATGAATGGCTTATAATGTATTTATAGTCTCGTAAGGAGATAGATAGGTAGAATGTAAAAGGATGGAATGCCTTTATAAATTAAGAATTTACACCAGGACATAATGTCCATAATGCACATGGCTGTTGGCGTTCTACTGATAAAGTTGGTCAGTTTTCCCACTGTTGGTTAGCCTTTTTGGCATTGGTCGGCATTTTGCATGTTGGTCAGCCTCTTAGGTTTTAGTCGGTGAGTCTATATCTTGCTGACTAGGATTCTTTCCATGTTGGATGATATGTGTTCATCTCTGATTGGTCCATATAGGTGGATAATTTTTGGTATCAACAGAAGCCCCTAATGTTTCATGCTCGATGCTTGCTTGAAAGTATGGAGCATTTAAGAGGGTCGTGATGGGGGTACAGAATTCCTGACAAGTCATTTTTGGAAATCCCAATCACCAATTTTTCTTTATTCACCTTCCTCGGCCTATCTTCCTTGGGTAAATTGATCCTTTATATGTAAGAACAAGCTAAAGCCTCATTGAGGTAGGCTTTTATCTCAGCATTATGATCTCCACCTCCAGCATCTCCACATGTAATCATATGATAATCAAAGGAACCAAAACTAAGTGTAAATACCTCACGTTCTGGTTGCTTTGGTTTTTTGGGGAAATCAGGATCATCTTCATGATTTCTTTTCTTTTCTTCCCTGGGCTTGGATGGAGATTTTGACCTTTGTTGAGCTCATTTGTCATCCTTCTGATCAACAAACTTGTTTAGTTTTTCTCTGTGAATGAGGGTTTCTATTTCATTTTACAGAGCAATAAATCGATCTGTCGTATGCCCGTGGTCCTTGTAAAATTCACAGTATTTGGATCTGCCCCTCTTCCCAGTAGGTGCTCTTAATTTTTCTGGACAACATACCTCCTTGCTATGCTTAATTTCCTCCAGAACGTGGTGAATGCCCATATTTAATGGAGTGTAATTATTATACTCTATGAGCCTGTCATCCTTCCTTTGCTTCGATTCCTTCTAGTCCTTTTGTTCCTTTTAATCCTTCTTCTCAGTTTAACTTTAGGCTTTATGATCGATCTTTGCTTCGCTGTCATTGTTTCCTCTGCATTCATTATCTTGGATGCCTTGGCCATCATTTCCATCATCGTCTTAGGAGGATTTTTGGCAAGAGTATAGTAAAGATTTTTTAGAAACAGTCCACTCGTGAGAGCTGTAATAGGTATTTTCTCCTCATAATCAATGACCTATAATTTTTCATTATTGAAATGAGTAATAGAGTCTTTTGTACTTTCTCTTACACACTGTCTCACGCTAATTAGCAAGTGAGCTACTGTAACAACCCGTCCTTTTGGAGACAATTAAATTTCAAAATTGAAGTATATATTGGAATTTGGAGATTTTCCCCGAATAGTAATTCTTGGGATTTTCAAGGATTTGAGGATTGTCGGTAGGTGAAATATTTACTTTTGGGATTAAGTAAGTATTTCGAGGTATTTTAATAATATGTCGCTACTAGGTAAAGCGACACAGATAGTATTTTAGTGAGAATACTGCATTTATTTATTATGAGTTAAAATAGTGATTTGCGATCAAGTACCTCGGATGGAAATTTTGACTGCGCCGTGAGTCTCGAAATGTCCGAGATAGTCGGAAAAGAGTGTTTGATTGTCGAAATTGAGTTTCGGGGATATTTTGGAGTTAAACGGGCTCATAATTGAGTAAACGAGTCATTTTTGGGTTTTAAGGGGTAAAACCCTTTTCTCACTATATAAAGAGGGGGAGAGGGAGAAAAGAGAAAGGAAAGAAAGAGAAGAGACGGAAGAGAGAGAGGAGGAAGAAAAGAGGAGAAAAGGGGAGATTTCGGCCAACCTCCGCGGGATTCGACTCGAGGTCATCGGATTTTATCCACGAGGCAAGTGTTTACTTGCTTTATTTATTTTTGACCATAAATATCTCATATCATTGTTGGTATAACAAACCCTAAAGATTTTGGGCTGGGTTTTCGTAAATAAAACGAGTTTTCGGGAGTTAAAACACTTAAATCCCAATAATAATTCAATTTGAGGAACTTAGGTTTTAACCTAAATTAATTGGTAATTTCGGGTTCTAGGATGTTTAGAACCCGTATTATATGTGTGGTTATCGTTGGTTGAAGTTGTGGGCCATTGGGTGAGGAGATGGAAGATTGGGGCAAGCTTCCGTGGCTGAAACAGCTTCTCGGAGAAGAAGCTACCCGCCATGATCGATCGATCGATCATGGGGGTTCGATCGATCGATCGACGGCCATGGGTCGATCGATCAACCCCTGCTGAAAGTAGGCAATTTTCTTAGAGTGAATTGGATGGGATGACTTCCAATTCTAATTGATTCGAGGTCATTTATGTGATGACATAATGGACCTTTTAGGACTATATGGTCCTCTAATTAAGGGAATCTAGGAGGCTAGGGTGAGGGTTTTAAATGTATAACCCCTAAACTATATTTTTGAGGAAAATAGAATAGTTGATAAGTTAAGATGTTGGGGTCCCTAAAATAGGGTGGGGTTCCCTAAATGATTAATTGGACGAGACGTAGTCCTTGGGTTTATGTAAATGAAATCCATAACCCATTAAATTTAAGGTTATTCGGGAAAGATAAATCCCTAGGATATTTAGGTGGGCATTTAGGCCTATATAATTATGCGTATAGGAAGCATAATTATAATCGATTGTGGAGTTAGTGTATCCTAAGAGATAATTAGGATAATTTGGGGATATAGATATATATATTCACTTAGAGTGAATTGGTATAATTGGAGATATCCAATAAAATCCTTAGAGATAATTAAGGTATTTATTAGTTATAAAGTAAGGAAATACTTTGGGTTTAGATCATGCTTATATGAATGCATGATTATGATTCCTTGAGGGAATCTTTGGGGTTATTGGTCATCGCTAGATGTACTTGGGATATGGCCATATATATATTCGAGGCGGAATATATGGTATATGTATATACTATGTGATTAAAGTATATATATGATATGAGGTAAATGATTTTGAAAATATAAAAATGAATGTTTTCAAAATGGAAAAGAAATGATTTTTCATAATTAATAAATTATGGTTACACACCTCCCTAAATCTCTATCATAAGGGAAGTTGCGTGCATATGGTGACGCCCCCTGGCTAATGAATGCAGGGCGGATATAGTCCTAGGCCATATGAGCGATTATATTTTACTGCACTGGTTAGGAGATTCTGGGTGTGGTCTTGACTATCCCCCCAGCATATGGCAACTTCCCGACGTTGGTAGGTTTCCAGGTTGTCTTGTTTGATAGGCCCTGGAAGATGATAGCCATTTAGGGGCGCGTCCAGTGGGGAAACCCGGAGGGGCGGTCTTAGATTTGTTAAAGCATTTTATGATAATAAAATGACTTTAAATACATTTTCTGGATGGAAGAAGGGAAATGGGATAAAGTATTTGGCTTCGGATACGTTTCCTAGATGGAAGAAGGGAAATGGAAGCATATGATATGATCAAAGCATTTTTATGTTAATAAAAATGGCTTTGTATACATTTCTTGGATATAAGAAGGGAAATGGGATGTTATAAAACGGAAAAGCATTTTTATGATAATAAAACTGAGTTTTAAAAAAAATTTATATGATGTGTTAAAGAAATTCATGATAATGAATTGGCTTTTAAATATATTTCCTGGATATAAGAAGGGAAATAGAAAGTTTTGAAATGAGTATAGAATACACCTCAGTCCGGGAGATAGATCCGGATGTTTATTATAAAGTTGTATATAAAGTAAACCTCAGTCCGGGAGATATTATCCGGATGTATATGGTAAAACGTATATAAAATGAATGTGATATGTATATATATAAGAATGTATTTATACATTAGTTTTATGATACGGGCCTAATGGATCTCTACCATTAACCCTGCCAAGTAGTAGTGTATTGGGGGGGTTCCTTGTTTGGATTTCGCGTTGCGAGACACCCCATGCACGAACTTAGTGCAGTGTTGAGAATGGAGAGAAGTTTAGCCCTTAGTGCTCGGGTTGTAGAGGTTTCTAGTAGACGGGGGTATTAGATTAGTTAGGCAGGGTAGCTTAACTAGAAAGTTAAGTGCGTTAGGTGTGCACTATTAGAGGAGAGGTGAGGGGTATCTCATGTAAGTGCGATACCAATTTAAATATGAGATAAAATCTATTTTTCTAAAAAAAGAAAGCATTTATACACTTGCAAAATATTTTTAAACTCGGGCTCTGACCCGTTTATCTACTTTTCCTCTCTTGCTCTCTCTCTATATATATTATATAGATGTCCAGACACAGGGACGCCTGGATGACACTTCCTTCGAGTCAGACGTCTGCTGCAGCAACTGTGGATGCTTGCGGGTTCTCGGTAGACGCTTCTATCCTTGTACTCTAGATAGGAGGTATTGTATAAACATTTGGGCTAATAGCCCAATTGCATTTAGCTATTCTTTTAGCAGCATTCGATTAGGTTGTATATTTTGACCGAGTGTTCGGTTATTTTATTTCATTTCAGTTTCATTTACGCAAACTGTGTGGATGTTTTATTTGTAATTGTTTAAAAAGAGTAGTTAAATAAAAGTTTTTTTGACGCGAGCCTAATAGGTTATTAGTAATTAAATGTATTTTCGACAGTGATGCTAAGAATGATCCATTTGAGACTCCTGTTAAAATTTGATATAGGAGTAATCGCCCGATATCTGATTAGGCGGGGTGTCACAGATGGTATCAGAGCATCAGGTTCTAGTGTCCTTAGGAATCTGTGCAGACGTACTACGCTTTCAGCGTTGCTCTCAATTTGATATAGAGCCTCAGAATTAGGATTGTTGATTTCTCTTATGAGACTTCGTTCTCCTGCCATAGCATCATAGCATAATATTATAGTAAATCATTTGCGTGCTCGTTCTAGGATCGTGTGCCGATCGAGGAAGGGCGACCAAGGAGGGCCTTGAGGAGGACAGCAGGAGGCGAGGCTTGGCTGGGGCGACTGATACAAGTTGGGGGATGAGGACCGTAATAGATGTTACTCCCCTTATGGAGATTGTTAAGGATGGTTGCAACGACTACTAAAGCATGGTAGTTATGAGCATCCAAGTACTGCTATTATAGATAGTGGTACTAAAGTTGAATTTACAAGTGCCGATAAGGATTCGAAAGGGATCTTACGGATAGTTTTAACCGTGAGTCCCCATTATTCGACAGAATGGAGAAGAATTATGTTTCGGAATTATTCACATAAGGATCGGCCAGAGGCCGACAGTGGATAAAGAGTGATATGGAGAAGCGAACCATGTGCCTAGGTGAGGTAGGTACAACGAAGAGAGAGTCCTTCAGTGGAATGATGGGCTCATTAGAAAAGTGTTGTTAACACTTATGAAGAATGTGTGTATTCTTGGACCCCATTGGTGGAAATCCACCCGTGAAATTTGTTGAAATAGGATTGTTGGAACTGGCAATGGAATTTCCTTTTAACGAAGAAGTTAAGAGGAATAGTAAGGTGATTGTAAGGAGCAAGGTTATAGAGTCAGATGGTGTTGACAACTTTATCATGGTCAGGAAGGCCAGTGATGAAAATAGTGAAGTGGAGTGCGGAGCCACACGGTTAGTCCTTTCCCGGTAGGAATAAAGGACAATGTTAGGGTGCCTAGTTGGGGCATAGAGCTAAGAAATTCTAGTAAGAGGTGTGGCTAGATGAAGTTGCGGTGTTCGTTAGCCCTAGACTCGTGTGTGTGATTTGAGTTTTATGGCGATCTCGATAACATTATATAATGTGTGTCTATATTTTTTCCGCGATAGCGGAGTTTTGTTTTCCTTCATTCTCCATAAAGGCGGGTGTTGATATATTATGTGTGTGTATATATATATATATATATATATATATATATATATATATATATATATATATATATATATATATGGTTTGGGATGCTCATTTTATATGTCTATACGAGTATGGTAATATGGTGAGTATATAATATATTATGGTATTATCAAAGTGATAGCAGGCTAAGGATGGAAAGACTATCGTGTCCATGGTTCCTGGAGGGAACATGCTGTTGTTGCAATATCTCACCTAGATACAGGTTGAGTTCGCCTTTATTATGTGCATAGATGGAACTTTGATGAGTAGAGGTTTCATTATCGTGATATGAGTATGTGGCGACCTTATAGATATAATTTAAGGCCCACAGGATTATTGTTGAGCTGTAAGATTAAGCTCATTGTTGGTTTACGCAAAGACTGAATATTAGTACGAGCACTTGGTGGTGTGACTCTTAGTTAGAGATAGGAGTTCAGACCACCTTTTATTGAGAGGGGATAGGATTGTGCCGGTTGCATGTTTGAAATAATGGACCTTCATGACCGACGAAGTTAAATAGTAGTGTGTGGAGGGGTTCCTTGTATGGATTTCGCTTTGCGAGACACTCCACACATGAACCTTAACGGCGTTGGGAATGGAGAGATGTTATAGGATGCAAGGGTGTTGGTTTCGTAGAAAAGTCTTATAGTGTGGATGAACCACTATAGACTATAGGCCATGGGATAGTGGTATGTTGATGGAATTGTCGTGTTATGAAAAAGCACTAAAGTGGTCCTCTCACCACAAATGAGTGGGTGGAGTAGGACTTAGAGAAATTGATCTGAGGATTTTGGCCAGGCCGTAATGAAAAAGGCAAATTTGGAGGAAATATGTTTTGGGTATGATGTACGTAGTGCTCTTTCAGAGATTTGGGCACTTCGATTAGTTAGTTTTCCTTTCGTATGGGCGAAAGGATAGAATAGTAGAAATGCGCTCATAGGTTAGCGAGTTAGGATTTAGGACGTACCGCTGGTGTGCCTTAGGTCGCTATATCTCGATGACCGACAACGCGAGGGAGTAGTGTAACGGGAGGGTTCCTTGTTTGGATTTCGCTTTTGCAAGACGTCCCACGCATGAAACCAAGCAAATATTGGGAGTTGAGAGAGGCCTTGGGAACTAGGGACATATTTAGACTATCATTTCGCATAGATAGGGTAATGCATAGATTGTAGCATTTGTAGGATGTAAGTTTAGTAGAGTTAGTGGCGCCGAGGTTAGGAAAAATTGCATTTCGTGGGTTGGGAGGACCCATGTGTGAGTATTACACCGAGGAAAGTAGACCCTCATTTAGATAGAGTGTTATGTGTCCGACGTTCGAAGTGGATGTGCAGATGTGCACGGGTTAAAAAGGTGTATGGGCACCTTAGTAAGTTGGTTTATATACTTCCTGAAATAGGAAAGGCGTAGTACATAAAGTTGAAAATTATGCCGTGAAGCACTAGAGATTATGGGTGCAATGTGATGTTATTAGAGTCACTTTACGATTGCGGTAGCCGCATAGTGTATGGTTGGGAACCATTGGATTAGTATCGTTCCCCTTGAGGTATTAGGTTTTCAAGCGATTCTAGGATTGGCGGTGTAGGTTGTATCTGAATTTCGAGGACGAAATTCCGTTGTAAGGGGGGAGTATGTAACAATCCGTCCTTTTGGAGACAATTAAATTCCAAAATTGAAGTATAAATTGGAATTTGGAGATTTTATCGGAATAGTAATTCTTGGGATTTTCAAGGATTTGAGGATTGTCGGTAGGTGAAATATTAACTTTTGGGATTAAGTAAGTATTTCGAGGTATTTTAATAATATGCCGCTGCTAGGTAAAGCGACAGCAGATAGTATTTTAGTGAGAATACAACATTTATTTATTATGGGTTAGAATAGTGATTTGCGGTCAAGTACCTCAGATGGAAATTTTGACTGTGCCGTGAGTCTCGGAATGTCCGAGATAGTGGAAAAAGAGTGTTCGATTGTTGAAATTGAGTTTCGGGGAAATTTTGGAGTTAAACGGGCTCGTAATTGAGTAAACGAGTCGTTTTTGGGTTTTAAGGGGTATAACCCTTTTCTCACTATATAAAGAGGTGGAGAGGGAGAAAAGAGAAAGGAAAGAAAGAGAAGAGGGGGAGAGAGAGAGGAGGAAGAAAAGAGGAGAAAATGAGAGATTTCGGCCAACCTCCGCGGGATTCGGCTCGAGGTCATCGAATTTTATCCACGAGGCAAGTGTTTACTTGCTTTATTTATTTTTGACCATAAATATCTCATATCATTGTTGGTATAACAAACCCTAAAGATTTTGGGTTAGGTTTTCGCGGATAAAACGGGTTTTCGGGAGTTAAAACACTTAAATCCCAATAATAATTCAATTTGAGGAACTTAGGTTTTAACCTAAATTAATTGGTGATTTCGGGTTCTAGGATGTTTAGAACCCGTATTATATGTGTGGTTATCTTTGGTTGAAGTTGTGGGCCGTTGGGTGAGGAGATGGAAGATTGGGGGAAGCTTCCATGGCTGAAACAGCTTCTCGAAGAAGAAGCTGCCCGCCATGATCGATCGATCGATTGTGGTGGTTCGATCGATCGAAGCCCTCGATCGATCGACGGTCATGGGTCGATCGATCGACCCCTACTGAAAGTAGGCAATTTTCTTCGGGTGAATTGGATGGGATGAATTCCAATTCTAATTGATTCGAGGTCATTTATGTGATGACATAAGGGACCTTTTAGGACTATATGGTCCTCTAATTAAGGGAATCTAGGAGGCTAGGGTGAGGGTTTTAAATGTATAACCCTTAAACTATATTTTCGAGAAAAATAGAATGGTTGATAAGTTAAGATGTTGGGGTCCCTAAAATAGGGTGGGGTTCCCTAAATGATTAATTGGACGAGACGTAGTCCTTGGGTTTATGGAAATGAAATCCATAACCCATTAAATTTAAGGTTATTCGGGAAAGATAAATCCCGAGGATATTTAGGTGGGCATTTAGGCCTATCTAATTATGCGTATAGGAAGCATAATTATAATCGATTGTGGAGTTAGTGTATCCTACGAGATAATTAGGATAATTTGGGGATATATATATATATATATATATATATATATATATATATTCTCTTAGAGTGAATTGGTATAATTGGAGATATCCAATAAAATCCTTAGAGATGATTAAGGTATTTATTAGTTATAAAGTAAGGAAATACTTTGGGTTTAAATCATGCTTATATGAATGCACGATTATGATTCCTTGAGGGAATCTTTGGGGTTATTGGTCATCGCTAGATGTACTTGGCATATGGCCATTTATATATTCGAGGAGGAATATATGGTATATGTATATACTATGTGATTAAAGTATATATATGATATGAGGTAAGTGATTTTGAAAATATAAAAATGAATGTTTTCAAAATGGAAAAGAAATGATTTTTCATAATTAATAAATTATGGTTACACACCTCCCTAAATAGCTATCATAAAGGAAGTTGTGTGCGTATGGTGATGCCCCCCGGCTAATGAATGTAGGGTGGATGTAGTCATAGGCCATATGAGCGATTATATTTTACTGCGCTGGTTAGGAGATTCTGGGTGTGGTCTTAACTATCCCGCAGGCATATGGACGCTTCCCGACGTTGGTAGGTTCCCAGGTTGTCTTGTTTGATAGGCCATGGAAGATGATATCCATTTAGGGGCGCGTCCAGTGGGGAAACCCGGAGGGGCGGTCTTAGATTTGTTAAAGCATTTTATGATAATAAAATGGATTTAAATACATTTCCTGGATGGAAGAAGGGAAATGGGATAATTGATTTGGCTTCAGATACGTTTCCCGGATGGAAGAAGGGAAATGGAAGCCTATGATATGATCAAAGAATTTTTATGTTATTAAAAATGGATTTGAATACATTTCCTGGATATAAGAAGGGAAATGGGATGTTATAAAACGGAAAAGCATTTTTATGATAATAAAACTGGCTTTTAAAAAAAGTTATATGATGTGTTAAAGCAATTCATGATAATGAATTGGCTTTAAAATATATTTCCTCGATATAAGAAGTGAAATAGAAAGTTTTGAAATGAGTATAGAATACACCTCAGTCCGGGAGATAGATCTGGATGTGTATTATAAAGTTGTATATAAAGTAAACATCAGTCCGGGAGATATTATCCGGATGTATATGGTAAAACGTATATAAAATGAATGTGATATGTATATATATAAGAATGTATTTATACATTAGTTTTATGCTACGGGCCTAATGGATCTCTACCATTAACCCTGCCAAGTAGTAGTGTATCGGGGGATTCCTTGTTTAGATTTCACGTTGCGAGACACCCCACGCACGAACTTAGTGCAGTGTTGAGAATGGAGAGAAGTTTAGCCCTTAGTGCTCGGGTTGTAGAGGTTTCTAGTAGACGGGGGTATTAGATTAGTTAGGCAGGGTAGCTTAACTAGAAAGTTAAGTGCGTTAGGTGTGCACTATTAGAGGATAGGTGATGGGTATCTTATGGGAGTGCGATACCAATTTAAATATGAGATAAAATCTATTTTTCTAAAAAAAATAAAGCATTTATGCACTTGCAAAATATTTTCAAACTCGAGCTCTGACCCGTTTATCTACTTTTCCTCTCTTGCTCTCTCTCTCTCTATATATTATATAGGTATCCAGACACAGGGACACCTGGATGACCCTTCCTTCGAGTCAGATGTCTGCTGCAACAGCTGTGAATGCTTGCGGGTTCTCGGTAGATGCTTCTATCCTTGTACTCTAGATAGGAGGTATTGTATAAACATTCGGGCTAATAACACAATTGCATTTAGCTATTCTTTTAGAAGCATTCGATATGGTTGTATATTTTGACCGAGTATTCGGTTATTTTATTTCATTTCAGTTTCATTTACACAAACCGTGTGGATGTTTTATTTGTAATTATTTAAAAACAGTAGTTAAATAAAAGATTTTTTGACGCCAGCCTAATAGGTTATTAGTAATTTAATGGATTTTCGACAGTGATGCTAAGAATTATCCATGTGAGACTCCTGTTAAAATTTGATATAGGAGTGATCGCTCGGTATCTGATTAGGTGGGGTGTCACATCACTCTCTTTACTTGCTTGACCCCGAAGCAGAAATTACCAATGAATAGCTCGACAAGTTGGTTAAAATCAGTAATTTATCCCCGAGGTAGGCTATTGTACCATATTTAGGAAGGACCCGTTATGGAACCTAAGAATGCCCTACATCTCACCTCATCGGGGACAACGTAAATGTTTGTTGCTGCTTGGTACTGTTTTATGTGAAGAACGGGGGTCAGTTTTCCCATCTCACTTAGACGTAACAACAGGAGCTTTGAAGTTCGAAGAAGTGGGAAAATCCACAATAGCTTGAACAAAAGGAAATCCTTTTACAAATCTTTGTTGCAACGAGTTCTTCGCCTTCACCATATCTCCCAATCACTAGATTGAGCCTTTCCATGCGTGATTACCCGAATTAGATTTATGCGATGCAGCTTGGCTGTTCTGACCAATTTTCTACACTAAGCTCTCCTCCTGAGAGGTCTGCTCGGCATGGAAAGATCTTCAGGCACAAGATCTAGATTGGGTTGAGGCCTCATGTTGGTCGACTTGTCGTCGAGTATGCCTCGACAATGCCCTCAGAACATCTCTATTCCCTTTGGGTCTCAGACGATAAAAGGGCGATGCTCGGCTAAGCCTTTCTAAGGAACTTAGCATTTATGGAGACAAAGACTTATCGTCATAAGGCTCTAAAGTCATGCGGGAAGAATTTACTCCTAGATGATATGGCGTGTCTCTAGAAATCCTGGAGTGGCTATGCCAGCAGGGTTCTTGAAGGCGGTGGTGGTCTGTTTTTATGAATAAACAAAGTAGGAGATCTTTCTTGTAGCGTTTGGTCCAATTGCTTAATTTTATTTTGTATGGCTTCATGTCTAGAAACACTATCCAAGATCCCAGTCAGATCGTTATTTATTAGAGAAGGAGATGAAATAGGCGAATTACCATCGTATCTGACACTAGATTCAGGAATGTCAGTCATCTTTGAGTTATCGTAAGTGAATGAGAGTGAAAACATTTAGAAATACATTCCCACAGACGGAACCAATCTATTGATGTAAAAAATTAAACTATGTCTAATTATTTAATCCCAAATAATATATGTAAATAAAATAGAGACAAAAAGGTTTTTAAAGTGGTTCGGCTATAAAGGAAAGCCTAAGTCCACTGTTTTTCTTATTGCCTTGTATTTTTCCTTGCCTTTTGTACTTTTGAATGTCTTGAACCTCCCTTTGATGAAGGGATTATAATGTATTTATAGTCTCGTAAGGAGATAGAGAGGTGGAATGTAAAAGTATGGAACGCCTTTATAAATTAAGCATTTACACTAGTACATAACGTCCATAATGCACTTGGTTGTTGGCGTTCTGTTGATCAATTTGGTTGGTCTCCCAATGTTGGTCCTTCTGGGCGTTGGTCGTCATCTGCATGTTGGTCGGCCTCCCAGGTCTTGGCCGGCGAGTTTATATCTTGCTGACTAGAATTCTTGCCATGTTGGATGATACGTGTTTGTCTCTGATTGGTCCACATAAGTGGATAATTTTTTGTATTAACAATGACATTCTGTTAAACAAAATTAAATTATCATATTAGTTATAATATCAACATTTAAATTAATTTACTACAAAAAATATTCGGCAGCAAAATTATTTGCACAAACACTGCAAAAAAAAATTGCACAACACTATAAAAAAAGGGTGAAGTAAGACCCAAAAAAAATTGTTAATTCTCGACATGTCCGTGGTCTTAATGATGAGTTATATGGGTAATTATCCTGTAAACGTTCATCATAAGTGTAATAAGACTTGATGTCAATTGTTTGAAACAGTTATGATACCATGGAAAATGAAGCCTAACAAACATGCTAAAGAGATGGCAAATTAAAAAAAAAACTCAGTTGGCATGGAAAATTTTGCCAACTTATGCTATCAAATGGACCCTAAAGAAATTATTTTTTTATCGCATACACAGTTACTCGTTTGAACAACTAATACAAATATAATGAATCTAGTGACTAATACATATATATAATGAATCAACTAATGCTGAAATGAGCACAATAACGTACCTGTCCATATCCATATATCTCATACCATGATTTCCCTTATATTACATCATATGGAGAAAAAAAATATTTGTTTTCTCCATACAATTGGTCCCTTATATGTTAGCATATTTACATCACAAAAATTCACGTATACACTATAAAAATTCTCCCATACATAACAAAAATCTAAGTATAAATTACGGAGAATACATGGATACGTAACTACTTAGACCTCAATGAAAAACACAACAATACCACTATAGTTTATTCTTAAACCTTTTCATTATTTCCTAATTCCAAAAATAGAATATTTTATAAGGGACCAATTGACCGACACCAAATTTTCTGTATAAAATTTAGGAGGTTATATTGGTAATTTTTAGTCTATAATATCTCCATCTCAACCCCTTATGATTACTGGTTTCACCCCTTATCTCCTAAAAGCTATTCATCAAATTATATTGGGACATGGAAACTTATCCACTAATTGTAGCATATGTAGCTAAAGACCTGAGTTTTTTTTTGGGGGGGGGGAGGGTGGGATGGATTAATATTTTTTTCATGGAAATTACTAAATTTCCTATTATTTTAGTAACAAAAATTATTGTTGCTGTAAAAAAAGTTCTCTGCCAATTATTTAGTGAAAGTTTTAACAGTGTTTGTTTCGTCAACTACTTATTTTAAAATCATTAACAAATTTAATATATTAGCATATGACTTTTTGCACAAATCCCAAATAGATGCATATGTTACAAAATACTTGTAACATGTTTTCTGTAACATATGTAGTTACCGAATAGATGTAATAGTAGTTATATGTTAAAGAATAAATGTAATATAAGTATATGATGCGTATCCCAATATATAACTTCCTAGCATGAAAGTTAACTCTCAGATCATTATTTAAGTTTAACCGGCAGCCCAAAAATGTGAAAGACTACAACCAGCAATAAAAACAAGTAAACTAAATTTCCACATCCAATGTAATTTGTTACTGGTTAATAAACATTTTAAAATTTTATAGGTGTTTTCATTTAATTGAATTTATACCTTGGCTGGTAGAACCATCGGAATTATCTTCGAAACGAAGAGCCCTATCGAAATTCTTCTCAATGTTCTTGACGCTCTCACTGATGTTATTAACGATCAATATCGACAAAGTTTCCTAAAGAAACCTTCCCACTAAACCACGCCATCTCCGTCTATTAGTCTCTTCAATCAACTCGATCCGATCCTCAAACTCCCCAAATCAAACTCATCAATAACGCTAAAAACTTGACAAATATCCAGCATTAATAATAAATTACACATTAAATATGTGTGTCTATATAAATTTTCAGGTATGATTTAAATTTCTTAAGAAAATAAAATAGAATGCAATTGATGTGAAATAAAACATACATATGTATTTGTGTGCGTGTACAGAGAAATAAACCACGTGGAGAATTATTATAGCACATTTCTTGTAAGTAAGAATTCTTAACCATATACAACTACTTATATTATAAAACCATATAACTACTTATATTACATCTATTCTATAACTAATTATAATAAATTAAGTAGTTGATTTCTTGATAAATTAAGTAGTTGATAAACTTATATACAATATATATAAATGTAGAAAAAATGGGAAGTACGTATGAAACTTGAATCAATTAGTTAACAGTGAGATATAGGGCAGTCCACAATCCCCATATGAAGTCTAATGTGTAGTTGAACAATGTGGTTGGGAGAGTTTCGATGTACGCTGACCTCGAAAGTATAAAATCAGGCAGTCCTAGATATCAGGAGTGTATGAAGTGCCAGCAATAGTTCATTCATCTCAGCAATCTTATGTTATAGTTGAGTAATTTTTTGCAGAACAACCGATGACATCAAATAAATTGAAGTGGTTGAATAAAAAATGAGTCAACACAATGGTTAGTGTAGGCATTTTAACAAATAGTTGAACCATTTTGAGGTGATCCAACTAACCAACCTCATCTTCACTGTTTGATAAGTCGGATTAAATGATCCATCTTATTCTTTTGTCGTCAGAACCTCAAATAGAGTAACAACAACAGCATTGGATGTAATAGATGTAATAGATAATTGAGCGTTTGTCATAATCTATGATGTAATATAATAACTATTTAATTTTCTAGAACATATTTTCTGTAACTACTCTATAACTATTTAATTTTCTATAACATATTTTCTATAACTATTTATAAGTAGTTACAGAGTAGATGTAATAGATGTAATACATTAAATTTATTCTATAACTACTTATATTACATTTATTAAGTCAAATGCCAACTTAAATAGATATAACATGTTAGCATCTATTCTGTAAATACTTATATTACAGAATCCATAAGAATCGATAAATAAAGGCTAACACAACCAATGGTCCAATCAAAAGACATCAAGTCCCTAGGTTTAAGAGGATAACCAGATCCAATTCTAAAGTTAACAATCAATCTACTTTAAAATTATCTCAAGGTTGAACTTCCTAGTGTGGAATGCGAGGGGTGACTAATAAGCCAACTACTAGAAGAATAAAACGACTCCTGAATACTCACAGATTCCCTCTTTTAGCATTAATAGAATGTAATTTTTTTATATTGAGGACTCGACACGCCACTTAAGTAACACGTCTTACCTTTATTATCAAATCCACCAAGAACATTAAAAAAATAATACGAGAATAAACGTTTATAATAGAGGGAATTTGAGAGAAACTGACCCATTATAAGGCAGCTCATCTATTTGTTGTGTTGATGCTGATAGACCTGTCACAAAAAAGAAGGAGAGAATGATGACTCATTAGTACCATTATATATTCTCGTTTTTCTCAACTCCCAATCAACAACACATAATTACGATTTTGTGAAGGGAAAAACATCATTGAGAACTAAATTCAATTTATCTTTAGTCACATTACACTATATAGTGTCCTAGACAAGTCAAATAATCAATATAATCACCTTTCCCTATTCATGTATGGAACCATTATTCATACCTTGTTTAAACTTTAAGTATTTATTCAAAAATATAAGTAACATAACACCAAGGTTAAAATCTTAATGTACTTATACAAAGGAAAATAATAGATTTATCAGCCATACACTTCATTAATTCTCACGAAGGGAACACAAATACTATTCTCAATCAAAAAATAATGTTAGGGGAGATGAAATGAACATCCATCTAAGCTCATAGAAAATAACTACATACAAATCATTTATTCCAATATCTTAGACTGAACATCTGTGATATTCATAACTATTAAGAATATGTTTTGTTAATTGTTTATTAGGATTACACCTAAGTAAATAGTTGGCCAATGAGAATAATATTATTTTATGATATAAAAGGCACTAATGCTAACATAGTCCAGTAGACACCAAAATTACATGAAATAAAAAAATAAATTTTGTTTACAACCACATCTGCCCCCATTTGATATGAAAAGCTGATTAAGCAGCGTGTCATCGGGTACCCCTTTCATTATACGATTTCGTAGTCACAATTTTGCTGCAAGTAAATTATCCAAAAAAAAGAAGTTTTAAATCGAAAATTGAAACAAAGGAAGTACAAGGAACATTCACAGCTCAACCGTATAAGAGACCTCATCTCAAGATTCCTCTTAAAAGAATGTTCTAGAATTCTTCCTTTTGTCAAAAATAGAAGGATCATAACCCTTCCATATGAACTAGCATTACATAACATTAGGAAATCCAGAACCCAAGACCACTTCTCTCTGAATTACTAACATAATCCACTACTGAATCTACAATTGTTTTAAGGATACAAGTTTGAGGGCATATTATTTCATCTTACCCACCAATTGTATCATAATATAGAGCTAATATTCATTGAGAACTACTGCATCTTATCCAGTGGCAAGTTCAGGATTTAGAGTATGAGGGTGTTGGAAATGAAGACCCCCAATTTTTAAATTTTACAAATCAATTTCCTTTTAGATGATGCGGAATAGTGATGGTTCAACAAAATAATTACACAAATCAAATTTTAATTTCTTTCAAATTAAAATTAAACTAAACTCAAAGAGACATTAAATTAAACCACAAATTAGTTTTCACTTAAATTATTAACTCAACCCAAGTCCTAGAAATTTTCCTAATCAATCAATTAATCCAATTTGCAAATTAGGCCAAACTAAATTTTAACCAATAAAATTAATGGCTTGAACTAAATTAATTAAACATTACCCAAATTAATTTTAACAACAACTTAAGCATGAGTAGTGATTTAAACCATATTTTATCTTTTAGCCCTAAGAATGCATCTAAGTGATATAGCAAGATAAAATAAATCACAAACCACTACGCTGCGATGAACAAGGAAAAACACACAACAGAAAAAAATCTCAGACAACCCTAGCCTCAAACCCACTAAGTACGGCTTTACAAGTACAAGACAAAAAGACTTATAAACACCCAACTTGACTCCGTCCAAGCCCCGATGCTCTTTATTGTACACACCTCTGCCTAGCGAATAACCACGGAGATCCACCGCGGTCTCGGAATCAACCGATAGGACTTTTTCTGGTCACCGCCACCCGAACAAGGAGCCTTTCTCCAAGTGGGTATGTCACGGAAAACAAAAATTCTTCTTTATGGGATATAGAAGTAAACCCAAACTTCTCTTTTTTTGGTGTAGAGAAAAACCCGGTACCAAACACTCCAAGAAAGGATATATATATTGAAACTTGGAATAAACTAATATGGGTGTAAACCAAAAGTGTTTAAGGATGATTTTCTTGGAAAATAAAACACTTAAAACATGAACCTTTTCATGGAAAAATTAAACTCTCAAAACTCTCTCTAGGAGATGGAAGAATATGAAAAAGTTTCTTACAAAGAGTTGGTTCCCGCACATAAGTAGTTCTCGAAAAATTAGAGGGAACAAAAGAGTGGAGTAGTGGAGAAAACTGCCAAAAAACTGCCCAAAATATTTCCCGCCAGACATGAATCTCGTTCGAACGACCCTTCTAACGAAGTTCCAGAGGCCAATGGGAAAAATTCGTTGGCAAACTCGTTCGAATGACATTATCGTTCGAACGATAATATCGAATGAAGTCTCAAAATGGTCAAAATTCGATTTTAAGCCCAGAAACTTTATTTTAAAGTTCAAAAGAAACTTCTGAAAATAAACATCAGTTTAAATAAAATTACACCCTATATAACATTATTCTAAGTCTTCCTATATATATAAAAATGCATTCATACCTTAGGAGCATTGGAATAGTGTTGTTGACGTAGAAACGAGGCACACTAAACTCGGCATATGATTGAGCTTTATAATCTTGGCCGCTACGTCTTCAACTAACACGTCATAGGCTTGGATGGATACTTGAACACTATCCTATGACTCAAATATTTTTGTCCGGAATTAAGCCAACACTACATTAAGACTCAATCGGAGACTTGTGTTCTTACAAATCTCCCCCTTTGGCTATTTCGGGATAAAAACCAACCAAAAATCCTAAAGGGTCGTCAAACTCTACTAGACTTAAAAAAAATGTCCCACCCAAAATAAAAAATACATAGATTGACTCAAAACGCAAGGATCAATATCTTTGCCGATGAAAGTTGCCATTTAAAAGAATTCCTACACACTTAAGCAAACTATCAAACGCATGATGAAAGTTACCATTTAGAAGAATTCCAGCACACTTAAGCAAACTATCAAATGCATAGGGAATATCAAGAATATTAAATTCATGTTAGATAAATAAATACTCCCCCTAAATTAATTCTCCCATTTATCAACTGTGATCAACCTAAGAAGGTTGTGACTCCCCCTAAGTTAAATTTCCTAAACGAAGATACGATTATAATAGGATTAGATACCATTTCTGCCCCTATCATTCTCTCCCTTTTTGTTCAGGAATAGACAAAGGATAAAGAACTAATTTAAACAAAATGAAGCATAAAGTGATAAGATCATGAAGGCATATGAGAAATAAAAGCACAACTAATCCATACAAATAATAACGGATACCAACGAAGATGCAAAAAAAATGATACCAATGTGAAACATGAGATACTAAGCATGTGATATCAACAACACTATGCAACAAGATAGATACCAATTATGAATTAGAAGCATAGATAGACTAGAAAGCGAGGCAAAGAAAAAAAATACCATATATATGTAGACATAATGACTATCACTAATGCACACTTACATATATATAGGTATAGACATCACACGTGATACAAAATACAATAGGCTTTTCACACTCGTATGGAAAAAATGTGTCATATGGAAATGGAAGTGTAGGGGGTGTGAACTAGCAACAATTAAATTTAGACCCAATCACTTAAAACATGTTCACGGATTTCTCATTTGATTGCAAACTTTATCATATTTGAATATAACCTCACGTGACAATATAGATTAAACTCAATGAACAAATATACACAACGCATACAAGCCTAGAATTTTGATGATTCTACGAACCAGTAGAGTCATGACATTGAAAGTACAACTAGGATCAATGAACATTGTGAAAACCGTTGATATACCATCCAAACTCCCTCAATTTAAGCATATTATTTTAATCTTTTGAATGAATAAATCAACTAAACAAAATAGGCCTTGGCAAAATCTTTTTCTTTTAATGCCATTTTCTTTTAGGCCTTTGGACCACGTATTTCTTTTAGGTCCAAGCAAACTATGGCTTACTCGCAAAGGATGATATTTCCTTTCGGAGCCCTTCCCTGTGCGCACACACACACACACACACACACACACACACACACACACACACACATATATATATATAATATTTTATCGCTCAATTCTCACGTGCAACGGATCTTAGCATGCACTAGTCCTCCTAGGTCACATAACATGTAAATGACAAGATTGGTAGGAGAACAAAGCTCAAATATACATGTGAAGTTATAATTTCAAAAGAGCTCGTGCATGTGTGAATTGAGGCATATAAAAATAGAATCCATTAAAGCAACACAAAATCCAACTACTCTATGTAAGCATGGTAAAGAACATTTTAAGGATTGACAATCAAAACCAAAAGTTCTAGCCATATGTAAGCGAAAAAGAAGGGATTCAAACACAAGTATATGCCACATAAAGTGTGTCAAACTAAAAAACACATAAAAAAAATCTTTTTGAGTTTTTAAAATTTTTAACCAATAAATAAAAATATATACTCAAAAGAGAAACAAAAATCATTTGAATTTTTCATTAAGCCTAAATTACTAAAAAGGTAACACACAAATGATAAACAAAAATCTTTTTGTATTTTTCATTTAATGCAAACTAAAATGAATGAACTATAATACAAAAGATAAACAACAATTATAATTCTAGCACGTGATAAAGCATGAAGTATAGACTAGAAAAATGATTAAGAAGCATACAATTAGCATGATAATTTAGCATGAAGTACAAAAGTTAAAGTACGCAAACAATCAACACATTCAACCTTTAGATTTTGCAAGGGAGGAAGCATGTGAAAGTAAATGATAATGAAGAATCCTATTTTGTAAAGCTACCAATTCGGATCTCCTAACCCAAACTAATGAAGAATAACGATCACGGGGTGTAGGAATCTTGGCTACCTCAGTTGCCTTACGTTGGGATCTAGGACATCGTTTAAGATCAAAACAAAACGGAGAAAAGACTTACCTAAGGAATGATCTATAACATTGTTCCTAGAGGATTATTCTAAAACATTGGTTTTGTCTTTATGAGTTGACTCGTTACAAGTATTGAAGCCTAAACCACAAGTGTCATTTTTAATTTGGACCGTTCCTAATATTTTATCTATTTTCTCCGAACGACACTCCAAATCAAATTTGACTTTACTAGAGTCTTTTAATTTATTTTCTAATTCTAAAATGTTAGATTCTAATAAAATATTTCGCTCTTCAAATGCAAGAATCTCCTTTTTCAAGGATTCCATTAAACCTTTAAGGCTATCTCTCTCGCCTTCTACATATTCAAGCTTCTCATGAAAAGCATCCTCACGTGTCCTAAGGTCTTCCACTAAAACACTCTCATTAATTACCTCGACACGCTCTTTCAAACTAGCTTCTAACTTCAAATTTATTCTTTTTTAATTTAATAGATTCTTCATATAATTCTTGAAACGCAATTTGAAGTTCACTCACATCAACCTCATTTTCAATTTCACTCTCTCTTTCTTCTCCACCCTCACTACCATCATCTCTTTGGGATTCACAAACGAAGACCTTGGAAGTGTCATGTGTTAAAATTTCATCACTAAAGGAGTGCTCACTTTTACTCACATGACTTGCCATAAAAGTCACAAAGTTGGGATTAGTGGGGGAATCGGGTCCCTCTTCCTTATCACTATCACTAAGGGTTGCATTGTAGGAAATTGGTTGCTTACCCTCTCTCCTTAATTTAGTGGGGCACTCTTTCGACCTATGGCCATAACCCTCATAATCGTAACACCTATTTGACTCGTCCCTATTTAAATTTTCATTAAAAGTTTTAAGGATTTTCTCGTCTTTGTCATGGTTAGAATTTTCAAATTTCTTAAAATTATTTTTAAATTTATCTTTGTTAAATTTAAGAAATTTTCGAAACTTCCTAGCAAACATAGCCATATCTTCCGAGTCACTCTCACTTTCACTCTCTACTACTTGTTTTTCCTCCTTTCGGGTTTTCAAAGAAACGCCATTTTCTATTTTCTTTTCAGTTTTAGAGGGAAACATGTCTAGTTCATAGGTTTGTAAATCACCTACGAGCTCTTCTAATTTCGTAGAGGCTAAAGTGTGTAAAGAATTTAACACGGTCACCTTAGGAATAAATCTATCGGGTAGGGACCTTAAAATTTTCTTTACTACTCGGTTGTCGGGTATTTTTTCTCCCAAATTAAAAGATGAATTAACTATATCGAAAAGTCTAGCATAAAATTCATCAAATGTTTCTTTTTCATTCATTTTGATGGTTTCAAATTGAGGGATGAGGTTTTGGAGTTTAGAAGCTTTTACGACATGAGTTCCTTCATGAGTGAGTTGTAAAATATCCCAAACTTCTTTAGATATTTCACACGTCATAATGCGTCGGAATTCATCCGGTGTGACCGTGCTAAACAAGGCATTTAAACCACGAGAATTAAAATTTGTAAGTTTAAATTCATTCTCACTCCATCTACCGGTGGGTTTGGGAACACGTTCATTTTTAACTAAATATGTATGTGGGGACCACCCATTTATGACAAGCAACCAAAACCTCTCATCGATAGACCTAAGTGCCGAACGCATACGTGCTTTCCAATATGCATAATTAGAACCATCGAAAATAGGAAATTTTAAAAATGGGAAAAATTCCATTTTAGTAAAAAATATTTAAAAGGAACTTAAACGCAATAATTTAGTGAACCTGCTCTGATACCACTTGTTGAAAATGAAGATCCCCAATTTTTAAATTTTACAAATCGATTTCCTTTTAGATGATGCGGAATTTTGATGGTTCAACAAAACAATTACATAAACCAAATTTTAATTCCTTTCAAATTAAAACTAAACTAAACTCAAAGTGACATTAAATTAAACCACAAATTAATTTTCACTTAAACATATTAACTCAACCCAAGTCCTAAAAATTTTCCTATTCAATTAATTAATCAAATTTGCAAATTAGGCCAAACCAAATTTAACCAATAAAATTAATGACTTAAACTAAATTCATGAAACATTACCCAAAATAATTTTAACACCAACTTAAGCATGAGTAGTGATTTAAACCATATTTTATCTTTTATCCCTAAGCATGCATCTAGGTGATATAGCAAGATAAAATAAATCACAAACCACTACGCTGCGAAGTACGAGGAAAAACCCACAACGAAAAAAAACCTCGGACGGCCCTAGCCTCAAATCCACTAAGTACGGTTTTATAAGTACAAGACAAAAAGACTTACATACACCCGACTTGACTCCGTCCAAGCCCCGACGCTCCTTCTTGTACACACCTCTGCCTAGCGAATAACCACAGAGATACACCATGGTCTCAAAATCCACCGATCGGACTTTTTCTGGTTACCGCCACCTAAACAAGGAGCCTTTCTCCAAGTGGGTATGTCACAGCAAACAAAACTTCTTCTTTGTGGGATGTAGAAGTAAACCCAAACTTCTCTTTTTTTTTGTGTAGAGAAAAACCCGGTACCAAACACTCCAAGAAAGGATATATATATTGAAACTTGGAATAAACTAATATGGGTGTAAACCAAAAGTGTTTAATGATGATTTTCTTAGAAAACAAAACACTCAAAACATGAACCTTTTCATGAAAAAATTAAACTCTTAAAACTCTCTCTAGGAGATGGAAGAATATGAAAAAGTTGCTTACAAAGATTTGGTTCCCGCACATAAGTAGTTCTGAAAAAAATTAGAGGAAACAAAAGAGTGGAGTAGTGGATAAAACTGCCAAAAAACTACCCAAAAACTTTTCTACCGAAAATCCCGTTCTAACGAGATTTTCATTCCAACGAAGTCTCGTTCAAACGACCCTTCTAACGAAGTTCCAGAGGCCAGTGAGAAAAATTCGTTGGCAAACTCGTTCGAACGAAATTCTCGTTCAAACAACATTCTCGTTCGAACGACAAACTCATTCGAACAACAATATCGAACGAAGTCTCAGAAGGGTCAAAATTTGATTTTAAGCCCAGAAACTTTATTTTAAAGTTCTAAAGAACCTTATGAAAATAAACATCAGTTTAAATAAAATTACACCGTATATAACACTATTCCAAGTCTTCCTATATATATATAAAAATGCATTCATACCTTAGGAGCATTGGAACGGTGTTGTTGACATAGAAACATGGCACACTAAACCCAGCATATGATTGAAGTTTATTGATATGCCCCAAGTGTAACCTCGGCCTAGAGACACCAACCTCGTCCTAGAGACAGCAACCTCGGCCGATATTACTACCGACACTGGGTATGTCTTGGACACGCGATATCACCCTTGGCCATATCAAGGTCGACCCAGGCCAACACTACCATTAGCCTCTCCAAGGGGCGTCACAAGGATTGGCAGCATTCTCGTATACCTTAGAATGGCAACCTCGGCCAGATGTAGGCCGAGCTCGCAGGAGGCCACCAGCTACCTCATCAAGCCACCAGTTCAACCTCGTCTCAGGCCCACCTTGCCCATTGTCTCGGCTAGGATTAGGCCAAGACCTCCATGGAATCCTCGGACTGAACAGGTATCAAAACTCACCAACCTCGGCCTCACCAAGGCCGAGGTCATACCCCCGACGCAATAGCCGAGCATCTGCTGACATTTGGATAAGGACACGTGGACACAAATCAGTTATAACAAGATTATTCCCCACACGTGGGGAGAATATTGCATCATCATTCTCTACATGTGACAGTGACAGATGGCACTCCCATATTGGTGAGGTAACCACACACATGCTCATTGCATGCATGGAGGGTACATTACACCCCCTAGGTACTATATATAGAGGTCATCCTCTACCTTGCAAAAAGATCCAGATATTTAACCCTAGCTAAAACCCTGTCTAGATACACAATAGAGAGAGAAAGCTTGAGAGATTGTATCCATGACCATTAGTGCCTTATTGCAGTGAGATCATTCACACACACAGTGGACATAGGCCAATCTAGGTTGAACCACTTATATTCTGGTGTTGATTCATCTTCTCCTCATCTCATTCTCTTACCTCTTTACATTATTGTGCTGCCATTATTGTTCTTAGATTGAGCTTGAAAACACCTTATCTGGTGGTGCTGATTTCGGCATCATCATTTTGGCACCGTCTGTGGGAACGAGAAGCTATCTCTTCCTCTTTTTCCGCTTAACCTCACCGGAGACTCTGGTGGTGAACCAGGCCTCCCCCTAGCGCGGAGCTGTTTCACCATTGAAAGAGGTCCTGTGAGGTACTAAGCTTACCTTCTACTCAAGCTCTATAGTGTTAACATATGGCACCAGACTTACCACCGCGGAGGTAGCAGCAGCCTTGAGATCTTTAGCTGCAACACAACAAGCCATGCAGGAGCAATTTGCACAGCTCAGTCAAACTATGATGAGGTCATCTGGAGTCTCACAGGACATGATCACTCCGGCGGCAGTTCAGCCTCATCTTGATGCCAGGGGACCACCCCAGGCACCAATGAAGGACCAGCCTGCGCCCCAGCGGAGAAGGGACGTTGCTGACCCTAGGCGCTTGCGCCTGGGGAGACAGGGAAACCCTTGTCCAGAGGACAGGTATGATGATCTAGAGGCGGAAGAAGCCCCAGAACACTGCTGGGAGCAGTATGAGGTGTCGAATAACACAGTACGGCCTCTTAGGCAGAGCCAAGGTTGTGTCGGCCGAAGAAGTGAAGAGGCCCAATAAAGAGGGTCGGCCTTTGATAGGTTGAGCAGAGGGTCAGCCTTCGAGAGACTGGGCCTGATAAATGACCTAAGACAGAGACTGTCGAGATCAAGGACTACAGCAAGCTCACAGAGAGGGAACAGGTAGGGTCGGCCAGACCGAGGCCGACACTGTGAAAGAAGAGGCAGGGAGCAGGAAGAGGTCAACAGCCAACGTGTCGTGGCAGGGGAACCCTCGATCCATCCCAGGGAGGTGGCAGGGGATAACGTCGGCCAAGTCGATTGCCGAAGACCATGGAATGATTCTATCCAACGCCTTGAGGAGAAGATAGGAGACCTCATTAAGAGCAGGGACCCATTGCAAAGGGGTTACTCAGAGGGCTCCCCATTTGTGGCTAGGATAGTGGGATTCCCTACCCCAGCTAAGTTCAAGCCTCCTACGGTGTCTCCCAAGTATGATGGCAGCACTAACCTTGTGCATCATATCGAGATGTATCAATCGGCAGCATACATCTACTCGATACCCGATGAGATGAAGTGTAGAACCTTCTCTGGGACATTAACAGGGGCTGCACACAGTTGGTTCACCTCCCTTCCGAAGAACTCAATTGAGAACTTCAAAGGCTTGGCTGAGCGATTCATCCACAACTTCTGCTTTGGGGTGAGGCCTCAAAAGAAGACTACCCACCTGTTGTATGTCAAGAAGGCCAAGGGTGAGAGCCTAAGAGACTACATAGCAAGATTCAACAAAGAAAAGCTGGAGGTCGAAGATTATGAAGAGAACATAGCCATAACCGCCCTTATAGGAGGTCTCCAGAAGGGGAAGCTATTGTGGAAACTGGCGAAAGAGCCCCCTAGGTCTATGGAGGAGCTGTTGGCAACCACAGGGAAAGTAATGAATACGGAAGAGGCAATGGCCGCCAAGTATGAGGATGAGAACCGCAGTGGAAGTGGAAAATCCCAAAGCAAGAAAGATGGGAAGAAGAGATCGAGTGATGACAAGTTCGCTCACTATACTCCTCTGACCGTGAGCTGTGAGCACATCCTCAATGAGATTAAGAGTGACAGGGCTCTGAGATGGCCAGAGAAGCTGAAAGCCCCGCCACATAAGAGGAACAAAAACTTATGGTGTGAGTTCCACCAAGATCATGGTCACGTCACAGATAGATGCTTCGCTTTGAAGGATGAGATTGAGAAGATGTTAAAATCTAGGAAATTGAGAAAATATGTAGACGGTAAGGCTCCTAAGAGTGGAAGAGATGACACTAAGAAAAGGAGGAATGACAGATGCCGTGACAACGTCCCGGCCCGAAGAGACGACGATTCAGAAGGTGATGATGAAGATGATCCGGATCTTCCACCAAAGGATGACAACACCCCGGTGAAGAGGGTTGGTATGATCTCTTTCGGTGTTGGCACAATATGCGGAGGATTTGCAGGTGGTGGAACTGAAGTAGTTGATAGAAAGGCTCATGTAGCCGAGGCCAAATCAGTGGCCAAGATTGAAGTTGTGAATCTAACGTCTTCCGATGCAGTACAGAAGAGGAAGAAAGTAGACATGAACACCCTCGTAGTGGGGTTCTCCAGACTCGACTTCAGAGGTATCTTAGCCCCCCATGATGACCCCTTGGTCATAACGACAAGGGTGCATGGATATGAGGTGCAGAGGATCCTCGTGGATGGAGGGAGCTCGGTAGATGTGATGTTTTGGCCTTGCTTCAAGAGCTTAGGCCTTAGTAGAGCAAGACTGGTCCCCTATCACCACCCCCTGATAGGCTTCAGTGGTGAAAAGGTTCACCCCTTGGGCATGTATGAGATGGACGTACGGATGGGTGACGAATGGCTTAAGAGGTTGACCAGGAGGATTAATTTCTTCGTAATGGACGAGAGTGTCTTCTCGGCCTATAACCTCATCATAGGAAGGGTGGCCCTTAGGGAGTTCGAGGTTGTGCCGTCAACGGTCCATCAGATGCTAAAATTCCTGACTCCTTATGGAGTAGGGGAAGTGCAAGGTGACCAGACCACAGTGCGAGAATGTTACTTCAACTCGGCAGAAGAGAGAGAAGCCCATAAGAGGGCCACCACCACTTATAGCATTGATACTCTTGATCCAAGAGTTGAAAAAAAATTGAAGAAGGGAGAGGCCTCGGAAGAGGTAGAATCCATCGTCCTCAATGAGGACGAGCCGGAAAAAACCATCCAGGTCGGCAAAGCCCTTAATCCAGAAATTAAGGAAGAGCTAATAAACTTCCTCAGGAAGAGACAGAGTGTCTTCGCATGGAGTCTCGCAGACATGCCTGGCATCGACCCTGAGGTGATGAGCCACAAGCTCAACGTGACTAGAGATGCCAAGCCGATCAAGCAGAGACGAAGAGTCTACTCCGGGGAGAAATACGACGTCATCCGAGAAGAGGTCAAAAATTTAGAAGAGGACGAGTTCATAAGAGAGGTTACCTATCCGGGGTGGCTCTCAAATGCAATCATCGTGCCTAAGGCCAATGGGAAGTGGCGAATGTGTGTGGATTTCACTGACCTGAATAGATCTTGTCCAAAAGACAGCTATTCCTTACCTCGGATAGATCAGATGGTGGATGCGACGGCGGGGCACGACCTCATGAGCTTCATGGACGCGTATTCAGGATATAACCAAATCTTCATGGATGCTGAATACTCTGAGAAGACAGCCTTCATTACTGACAAATGGACATACTGCTACAAAGTGATGCCCTTCGGTCTGAAAAATGCAGGGGCAACGTATCAACGTCTTGTCAATAAGATGTTCGAAGAGCAAATAGGTAAGACCATGGAGGTGTATGTAGACGATATGCTAATAAAGAGCTTGAAAGCTTGCACTCACGTAGCGGACCTTGAGAAAACCTTCGATGTTATGGACTCGTACAGAATGAAACTCAACCCAGCAAAGTGTGTCTTCGGAGTAGGAGCTGGGAAGTTCCTGGGATTCATCGTTAACCAGAGGGGAATTGAAGCGAACCCTGAGAAAATCAAGGCATTACTCGACATGAAGACTCCTAGGAGTATCAAGGATGTCCAAAGACTCACGGGAAGAGTGGCTTCCCTTAACAGGTTTGTTTCTAGGGCAACGGACAAGTGTCTTCCATTCTTTAAAGTTCTAAGAAAGGCCTTCCAATGGGACGAAGAGTGTGAAAAAGCCTTCAACCAACTCAAGTCCTACTTAGGGTCTCCCTTATTGCTGTCTCGGCCCATCGCAGGAGAAAGGTTGTTTGTATATCTTGTAGTCTCTGAATCAGCCATCAGCGCGGCCATCATACGGGAAGAGGATGGGATCCAAAGGCCTGTGTACTTCAAAAGTAAGTCCCTTCAAGGGTCTGAACAAAATTATCCCCGTATGGAGAAATTGACTTATGCCCTAATACATGCCTCAAGAAAAATGAAGCCTTACTTCCAAGCTCACTCCATGGTAGTCCTCACTGACTCCCCACTAAGACAGGTTCTGCATAAACCTGAGAAGTTCGGGAGATTGATGACCTGGGTCATCGAACTAGGAGAATATGATCTTACCTACCATCCTAGGACAGCCATCAAGCGGTAGGCCCTCGCGAACTTTGTCGCAGAATTCACCTGGGAAGAGGCCGAGACAGAGAAAGGCCTAGATGACGGCGAAGAGACAAACCGTAGTGTCTTCTGAAATTCGGAAGAGACGACACCAAGCGTCTTTTGAGATTGGGAAGAGGTCATCTCAGGCAAAACTCGGAGCAGAATAGAAGAAAACGAAGAGGATCGATACCTCTTCAAGAAAGGAGTTATAACAGAAGGGGTCTTCTCATCAGATACAGACGTCTGGAGCCTCTTCGTTGATGGCTCTTCCTGTGATAGTGGAAGCGGTACGGGGCTAATACTCTCGGCTCCAGATGGCGCTAACATTGAATACGCCTTGAGATTCAACTTCCAGGCCTCAAATAACGAGTCCGAGTATGAGGCCATGATAGCAGGTCTCTTATTGGCAACAACTCTTCGAGTAAAGCGATTCCTACTCCATAGCGACTCAAGGTTGGTTGTCAATCAAGTACTGGGGATATACGAGGCCAAAGACGAAAGGATGGCCAAGTACTTAAATAGGGTAAGAAGGTTGTTAGAATATTTTGAAGAAGCAAAACTGAAGAGAGTGCCTCGATTAAGTAACAACCACGCTGATGCATTGGCAAGGCTGGCCTCGGCAATAAAGATAGATATGGGAAGGACCATTCCGATCGAGGTCTTAGGAAAGGCAACCATCGAGGAGGACGAGGTATGTAACCCTTATCACAATCTGAACCTAGGAGACTCATGGATCGACCCGCTCGTTAGATACCTAAGAGAGGGAGAGCTGCCTGAGTCCACGCTAGAAAGGAGAAAGTTGAGATATAGGGCTGCCAAGTTTTCAATGGTAGGAGACGTCTTGTACAAAAAGGGGTTTCTATTGCCTCTCCTAAGATGTGTTCATCCCATGGAAGTTCCCTGGGTCTTACAGGAGGTTCATGAGGGTTCTTGCTCTAGCCACATAGGGGGAAGGCCCTTGGCCAAGAGGATCATCACCCAGGGATACTGGTGGCCTACCTTGTCCAAGGACGCTGCAGACTACGTGAAGAGGTGCGACAAATGCCAAAGGTTCGCCACTATCCCTCATCAACCCCATCAGCCTATGACGTCAATCTCTTCTCCATGGCCATTTATGGTATGGGGAATTGACTTAGTAGGACCTTTGCCAAGAGCTGTCAACAACTATAGATTCTTGATAGTTGCCATTGACTACTTCTCAAAGTGGGTGGAGGCAGAGCCGATGATAATAATCACAGAGCAGAAGACCTTCCAGTTCATTTGGAGGAATATCATATGCAGATATGGCCTCCTAAACACTCTCATCTCGGATAATGGGACCCAGTTCAAGAACTCCTCCTTAGAAAAGTATTGCCTAAGAATAGGGATTAAGCAATTCTTCTCATCTCATGTCGAACTCAGGAAAATGGTCAGACCGGATCACAAACAGAACTATCTTGGACGGAATCAAGAAGAGGTTAGAAGATGCGAAGGGAAGATGAACTGAAGAGGTCTACGCTGTGTTATGGGCCTACAAAACCACGGTAAGGACACCAACAGGAGAAACCCCATTCATGCTGGCACATGGCTCAGAGGCCATCATACTAACGGAAGTAGGACTCCCAACTCATCGGATTCAGACCTACGACCCTGACAATAATGGGGAAGAGAGGAGGCTAGACCTAGATCTTATCGAAGAAAGAAGAGAAGACGCAGAGGTCAGAAAAGCAGCTTACCAGCAGAGGGCAGCGAAATTCTACAACCAGAGGGTGAAGTCAAGACCCATTGCAGTGGGATACCTACTGCTAAAGAAGACCCTACAGAAGGAAAATAATCTTCACCCAAACTGGCATGGCCCCTACAAAGTAACAGAAGAGGTTGTGCCTGGCACTTACAGGCTAGAAAACCTAGAAGGAGAACCTTTCACTAACCCATGGAATGCTGACCACCTAAAGAGATATTACATATGATGTTGCATAGAGTTTCATGTAAATGTACCATCTTATTGTGAAGAGGTTATTAATAAAGATCAGTTCCCATGACAGTTCTTGCTTCATTCTTAAATCGGAGATGCATTATGAGGGTAACATCTTAGGTGATGACCTCAGACCCTTATAACATCATAATTTCGTGACAAGGTCTGAGGTCAGACACCATGATGAGATGACCTCAGACCCTTAACATCATTAATTTGGTGAAGTATATTATGGGGATAACATCTTAGGAGATGACCTCAGACCCTTATAACATCATAATTTGGTGACAAGATCTGAGGTCAGACACCATAATGAGATGACCTCAGACCCTTAACATCATTAATTTGGTGAAGTATATTATGGGGATAACATCTTAGGTGATGACCTCAGACCCTTATAACATCATAATTTGGTGACAAGGTCTGAGGTCAGACACCATAATGAGATGACCTCAGACCCTAAACATCATTAATATGGTGAGGTATATTATGGGGATAACATCTTAGGTGATGACCTCAGACCCTTATAACATCATAATTTGGTGAGGTATATTATGGGGATAACATCTTAGGTGATGACCTCAGACCCTTATAACATCATAATTTGGTGACAAGGTCTGAGGTCAGACACCATAATGATATGACCTCAGACCCTTATAACATCATAATTTGGTGACAAGGTCTGAGGTCATACACCGTAATGAGATGACCTCAGACACTTAACATCATTAATTTGGTGAGATATATTATGGGGATGACATCTTAGGTGATGACCTCAGGCCCTTATAACATCATAATTTGGTGACAAGGTCTGAGGTCAGACACCATAATGAGATGACCTCAGACCCTTAACATCATTAATTTGGTGAAGTATATTATGGGGATAACATCTTAGGTGATGACCTCAGACCCTTATAACATCATAATTTGGTGACAAGGTCTGAGGTCAGACACCATAATGAGATGACCTCAGACCATAACATCATTAATTTTATGAGATATATTATGGGGATAACATCTTAGGTGATGACCTCAGACCCTTATAACATCATAATTTGGTGACAAGGTCTGAGGTCAGACACCAAAATGAGATGACCTCAGACCCTTAACATCATTAATTTGGTGAAGTATATTATGGGGATAAGATCTTAGGTGATGACCTCAGACCCTTATAACATCATAATTTGGTGACAAGATCTGAGGTCAGACACCATAATGAGATGACCTAAGACCCATAACATCATTAATTTGGTGAGATATATTATGCGGATAACATCTTAGGTGATGACCTTAGACCCTTATAACATCATAATTTAGTGACAAGGTCTGAGGTCAGACACCATAATGAGATGACCTCAGACCCTTAACATCATTAATTTGGTGAGGTATATTATAGGGATAACATCTTAGGTGATGACCTCAGACCCTTATAACATCATAATTTGGTGACAAGGTCTGAGGTCAGACACCATGATGAGACAACCTCAGACCCTTAACATCATTAATTTGGTGATGTATATTATGGGGATAACATCTTAGGTGATGATCTCAGACCCTTATAACATCGTAATTTGGTGACAATGTCTGAGGTCAGACACCATAATGAGATGACCTCAGACCCTTATAACATCATAATTTGGTGACAAGGCCTGAGGTCAGACACCGTAATGAGATGACCTCAGACACTTAACATCATTAATTTGGTGAGATTCATTATGAGGATAACCTCTTAGATAATGACCTCAGACCTTCATAACATCGTTCATTGGTGACAAGGTCTGAGCTCAGGACCATTGGTTGAGTTTAAACAAGACCATTGCAACGACAAGCTTAGAAAGAGGGCTTCAGAGATTGAAGCTCATTGCAAATTTATTTTTAGCAGACATCATTGCAGCGAAACTAAGAATGAAAATTAATGGGCTAAGAATGAAAAGCATCACATGACATTCAATGAAAAGAAAGTGAAGATGATCCTCATCAGAGGTTGATATATATATTCAGAAATTATATATTCAATGATTACAGACAAAAGTTCCACAATACAGTTAAGTCACAAACAGTGATCATTCTATCCTAAGAATCTGAGGGGGGAATGTTGACACCCTCGGCTTGGTTAGTCACCTCAGCCGCATCATCACAATGGTCTCCCCCTCCAACCTCGGTGACCTCTAATGTAGCAGTCTCGGCAGGAGCGGCAGCCTCTTCCTCAACCTCTTGAAGAGCTTGGGAAAATTGAGGATCAGCAAAGCCGAGACCAACGAATTCAGAGGCCTTCAAAGCGCCGGCCTCTCTCTCCCTGACGTCTGCCCATTTAACAGTGGCTTTGATACCTCTTTCAAGGTATTCAAAGCCGAAGCCCATGAACTCGTCAGAGGCCTTGTAGTCAGCAACTATCTTCTCAGAGGCGTCTTAAATGGTGGCCCTGACAACTGAGTTGACCTTTTGCTGCAGAACGTCATCCTTAGCCTTTAGTGCAGCAGCATGATCCTTGCCGAGCTGGGAGATGTCCTTCTCTAACCCCTTCACCTTCTCCTCAGAGACCTTCAGCTCAGACTTGAGGCGCTCGATCTCTACATTCAGAGTACTCTGGACTTTCTCGACCTCTTGCCCCTTTTGGATGAGAGGCAACTTCCTCAGAGTCCAGTTCGATAAATGGTGCATGGCTGTCAAACCCTGCATATTTAGTGATCATGAGTAAGCTAAAGACGAATCAGAGGTTACACTTAGAAGAATTTCCGAAAAAGGATCAAATCATACCTGAACGGCTCTGTGAAGGCCGAACTCAACCAACAATGGGGTGTCCAGAGACCTGTAAAAGCGTTTGTCAGCCTCAGTCATTACAGAGCCGATGGCATCCAGGGCCTGCATACTGTGGCAGACTACACTGTCAGTTAACTTCAACTGATCCAGACGAGACGACAGGGCATCAGTTGAAGAAATGGGGATAGCAGAGTCAGCAGCCTTCTTCTTCGTCCTCTGATCCTCAGGGGCATGACCTTCGGCAGCCCTCTTCTTTTTGGCTGGGGGCTTAGAGGCCAAGGGGGCTGGGGGAGGAGCGTTAAGACCTGCTTTCTTGGCAAGTCTTGTCAAGCTCGGTGCAGTCATCTCCCAAAGCTCGTCTGGAATATCCCTTGTTCGCTCTACAAAAAATTAGTAAACCTGAGTTAGATAATCAGATATGAATAAACTCAAAGGTTAAACTTGCAAAACAAAAATGCTTACCAAGCTCTGCAAGGGGACTTCCACCCAGACCTGTCCCAGAGAGGAAGTGGGGAGTCATCAGATGTTCAAACCTGACAAATAGACCATTTACCCCCTAATCTTGAAGGGCTTTCACGTTCTGGAGGTTTTGTAGACTTAGGCCAGGGTTGGCCCTAGCAGACATGGTGACCTTACACCACCTCAGGGGCATCCTCTGCTCCAGATTGGACGAGGGAACACATGGGCCAAACTCCCATGGCCCTGAGGCAAAGAAGTACCGAGGCTTCCAGTTATGGTTGGAAGTCTGGGTCACCTGAAGCAATTTCTTCTCAGGCCTCTGAGCTACAAAATGGTAGTAGCTCAGATGATTTTTGGCCGAGGAAGGGACGTAACAACCTACAAAGACTTGAACTGGAAGGTCTGAGTGGTGGACAGCCTTCCATAACACTATGGCCCCTATTAGAATTCTCCAGGCATTAGGAGAGAGTTGGGAGGGGGCCAAATTAATGTAAGAGAGGATGGATTTGATAATGGGGTGAATGGGCAGACGGAACCCCAACTTGAACATCTGCTCATAAAGGTAGATCTCGCCATCTCGGCCATGATAAGCCCTCTCTTCCCTCAGGGGTCTCCTAAGTTTTATTGAGGGGATGATAGAATACAGATATCTGAAGCAGAGAAGGTCTACCTCACTAATAGTACTCTCAATCTCGGCCGCCTCAGAGACGTCGGCATCTCTCTCGGCCTCATCATCATCATCCAACTCAACGTCGGCCGGAGCAGATGTTGATGGGTAACTCAGAAACCTCTGAGCAAACTCTGCCTCGATGGCAGCCGACATAGGGATGGCGTCAATTGGTGGTGGTATGGCCACACTAGGCTCAAGAATCTCAACCTCAGAGGAAGACCCTGAGGTGCTTGAATGATTATGGGACGAGGCTCGGTTGGAGACCTCGGCCTGATCAGGGGCCTGATCAGGCCTAGGTGTGAAGTCCATGGCCTCTTGAAAGTTATCCACAGACATGGGGTCTGAGGTAGAAGATTCAGACTCAGACATAGGTATGGGATTAGAAGGAACCCCCGTCTGATAGAAGTTCTCCGGGGGGTCAGGATATATCACCTTCAGAGGTGGTGGAAATATGGGTCTAATGGGAAACTCTTGGGATCTACGAGCTTCCTCCTGTGCTCTTTCTATTTGCCTAATCTTTTCTAAAATCTTCTCTCTAAGAGAGGGGAACTTCTCAAGAAGTTGATATAAAGGTCTGAGCATCCGAGGACGACACTACACTTTGGGATTTTCCTAAACTCCAAAAACTACAAACAATGCTAGCTGATAAAGCAAAGGAATCTAAAGATCAAACTACTTAAATTTGGCAAGAATAGCTCGCCTGAAATTATGGTGGTGTCGCTAAAAAACTAAGAAACTCGCCGAAAAATACGAAAATAAGGGTGCTTGCAGGAAAAATGAAGGAAAAAGTATGGTAGACCTTACCTGAGGATGAAATGGTAAGGAAGAGAGGAGAAGACGCAAGAAATCACCACCCAAAAGCCTTGAACCAAGATCTTTCTAGAGAGAGAAAGCTGCAGAAACAGGAGCGGCTGAAATGGGAGAAATGAAGAAGAAAGAAGGAAAGAAGGGTTCAAAACCCTTAAATACTCAAGCACAACTCCCAAGGCCCATCATTGCCTTGGGATCCCCAAAGGGTGGCTGACAGCACACGCCTACCAATCAAGCATGTTCCAGCATTGGACAAGTGTCAAGCAGGTATTGGCTTGTAACAGACAGGCCTTGGAGGTGTAGTAATCCTGTAGTCACTTGCTCTCACATATGACTAAGGGCTGGGGGTGATTGATATGCCCCAAGTGTAACCTCGGCCTAGAGACACCAACCTCGGCCGATATTACTACCGACGCTGGGCATGTCTTGGACACGCGATATCACCCCTTGGCCATATCAAGGTCGGCCCAGGCCGACACTACCATTAGCCTCTCTAAGGGACGTCACAAGGATCGGCAGTATTCTCGTATACCTTGGAATGGCAACCTCGGCCAGATGTAGGCCGAGCTCGCAGGAGGCCACCAGCTACCTCATCAAGCCACCAGTTCAACCTCGTCTCAGGCCCACCTTGCCCATTGTCTCGGCCAGGATTAGGCCGAGACCTCCATGGAATCCTCGGACTGAACAGGTATCAAGACTCACTAACCTCGGCCTCACCAAGGCCGAGGTCATACCCCCGACGCAATAGCCGAGCATCTGCTGACATTTGGATAAGGACACGTGGACACAAATCAGTTATAACAAGATTATTCCCCACACGTGGGGATAATATTGCATCATCATTCTCTACATGTGACAGTGACAGATGGAACTCCCATATTGGTGAGGTAACCACACACATGCTCATTGCATGCATGGAGGGTACATTACACCCCCTAGGTACTATATATAGAGGTCATCCTCTACCTTGCAAAAGGATCCAGATATTTAACCCTAGCTGAAACCCTGTCTAGATACACAATAGAGAGAGAAAGCTTGAGATATTGTATCCATGGCCATTAGTGCCTTATTGCAGTGAGATCATTCACACACACAGTGGACGTAGGCCAATCTAGGCTGAACCACTTATATTCTGGTGTTGATTCCTCTTCTTCTCATCTCATTCTCTTACCTATTTACATTATTGTGCTGCCATTATTGTTCTTAGATTGAGCTTGAAAACACCTTATCTGGTGGTGCTGATTCTGGCATCATCATTTATAATCTTGGTCGCTATGTCTTCAACTAACACTTCATAGGCTTGGATGAATACACTTGAACACTATCATATGACTCAAATGTTTTTGTGAGAAATTAAGCCAACACTACATTAAGACTAAATTGGAGACTTGTGTCCTTATAGAGGGAATAATGTGTATTTAACTATTTTTTAGGGGGCAAATCTGTATACATGTTTTTTATTCCAAAAATTATCCATCTACGTGGACTAACGGAAAATGGACACTCGTTCTCCTACGTGGCAATATTCATAGTAGTTACTTGCATGGTCAGCTCCCGAAACAGCTGGTCGGACAAACGGTTGACCAACCTAAAGAAAATGAATAATCAAGTGTATCAAAAGCCATTTATGTGCAGTAACCAACAGTCATTGTACCCGTATCAACAGTTATATTGAAGATCAATAATTATCTTTATTATATACTATTGTAATTACATGAATATATAAAGGCAATTCATCTCTTGGACTCCTAACCACTATAAATTAATGATCTCCCCTATCTCAAAGGGAGAATTCAATCATTCTCAATCACACCCAATTGTGCTTTTGTAACCCTACTAAATAAAACAAACGGTGGACGTAGGCTTTCTTTATAGCCGAACCACTTTAAAAAAAATTTATTTCTCATGTGCTTGATTGGATTGATTATCTTCATTTTATCTTTTATCTTTTTTTATCAGTTGTTGACATCTACCAAATGATAGACCATTTGTAAGCATCAACAGATTCGCGCCGTCTGTGGGAATCGACACCAAAAGTCTTTATTTTCAGTAAGAAGAGATGAAGATTTGAGTCTGCAAATCAATGATTAATAAAAGAGCTCAAGTTATTTCTTTTCTTTGGATATAACTAATTATATGTTATGCACGTATCTTTTTGTTCAATTATAATTCTCATATGTATATATTCATAAATTTTGTCATTAATTCTTATTTAAAAATTTGCAAAAAGGTGGATTTGAGAGTCATAAATTTTGTCTTGATTCCCATATCTCAAATTTCATAACATGGGATAAATGTCTAAAAGTGATTCTCTCGCTTCAAAGGTGTCAACCACATCGTTTCATATACTCAATTTTATTCATTACATTAATTTGCACCATTGTATCAATTTTAGATAATTCTCCTCGTTGATATTGAGATGAATTTCATAATTGGTCATCAATGACTCCTTGAATATGTGGCCTTCCATGATAATGTTTATATATGATACTTTTTTCTCTGAATCCAAAAAATAGGAAAATAACTTTCTATCTCCCATTAGAAGAAACCGCCTCAATTTGAGGCTCCGAGTGCAAATTACAGATGGAAATTTCTCCAGAACTCATTAATTCAGCAACATCAGTGTTGGGCTTATATATTCAAGAAATTGTATATCACGAATTTCTTCTACCCAACTAATCGACCATGATCTCTCTCCATCGAGAATTTTGATGACGGGTGACTTTGTACTCTTACCCAAAAATTAGGTTTTACAAAACCCATCACCGGAGGGCTTGTAGCTGAAAACACAACGAATGTAAAGCCAGATCTTATAGTTCACGCATGAGAGTGACAAAGCCACATTAAAACTTTATATTCCTCAAAATTCTACTGGAAGTTAAACTAACTAGGAGACGACAGTCGATCTTATGACAGCTCGCATACCTGCTATGTGGGTCTACTTCGGGGATGTGAAATTAATTGGAGGAAAACTATTTTCTGTAAGTACAATTATTACATAGTTGTTCAATAGAAAGGTTAAATAACCCTAGGCATTGACGGACGTCGGCGACCAATATACACCAACTCCCACATATCAGCAATATCATCGAAGATCCCCTTCGTGGTTGGCGACCATGGACCCTAATCACTGGTCGACAGAAAAATTAGAATGGCGTTATGTTTTGATAAATTTGTTTGAAATATCTTTTTGAAGCACAAGTTTAGATGGGGAGTTTGATTAAAACTCTTTGGGTTTGTTAAAATTAGCGTTTATTGTTAACGGATTGTATGCAAGTCTAATCGGTGATTACTATCTTCCCCGGTTGCCTCCTTGACCAATATGGTCATGGTACCGTAAACATCTTGACTTAACGTTTTCACAGGGTTTAGTTGGTCAGTGACATTATGTGACACCCCATCTAATTAAATACTGGGTGATCAGTCCTATATTAAATTAAATAAGGATTTACAAATTTGTTCATTCTTAGCATCACTGTCAAAAACCAAACTAATTACTAATCACCTATTAGTTAATTAAATCGGTGCCAAATTTTATCTTTTACTAGACAAATAAATAAATAATCATAAAACAAAATAACTCATACACCAATAAAATTAAATGCAACACAAGAGATAGATAAATAGAATCCTGTCGAATAAACCATCAGCTAAAACAAAACAAAATAAAATCCAGTAATAATAACCAAATCCAAAACAAGTCTGAACTGAGATAAATAAATCTTAAATGGGCAACACGCTCAACGGAAACTGTAACTGAAAAATAGATTCCTACATTAGTAATCAAGAATAAATGCATCTAACCAAAACTCTGCACGCATCCACCTATGCTGCAGCTGCGTGTCCTTGAAGAAAAATATCAAGTCGGGCGTCCCTGTGGCTGGACACCTAAAAGGTTTTGAAAATATTTTTATAGCAAGAATTAGTACTCAAAATATTTTTAAAAATATTTACAAGAGTTTATCACAGTTCAAAATTGATTATTAATTACACATGTTACGTACACTCTCTTGAGTATCCTCATCCCTCAACTATTGTGCATGCCTAACATTATCTACTTAGCCCACCTAGCTGTACTATCCAAGCTAACTAGACATAAGTATCAACCTGGACTATCAACATCTATAAGTCCCCATACTGCCCATACAGTATGCTAATCAATTTAACATTTCTCGTACGTTAAGAGTTGAAATTACCATTTCATTTCTCTTCTCAATTCATTGATTAAGTTTCACTACTTAATTCATTCTTTTAGATATACACTCTCTAACTGTCTACTAACACACGTAAGTAGAACATTCACATCTATATATATTATTTTCATTGATATATATATATAGTAATGGTGTCACTCCAATGACCACCACTAACCTAAGGGAATTAACATTCCTACATGTTTTCACTTTCTCAATTAATTAAGTTTATCTACTTAATTTAATTTTAGGATACCACGTCTACTTTCACGCACAAGTAGTATATTCTCATTTGTATATATTTTACACACGAATATATACCATTACGACATCTCTTCTAATGACCACCATTAATAAAGGCATACTCTGCTATCAAGGTCATATATCACTCACTACATTATGATGATTGGTTCGAAATATTACCTCGAACCCAAAATCAAATCACAAACAATGGAGGCGAACATAGTTAGCATTTGGGCTACGAACATACCTAACGTACCTAAATGACATGCCAGCTTTACTAATACACAACACATAGTGAGCCGCCCTAAGTTCTTGGGGCACAAATCCTGGCCTCCTTGGAATCGGCAAGGCACTGCGCGCGAACCTCCTTGATAGCAAGCAACGTAGGTATGATAACTCATAATCATCAATCATATGGGTACACACATAACCTATATATATATAATCATTAGGTATACACACAACCTAGTCCTCGACATTCGTACATAGTATATATCACTCGAATATTCCCATACTTTCACTTTATGATTATTCTCACTATCACATTATATTGAGTATTAATATCTACTCTAAGGGCCCTAATTACCCCTTTATGATTTCAGTATATAAGTTTTCTTACCCTACTGGTTTATTCCATAAGCTCATTCATGCTTTCACGTAATTACATTCTCATTCTCGCGAATTAATTACTTTGACGTTTAATCCCGTTTAATCATCGTCTTGATTCTCTCGATACAGCTAAACTCCCATAACCCTATCATGGTCTACTGCAATATAATAGATACCACATTATATTCTAACCATCACCCAAAAAGTTTTTCTGAGAACAATTTAGGAGTTCTAGGCAAAAAGGGAGATTTTTACATTTCTCTAGGTACCGAACCCGTTCGCCCCTATGAACTCCATCTTCTTCGTTTTGCAGATGCATTTTTTACAATTAACACACCTATAAATTCCATGTTCCTCCACCAAACTCTAAACCAATTTTCCTAAGCCCACCCTTCCCACATGTATTAGGACAGTTTCTAATGTAATTTTTGCATCAAAACGTTACGAATAATATTCAAGAGTGGATTTAAGCATCTAATCCTCAAAAACCTAGGTTTTATGTTCTTTCACCATAGTACATCAAAAACCCAGATTTATTTCATGGATAACCATACAAAATCTCTATTTTATTATCCTCTAAAGATATCAACTCTTTCTACATGCAATTGCTACCTAAACATGCATTTTAATCAATATGTTCCTCCAAGAATCATCAAAATAACCAATATAATTGAAACCCTAGTCACATGGGTATTATAACTTCATATTGATTGAAATAAACACTTGCCTCTTGATCAGTAGGGTCTGATTTTGTGTCTTAGTGAAGGATTGAAATATCCTCGCTCCTAAGTTATTTGTGGTGCAAGTTTGAGATGAAAACCTCAAAGAATCTACTAAAAAGCTTCACGAATGGTCTTTCCTTCTTCTCTAAGAACTCATCTTTGTTATTGGTATTTCTAAACCTAGACCATTATATCTAACACCTGATAGGCTTCAAATTTCGTAGGACTTTAAACCTTATTTTGCCAAATGACCAAAACGCCCTCAATAGGTGCCAGTTTGGTCTAAAATTGACTCGGGACCCAAACTATACCCCCCGATATACTATTCTGACTATTTTGACCTTTTCAGAACCATACATGACCTCGAAATCATTATCCAAGTCACTCTAAATATATTTCCTATCTCGAGTCTACACGCGACTCTTGGTTGAAATAAAATCAAATACGCCTATATCACTCGATATGATGTAAATAAATAATCATCAATTATTTATTATTCAGTTAGTAAATATAATTCACAATATTAATCATTATCTAACTCTCAATTAGTATTTAGAAGCCACATTATTATATAATTCAATTAAATTACTTCTCTCGTAATTTAAAGTAAAACAATTTAATTACCGAATTAATTAAATCTCAAATATGCAGAAATAGGGGTATTACATACTTACCCCTTTACAAAGGAATTTCGTCCTCGAAATTAGGTCATACCTGCGGTAAACAACTTTGGATACTGCTCTCGCATAGGAGTGTAAAAAAATCGATCATCCCGAAAATCGAACCGAATCGAACCAAAACCAGTGGGGGTTTTTAGCCCGATTCGGTCTACGGTTTATGGATTTAAAAAACCGACCACGTCGGTTCGATTGACTATTAAAACATGGGAAAAAACGATTCAAAATCGTTAATCGCCCTCAAAAATCAACCAAAATCGAAAATCGACCTTCAAAACAGCCAAAATAGAAAATCGCCGAAATTCGACCCGAACCGAAATCGATGTGAATCGAAACTGACATTTTTTTCATCGTCGATTTCGGTTTTGGTTTGAATTTTTCCAAAATTGAACCGATTGGTTCAATTTGAATTACGGTCCAAAATCGAACCGAACCTGACCCATGAACACCCCTATTCTCGCATGTCATCCTCCCGCTCCTAAGTAGACTCATTAACGCTTTGGCATCCCTACTGCATTCTTCCTAGAGGCACAACCTTATACCGTATATTTCACTCACTCCGATCTAGAGTAGCCACAGTTCTCTCCTCGAACAAGATGTCTGGTTGCAAATCAATCTCCTCGAGTGGAACGTCCTAGAAGGCTCTCTCGCTCCTCCTGTATTTCTTCAGTGATGCCACATGGAACACGTCATGTATTTGTTGGAGATGATTTGATAAACCTAATATATATGCTATCGGTCCCACTCTCTTGATAATAGGGAAAGGTCCCACGTACCTCGGTGCTAGCTTCTCCTTCTTGCCAAACCTCATAACTCCCTTCATGGGAGACACCCGTACCAACACCTAACCGCCAACCTCTAAATCAATGCGTCTTCAATCAACATCATCATAACTCTTTTGCCTATCTTGATCTATCGGAATGCATCCTCGGATAAGCTCAATCTTGGCAGTCGTCGCTTGTATCATCTCTGGCCCCAATAACTTATTGTCCCCCACCTATAACCAGCAAGTTGGTGAATGACAAGGACTCCCATAAAGCGCCTCAAATGGTTCCGTACCAATGGTAAATTAGTAAGAGTTGTTATATGAATACTCTACCAATGGAAGGTATCACTCCCAACCTCCCCTGAAATCCAGAATGCACAACCTTAACATTTCCTCACCATCTGATTAACTCTCTCATTCTGACCATCCGTCTGTAGATGATAAGCGGTACTCAACTGAAATCTGTACCCATGGCCTCCTGAAAACTCTTCCAAAAGTGAGACACGAAGATCTTATCTTTATCAGACACAATGTTAATCGACACCCCATGACGCTTCACTATCTCTGCAATGAAAAATTGCACATACTAAGTCATCTCGTAATCGGTGAAAATTGGTGAGAAATGGGCCACCTTGGTCAGTCGATCCACTATCACCCAAATATACTCGTAACCCCTCTGTGATATTAGTAATCCAGTAATAAAGTTCATCGAAATGCTTTCCTACTTCCATATGAGAATCTCGAGTGGCTATATCATCCCTGGAGGTCATTGGTGGTCAACTTTCACAAGTTGACAGGTAACACACTTCGAAACAAACTCTACTATGTCTCGCTTTATACACAACCAATAGTACTGTCTCTTCATATCTTGGTACATCTTATCCCCGCCGGGATGTACCGAAAACCTCGAACCATGAAACTGTGCCATAACTGCATGTCTCAAATCCTCATCCTCTGGCACATAATCTCCCATTAAAATGTACGCCTTCCCTTTGAGCTGATCAAGTAAGATTATTCACCCTCAGTCACTAACTGTCGTATCATGTCCTAATAGTACCGATCCTCTGCCCGTGCTTTCACTACCCATATCACAATCTTGGGAGTGATAGTTAACTCTGCCATGCACGCTCTGGCAATATCATCATCATATCGAAGCCCACTTCCCTTTACTTTATAGACCTTTGCTAACTCTCTAGTAGGTCATCGGTTCAACGCGTCTGCCACCACGTTAGCCTTACCAATATGATATTGTATTTGAAACTGGTAATTCTCCACGAACTCTAGTCACCGCCTCTGCTTTATATTCAGATCTTTCTGTGTGAAGAGATACTGAAGTGACTTATGGTCCGTGAACAATGTATACTGATCCCTTAGAAGATAGTGTCTCCATATCCCCAAATCAAAAATGACCACTGCCAACTCAAGGTCGTGGGTGGGGTAATTCTTCCCATGGAGCGTAAGCTTTAGGGACACATAAGATATTCCTCTCCCACTCCAAATCCCCGTCTTTTATCATAAAAGTATACTCCTCTATTCTCATGTTACAAAAAGATAACATACAACACGATGCTCTTCCTGTCACTAGGTGCTCAATGCTAAATCAATAATGACCTTTATCTCTCTACTCGACAATAACCCAATATACCTTGAATCACATCAGTAAATGCCCCTACTCATGGGGATCAAACACATAATTCCAACATATACTCTCAATTGTAATACACAATATAATATATCTACACACACACACACACACACACACACACATATATATATATATATATATATATATTCGCCCCTCTTTTAGGTGAAACCAAGGAAGAATCATACCCTGAGACAGTGAACACGAGATCTCACAATCTACGATCTCTCATCCCATCATTAACTAAACAAGATTCGAGCAATAATCAAATCTATTCTCATACTTATCGAAAGCAGTAAACTATCAAGTAATATAAAGATCCTCTTAGTGCACCCACATTTTCTCTCGTAGGCACCACCAAAGAGTCCCGCTATCCCACGGTAAAACATTCAATATAAGGCTAATGCCGCTAGCACACCCACTAAACCCGACTCACACTCGAATTTTATTGTCAGAAATCAAATATTGTGACTCACCCATGTCACCCAAAATGTATCATATTCTCATAAGGATAAAGGAAAATCTATACCTCCTTTTTCCATCTAGATTGCTTGGTCAACTGGTCCTTGAGCCTAACTCTCGTGCTGGGACTGACCCATGATCTGCTGTATATCTAGGATCTCATCCTGTAGTTGTCCCTTGTCTCACTTTGGGCAATCCTTCTTCCTATGGTCCCTCTCCCCATAAGTATAATGACTTCCAGAGAAACTCTTTTATTTTTGGCTTTGGCCCCACTGGCCTCCCCCATCATTTCCTTAGCTCCAACGGCCCTAAGGGGCGGATATGTTTCTATTATTGTTAAGGACTCTACTGGTCCTACCTGAACCCACCACTCTTGGATTGTTAACTCCTGGACCTAAATCTCTTAGCCTAATTCCCCTGTTGGGATATCGCTCTCATTTCTGTCGTGCCCCGCTGGCACCATTTTCTTCTACTTCTTAGTTTGACTGGCCTCACTTTCTTGTTGTGGACAAGTTCAATACAGGTGGCCATACTCTCCACACATAGGACACCTTTTTGCATTATCCCCTTATCTCTGGCCCCATTGGCCATGTTTGTGTGTCCTTTACTCGGACCGGGTAGCCTTGATCTCGATTGCTACCCCCATTGTCCCTTTGGATTCGTTGGTTCTCTGGAACTCATTGTTGGCCTTACTGACTCTGAATGAATCCACCGTTACTTGGTAGGAATTCAATTACACTTAATCATTGGAATGGCCCCATACTAGGTATACCCTTCTGTGATGCTTCACAATCATCGTTTAATCCAGTTCACTCACTTGTCTCCCTTTTTCAGGAAGCACTAATGTAAACATATAAACGTATGACCTTGATGAAAATGTCACTAGTCATCCTATTCGGACTTCACATCCATGTTTGTGTATTCTACACATGAGTCCATTATCATCTCATGGACCCTTTTCATCACTCTACATATCCCCTTTGTCGGTTACAAAGTTTGCTAAGCAAGTCATTATCTCTCTCAAGATCGATCTTTTTCGGCCTCCCTTGTGATGAGTTTCGAAACTCCAATCGCATCTCTGTCGAAATAACATATGTAAGACCCTACGATCCCTTCTCCCAAGTTGTTTAGTTCACCCTATATATATTTCCTTATATGGGGTGACTCACTCCTATCACCACCATGCTGCTCCTATGAGTAAGAATTTGGCCCTAAATTTAGTCCTGGGTGTCACTGAACTCCACCCTTGACTATTTTCTTTGGATTACTTAGATCCATCGGTTCATCACACTTCTTTTATTTCCTTAAATCTTACAGGTGAGTCTTCGAAAGAGTCTCCTTGACTCTCCCTTTGTCTAAAACACTGGGTGAGTCTGAAGTTGTGTCACCATTTTTTACAACGGTGTTTGGGGAATTACTATCCCCGCATGCTTATGTTATCATCACTTTTCTGAATAATAATCGTGGTGACTTCTATCTCAATCATCATTCTTTGAATACTCTATGTCTTTTGCCTCTCCTCTCCTCCTGCAATCCTTCTAACAGCCCTCACTGGTTGCCCCATATTTCTCGGTGTATGGAGCTCAACCGAACTCGTATATGAATCACATTAACTATACTTAATAGCAGGAGAACGTAAATCACATATGTAGAGGAATACAACAATCCTATCATAAGTCTCTACATCAAAGAATGCTAAGTTAACACGTGAAAATACGAACAGATCCTAAAGACTCTAAAACCTGATGCTCTGATACCATCTGTGACACCCCATCTAATTAAATATTGGGCATCAGTCCTTTATTAAATTAAATTAGGATTTACAAATTGGTTCATTCTTAGCATCACTGTCTAAAACTAAATTAATTACTAATCACCAATTACTTAATTAAACGGGTGCCAAATTTTATCTTTTATTAGACAAATAAATAAACAAGCGAAAAACTAAATAAATCATACACCAATAAAACCCAATCCAACATAAGATATAGATAAATAGAATCCTGTGGAATAAACCATTGGCTAAAACCAAAATAATAAAATCCAGGAATAATAACCAAATCCAAAACAAGTCTAAACTGAGATAAATAAATCTGAAATGGGCAACACACCCAACTGAAAGTATAACTAGAAAATAGATTCCTACACTAAGAATGAAGAATAGATGCGTATAATCCAAAACTCTGCAAGCATCCACCTGTGCCGCAGCTGCGTATCCCTGAAGCAGAATATCAAGTCTGATGTCCCTGTGGTTGGACACCTAAAAGGTTTTGAAAATATTTTTATATCAAGAGTTAGTACTCAAAACATTTTGAAAATATTTAACAAGAGTTTATCACAGTTCAGAATCGATTATTGATTACACATGTTACGTACACTCTCTTGAGTATCCTCACCCCTCAACTATTGTGCATGCCTAACGTTCTCTACTTAGCCCACCTAGTTGTACTACCCAAACTAACTAGACATAAGTATCAACCTGGACTATCAACATCTATAAGTCCTCGTACCGCCCATACAGTACGCTAATCGACTTAACATTTCTCATACGTTAAGAGTTGAAATTAGCATTTCATTTATCTTCTCAATTCATTGATTAAATTTCACTACTTAATTCATTATTTTAGATATGCAATCTCTAACTTTCTACTGTCACACGTAAGTAGAATATTCACACACACACACACACACACACACATATATATATATATATATATATATATATATATATATATATATATATATATGTAATAATGGTGTCACTCCAGTGACCACCATGAACCTAAGGGAATTAACATTCCTACATGTTTTCACTTTCTAAATTAATTAAGTTTCTCTACTTAATTTACTTTTAGGATACCACGTCTACTTTCATGTAAAAGTAGTATATTCTCATTTGTATATATTTTACACACTAATATATACCATTACGGCGTCTCTTATAATGATCATCTTGTCACACCTCACCTAATTCTGGCATCGGCCGCCACAAAAACTAAGTCGGGCGTGAGTTAATAAAACACCATTCTTAGCATGAGACAGATATAAAACATAAATAAATCAATCCTCAAGATAAATAATTGAATCAAACTCAATTGATAACAACAACTGAACGATAAAAGCTCTATCCCATGCTAAACTCCAAATAATAAACTAATCTCCAATAATATAAAACTGAATAAAACCCATACAACTTTGGAACCAAATGGCCCAATCAAAACCATAAATTTTGTCTCAAAGTACGTACGAAGGAATGGAAAACTAAAGTAAATCAACACGCATAAGGTAGAGCAACCCCAACTGCACCTCTAAGAAAATCCTCAAATAACTCTATGCAGCTTCTCCAATTACTAAATCCTGAAAAGTTAGTCAACGCACGAGGTCAGAGCCCTGAGCATGAATACACACCACTCCCTGAATCCAGATAGTAGCATTTTAAATTAAACAGAATAATTAAACGCAATAAATATAAATTACTAACTACCCGTAGAGATCCCCATTTATAAAGGCGCACCAATATGATTTTAAATTCCTAAGTCCAATGAAGTTAATCTCTTATTAACTTAACTCAACTTTTATTTTTGTTCTCACTTTTTATTATGATGGTCCTCCCGTCCCGGTTGGTAATCCACAAAAGTGTCACACTTCCCCTTGTCAACCATCCTTTGACCCGTTTAAACTGTCTTCCTCGACACATGACAAGATTCCACACACGACACGACATAAATCGTCCTCTGACCAGTTTAAACTGTTGGCACCGACACATTATGTCGCCACAAATTTTAATACCAGTTTTTTTATCTTAGGCATTAATCCTCAATTTCTCAATTTCACAATTTGTAAATTACCCCCTATCGATGTGAGATCCTCAAAATACCCCTTAGTCCCATACCTAAGGGTCCCCAAGTTATCAATCCGTCCTACCCTATGTATAGGATGAATTTCTAACCTAAACCTTGACCTAGTCTCATGCCTAGGCTAGCGTACCGACGATAAAGTATCAAAAATCGTCCCACCCCCGACATAATAGCGTTGCAATAATCTACTCTCACTAATCGCATACCTAGAGGGCGTAAATCATCAAAAGGCCTACCCACTAGTCTCATACCTAGAAGGCATCCTAAAATATAGGGAGAGCAAAATTACCCAACAACCCGTCGTCACAAAGGCAATATAATAATACCAACAAGTCACACAAACAAGTATAATTAATCAACGTATAAAACTATGCATGATAGTCCAATTCAATTAAATCTTAATTTAATTATCACTACGTCAAAATACCTAATTAATCTCATTTCATTATTTTAAATTGAATATACCGAGTTTTAATCATTTATACATCGAAAACCAAATTTTATTATCTCTACACAAATTACATGAGTTATACGCCCTCAACTTTACTTATTTCAAAACTAGGGTTTTTCTACATGCAACCTGCACCAACAAAACCCAAAATTCACTCATGAATCCTACGTATTCAAGGGTTATAAATATTAATCATATTAAAGGATTTCATCAAAACAGCCCCAAGTTTTATATGTCCACTTTCTCTAATTAGATTTCTAATTGATTTTAAAGAAAATATTAAATTAAGGTTTAGGCAACACTTAAAACGCATAATATTAAAAGAAAAGAATAGAGTATTCATAACTGAATAAAAGTTGGTTTAGAAATCTAATCTTGAATGTGTATTCCTCTCAAAATTTTTTACAAAGATTCATTCTTGACACGTCTTGAGAAAATTCGGTTAATCTTGACAAAACTTGAGTTGAAAGTTATGTATAATGGGGCTAGGGTTTGGAGGTTGAAGAAGATGAGAGGTTTCTGATTTTTGAGAAGGCTAAAATATGTTTTAAAAGACCTAAACTCGTCACTTTATGTTCATATACCAAAAAGAACTAGAGTCCTAATCAAATACAAACACTCAAAAAATCATTACTAACGATCGGACCGTCAAAATTGCTTGAAATTTTAACATGTTGTAGCGAACGGCGAGACAGAACTGCTGTGAAAAATTCAGCTCGATAGGACGATCGGATTTCTAAAAATATTATTTTTATTCTCCTTAGCTCGGATCCTCCCCCGGTTTTTATACAAAAGGTTATAATTTCCAAATTTGAATCCCGATTTAAATTCCACTTAAAATATTATTTTTATATATACCACGTCATACTTGAGATACCTCTGTGACACCCCACTTAATAAAATACCGGGTGATCAATCCTATATGAAATTAAAACAGGAGTCTCATATGGTTCATTCTCAACATCACTCTTGAAAACCAATTTGATTACTAATAACTTATTAGTCTCGCGTCAAAATTTTATTTTACTAATCTTTTTAACCAAACAAACCAAGTAAAACATTCACACAGTTTATATACATAAAAAATGAAATGAAATAAAATAACCGACCACTTGGTTTAACATAATACAATCAAATCGAAAGCCGCACTAAAAGGCGGTAAAAGAATAAACGAGTACAATTGGGTTATCGGCCCAAATGTTTCTACAATACCTCCTATCTAGATCTCAAGGATAGAAGGGTATACAATAAACCTACTGGCATTCAAAGCTACTGAAGCAAACGTCTGACTCGAAAGAATCATCATCCAGGCGTCCCTGTGTCTGGACACCTAATATATATACATATATAACAAGAGAGGGGAAAATAGAGAAACGGGTCAGATCCCGAGTTTTTAAAATATTTAGCAAGTGCATAAATGCCATATTTTAAAATATGAAATATCTCATATTTAAACTGGTATCACACTCTCATGAGATATACCTCACCCATCTTCTAATAGTGCACCCCTATCGCATACATTTTAAACCATCTAGTTAAGCTACCCTGCCTAACAAATCTATATCATCCATCCTCTAAGTCCTCATAACCATCACCTACCCTACGTGATATAATATACATTATACCGTAAGTTATCACTTAATATCTATTTGATATTATCCTCGATTAGATATTTATACAATCCTCATATATATATATATATATATATATATATATATATACAGAGAGAGAGAGAGAAAGAGAAAGGGCAGGCTCACCTATATCATGTGCTATACATCACACCGTACATCACACCTAATTCTAGGACATATGAAACTTTTTTTTTCAAATTTTATATTTTTTTACTTAAAATTAACATTCCAATCAACCCATATGCAAAAAATTAGGTCAAAATGCATTTTGTAAATATTTTAAAAAATCCACAAAAAACTACTGACCCTTATAAATAAGGTATTTTTAGTAGTTTTTGTGGATTTTTTAAAAATAGCTACAAAATGTATTTTAACCTAATTTTTTGCATATGGGTTGATTGGAAGGTTAATTTTAAGGGAAAAATATATAATTTGGAAAAAAAAAAGTTTTTTAGGGCCTAGAATTAAGCGTGATGTATGGATGATGTATAGAGCATGATGTAGGTGAGTGTGGTTATATATATATATACACACACACTAAAGTAAATGGTATTTTAAACTAGTGAGAGTTTTGGAATATGAATGGTGTATATATGGTATTTTAATATCCCGTATATATATAGTTCTCATTTAATATACGAATCACAATTTAAATCCGGATAAAATCTCCCGGAATGAGAATAAAACCTTATTTACTTTACTCTTTTCACAAGTCCAAGCTATATGATATCTCTTATTAATATACAAGAAATATACTATGCACAACAAGTATAATTATAACTATAACAATAATAAGAATAATAACCATCCCACCGAGCTATAACGCGAGGATGCAGAATCAAATCCCCATCCACATCCAGGTTTGCTCAATAAATCACGGTACCAAGCCAGACTCGCTCATGATCATCATAGAAAACTAAACGGTGGAGGTGGTCATATTCCCTCCTGAAAGTGGAATAAAAATATCGCACTTATATGCGGGACGATATGACTTGGCGATATACTCACCCCGCTCCTCAAGTCGGGGGATTCACCCACATTGCGTAACCTCCCTGGTGTCACTAGAGAAAATATATAATCTGGTTGTCCATCCCTATGCACGGGGAAGCCAGTGGAACCAACCTCTAAAATACAAATATACCAATCACACATAGATATATTTATTTTCGTATCATACATATATATACAGTAACAACTCCCGTATATAATATATATATATATATATATATATATATCCCTTCTCAATTTCGTCATCTAGAAGTCCTAATATCACATATAGAATCCCCTACAATAATTTCCAAGTTAAAATTAAACTCCCCATGCACTTGAGGGAAGAAAAATGACAAATTCAGCAAAGGCGAATCGATTCTCCCCTAATGCGGATCGATTCGGGATAGTGAATTGATTCGATCTCAATCCGAATCGATTAGGAAAGTGTTATGCAAGCAGGTCTTCAAAGGCGAATCGATTCGATCTCACTCCGAATCGATTCGACCTGAGACAGCCTTACAGGTCCCCTTATGAGAATCGATTCGGTCTAGACCCGAATCGACTCGCCCTGTTCGGAGGGCACTGTTTGGGCGATTTCATCTTCTCCAAAATACCCAAATATCAACCCATTCTCCATTTTGTGTTTTCTAATCTCATCCAACAACACTATAATGATCCTAAAACTGATTTCTAACAAACACAAAAATTAATTTGTGGTATTAAACCATTTCTCTTAGATTTAAACCCTAAAATCATTAAAACCCTAGTTTATCATTTTCTCCCATTTCTACCCATTTATCTACACCATTAGCATGGGTTTAACACTATAAATCCTTAAGAGTTTACAATACATCAATTGTTTTCTCCCAATGTCAGGTTTGATTTCTGATTAACGATTTCGACATCGGACACCCTTACGTAGAAAAATAATAACTAATTAAAAAAAATCAGAAAAATACGCGGTCGGCGCCCACGCCTTCGTATCGAAAAGATCTAGAAATTTTATTTTGACAAAGAGCCGAATCGATTCGCTTCCTAGTCGAATCGATTCGAAAAGGACGCTGAGTTATTATTCACCTTCTTCTCCAATTTTCTCTTTAATCTAACATTCAACCAACCAATCCCTTAAGGTTTCTACATCATCAACCAACATAAATATCATCTACTAACTATGATATAATTAACACACCAATTAAATCGAGGGATTAAACAATTAAATCAATATTTCAAACCCTAAAGTCTTTTTTACCAATCTTTCATTTTCTCACCAATAATTACACCATTAACATGGATTCTTACTCACAATTTATATGGAGTTAATAACACATCAAATTATACGAGATTAGTTAACCAAGTCCCATTTTATTTCAAGAATCAAACTCAAAATCACATGGTTTATACCAACTATAATATGAGAAAAACACATGCAAATAGTTAAAGTAAGATAAACACTTACTCGTGGATAAAATCTGACGACCTCGAGTCGAATCCCGCGGAGTTTGGCCCGAAATCCCCTTTCTTCTTCCTCTTTTCCTTCCTTTCTTCTCTTCTTTCTTTTTTTCTCTTTTATTTCTTTCTCTTTCTCTCTCTCTCGTGCCTTTATAAGAGAGAATAAGGGTTTATCCCTTATAAACCCAAAAATGACTCGTGTACTCAATTGTGAGTCCCTACTAGTCCAAAAATCTTCGAAACCTAAACACTACCTCCGGATACTCAATTTTGACTATCTTGGCCATTCTGAAACCAACCGTACAGTCAAAATATCTATCCAAGTTACTTAACTAAAATTCACTATTTAACCCAACACATCTCAATACGCGTGTTTTCCAAACAAAATATTATCCTTCGTCGCTTTACCCAACTGCGACATGTAATTAAAATAATCCATACATATACTTAGTCTCGTAAGAAAATCTAATCCATGTAAATACCATTCCGGCACCAGCAAACTAATATTTACTATTCACTTTAAATTCTAAATTATTCAATTACACTCACAAATTCCAAAAATTATTATTCACATAAATTCCTCAAATTTCCAAATTACACCCACTTATGTCATTTAAATATAGTTATAAAAGTACGGGGTATTACATACTTCCCCCTCACAACGGAATTTTGCCCTCGAAATTCATATATAAACCCACCTAGGATCGCTAATCACACTATGTCCTAGTACACCAAAGTCAATTGGTAGTAACACAATGGTACCCTACCATGTACTTGTTCATGGTATCCACCTATCTCAAGGCTTATACTCTAACACACTAGCTTAACAACAAGCTTAACCAAATCTCTATATGCTACAACACCACTTCGGTCGTAAGGTTGACTCTAACAACGTCACATCGCACCTGGCGCTTTTAGAACCGCCTATAAAGAAAATGAGCCTATAATCTCCGCTCTAACTTATTGATCCCATCGGAGATCCACTACTAGGCATACACTCATTTACATCAGGACATCTAATTTTCCTCATAAAGGAAATTACACTAACGCTAAACTACTCTCATCAATCTCATCGCCTAGCTTGGGCGTGTTACCTCTTATTGCACTTATAAAATTGAATTCTTGCGTACCCCATACGACATTCTATCTAACAAACTCCAATCTCATTTATATCTTCCCCAAAGCATATTCTTCAGCTTTATATAATACCCCCCTTCTAGTTCGAACGATATATATAAAATTAACTTACCACCACTACTACAAACGTCACAGACGTAACACTCTCTCTAAAAATGGGCCTCATTTTCTTTTCGGACTGGTGCCCCGAGTTACTCGAGATTACATTATTCCTATTCCTGGAAACTCAATCCTTCTTAAAGTTAACCCACCAATCTTCTGGTGGTTAACTCACAACAATCTTCCTAAAACAGCACCACATGCCCCACTGGCCTTACTTACAAATAACCCTAAGATTGATGTGTTTCCTACACATGTAAAATGAGTAATATACTAACTATATCACTAGTGCCCAAGACCTCTCTCAATATCCTGCATTCTCTCAGTTTCATGCGTGGCACGTCTCGCAAAGCGAAATATAGATCAGGAACCCTCCCGTTACAGTACTTCTTCGCATCGTCGATCATCAAGATATAACGGTCTAAGGCACACAACCGGGATGTTCTAAAATCCTATCTCGTAAAGATATTAACGTCATTCTACCACTACGTCCTTTCATTTCGATGAAATGGAAAGTCTAACTAATCGGGGCATCTACTCTCTACAAAAGTGTTATGAACATCGTACCCAAAACATATTTCCTCTCAATTTGCCTTCTATTCAAGGCCTGGCTATAAGCCTCAACCCAATTTCCTTTACCTTGCCTTACCCACATACTTGCGGTGAGAGAAACATTTCCAGTGCTTTTCCACAGCACATTTACTTTTTTATTAGCCCCTAATCATCACATGACGCTCAGCTAATTTATCATGAAAACCAACATCCTAGCATACAGTAACATCTATCCACTCCCAACGTCGTTAAGGTTCATGCGTGGAGTGTCTCCCAAGTGAAATCCAAACAAGGAACCTCTTTGATACACTACTACTTAACTTTGTCGATCGTGGAGGTATGTCAGCATAAAACATGTAAAATACTAAATCGTGCATACCTTAGATCACATCTATAAGGTCCCCATGCACTAAAGTCAGGAAAATGAAACATCTACTTATCGAGGTTCCATCTAAACCTATACTAAAGGCGATCTCAACCTGTATCTAGGTGAGATATCGCAAAACAAATGGTTCCACCCTGGAACCGCGGATACGATAGCCTTGCAATCACTGGCCTACTATCGCTCTGACCAACCAAGAACATATTATATTGGGAATTGTACTATATTCGTATAATACATGTAAGACGATCAGTACAAACCAGATATAAATTCAAAATACCAACACCCGTTTTTATTGTGAATGAAGGAAAATAGAACCCTGCTACCGCGAAAAAAAATATAGATATACACTATATAATGTTACCGATAATGTCACAAAGCTCGAATTACACACACGAATCCAGGGTTAACAAAATGTCGTGACTCTATCTAGCCACACAAAATATACCTCCTTCATCCGAGGTGAAACTCATAACAACATTCTTGCCAATTACCCTAACTGCTCCAAATGGTTCCCAAATACAGTACACTTATCCTAACTGAACCAAAAATAACTTTTATCATTGCCCCACCTAGGCATCCTACTCTTATCCTTTAACTCCTACCAGGCAAGATTACAGCGTGTGGTTGTACACTCCACATCACCATATTCTCCATGCCTGGCCTCCCTAACCATGTTAAGGTTATCAGTATCTCAGACTCTATAGTCTTGATCCTGACAATCACCCTCGTAGTTCCCTTACCTACTCCAACTAAAAGGAAACATGCTACCGGCCTCAACTTCCTTATTTCAATGAATTACCCAGGTAGATGTCCACCTGTGGGGTTCCACGAACACAAATTCTCCATAAGGGTTAACAACACTTACTAGTGATCCTATGATTTCTCTGGAGGACTCTTTCTTCATTGTACCTACCTTACTTCAGTACAAGGTTCACTTCTCCATATCACTCTTTATTCACTGTCGGCCTCTGACCAATCCTTATGTGAATAATCCAGAAGCTGCATTCTCTTCATTCCTGATAAATCAAAGGAACTTGCAGTTAAAACCCTTCGTAAGATTCCTTAATGAGCAAAACATTTTGCTCCCCCAAACATGGTGACTACCGTTCCCACCATTTCAACATTGCTCCAATGAGTAAAAAAAAATTCCTCAAATTTTTACATCTGGGCATTCCTATACCCCGCTCTAAGACAAAGCTTATGAGCCCTATACTTCCACTGAATAAATCTACACTGCCTCCGCATGACTTAACTTCAATGTATGGTCCTATCAAAGACCCTTTCAAACTTTTTCAAAATTTACTTCACTGGGTAATTCAATTTTAGCACCACTCTCTATACTATAGTGGTACGTAAATAAATATATCTATTATATTCTAGTAATCGTTGCAGCTATTCATAAAAATGACACAAAGGGAGTGACCTCGATTGCAACCCTCATCCTCGACTTTAACTAACAGTTCCAACTAAGTCATGCCTTTTGCTGCCCTCAAAACGGTCTTCCTTGGTCGCCCTTCCTCGATCAGCACATGAATCGCGAACGAGCGCCAAAAGATTTACTATAATCTTACATAATAGCATGAGAACGAAATCTCACATTAGGAATCAACAATCCTAATCATAAGGCTCTATATCAAATAGAAAGCAATGCTGAAAGCGATGTATGTCCGCACAGATTCCTAAGGACACTAGAACCTGATGCTTTGATACTATCTGTGACACCTCGCCTAATAAAATATCCGGTGATCAATCCTATTCCATATTAAAACAGGAGTCTCATATGGTTCATTCTCAGCATCACTGTCGAAAACCAATTTAATTACTAATAACTTATTAGGCTGGCATCAAAAATTTATTTTACTAATCTTTTTAACCAAACTAACCAAGTAAAACATTCACATAGTTTATATACACAAAAAATGAAATGAAATAAAATAACCAAACACTCGGTTTAACATAATACAACTAAATCGAAAGCCACACTAAAATGCGGTAAAATAATAAATGAGCACAATTGGGCTATCGGCCCGAATGTTTCTACAATACCTCTTATCTAGACCTCAAGGATAGAAGCATCTATAATAAACTTGCTTGCATCCACAGCTGATGCAGCAAACTTCTAACTCGAAAGAATCATCATCCAGGCGTCCCTGTGTTCGGACACCTCATATATATATATATATATATATAGCAAGAGAGGGGAAAATAGAGAAACGGGTCATAGCCCGAGTTTTGAAAATATTTATCAAGTGTATGAATGCCATATTTTAAAATATGAAATATCTCATACTTAAACTGGTATCGCACTCTCATGAGATACACCTCACGCCTCTTCTAATAGTGCACCCCTATCGCATACATTTTAAACCATCTAGTTAAACTACCCTGCCTAATTAATTTATATAATCCATTCTCTAAGTCCTCATAACTATCACCTACCCTACGTGATATAATATACGTAATACCGTAAGCTATCACTTAAGCTCTATTAGATATTATCCTCAATTAGATATATATACACTCCTCATATATATATATATATATATATATATACCGTTCATATTCCAAAAATCTCACTAGTTTAAAATACAATTTACTTTAGTATATAAAATCCCGTATATATATAGTTCTCACTTTAATATACGGATCATAATTTAAATCTGAGTAAAATCTCCTGGAGTGAGAATAAAACCTTATTCATTTTACTCTTCTCACAAGTTAAAGCTATATGATATCTCATCTTCATACACAAACAATATATCATACACAACAAGTGTAATTATACTTATTATAATCATAAGTATAATAACCATCCCACCGAGTTATAACGCTAGGATGCAGACTCAAGTGTCCATCCACATCTGGGTTTGCTCAATAAATCACAGTACAAGCCAGACTCGCTCATAATCTTGGTAGAAAACTAAACGGTGGAGGCAGTCATATTCCCCCCAGAAATTGGAATAAAAATATCGCCCTCGTATGCGAGATGATATGACCTGGGGATATACTCACCCTACTCCTCAAGCAAGGGGATTCACCCACAACGCACAACCTCCCTGGATGGCACTAGAGAAAATATATAATCTGGTTGTCCATCCCTATGCTCGGGGAAGCCTGTGGAACCAGCCTCTAAAATACAAATATACCAATCACACACAGATATATTTATTTTCGTATCATACATATATACAGTAACAAATCCCGTATATATAATATATATATCCCTTCTTAATTTCTTCATCTAGGAGTCCGAATATCACATCTAGAATCCCCTATAATAATTTCCAAGTTAAAATTTAACTCCCCATGCACTTGAGGGAAGAAAACTGACAAATTCAGCAAAGTCGAATCGATTCGCCCCTAATGCGAATCGATTCGGGATAGTGAATCGATTCAGTCTCAATCCGAATCGATTCAAAAAGTGTTCTACAAGTAGGTCCTCAAAGACGAATAGATTCGGTCTCAATCCGAATCGATTAGACCTGAGACAGCCTTACAGGTCCCTTTATGCGAATCGATTCGGTCTAGACACGATTCGATTCGCCCTGTTCGGAGGGCACTGTTTGGGCGATTTCGTCTTCTCCAAAATACCCAAATATCAACCCATTCTCCATTTTTATGGTTTTTAATCTCAACCAACAACACTATAATCATCCTAACACTGATTTCTAACTGGCACATCAATTAATTTGTAGTGTTAAACCATTTCTCTTATATTTAAACCCTAAAACCATTAAATCCCTAGTTTAACATTTTCTCCCATTTTTACTCATTTATCTACACCGTTAGCATGGGTTTAACACTAGAAATCCTTAAGAGTTCACAATACATCAATTTTTTTCTCCCAATGTTAGGTTTGATTTCTGATTAACGATTTCGACCTCGAACACCCTTCCGTAGAAAAAACATAACTAATTTAAAAAAATAAGAAAAATATGCGGTTAGCACCCACGCGTTCGTATCGAAAATATATAGAAATTTTATTTTTTGACATAGAGCCAAATCGATTCACTTCCTAACCGAATAGATTCAAAAATGACGATGAGTTACTATTCACCTTCTTCTCCAATTTTCTCTTTAATCTAACATTTAACCAACCAATCCCTTAAGGTTTCTACATCATCAACCAACATAAATATCATCTACTAACTATGAAATATTTAGGATGTCCTATGAAATATTTTAGGATGTCCTTTGTTTAAAGGAAAACCTAAGGCAATTCATTTTTCTGATCGCTATTCTAAAATTAGGGATAGACTTCACACTTGGTCTTCTAAATTAATTTCTCAAGCAGGTAGAGCTACCCTTATTAGATTTGTGCTTCAATCTATTCCAGTTTATACTATTGATGTTTTAAACCCTCCTAAAATCATTATACAAAGATTACATAGCATATTTAGTAAATTCTATTGGGGTGGCTCCTCAAAGGAGAATCCATTTCAATGGACTAAATGGAATGAGTTATGTTATCCATTTGATGAGGGTGGTCTAAATTTAGGAAAATAGAAGATATTGTTTCTACTTTTAGCATGAAATTATATTGGAAATATAAATTTGAAACTGGCATTTGGTCAAGCTTTATTAGAAACATATATAAAAATGGACTTATAATTAATCAAGTCTCTTCTTCTATTAAAAGGATAGATTCCATAAAAGACCTAGCTGACTAATATATTAATGAAGAAAAATAAATATGAATGGCTTCTATTAATGGTGATTTTAACATTAAATCTTCTTACAATATTGGTAGACAAAGTAGTCCTTTATCTTTATCTTGGAAAATAAATTAGATCAAAGAATGCCCCATGAAATTATCCAACTATACCTGGAAAATCTTAAACAATTCAGTCCCTTTTGAATCAGAGATCCAAAAACTAGGTGTGAGACTAGCTTCTTTATGTAGATTTTGTAAGAATGCTGAGGATAGCTCTCATCATGTCCTTATTGAATGTCCTATTGCTGCTGAGGTGTGGAATTTCTTTGCATCTATGTTTGGTTTGTCCCTTGACTTTTCATCTTGCAGGTCTATCCTTCTCTCTTGGTGGTTTCATTGTCCTAAAAGGGACTATAAAACTTTACTCTTTAAGGTGATTCCTAAAGTGATATTTTGGGAAATATGGAAAGCCAAGAACAAAAACCTTTTTGAAAATTGTCATACTTCTTTAAATAAAATTATTAAAAATGTTATCTTCTTGTCTTCTAATATTATAGAATATTGCAAGTTTTACGACAAAATTCCCCCTAGAGATGATTTTATAGCTAAAACTTTTAATATCAATATTTTCCCGAAGAAGATTATTTTAATCAAGTGTCATTGGAGCAAACCTCCAATTGGCACTTTTAAACTTAACATTGATGGTGCTTCTAAGAATAATCCTGGCTCAAGTGGTATTGGTGGTGTCATTAGGGATTCTCAAGGTAAATTTATCGCTGCCTTTTCTAAATCAATAGGTATTCAAACATCCTTTAATGTTGAGGTAATGGCCCTTCAAGAAGGGATAAAATTGATCTCTTCCTTAAATATTTCTAATGTTTGCATTGAATCTGATTGTAAAACTTTAGTTGACATTGTTTTAAAGATAGCAAAACCTCCTTGGCCTTCACAAGATATATTTGAGAATATCACATATCCAACAAACTTCAAAATCATCCACACTTGGAGGGAAAACAATGATGTAGCTGATTATTTAGCTTCAAGAGCCTCAGTATCTCAAATGGATGATTATTTCTCGAGTTTCAATTCTCTTCCTACATTAGCCAAAGGACATTTCAATATGGATAGACAAAATCTTCCAAATATTAGAACCATCATAAAGGATGTGATAAATCCCCAAATTTAAAATTCTTTAGCTCTCTCATTGTAATGGGGATATATAATAAATCCCCATATTTCTTGTTTTTAAGTATTCATACCTTGTAATGGGGATACTATATAAATCCCCAAGTTTATATTCTTTCATTATAGAGTAATGGACCCATCCTCTAGAATTAAGTTTAGTCTTTGGGTTTGTAAGCTTTGGAGCGGATTTTTCTCCTTTATGTTATAAATAAAATGGGTGAGGGTACCGTCCCTCTTTGGTAAAAAAAAAATAACCAACACACCAATTAAATCAAGGGATTAAACGATTAAATCAAGATTTTAAACCCCAAATCCTTTTTTACCAATCTTCCATTTTCTCACCAACAATTACACCATTAACATAGATTCTTACTCACAATTTATATGGAGTTAATAACACATCAAATTATACGAGATTAGTCAACCAAGTCCCATTTTATTTCAAGAATCAAACTCAAAATTATATGGTTTATGCTAACTATAATATAATAAAAACACACTCAAATAGTTAAAGCAAAATAAACACTTGACTCGTGGATAAAATTCGACGACCTCGAGTCGAATCCCGCGGAGTTTAGATCGGAATCACCTTTCTTCTTACTCTTTTCCTTCCTTTCTTATCTTATTTGTTTTTTTTCTCTTTTCTTTATTTCTATTTCTCTCCCTTTCTCTCTCGTGCCTTTATAAGAGAGAATAAGGGTTTATCCCTTATAAACAAAAAAATGACTCGTTTATTCAATTGCGAGTCCCTACTAATCCAAAAATCCCCGAAATCTAAACACTACCCCCCAGGTAATCTATTCTAACTATCTTGGTCATTCGAAAACCAACCGTACAGTCAAAATATCCATCCGACTTACTTAACTAAAATTCACTATTTAACCCAACACATCTGAATACGCGTGTTTTCCAAATAAAATATCATCCTTCATCGCTTTACCCAACTCTGACATGCAATTAAAATAATTCAACTCATATAATTAGTTCTGTAAGAAAATCTAATCCATGTAAATATTAATCCAACACTAGCAAACTAATATTTACTATTCATTTTAAATTCTAAACTATTCAATTACACTCATAAATTCCAAAAATTATTATTCACAGAAATTCCTCAAATTTCCAAATTACACCGACTTATGTAATTTAAATATCCATAAAAGTATGGAGTATTACAACCTCCTTGATGATGACACACGAAATGCTTCATAAACCTACTACAATGCCCTAGTAAGACGAGCCTATACGTAACTAGCCCTACCCTCTGATGATGGGAGAAGGCCACACATACCTAGGTGCCAACTTTCCTTTTTCTGAAACCGCATCATTCCCTTTATTCCCGTTATGTACATGACAAACCGTATGATTCCCTCGCATCACGTGTTATTTATCTCAGGTTTAATTCCCTCGCATCACATCATTTCTTCACAAATTTCATCACATGTTATTTGTCTCAGTTTTAATTAAATAAGTAGAGCTAGTGATTTCCTTGCATCTAATTAGTATATTTACAGACATTCTCTTAGTTGTTCTCATGCCCATTATTTAGCATAAATGTCAATTACTCTTGTTTCCCCTTTCTAGTCCCTACATAATTAGTTATGGAACCATAATAACTTATACATTCTTGCCAAAACATGGCATTTATTTGCAAAATTTGTCTTCAAACAAGCATTTCTCCTACTCAATGTGCATATCTGTCCTTACGTTTGTGGAATGCTTTGGTTTTGCATCTTCACACAATGGTTACATGTTCAATGCACATGTACACCAACTAGTGTTGTAAATCTTGTATTAGAATACTTCTAAAAAAACTTATATAGAATAATTACTTTCGAAGACATGTGTCATGTATTAACAGGATAAAATAATATGTTGACCACGTAGGAGTACAATTAGAATTTTTTTGTTAAGTATTTTAACTGCAGGGTGGCGGTGGGCTTAATTTCACCAATTTTGAAAATTGAAGGTTGAGATTACAACTTTTCAAATGTTGGGTGCCAAACTTGAGTGTTTAATTTACATTTTCCCCAAATTTTTATTTGAACTTCTATTTTTTGGATTTAAAATATTAAATCAATAAATATTTGTTTCTCTTTCCATTAGATTAAATGAATATGTTAGACCTCAAATAAATTTGGCTCAGGGAACCCCCGAAAATCACCAATAAATTAGCCACCACTCTTAGAACAAGTAAATGATACTCAAGAAACTAATTTCTTTAAATCATAGTAAATGAAATTTAATAAAACCTTATTTTTAACCTCGATTCTGTTGTGTTCATTGTTTACAAGGGCAATTGATCGGATTTTTTGTCGCTCGCTGCTTGGAAATGGACAGGGCATTTTCAATGACACTAGCATTTGAGAAGCACTATGAAACTGATAGTCACTTTGGTACAATGCATAATTAGATAATATTTGTTGTTGTTTAAACAGCACAACCACACTCGTGGGTGTAAATGAACACAAGTCTCATTCATTTTGTTCTTTTGTTAGGATATAGATTTTTCAGATTCAGATGTAGAAGCGGGGACGCTAAGGTGCCCATGAATTCATCTGAGGTAGAATTAGATAACTCAAATGGACTTGCATTTGTTTAGAACTTATTTCTTTAAATTTTAAGATGTCTCTCTTTCTAGCGTAGTTTCTACATTTGTTTGTTTTTCCCATTTCTAGGAGACAATAGGAGTGGGAGCTAACAGGATTATAAGGAGTGCTACTGGAAATTATGAGTTTTAGTTTCTATGAATACTAATTCAATAATAATTATCCATATTACCACTATGAATAAAATTTAAGCTTGTTGTAAGTTATTGTACTAGACATATTAACCTTGTTTTACACAAACTTGTATAACGTGCAACTCCATCAAACTGGTGGAAAAATTACAAGAAGAATCTGTATCCATATTCATATGAAATGGACAATTATGAAGACGGTAAGAAATGAAAATCATAAAGAAAAAGTGTACTCCTTAAACAGGTTGGATCGAACTATCTGTTTGTTAGTCAATTAATTGGTTTCTAATCCATGTTTGGGTCTTGTTGGATCTACCGTATAAGACGCGGATCTCGATTGGTTCATGTTTTAATCCGGATATATTCATTTAATAATATTTTTACTGCATTTGTTGGTTTCTTTTTTGTCTTTTATTTATCATGCTAATTAGATCATCTAAAATTTTCCTATATCCATTGATTTTTTACAAGAATAACGGATTAGTTGATTATAACATACATTATGTTTTATGTAACAATTGCCTTAATCTTAAATTGGTTGTGTTTTTTCCATTATAACTTGAAGTGGCACTTGATTCTTACGAGTACATGACTAATATAGGAGTTGTCTTGATATACTAAATATTTAAAACATTCATTAGTTATAACTTGGTAGACATGAACTTATTGAGTATTTTGTTTGTAATGTTATGTACAGATTGAGTTAGGATGAGTAATACATTGTAGGCCCACTTAAAATAATTTAAGTATGGGTACATGTAAGTTTTCTAGTACTGGTAAAATAGTATTTGTACTTTTCAATTCACTATGTAAAGATTATATTTTATTACTAAAAATTATGGGCACTTTTGGTTTTGTAAGCATACATAATGATCATGACAACTATCACCCGTAAATTACCAAGACTAGATGTCAATGTTTAAAATTAATCAAGGGTAGCAAGGTGTGTGCACACGCTTGAGTAAAGTTATGCATGAGAAATGTAGTTAGGATGAAATTGTGATGATCAACTTAACTTTATTATATGTATGAATAACATACCATAAACATAAATCACAATGTCAATTATATTGTGATTAATGCACATGGTTGCACACATAAAGCTTAATTGCACCATCAGGGTGGTTCTGTCGTCTCAGGGAACACAAATGGACCATTGACCTTGTGGTACAGGCACTGCCCAAGCCCATGAAAAAAATACAAATATGTTGTGACATAATTACAATCATGTCGTAGGCATGGGTAATGTGTCAATAGTATGTTAATTAGACAAATCTAAATGTTTAGTTTAACAATAAACCACTATTTCAGGATGTAAACACTACTTTATGGTAAAATCACTATTCTTCAATGTTTTAGGGTTAAAACTCTAATTACAAAAAATGACTGGACATTTTATGAAATTTTATGACTTGAAGGCTCCATCCCTACACCATAATTTTCTGAAATTTTCTAGAATTATTTAGGATGGTGTAGTATGTTATGGAGTAGTGTTGGAGTTTCTAGAATTATCAAAAGCATACTTTTATTATATGGAATATTGTAGAATATTAAGGAATTGTCTAGCTATGTGGAATGTTCCCATGAGGAGGTCTGTACATTTTGGATAATTAATCTATTCCATTCATGTATTTTGATCTCCATCGTCCATTGAGGAAGTGAGATTTCTATAAATAGGTGGGGAGGTCATTTAGCCAAACCATCCAAGTCGGGAATTGAAATCTACTCTCAAGTAATACAAATACTTTCCTTTTTGTTCTACTTGTTCCATTCTTCTCCCATCTCTAGCCCTTGTGTTATAACTTTGTAAGATTTCTAGGCTACTTAATAACTCATCGGTCATTGGAATGTTAAGTGCCGCACGGAGGAGTAGCTAAAATCTAACCCTGTGGAAATTATTTAACCTTAGACAAATTGTTATTTGACCCCGCAATTTTGTAAAATCACCATTCTAGTTTTTTAATCCACCTTTTAGTGGTCCCAATTTTTTGGACCCATTCCAATTGTTCAATTCTTCTTCTTGTAATATATTGTTGGCATTTTTTATGCTTAGATCGCGTCACGTGTGAAACATCGTCTAAATATATGCCTGAGAACTAGAAGGCCGCAACCCATATTAACGGTATTATTCCTTTTAATATAATTAATTGCTTTTTGTAAATTAAATGGTATTTGCCTTTGATTTTCAGAATTAAAAATCAATGTAGTTTGTGTGAAATTTTTTCTCTAAAAGTCTACAAATGGTTAAAAACGGCATTATAAGAATATAAGGCGTTGTACTTTTGGTGATATGAGGCATAACCCTAGACGCATATTGATGCATAAGCCTCAACTTGAAAAAATAATCACCAAGTATTATAGGAAGAATACTACCAAAATCAGAAGAAAAAAATATTAGGCAATGTAATGAAAAGTTACAGTCAATGTTACTAATACAAGAAAAAAGTGTACTCAGGGATGGTCCGAGGGTTAGACAACTCAAACGGTTGTCTATGGCCCTAATTTTGGAGGGCCTCCAATTTTGTATACAAATATTGATAAAAAAAATCACGTTCAAAACCTAATGTTCCTAAGATGCGATGGTAATAATGTCTCTTATGCTACGCAAGTTCGTGGGTTCAATTCCTCACCACAACAAGTTAATTTGTAAGCGCATACTTTAAAAAAATTTATTTTTCTAATATACGCCAGTTAGTTTTTGGGTTCAATTTCAAACTTTCTAAATTAGTCCTTTTAAGTGAAGGTAGGTTGAACATTTCTTTGTAATCTCGTTGATTTACGTTGAACATCGTGTATTATGTCTAAATTCAACTCCTTGGATACTTGCCCTAAAAATAAATAGAAACGCTCTAAGAATGAGCAAACATAGAGAGAAATTAAACTACACAACTAGTTATCAAACTCAAATTTGTAATATTTCATTCATTCAAGCCTACCCTTAAGAATCAAGGTTACAATTATATATAGAATATTCCTACTAAGAGATAACTGCTAAAGGATAATTATTAAAGATACGTAATAAAGATAAATAGTATGAGGTAAATACTAATAAATGTCGTAACATATTAAATATAGTTAATAAATTAAAGATCAAATAAATCCTCATCCAATCCTTTCGTTTCCCATCACTTTTCTCCCCCCAAAAAGAACTCGACTCCAACGAGTGAAGATAACAGGACGACTTCCATAAACCTGGAACATGCTGATGAGTCTATTGTCCAAAATAACTTTCAAATTACATATAGGGAAATTTCATGTATTCAGTGGTGGAAAAAAGTGCATTACGATTAAGGTATAATTATGTTAGAGACAAAAGAGGATCAACTAGCACTCATGCTAGGCAAGTAGGATATCCATCTATGCAAAAGTCCTTCACCACAATAGGAGACTCCAAAATATTTTGATAAAGTTGCATTTTCTTAAAAATAATTAGACCAATATCTAAATTAAGTAATAAATAAGTGTAATATGCATTATGTCCATACTCAAGAATGGAAAGAAGATCTCCTTTAAATATTAATTTGAAATATTTGGATGGAGATGAATTATATGACTCATGCAAGAGTAATAATAAAATTGTGATGACTAAAGTAGTTGAGTACATACATATATAATTTGTCTTAAGGAAAATAATTTGGTGATTGGACAAACTAAATGGTCTCCACATAGGGTAGGTTAATAACCTAAGAAATCAAACCTTTATCATTAAGTAAAGGGGTATATTTGATAAGTACATGAGAGGATGTAGAAATTGCGATATTATATAAAGATCCATGCATAGTATACTGAGAACCTTTGTCTATATTGACAATGTTATTGGATACCAACTCAACATGGTGCTCATTAATTTCCATAAAAGGTGATAAGCTAAGACATCAACGTTTACTTTTTGGCTTATTTAGGGTGAGAAACATGTTAGAACAACATGATTATTATTTACGTTTTCATGATACTCATAAGTGGAGGTGTTTAGTTGTTGATCAAGCGAAAGTATTGTGTCTTTTTCTAGGACGTCCTTAATCTTGCTTGGGATTGCGTGATTTTCAAAATTATTATCCGAATAGAAATGCCTACTACTAAATTGGTCAATTTCTTCTTTTCAAGATTTAGGTGGTAGTCAAGGAGTGTTCAAGGTCTTATTTGTACAACCTTTATCGAGAAAGTCACATAATATGGCTAACCCCTTTGAAAGCACCTGGATGTCTTATATCAAAGTTGAGTTACTTTATCCATCACAAATAGTAGCGTGGCTTGAATGACTGGAAAAGTAGTCAAAATTAGGCATATTTTGAACCCTAACAATGAATGATGCAGTGTTATTAGATCCCTCTTTATGAATTGTTTCATAACGATACATCTCACTAACTTGAGAAGGCATTTCCTTACCATTAGACCACTTGTAGGAGTTTTCATCCTTTAAGGCATAAAAATAGGGTTTCTCCAAAGTGTTAGAATTTGACGGTTTAATTTTCACAAGGTTCACTTTTATATAAGAATCGAATTAGTGACAAATTTATCAATGGTATCCTTCGTATTCTCCCTTTTGTGAGATATTTAAATTGTGAAAATAATTAGACAAACTATAAGAGTCTTGTACAAGTCCATCCCATTGCACCTATAAAGGATCTCGAAAAAATGTAGGTAAATATCTCATCGTCAAATGATGATTCATTTCTATCGATGTGGTAATAGATATTTTGTTCCAAATATATCCACCTTAATGAAATGATTTCCAATAACGCTTATCAGACTTCACTAAGTTTTCTTTGGCAATATAAGCGAATCGAGATTCACTCTATGTACTGGGAATGTCTAAACAATTTATATCATTCTCAGCATCAACATATACTAAAAACTATGGTAAATTAAAATAAACACAATAAAGATTTTAATAAATGATGAACCAAAATACCAAACTGTGAAAATTGGATCAACTATATAAAACATCGTATAATTAGAACATCCCAATATACGTCACTATGATGAAACACCAACTCCAACTCTGCGAAAACCAAGTTGGAACGCCACTATCACAATTTCGATCTCTCAACCCTATTAACATGTTTGTACAATAATAATACGTGGGGGAAACATTTTATAATATGGGTCATCACCCTAAAGTTGTAATACTTAACTTTCAGTACTAATAAATAATAATGCAGTTAATTTGTAACATATGCCACTCATTGGCTCTCACATGTAATAAGTATCTCACATCTCACATAGGCACAACAATACGAGCGTGCCCCAACCCGAGGCATAACTATGATAAAAGTCTCCATATCTTGACGATTAAGAACTATCAAGTACTGAACAAATACCATGGAACGCTACCAATAACCTAAATATGATTTCACCTCAAAGCCACACATATATTTTCATTAACATATCTTTAGTCCCATAAAATTAATGTTTTATCTATTTCAATATCTTTTGGTTAAAGGAATTATTAACCAAACTAACATAAAGGATATGTGACAACTACGTACCCTAAGAAAAGGATGAAACTATCTACATGTATACGATCACAGTCACAAAACCAACTCCTACAATTCTACCCCCACAGGATGAAATTAAGGCACATAATGTATTTTTACATAGCATGGGTCCATTAGAATTTCTTTACTTTATTGGACTACATTAGTTCTCACATATTTTATATATACATACATATTATAGCACACAAAAGCATCTACCTTTGATCTTTCGTAATGTACATATATGTTTCATCATTTAATTACTAAATTAATTTCACAACCTATATCCTCTAAAAACTTGAATTAATTCTTCCAAACACTTTAACTCATTACTCTTTAAGGCTGATATATACATACGACCATATTGTAGTATGGGGTATAAGACTAAAAAACAAATTATCATACAATTGACCCCCAATTTAAATAGATTCTATCAATTGACAAATTTTGAAAAATATTTTCTTATAAATTTACAAAACTACCCTTACCTAAATTAAAATTTTAATACAAATTAAAATGAAACAAAAATTCACCCTTTCACCTTCACCCTCTCTCTCTCACGATCAAATCCCCACCCAACAGACCTTCTCTCTTTATCTCCCCCTCTTAAATTTTTATTTGGTCTAATCTTGCTTCTCGAACTTCAAATTCAAATTTGGTCATCTCCTCAGTCTCTTCTCCCATTTTATTTTAGAGCCAAAAAATTAGGGCAAAAGACCGTTCGTGTTAGCAGCATTTTACGTCGGCTGTATCCATTACTAAAGAGGTGATTTTCTTTTATAGAAGCAAACTCTTGCTATGGAAGAAATAAAAGAGGGAGAGAGGCTTTTGATTTTCAAAATATATATATTCTATTCGTAAGAATTTTTTTTTTTTGCTATAATATTTATGTTCTGAAAAGGATTATGATAAAATAAAAAAATCAGAATTTAAGCAATAATAATGAATTTTTTTATTGGAATTTGTTCATAATTTTCTGAATAATGTGTTGAATTAATAACCTTTTAGCGAACTGCATTCTTTATTCACATTTAATTCAAATGAAGTTGAAGATTTTTCAAACATGTGTCATTTAATATAATTAAAGAAGTCTTCCATTAAGGGGATGAATTAAATATCATCTAAATCCATAACTAACGATGGTCATTTTAAGTTTACCCACTATTTAGTTATCATTAATTGAGTTAAGCAACTATTTTGTTTTCTTTTAGACCAATCATCACTATTTTCACTTTTAGTGTTTTCTTTTCCTTTTTACAAATTAATTTAAAATCTTTTACAGCCAAAATTTTGACTAAATTCTAATGAAAAAGAAAAAAAGGTCTAAAATTATATAGTAATAACAAAATGGTGTGTAAAATCAAAATCATCCATACATTAAAGCAATTCCTAAAATTAGATAACTATGTTGTTTAATTGGCGATCATGCAGAATTATTAATTATAAATTATCGTCACTTTAACTTCACAATTCGTGGGTCTCATTTTATAATTTCTCTATATTTCATTTAATTAACATCATTTCGCTCTTTATGGTATCTATATAAATGTGGTCCTATTTTTGTAATTAGTAATATACTGATTGTATTATGTTTTATTTTCTATTTCATAGTTGATATTATAGTTATTTAGCATGATAGTACACGTGCAACGCATTTGTGTATTACCTAGTCTCTTAAATGAGGGAAGCATGCAATGTTTTCAAAAAATAAAGTCTCCTCCAGCACAATTGTAGAACTTTACGTAGATGATAGGAGTTTTTTTCTTCTTTATCACATTTTTTGTATATGATTATTTTTCGTCTATATTGTATATGTAAACCAAGGCATCCCCACTCGTGGTGAAATTTAAAACATTGAACTGTATAATATATTCTCCAACACTTGTTGAATGTTTTCCCTATTATGGTGATTTTTTTATATATTCGCCCAACTTAACAAATGTTTTCGGTTCCGCCACTGAGTGGCAAGGGTTTTAATTTGTTGTCGTATCCATATCTTTCTCTTTGTTAGCAGTTAGGTTTACAGTTAGAGACCAAACCCTCTTTTAGTGTGACCTAAAAAAAAGAATAAAAAAGTTACGAACAAAAAACTTTACGTTAGATCTCGTAGTGTTTTGTAAGTAAAATGATAAGTTTAAAAAGGTACATTATTTAATAATAAATAAAAATAATTAAAAATAAAGTTTTAATAAGTTTAAAAATCGTTCATTATTTATTTACTAATTTTTTAATTTTCTTTAACACGATGTATTAACAAATTTATTGGGTTTGGTACTATTTCCAAGGTTTTGTTAAGATTTCATTCCATGTATTTTTTAAATTGTATTAAGTATCATAGCCACCCCCCCAAAAAGAGAAATTGTTTGTAATTTTTTTTTTAAATTCGGTGTAGAAATATGCACTTTTTTCCATTTAATAAATCAATAATTTAAAAAAAAATCACATTAGCACTTATGCAATTATTAAATTAGTCAAGGCGCACATGCATTTTTAATGTACAAAAAAATGCTTGTTAAGTTTATAGAGATGATGCTTTTAAAAAAGTAATATTTGTAAAAATTTGTCATCCCAACCCTCTGAGAGTAATATCACTCATATTTCTCCTATTATCATATTGTAGTGTAGGAAATTACCCTTTTCACATCCTTTAACATGATTGATACCACAACAATGTAAGGGAGATGAAAACGATGCAAAAAAACGTAATCATTTCTGTTGATTTTCTTATTCAAGTTTTATGTTATTTAATTATCTTTTTAACTAAATATTGATTTATTATGGAATATTTATCTGACATGTTTGATCTAAGTCAGTGTAATCAATTAGATAATATTATGAATTGTGACACCCGCTTATTCTTATAACTGGTGATCAACCCTCTATTAAAATAAAACATGATTCTCTGTATAGTTGATTCTTAACATCACTGTCGAAAACTAATTAATTACTAATAACCTATTAAGCCCGGTATAAAAATTTTAAAAAACTTATTAACATGCTTTGTTAAACCATTAAACCATATGAGATAAACATGCTCCATAATAGAACATAATGAGTAGTGATAGGAATAAACTCTCGGTAAATCCTAAGTATAATAATCCAACTAATGAATGAAATAATATAAACAAAGTCTAATGATAATAAAAAATTGTCCGACTGTGGGAGACATGCTCAAAAGAAATACTAGAATAATCATCCTGACAAGATAGAATAAAAAGAGGCATCTACATAAATCGAGCATGCATCCACAGCTGTTGCAACACTGTCTGACTAAAATGACAAGTTAATCCTGGTGTCTTTATAGCTGAGGACCTAAAAGGTTTTGAAAATATTTTTGATACTGGTCAACGCCCAAAATATTTTAAAAACAGTTGCAAGTATTTAAATGCATTAATAAATATGCAACAAGAACTATTCATGTTCATTTGGTGTCGCACTCGCATGAGATTATCCTCACCCCTCATCTCTAGCATAAAAATACGCATATATTTCAATTACATTATTATACTACCACGCCTAACAAGTATAGTCCTCTTAACAATGTACAACGTGCTAAATCTATAGCCTAATTATGCTACACGTATTTTACTTTACTTTATTTATAACATAGTGATCATATATAGATTTAACATATTATTTGTCAATTATATTCATATTATTATATAGACAACATAACTGCACACTAGTTATAACTTAATGTTCACACAATCATTTGAGTACACATATAATTATAGAACACACTTTTACACGTATATACATAACACGTAGCAAGCATATCTTAAATCGAATGTGGTACTTTCTTTTTTCCCTTATATGTATGGTCAGGCTCATTAATTTTAATTTTGATTTGTGGATTTGTCCTAAGTTTTGGGGCACATGGGACTTGAAATCACTCAGTGCTTTCTGTTTATCGTCCAATAATAATTCCATTGAATCCATTGGGACTCGGACTGATTGAAAAAAATTGGGATTTTTTTGGAAATGGGATGCACTGACTAATTCATAATCTGGCATGTATAAAATGAAAAGTTCATTCTCGATTCTACGAGAATTTTCATGAAAGCCTTTTATTTTCTTCTCTTCGATGGAAGTTTTATTTTTCCATAATGTATCCTAATTTTTGTCCTAATTCTTCTTTTGATGATAGTATGCTATCGTGGACCAAGTATGTCCCATACCAACCCTAGGCCACCGGGTCAAAATCTGACCAATGATCCTAAAATCGCAAACACAAAGCGAAGGCGTTTAAAAAATACATATGTGGGTCATAACCATACCACATTACCCTCCAAACTCTAAACTCAGCTATCCTTACACACGGATAGTTGTCTTGCAACAGTACTATGACCTGGAGAACAATCCAACACATGTTGGTCAATGCTAGGGTGGACCGTCCACTATGCACAACCTCCAACGATAGCATATTAGAGTAGGTATGTTCATATAAATTCACACACACACACACACACACACACACACACACACACATATATATATATATATATATATATATATATATGTGTGTGTGTGTGTGTGTGTGTGTATAAAGTCATCTATCGTGGGTAATATATCTCATAACACTAGCCTATCCAGTCCCAAAGTCTAACCCGACTTCCCGATCTTAGGTAAGTATTCACTTTCTTATTATCGAACTCAATGATTATATGCTTCTGGGAAACATGATAATCGAACCAAGCACTAGTCTAGCCATCCTGAAATCCTAAACTGATTTTTCGATTTCCACCTGTGATCATTTTCTCGCTTGGTCACATATTTTCGTACACGGAATCCATCTTCGGTTGGCCTACGACACTTCCTAAATCTCTTAGGAATAAGTTAATATGATTTTTAAAGAGTCGTCCCATGAGCTCCTTTTAAATTGGTAAACATATAAGAGTCCTTATCTAATTAGAACTATTAAAAATAACAAATTCGCACAAATTATATATTCTGACAGATTAAACACCTTTTACTAAAATGACTAATTGAAAACTCATTGGAAAGATAATATCCGTACATATCTTTACATCTATGGCTCATATTCTAGATCAAAGTAAGAATAAAATGGCATCCATTTGCAGTGACATCAAAATTTCTGACAAAATCATTGATTAACTCAATACATCATTCAATACTAAACCCTAGTTTCAATATTCACCCTTTTCAATTTTAAATCAATTAAGAACCTATCTTTTTTATTCTAATCACATCATATTTACCATATTATCATCATTATATTCCTCTTTAATAGTTTCTATATTCAAAACCCAATTTTGCATGGTTCTCCCAACCCAAAAATTGTGTGTTCTCCTACACTAATTTTATAATAATATTTGCAACTACAATTAATATTAAAGAAAGTTAAATTATTTCCTTAAGAGCTATGAATTTCTTGTATTTACTTCTTGAGATCCTCTATTGGCAATGATCTTGTACTGAGATAAATTTGATCTCCAACCTAGATCTCTTTTTTCTTCACTTTTCTCCATTTTCTTCTTATCTTTTCTCTCCTCTTTCAAAACCCTAGCTTCTTGAATGGTTGGATAGCTTCTCCTTTTATACATGTTACTTAAATATAAACCTCAGTACTTCAATTCCTGAAAGTAAATCATTCCTTATATGCAAAATAGCCTGAATACCCATTTACGGCTCCCGTTCAGCCCAAAAAGCATCTGAAACCCAATTATATAACCCGGGTACCTGTTTCTGACTATTTCGACCCATTAAGGACCACCGGCGCACTTGAAATCATCATTCGAGTTATCTAACATTAATTCCCATCCCATGCCCAACACGAATCTATTTGCGTATCCTGAACAAGATAGCGTTAAACTCGTCGTTTTGTCTCATGACGTAATATAATTTAACACGTCTTCATTTAGTTATCACACAAGTAAATATAAGGGCACATAAATATTATTCATTTCATTCGCTATTTATATTTATCTAAGTCACTTTATTTCTCAATTTAATTAAATTTCATGCACACATAATTTGAAATACTTTAAAAATATTGGGTGTTACATACTTCCCCCCTAGCAACAGAATTTTGTCCCAAAATTTGTACATACCTGACACAGAGCTACAAATACTTTTCTTGCATATTATCCTCACACTCTCTAAATAGATTCTCAACAACATTATGGTCTCCTCACTGTACACGCACAAATGGTACCATCTTCGTCGAAGTCCTATTCTTTACGACCTAGAATTGCGACAAGTTTCTCCTCGTATGAATATACTACTGCAAGACAATCTCCTCTAATGGCATGCGATGATATACCATGTCATCCTAGAGAAACCTCCTTGATGATGACACATGAAATGCATCGTAAACCCACTGCAATGCCCCAGTAAGACGAGCCTATACACAACCGACCCGGCCCTTAGATGATGGGTAAAGGCCGCACATACCTAGTGACAACTTCCCCTTTTCACAAATCTCATCATTCCCTTCATGACCATTATTTATATCACAAACTGCATTATTCACTCACATCACATGTTATTTCTCTCAAGTGTAATTCCCCTGCATCATTCTCTTGCATCACATCATTCCTTTATAAACCACATGACATGTTATTTGTCTCGATTTTAATTCAATAAGGAGATTTGGTGAATTCCTCACATCTAATTAGTATATATACAGACATTCTTTTAGTTGCTCTCATGCCCATTATTTGGCATACAAGTCAATTAATCTTATTTCCCCTTTTTAGGCCCTACATAATTTGTTATAAACCATAATAAATAATACATTATTTCCAGAACATGCCATTTATTTGCAAATTTTATCTTCAAACAAGCATTTTTCCTACTCAATGTGCCTATCTGTCCTTATGTTTATGGAACGCTTTGGTTTTTCATCTTCACACAATGGATACATGTTCAACCCACATGTACACCAACTAGTGTTGTAAATCTTGTATTACAATACTTCTAAAAGAACTCATATTAGAATAATTACTTTTCGAAGGCATATGTCACGTATTTACAAGAAAAAATAATACGTTGGCCATGTAGTATGTATAGTTAGCACTTTTTTTTAATTATTTTAACTGTAGGGTAGCGGTGGGTTTAATTGCACAAAATTTTAAAATTGAAGGTTATTATTTCAACTTTTCAAACTCCGTAGTGTTTAATTTATATTTTCCCCAATTTTCTCTTTGACCTTATATTTTTTAGGATTTAAAATCTTTAAGAAATAAATATGTGTTTCTCTTTCCATTAGATTAATTGAATATGTTAGTCCTCAGATAAATTTGGTTCGGGGAACCCTCAAAAATTGCCAATAAATTAGCCCCCACTCTTTGAACAAGTAAAAAAATCAATAAACTAATTTCTAGATACTGGTTTGAATAAGAATTCATCTTTGAAACATAGTAAATGAAATTCAAGAAACCCTTATATTTAGCCTCGGTTATGTTGTGGTCATTGTTTATAGGGGCAATCGATTGGATTTTTTGTCGGCCGCTACTTGGAAATGACCAGGCCATTTTCAAGGAGACTACCATTTGTGAAGTACTATGAAACAAATAGTCACTTTGGTACAATGCATAATTGGATAATATTTTCTATTATTTTAACTACACAAACACACTCATGGGTGTAATTGAACATAAGTCTCATTCATTTTGTTCTTCTGTTAGGATGTTGATTTTTTAGATTCAGATTTAGAAGTGGGGGTTGCTAAGGCTCATATGAATTCATCTGAGGTAAAGTTAGATAAACTGAATGGACTTGCATTTGTTGAGAACAGGTTTCTTTAAATTTTAATATGTCTCTTTCTAGAGTGGTTTTTACATTTATCTATTTTTCCCATTTCTATGAGATTGTAGGACCTGGAGCTAACACGATTATAAGGAGTGATGCTGGAAATTATGAGTTTTTATTTTTATGAATACTGATTCAATAATAATTATTCATATTACTATTATTAATAATATCTAAGCTTGGTGTATGTTATTTTACTAGACATATTAACCTTACTTTATATAAACTTGTATATTGTGCGGCTTCGTCAAATTGGTGGAGTATTTTCTAGAAGAATATACAGCCATATTCATATGAAAGGGACAATTATGAAGCCGGTAAGAAATGAAAACCATATAGAAAAAGTGTAGTCCTTAAACAAGTTGGATCGAACTATGGGTTTATTAGTCAATTAATTGGTTTCTAATCCGTAGGCAGATCTTGTTGGATCTACTGTATAAGATGTGAATCCTGATTGGATCGTGTTTCGATCCGGATCGTGTTTCGATCGAGATATATTCATTTAATATTATTTTTGCTGCATTTATTGGTTTTTTTATCATGTCAATTAGATGATACAAAATTTTACTATATCCATTGGTATTTTTACAAGTAGAATTTATTGGTTGATTATAACTTACATTACGTTTTATGAAACAATTGCCTTAATCTTGAATTGGTTATGTTTTTTCCATCATAACTTGAAGTAGGACTTGATTCTTACGAGTACATGACTAATATAGGAGTTGCCTTAATATACTAAATATTTAAAACATTCATAAGTTCTAACTTGGTAGACATGAATTTATTGAGGATTTTATTTGCAATGTTATGTACAGATTGAGTTAGGATGAGTAATAAATTGTAAGACCTCTTAAAAAAATTTAAATATGGGTCCATGTAAGTTTTTTAATACTGGTAAAATAGTATATATACTTTTCAATTCACAATGTAATGATCACATTTTGTTATAGAAAATTATGGGAACTTTTGGTTTCATAAGCATACATAATGAGCATAACTGTTATCACTAATAAATTAGTAAGCCTAGATGTCAAGGTTTAGAATTAATAAAGGGTAGCAGATGTGTGCACGCGCTTGAGTAAAGTTATGCATGAGAAATGTAGTTCTGATAAGAATATTCGTGATCAAATTTAACTTTATTATATATCTGAATAACATACCACAAACACAAATCACAATGTCAATTATATTGTGATTATTGCACATAGTTGCACACACCAAGATTAACTCCACCATCATGGTAGGCCCATCATCTCGGGGAACAAAAACGGACCATTGACCTTGTGTTATAGGCATCGCCCTCGCTCGTGCCAAAAATATAAATATGTGGTGACATAATTCCAATCATGTCATAGGCTTGGTGATGCGACAATAGTATGTTAATTAGACAAATCTAAATGTTTATTTTAACAATAAACCACTATTTTAGGATGGAAATACCATTTTACGGTAAAAACATAATTCTTTGAAGTTTTAGGGTTAAAACTTTAACTACAAAAAATGACCACACATTTTATGAAATTTTATGACTTAAAGGCTCCATCCTTACACCATAGTTCTTCGAAATTTTCTAGAATTATCTTGTATTATCTAGGATTGTGTAGTGTGTTATGGAGTAGTGTAGGATTTTCTAGAATAATCTAAAGTATACTTGTATTCTATGGAATATTCTAGAATAGTAAGGAATTGCGTAGCTATCTGGAATGTTTCCATGAGGAGGTGTGTACATTCTGGATAATTAATCTAGTCCATTCATGTATTTTGATCTCCACCATCCATTGAAGCGGTGAGATTCCTATAAATTGGTGGGGTAGTTAGTTGTCCAAACCATCCAATCCAAGAATTGTAATCTACACTCGAGGAATACAAATACTTTCCTTTTTATTCTACTAGTTCCATTCTTCTCCCATCTCTAGAACTTGTGTTATAACTTTGCTCGATTGCTAGGCTTACTTAATAACTCATCGATCATTGGAGGGCTAAGTGACGCATGGAGGAGTAGCTAAAGTCTAAGCCCGTGGAAATTATTTAATCTTATAAAAATTGTTCTTCGACCCAACAGTTCTGTAAAATCTCTATTCTAGTTTTTTAATCAAAATGGTAACAATTTTTTGGAACCATTCCAATTGCTCAATTCTTTGTCTTGTAAAATATTGTTGGCATTTTTATGTTTAGATCGTGTCGTGTGTGAACTAGCGTCTAAATATATACTTGAGAAGTAGAAGTACACAACCCATATTCACGATAATCTTCCTTTTAATATAATTAATTGCTTTCTCTAAATTGAATGGTATTTGATTTTGATTATTAGAATTTAAATGCAAAGTAGTCTGTGCGAAATTTTTGCTCTATAAGGCTACAGATGGTTAAAAAACGATGTTATAAGAATATATGGTGTTGTACTTTTGGTGATGTGAGACATAAGTCTCGACGCATATTGATGCATAAGCCTCAACTTTAAAAAATAATGACGAGGTATTATAGGAAGCATACTACCAGAATCACAAAAAATATTATGCAGTGTAATGAAAATTTATAGTCAATGTTAGTAATACAAGAGAAAAATGTACACAAAGTTGGTCTGAAGGTTAGACAACTCAAACGGTTGTCTATGACCCTAATTTTAGTGGGCCTCCAATTTTGTATACGGAAATAATGACAAAAAATCACGTTTAAAACTAAATGCTCCTTAGATACGATGTTAATAATGTCGCTTATGCTACCAAAGTTTGTGGGATCAATTCTTCATCGCAAAACATTAATTTGTAAGCACGTACTTTTAAAATTTTGATTTTACTAATATACGTCAGTCCTTTTGGGGCTTCAATTTGAAAATTTCTACATTAGTCCTTTTAAGTGAAGGTAGGTTGATCATTTCTTTGTAATCTCGTTCATTTACGTTGAAATCATGTATTATGTCTAAATTCATCTCCCCCCCCCCCTCCCCCCCCCCTCCCCCCCACCCCCACCCCACACACCAAAAAAAAAATATCATGCGCAAGTATATAATGAATAAGGTACTTGCCCTAAAAATAAATATAAATGCTCCAAGAATGAGCAAACATATAGAGAAATTAAACTACACAACTATTTATCAAACTCAAATTTGTTATATTTCATTCGTTCAAGCCTACCCTCAATAATAAACGTTATAGTTATATATCGAATACTCCTACTAAGAGATAACTACTAAAAGATAATTATGAAAGATGAGTAATAAAGATAATTAGTATGAGATAAATACTAATAGATGTCATAATATCTTTAATATAATTAATGAATGAAATATCAAATAAATTCTCATCCAATCCATTTGTTCCCCATCACTTTTATCCCTCCGAAAAGAACTCGACTCCGACGAGTGAAGATGACACGCAGACTCCCATAAACCTGGAACATGCCGATGAATCTATTAGCCAAAATAACAGTGAATATACATGTATGGAAAGTTCATGTATTCAGTGGTGGAAAAAAGTGCATTACGGTCCATGTATAATTATGTCTGATATGAAAACGGATTAACTATCACTCATGCTAGGCAAGTATGATATCCATATATGCATACAACCTTCACCAAAATAGGAGACTCCAAAATATCTTGATAAAGTAGCATCTTTTTTAAATTATTAGACCAATATCAAAATTCAATATTAAATCAGTATAATATGCATTAGCCCCATACTCAAGAATGGCAAGAAGAACTCTTTAAATATCAATTTGAAATATTTGGATGGAGATGAATTTTATGACTCATGCAAGAGTAATAAAAAATTAGTGATGACTGAAGTCGTTGAGAACATCAACAATATAATTTGTCTTAAGGAAAAGAATTTTGTGATTAGACAAACTAAAAGAAGGAAGGTTAATAACTTGAGAAATCATGTCTTTATTACTAGGTAAAGGGGCATCTTTAATAAGCATATGAGACGATGTTGAAGTTGCGATATTAAACAAAGATCCCTGCATAGTATACTGAGAAAATTTGTCTACATCGACAATTTTATCGCATACCAAGACAACGTGGTGCTCGTTAATTTCTATAAAAGGTGATGAACTTAGACTTCAACGTTTACCTTTTGGCAACATGTTATAACAACATGAATATTATTTACGATGTCATTATACTCATAAGTGGAGGTGGTTAGTTGTTGACCAAGAAAAAGTATTGTGTCTTTCTCTAGGATGTAATTACTCTTGTTTGAGATTGTATGATTTTCAAAATTAAGATTCATATGGACATATTTAGAACTAAGTTGGCTGGTTTCTTCTTTACATTATTTAGGTGGTAGTCGAGGAGTGTTCGAGGTCAAATTTGTACAACCTTTATTGAGAAATTCACATAATCTGTATAAACCCTTGGAAAGAACCTGGATATCTTATTTTGATGTTGAGTTACTTTCTCCATCATAAATAGTGGCGTGGGCTGAGTGAACGGAAAAATGGTCAAAATTCAGCATATTTAGAACCCTAATAATAAATGATGTTGCGTTATTAGATCCCTCTTTATGAATTGTTTCACAAGTATACATCTCACTGACTTGAGAAGGCATTTCCTTACCATTAGACCACTGGTAAGAGTTTTCAACCTTTAAGGCATCAAAATAGGGTTGCTACAAAGTGTTAGGATTTGACCATTCAAGTTTCACAAGGTTCACTTTTATATAAGAATCGAATTACTGAAAAATTTGTCAATGGTATCCTTCGTGTTCTCCCTTTTGTGAGATATTTATATTGTGAAAATAATGAGACAAACTATAAGAGTCTTGTACAAGTCCATCACATTTTGCCTATAAAGGATCTCAATTTTTTTTGGTAAATATCTCATCGTCAAATGATGTTTCATTTCTTTCCATGTGGTAATAGACGGATTGTTCCAAATATATCTACCTTGACGAAATGATTTTCAATAACGCTTAGCGAACTCCACTAATTTTTCATTTGCAATACAAGAGAAACGATATTGACTCCTATGTACTAGGAATGTCTAAATAATTTATATCATTCTCAGTATCAATATACACTAAAAACCTTGGTAAACAAAAATAAACACAATAAAGAGTTCAATAAATGTTGAACAAAAATATCAAACTGTGAAAACTGAATCCACTATATAAAACATCATCTAATTAGAACATCCCAATATACTAACAACTATGATGAAACAACGACTCCAACTTTGTAAACACCAAGTTAGAACGCCACAATCGCAAGTCCGACCGCTTAACCCGGTTAACCCGTTTGTATAATAATAACACATGGGGAAACATTTTATAATTTGGGTGATTAACCTAAAGTTGTAATAATTAACTTTCAGTACTGATAAATAATAATGAAGTTAATTCGTAATACATGCCATTCATTACCTGTCACATATAATAAGTATCTCACAACTCACATAAGTACAACACTACGAGCGTGCCCCAACCCGAGGCATAACTATGATAAAAATATCGATATCTTAACGATTAAGAACTATAAAGTAATGAACAAATACCATGGAACGTTACCAATGACCTAAATAAGATTTCACCCCAAGGCCACACATATATTTCCATTAACATATTCTTAGTGCCATAGAAGTTATGTTTTTTTATTTTAATAGCTTTCAGTTAAAGGAAATATTAACCAAACTACCATAAAGGATAAATAACAAATATGTAACCTGTAACCTGAGATAATGATGCAGCTATCTATATGTATATGATCACAGTCACAAAACTAACCCCCATTATACTACCCCCATAGGATACAACTAAATCACATAATGTATTTTTATGTAGCATGGGTCCTTTAAAAATTCTTTACTTTATTAGACTACATTAGTTCTAACATATTTTATATATACGTACATATTATAGCACACGAAAGCATCTACCTTCGGTCTTTCGTAACATACATATATGTTTCCTTGTTTAATTACTAAATTAATTTTATGGCCTATATACTCTCAAGAATTAAATTAATTCTTCCAAACACTTTAACTCACTACTCTCTAAGACCGATATTTACATACGACCATAGGATACCGCTCAGATGGAATTTATTCATTCTAACCAAATCCTAACAGCAGATGTAATCACAATTGTACAAAGGTAGCAACTATAATGTACATAGTGATCCGCAATATCAACCAAGTCTGATCTATCACAAAATTAGGTGTATTAATCCTAAATGAAAATCACAGTTACAAATAACCAAAATCGACTTTCGGCATCGCACACCATTTAAAAGAAAAATCATATCAAATCAGAATATATAAAATTATCCCTCATGCCTTCATATTTCAATTCTGCACAACTTGGATAAATTTTCATAGTCATTCGAACGAGAAAGGAACTTTGTTGGAACGAGAAAAACTACTCTTGGAACGAGAAAGGTACTTTGTTTGAACAGCGTCTCAACAAGAAAGATGTTGTGATTCGTCCCCAACTGCAAAAATCAGCCCCAAAAACCTCCATTAAAGCCCCATTAAGGTCAACAATCAAATCCCCATCATCTTGGGGCTAGAATTCTAATGATTTCAAATCATAACCAAGGGTTTTCAACAAAGTTTCAATCAATAACCAAATTAGCCCAAAATTTCTTAAAAACAATTTGTAAATCCCGGATATCTTTTAATTTGGAATTTATTAAACATGGATTTCAATAAAAAGTAACTACAAACCTACGGATTCTAACATAATTTGCATTAGTTATACAACATCAATTTCGTGTTTTATCACCAAAGTCTTAACTTTCAAAGTAAGATTGATTACTATCAATCATATTCTGTCCCAATCATAAATCATTATGTAAATAAATCTCCAACATAATTAAAAACTCAAAATCATATGAGAAAGAATAATCCATCTTGCCCGAAATTGGAAGATTGAATAATCCATCTTGAATTGTCCTTTATTTCTCCTCTCCATGCTTGCCTAACTTCTTCCAAGTGTTTATGGTTGTCAGGATTAGCTTAAGTTGATGAAAAATTTCTAAGTTATGTGATATAACCCTTTTCAAAATTCTAATCATGTATATCTTAATGAGGGCTAATTCGGGCCCTAAAAGAGCCTAGAACCCGAAATGACCAAAAATCTCTCCTAAGGTCATACGTACCTTCGAAACCATTTTAAAGAAATATAAACACATAAACGAATATCCGTATCACTCCAGAGTCTAGTCTTAATGATACCACCCATAACCAGCAATAATATTTCACAATGTAAATATAACGGAACACTTAATTAGTTTACATGTATACAAAGCCCCCAATCATATAATTAATATCTCTAATTGTTTATTACAAACCCGTGTTACAAAAATCACGTTGCGTGCAATATTTGACTATCATCTAAATTATGCAAAATTATTATTATTATTAAGCCATATAAGTAACAATAAGTCCTATTTATTAATTTATTCTCACTTAATAAATAAGAAATATAGTCCATGAAAATACAGGGTATTATATCCCACCGAACAAAGAAAAATAATCGCATATCTTCTTCGGCCATTCCAAAAGAATATTATGGTCATCATCATAAGTAGGAGGTACTCAAGATGATTTTGATTCGTGAGAAGTATATAGAGGTTGTGCGGTGTGTGGCCATCCTCGGGATTCTCCTCTATCCTTTCTCTCCCAGTGGGGGGGGGGGGGGGGGGGGAGTGGGAGAGAAAGGTATCGTGCTCACTTTCTCTAAGAGTGCTTCGACTGTCGTCGGTATGGGGTGAATGTAAAGAGATGGACTCGCCAGCCTATTTCACACAAAACAGACAAAATGACATGTCGTCGCCTCGAAAAACCAGCATCAAAGACAAACCAATGCTTACGAAACTAATAATTCGAAGGTTCGGTGGCTAAGTTACGAAATGGAAAGGTGTTAGGTACCCATCCCTCCCTTTCGGTCTTTCATGAGCTTGTGTTAATATTTTCCTTTATTTGTCCATGAAGTGTGTGTGCGTGTATATATATAAATGGAGATCAGAATCGTCTGACTCTTACCATGGAAACTTTAGAGTGAGTTCATCTATAAGAATGTTCCCAAAATTATATCTAGAAAATACGATGTATGCGTTTACCGAGATATTGATCTTTATGATGAAACGATAATATATGTTTGGATAAAATACCAATAAGGATCACAAATATAATATACATTAAAATGATTTATATATGAAAAAGAGATAAATGAGACAATGAGAAAATTGGACTCGGGTCTTGGGTTTTATCCCGAAACGCCTACAAAGACATCAAAGTCCACGTAGTTCGTATGCAACATAAGGGTGGGGTATATCCCAAAGATTCGAATGGGATTTTATTATATGTGTGTGAGTAGAAAATGTATTTTTAGTTTTGAGAAATAGTGATCGATAATCCCGTTGAAATTTATAGGTGTAACCCTCTTTTTGTTTGTTTTGGGTTTTTTTATAGAAAATAAAGTATGTGAAATATAACTAATAAAAAGGTGAGATGTTAATGTTTATGGACTAAAGCAAAAGCTAGATCAAGAATTTATGTAACTAATGCAAAAATAAAGAAATTAAAGAGATAGAGAAGGATTTTGGACCTTCTTTGGAGAATTGAAGCTTGATCCTGATCCTTGATGAACTCTCTTGAGTGTTGAGATGAATGTTGGATGAGAGTGAATGCGATTTTTCCAAATTGGGTATGAAAAGGATAGGAGTGAAAGATTGAAAGGAATTCCACACAAGGAAACTTCTCTGATTGTAAGAGAATGTTGTTGAGATCACTGATATTTATGGATTTGAGTTGTGCTTTGGGAGTGAGGTCATACCCTCTAGATATAGGGTAAGGGGATACCGATCAGCATAGCCTTATCCCTACCTATCGGCAGGTAACCCTAGGCACACTGCTGATAGCCAGGGAAATGGACCTGCCAATCAGTAGACTCGTGCGGATATTTTCAAAAAAATGGTCATAGAATGCAATCCGTTGATCCAAATCACGCACGAGGCATACCTTTAGATAGGTAATTCAGAGACCCTAAAAATTCCTTTGGGAATATCTCAGGGCTAGGAATTGACTTTGGGTCAAACGAGGCTCGAAAGTGCTCGTTGTTCCTTTGGATGGGAGATTATCGGATGGAAACGGATCGTTTGTCCGAACGGTAAGTCAAAATTATGCACGGGGTGGATCGTTGGAAAGGTTATGCGAGGTAATTTGACATTCCAAAGAGCTTCGCTCAGTTCAGAAAGTTGAACTTGGTCAACCCGAGCTTGGAAGCATCCAGTGACCTTTCAGAGTAAAACGGATCGTTCGTCCATACCGTAAGGTTGGTTCGTAGATGGAGCAGACCACTATAAAGGGTTTTCAATTCCCTTTAAAGATTCATTTAGTACCATTTGAGCTGAAGAGTTGACCTTAGTCAAACGGATCCTGAGAGCTCCTCGTGGCCTCCGGATGAATTTTCGGGGGAAAACGAATCATTCGCCCCAACAATTATGTCATTTTATGCATGGGTTGGACCATTAGAAATGGTTTTCAATTCCTTTTGTAGACTCAAAGAGCTCTCCCTATGACGATGAAGTTGATTGGGGTCAAATTGGGGCCCAGAAGCACCCGATGGCCTTCAAATCGATTTTTTATGGTAAAATGGTCTGTTTGTCTGACCCGTTATGCTGATTCATGAATAGAGGGACCGTTGTAAAGGGTATTAAGATCCATTCAAATACTTAAAGAGCTTTCACTCTGTCGATAGAGTTGATCATAGTCAAACAGGGCCTGAGAGCGCTCGATGGCCTCTAGATCGGTACTCGAAGTATGACCTAGGGTTTGTAGTGAAATGGGCAGTTCTAGGGACCTAAGGAGAGAATTAGGGGGTCCTAGAATGTGGTGTTTACAAATACCCTTATTGGGTGAGCTTGGAATAACAAAAATCCATCGAATAGACACGACATGATTTTTTAGAAAGAGGTCAATTCTGCACACCTAAAGGGATAAGGATGACCGATTCAAAGGGTCGAGGCGGATCCCGAGGACTTAAGGAAATGATGGGGATGGTTGATTCTATCATTTGAGGTTAATTATGAGGACTTAGGGTAGGGAGAGACTAATTCTGAGGGTCGAGGCCAATTCTGAGGGCTTAAGATGGGAGCGACGAATTCTACGGCCGAAGCCAATTTTGAGGGCTGAAGTGGGAGCGACCAATTTTGAGGGTCGAGGTCAATTCTAAGGACCTAAGTAGAGTGACCAATTTTGCGGTTCGAGGTCAATTTTAAGGACCTTAATTAGGAGCGACCAATTCTGCGAGTCGAGGTCCATTCTAAGGACCTTAAGTCGGAGCGACCAATTATGTCGATCAAAGACAATTCTGAGCGCTTAAGATGGTAGAGACCAATTCTACGGACCGAGGTCAGTTATGAGGACCTTAAGTAAAGGTGGCCAATTCTGCAGACCGGGGTCAATTTTGAGGACCTTAAGTTATAACGACCAATTCTGAGGGCTTAAGATGGAAGTGACCAATTATGAGGGTCGAGGTCAATTTTAAGGACCTTAAGTATAGGTGACTAATTTTGCAGGTCGAGGACAATTCTGAGGGCTTAACATGGGAGCTACCAATTCTGCGGGTCGAGAGAAATTCTGAGGGCCTTCAGTAGAGGTGACCAATTCTTCGGGTCGAGGTCAATTCTGAGGACCTTAAGTTATTGTGACTAATTCTATGGGTAGAGATCAATTATGAGGACCTTAAGTTGTAGTGATGAATTCTGCAGATCGAGATCAATTCTGAGGTCCTTAAGTAGAAATGATCAATTCTGCAGGTCAAAGCCAATCCTGAGGGCCTAAGACGTAGTTTTCTTGGGAAATTTTGGAGACTCCACTAGAGAAAAGGTATTTATCCATGGATTGGATGCAGCCTTGTTAGGGGATTTTCTTCAATTTCTGCGGTGTCCCTTGGAGATGTTACTGGGGAGATGTCCAATTGATTTTGGGAATTCCTCTAGAGAGATCATTTTTGGAAAAAATGTGTTATTAATCCGATTGGGGATTTGAGAGGTTTGAAAAAAATGTTTTTCTTGGTGAAAAAGGTTCCAAAATTCGTTTGGTATTTTTAGGATTTTTTGGGAATTTTTGTACAAAATTTCAGGGAGGTGCCGACCGGAAGGGTGTAGGGGGTGACAAACGGTAGTGGCATGGTCCTTTGGACTACCCCAAGCAAGTGAAGGGACAATGACGATCTTTAAATCCTTCTTTCCTATTGAGACCACTTTTTTATGTCCTTTTTTAGATAATAGTTTTTCACTGGGGATCTTGCAGGTGACCTTATATCCGTGGGGGACAGCCATCCAGCACACGGGGGTGATCGAGGGAAGCATGCAGCTATGGCGGTTGATGGCGTATGAGTTAGGGGACGTTTGATACCTAGGAGAGAGGGCTGCGGGGCAGATGAGGTGATGTCCAATTCTGATTCTTTCCCCTCGGGATTTCCTGAAGATTCATCGTTGATTATGGGAGCTTAGCATTTGAATGCTTGATGTAGCGGCATTGCACTTGAAAAGAGACTCAAAAATGAAAAAAGATATGCATATTTTGTTTGATTATCTTGATTTAGTGGCTTACCCTATATGCACTTTAATTTACTGCTTATATTTTATTTTGGGACAGAGTAGATAGAGTGTGTTGTTGGAATTATTTTTGAATATGTTTGAGTAGAAGATGGCCTCAAAGGTTTGAGCTTCCCTTTTGAAAGGATTTATTTTGAGAAAAAAGTGAAAAAATGAATTTTTTTCAATTTTTGAGTTGAAGAAGGCCTTGGAGGCTTGGTTGGTATATGGAAGAGGAGATAGACAGTGTAACAACCCGCCTAATAAGATACCGGGCGATCACTCCAATATTAAATTAAAACAGGAGTTTCATATGGATCATTCTTAGCATCACTGTCGAAAATCCAATTAATTACTAATATCCTATTAGGTGGCCGTTAAAAACTTTTATCTAACTACTCTTTTTAGCACACAAATTAAAACATCCACAATTAAATGCGTAATGAACTGAAATGGAAATGAAAGGAACTAAAATAACCGAACACTCGGTCCAAATAATACAACCATATCGAATGATGTACTTTAAGAATAAATAAATGCAATTGAGCCATTGGCTCGAGTGTTTATACAATAACTCCTATCTAGAGTACAAGGAAAGAAACGTCTACCGATAACCTGCAAGCATCCACAGCTGCTGCAGCAGACGTCTGACTCGAAAGAGTTTCCATCCAGGCGTCCCTGTGTCTGGACACCTATATATATACAGTATAGAGAAAGAAAGGAGAGTAGACAAACGGGTCAGGGCCCGAATGTTTAGAAAATATTTTGCAAGTGCATAAATGCTTTATTTTTAGAAAAATAGTTTTATCTCATATTTAAATTGGTATCGCACTCTCATGAGATACCCCTCACCTCTCCTCTAACAGTGCACACCTAGCGCATCCCGAAAAACATCCTAGTCAAGCTACCCTGCTAAACTAGTCTAATACCCAACCACTATCTATCCTAGATAGTCAAATACATGTACTAAGGGCTAACTTCACTTTAATCTCGACGCTATGCCATGTTCGTGCGTGGGGTGTCTCGCGAAGCGAAATCCAAACAAGGAACCCCCCCGATACACTACTATGCAGCAAGGTCGATCTTTGAGATCCGCCAGTCCCTTAGTACAGAGAGATATATAATATATATACCATAACATATAATAATATAAGAGAACTAAGGATTAAACTTCTCCCCAGTCTCAACATTGTGCCATATTCGTGCGTGGGGTGTCTCGCAAAGCGAAATCCAAACAAGGAACCCCCCCCGATACACTACTATGCGGCACGGTCGATCGTCGGGATTCATTAGACCCTCGGCACCCAGTTTATACATATACATACATCTATAATATACTTCCGGATAATATAAATATCTCCCGGACTGAGGATTACTTGATACATAAAGTATTTATAAATACTTATCCTTTTTATTTCAAAACTTCCATTTCCCTTCTTATATCCAGGAAATGTATTTATAAAAGCCAATTCATTATCATGAATTGCTTTAACAAACCATATACTTTTTGAAAGCCAATTTTATTAACATAAAAAGCTTTTCCTTTATCAATTATCCCATTTCCCTTTTTATATTCAGGAAATGTATTCAAAGACATTTTCATTATCATAAAAATGCTTTGATCAAAACATATGCTTCCACAATCCCTTCTTCCATCCGGGAAGTGTTACCGAAGCCAATTTATATAACCCATTTCCCTTCCTATATCCAGGAAATGTAATTAAAGCAAATCCATTATTATGAACTGCTTTAATAAACGCGTTCTAAGACCGCCCGTCCGGATTTCTCCACTGTGCGCGCCCCTAAATGGCTATCATCTTCCAGGGCCTCCAAGACAACCTGGGATCCTATATCGAAACACGTCGGGAAGCGGCCATGAGCCTGCGTGGTAGCCAAGACCACACCCGGAATCTCCCTACCCCCGCAGAAAATATACAACCATAAGCGCTCCCATGGCCTAGGACTATATCCACCCTGCATCATTAGCCAGGGGGCTTCACCATACGAACGCAACTTCCCATATGATAGCGATTTAGAGAGATGTGTAATCCATATTTTATTAATTATGAAAAACATTTCTCTTTCCATTTTGAAAATATTCATTTATATATTTTCAAAATCATTACCATCATCATATATATATATATACCTAAAACACACAGTATATACATATCCTATATATTCTTCCTAGAATATATATATAAACGGCCTTAATGGCCTATAGCATCTAGCGATGACTAAATATCCCAAAGATTCCCTCCAGGAATCGTAATCATGCATTCATAGTTGCATGATTCTAAATCCAAAGTATTTCTTACTTTAATAATCACTATATACACTTCAATCCTATTCTAAGGATTTATTGGATATCTCCAATGATACTATTCTCCTCAAAGTGAAGTATGTATATATATATATACCCCCAAATTATCCTAATTATCTCTTAGGATATACTTAATGATAATCGATATAATTATGCCTTCTATAAGCGTAATTATATAGGCTTATAAGCCTACGAGAAATATCCTCAGGATTTCTCTCACCCGAACAACTTTAAACTTAATAGGTTAAGGATTTCATTTCCTTAAACCCCAAGACTATATGATCGAGCGGTAAAAGTGTGTTCGTGTGAGGACACAATCGTCGTGTGTTTCGCCGCCGCGATACAAAGAAAACCTAATATACTACTACACTTGACAAGCAAGTACAGTGGTAAATCGGGTATCGAAAATCCACAGGGAGTGATTAAATTTTAGATTTTAATTATTTTAATTACTTCATGGTGTAAAATAAATAAAAGAAAAGGTGATAGGGTGGTTATGGTGACAAAAGAAAAGAGAAGTTAACTCTAAATAAAAGGAAAGCGAGGATCGGGATCGCATACACACATTCACGGGCTAAACAACTACTAATTAGAATTTCGGTTCGAAAACATTTAATCGATCATTTTCAATTAAGCATAAACATCACGCAATAAGGAATTTAATCCAAAGTTGCGAGATTAAACATTTAACTGAAAATGGTCGCACGCGGATTAAATTCGGATAATCGCTATAAACACTAAAGTTGCGTGACAAATAAAGTTAAATGCATAACAATCCAACTTTAATACACGCGGTTTCAATTAAACGCAATTTTACACAAAACCTAATTTTCGAGGTCCAAACCCGAAAATGACGGAAACACAATCCCGACCCTATTTATCTAAGGGTACATAATGAATTAAACTACTTTAAACAACAACTAAACTAATTAAAGCAATAAATAACAACAATAAACTATTTTGAAAGCATGAAACTAATCTACAAAGCAAGAATAAAGGAAATACACACTATATAAATGGAGAGGAAGTGAATAGTTCAATCTTACAAACCACATGAGTTGTCGATCCAAGAAGAAGAAGAAGAGAACTCTCCACACCAAACCCTAACTAAACTAACCTAAAAATGAAGATATATCTCTTCAAAATGAAGAGAAAGTGTTATATACCAAAAATCCTATGGCAAACTTGTAATAAAAGGGAAGAAAACCAAAAATCTGGAGGGCCGAATCGATTCGGAAATGGTCCGAATCGATTCGGAAACAGGGGAAGTTCGAATCTGCAATTCTGCAGCATTCCGAATCGATTCGGTTGTGGGCCGAATCGATTCTCAACCTACAGGTCTGAATTCTGCAGCTTTGTCCTGTTTTACGGAAAATGCCGCCATTTCTTCGTTATAGCTCGGAATGAGGCACGGTCGGAGGCTACGCGAAGATAACTCAGAGGACTACAACATCCAAGAAGACATTAGGCTAAAAAACCAAAATATGAAATGACTAAAATGCCCTTGAATGTGACCTTGAGTGTGAATTTGAAGTAAAAACCATCCTAAAAATGCCATAACTCTTTCGATACAACTCAGAATCATGCACCGTCGGCGGCCACGCGAAGAGAAATCAGAGGGATTCAACTTCCGTGAAGAGCTCGGGATTCAAACCCTAATGCTGAAATTACTAAAATGCCCCCGAAGCTGCAAAAGTCGACGAAACATTTCCGAAAAGCGTTCGAACTTCATACTAAGCATCCAAATACCTACAAAAGCTCAATTAACCTCTGCAAAACATGTTAACATAGAAATCCGAGGTTGTCTGGTTAACGAGCATAAGTATAGGGATTAAGATACCCAAGGGGGCTAATAAGGCGTAGGTTAACGGGTGAAATACGCAATATTTGCGTCGTATCACACCCCCTAACTTACACATTGCTAGTCCCTAGCAATGAAATAGGAAACAACAAGAACTACAAGAAAACCAAAAGTAGGAGAAGAACAAAAGTATGGTATAAAAGCAATAAAAAGATAAGGCCACTTTCGCGGGCGATACGATTGCATTTAGCGTATGCAATAAGCCGTTAAACCCCTAGGTCACCCTAGTGGACGAGTGTCGTCTCGTGAGGGTTTTCAGAGATGGTACCCACAAACATCACATGGTTTCCTCAAAATATGCCCAACCCAACATGCAACAAGCCCAATAATGGCAAAAAGGATTTCATACGCATTATTAGCAAAGTGAATGAATTCAAGCTAAAGTCCGTTGTTATTAACAAGTTGAATGCACCTCATAGAATTGAAACTTAAAAGTGGGAGGGGGAGAGCATATGCATCGTATGATTTGGCAAAAAACTTATATAAACCGGATACACATTAAAGCAAGCATATATTCAATCCTCACGGGCATTACGCTCAACAAATGAAATCACTCGGAATGGGAGGTAACACACGGAACATGCGGGCATAAAGAGTAAATGTAAATGGAAACTAGGCCGCACACATGTCACAAAAGAAGAACGCTATATAAAAAATGAAAAATTGTAATCTCAATGAAAGGATATCGCACACTAAAAGAGGCGAAATGCATTTTCACAGATTATCACAACTATTATGACTTTTGAATTACATCAACCTAAGATCACATAGGACTTTAATAAGGTTATGATGTAGGTATGGCTAGGGTGCGAAACGAAGGAATGTATGTACGGATTCAAAGTGTTCGGAATGAAAACTCGGGATGATGGGATAATGCGGGCAATATCAAAATTGGAAAAACAAGATCCAAAACGGCATTAGATATATCATCGGGGAGAGTAATCAAAGCTTATTGAAACACTACAAACACTATAAACAACTTTCTCTTTCTTTTTCTTTTCTTCCTTTTCTCATTTTCTCTTTTCTTTTCTTTTTTTTTTTTGCTTTAACTTTTTCTTCACTTTTTCACTACTTTCTTTTCTTTACTTATCAAACTCTCATATGCCTAAAATTGCAACCGACATCATAATAACATCATTCAATCCCAAGTAACATTCCAAACAAAGGTATGGAAAGTGTATGTATGGCTTAAAACTCCAATTTGGAGTTGGTTATGGGATTTTGGTGTTATGAAACGAGGGGCTATATTTAGGCTCAAAGGGGTTAACGAGGGTAAACATATAAAGTGAGGTCAAGGCTAATATGGGTGATATAACAAAGATGGCCTATGATCATTTCACAAAGTTTACGCAATTCTCAAGTCAAAATAATATATGAAAGTCATGATCAAGTAACACATTTCAAGCATGAACTCAATTAATGAACGGTCAAATGAAAGATTAGAGAGATCACCAACGAATTCAACGTTTTCAATGAGAAAAGAATAGTGTATAACACTCACAAACGACGAAAGGTACAAAGCTTACTCGGTGTAAGTATATACAATGCAACAAAAGATTACCGAGTTATAAAAATCTTAAACCAAATCAATAGAACCAGGAAAGTGCATATGCTCATGGGATAAAGTTTAATTCATGAAGTTATTCACAATATCAATGATTTGAGGACTAAAGTCTAATAACTTCTAAAATCGAGAACATGCATCATTGAGTTGTCTATTGGATCGGGCAATTATTAAAATTTATCACTGGAAACAAGGCAAAATGCCCAACAAAGGAGAAAAAAGAAAGAAAATATTTTTGAAAATTTTCAAATTTTTCACAAAAAGGCATACTTAGTAACTAAATGTGAGCAAATCCATGGACTACACATGAAATGGATAGATTATCCTACACCCCCTAACTTAAATGTTGCATTGTCCTCAATGCGCATTAAGAACACAACACAAAGAGAGGAAAAGAACGATATTACCCAAAATTGGAGCGATCTCCATAAGCACGAGCCCAATGAAATCTACAAAACAAGTTAGTACCGAGCATAGCAAAAACAAATAACAAAAAGTTAACTAATTACACTAGACTAAATTAAAAGGAAAGAAAAATAGGAAAGAAAGAAAATTAAAAAGCTAATTATTTACAACCTACTATTTAGGCTTCACACTAACTATACACTAGAAGTCTAAATAGTTGAGGGTCCACCCAAAAAGGGATTTGACTTTGAAAGATCAACGGTGGACCCTCCAAAGTGAACATGCCTCCCAGAAAATAAGAATTCCGTTTGAACAACGGAAGGCATGTGGGTGGTGAAAAAAGTGAACCATCGCCAATTTGAAATTTTGGGCGGACGATGGGGGATTTGGATAATAAGGGGGAAAGGTAGACTAGAGATCCAAGAAAAATCGATTCATCTCCCAAAGGTTTTTCAAGTGGAATGGGAGATAGTGCACACACGGGGATAGGATCCATCGAAAACAAGTCCGGTAAAGAGTCCTCGTCGGCAAAAAGTGTAGAAGTTTTAAAAGTTTCTACCGACGCATAGGAATCAACCGGTAATTCTAATGGTTCGATCACGGAAAACGAATATGGTGATGAAACAAATTCAATCTCAATCGACTCATCGTCGGAAGGAGATTGAATTTCGGGGGAGAAAGATTCACATTCGATGAGAAATTCTCTGAAAAATTGAGGTGAAACACAAGTTTCCACCTCCTCGTTGTTTTGTGCATAAGAATTCATCTCATCGCAAAGTGCACCAAGTCTCATTCCAGCATCATTTAGGCTTTCCAAACCTTGGGAGTAAAGAAGCAAAGTCTCTTCCAAAGTAGGCTTCCTCGGCTCAAGAGCCTCGGACTCCTCATTTGGTTGAAACTCGTCTTCGAAAGTAATGAAATAAGAATCGTCATTGGATTCGAATAATAAATCCAACTCAAGCTCCCAATAACGATTTTCATTCCGATAAATGTTTTCAAGTCTTTCATTTTCAAGAAAATCTTGAAAATGGAAAACTTGAAAACTATCCCCAAAGTATGAATCATTAGAATAACCGTAATAACTATAATAGTAGGACATGATTACCTCGTTGTTTGTAGATGGAGAATCCGAGCAAGAAAGTGAGCAACCGCGAATCAAAGTTTCTTAGCGCTCAAGTATGCAAATCATGCAAAAAAGGTTAAAATAAAGAATACAAATACAAAAGGAAAAATACTACGAAATAATAAAACAATTACTATCTAAAACACACTCCCCGGCAACGGCGCCATTTTGATCGAGCGGTAAAAGTGTGTTCGTGTGAGGACACAATCGTCGTGTGTTTCGCCGCCGCGATACAAAGAAAACCTAATATACTACTACACTTGACAAGCAAGTACAGTGGTAAATCGGGTATCGAAAATCCACAGGGAGTGATTAAATTTTAGATTTTAATTGTTTTAATTACTTCATGGTGTAAAATAAATAAAAGAAAAGGTGATAGGGTGGTTATGGTGACAAAAGAAAAGAGAAGTTAACTCTAAATAAAAGGAAAGCGAGGATCGGGATCGCATACACACATTCACGGGCTAAACAACTACTAATTAGAATTTCGGTTCGAAAACATTTAATCGATCATTTTCAATTAAGCATAAACATCACGCAATAAGGGATTTAATCCAAAGTTGCGAGATTAAACATTTAACTGAAAATGGTCGCACGCGGATTAAATTCGGATAATCGCTATAAACACTAAAGTTGCGTGACAAATAAAGTTAAATGCATAACAATCCAACTTTAATACACGCGGTTTCAATTAAACGCAATTTTACACAAAACCTAATTTTCGAGGTCCAAACCCGAAAATGACGGAAACACAATCCCGACCCTATTTATCTAAGGGTACATAATGAATTAAACTACTTTAAACAACAACTAAACTAATTAAAGCAATAAATAACAACAATAAACTATTTTGAAAGCATGAAACTAATCTACAAAGCAAGAATAAAGGAAATACACACTATATAAATGGAGAGGAAGTGAATAGTTCAATCTTACAAACCACATGAGTTGTCGATCCAAGAAGAAGAAGAAGAGAACTCTCCACACCAAACCCTAACTAAACTAACCTAAAAATGAAGATATATCTCTTCAAAATGAAGAGAAAGTGTTATATACCAAAAATCCTATGGCAAACTTGTAATAAAAGGGAAGAAAACCAAAAATCTGGAGGGCCGAATCGATTCGGAAATGGTCCGAATCGATTCGGAAACAGGGGAAGTTTGAATCTGCAATTCTGCAGCATTCCGAATCGATTCGGTTTTGGGCCGAATCGATTCGCAACCTACAGGTCTGAATTCTGCAGCTTTGTCCTGTTTTACGGAAAATGCCGCCATTTCTTCGTTATAGCTCGGAATGAGGCACGGTCGGAGGCTACGCGAAGATAACTCAGAGGAATACAACATCCAAGAAGACATTAGGCTAAAAAACCAAAATATGAAATGACTAAAATGCCCTTGAATGTGACCTTGAGTGTGAATTTGAAGTAAAAACCATCCTAAAAATGCCATAACTCTTTCGATACAACTCAGAATCATGCACCGTCGGCGGCCACGCGAAGAGAAATCAGAGGGCTTCAACTTCCGTGAAGAGCTCGGGATTCAAACCCGAATGCTGAAATTACTAAAATGCCCCCGAAGCTGCAAAAGTCGACGAAACATTTCCGAAAAGCGTCCGAACTTGATACTAAGCATCCAAATACCTACAAAAGCTCAATTAACCTCTGCAAAACATGTTAACATAGAAATCCGAGGTTGTCTGGTTAACGAGCATAAGTATAGGGATTAAGATACCCAAGGGGGCTAATAAGGCGTAGGTTAACGGGTGAAATACGCAATATTTGCGTCGTATCACTATACCTAGTCTAAATAATCATTTAGAAGTCCCCAATTAAAGTTGGGAACCCTAATCCATCAAATTCTACAATTACTCTATTTTCCTCGAAAATATAGATTAAGGGTTATATACTTAAAACCCTAACGTTACCCTCCTCAATTATCTTAATTTATGGACCCTGAAGTCCTAAAAGGTCCCTTAGGTTATCACCTAATTTTCCTCAAAGCAAAAATGGAATGGAATTTATCCCATCCGAATCACCCTAAAGAAATTGTTCCTTTTCAGCAGAGGTCGATCGATCGACCTGTGACCGTCGATCGATCGAAGGCTTGGATCGATCGATCCCCGAGGCTCGATCGATCGATCAAGTCGGGCAGCTTCTTCTCCGAGAAGCTGTTCGGCCATGGAAGCTTTCCCCAAGCTTCCATCTCTTCACCCAACGGCCTACAACTTCCACCAACAATAAATACACCTATAATACGGGTCCTAAACATCCCAGGACCCGGAATCACCCAATATATTTGGTTAATTACTAAAATCTCCAATTTACCAATTTTAGGGGTTTATTCGTTTTATCTCCCGAAAACCCGTTTTATTCACGAATACCCAACCCAAAATCATTAGGGTATGTTATACCAACAATGATATGAGATATTTATGCTCAAAATAAATAAAGCAAGTAAACACTTGCCTCGTGGATACAATCCGACGTCCTCGAGCCGAATCTCGCGGAGGCCGGCCGGAATCTCCCCCTTTCTCTTCTTTTCTTCCCTCTCTCTCTCTCTTCCTTCTTTTCTTTCTTCTTTCTTTCCTCTCTTCCTCTATATATAGAGAGAAAAAGGGTTTTAACCCTAAAAGCCCAAAAACGACTCGTTTACCCAATTACGAGCCTATTTAACTCCAAAATTACCCGGAACTTAATTTCGAGAATCGGACACTCTTTTCCGACTATCTCGGACATTCCGAGGCTCGTGGCGCAGTCGAAATTTCCATCCGAGGTACTTGACCGCAAATCACTATTCTAATCCAAAATAATTAAATGCGGTGTTCTACTCAAAATCTCACTTTTTTTGTCGCTACTCCGTGGCGACATATAAATAAAATATTTTGACCTATATGGTCCCAAAATAATTGATAACACCGTTCCAAAATCATTAAATCCTCGAGAATCCCAAAGATCACTATTTTGAGAAATTCTCCAAATTCCAATTTATATCCAATTATGGAATTTAATGGTCTCCAAAAAGGACGGGTTGTTACACTCCCCCCCTTACAACAGAATTTCGTCCTCGAAATTCAGATGCGACCTACACCACCAATCTTAGGATCACTTCAACTCCCAATACCTTAAGGGAAACGATACTGACCCAACGGTTCCCAACCATACACTATGCGGCTACCGAAATCATAAAGTGACTCTAATACGTCACAGAATACCCATCATCGATAATGCCTATCGGCATGGATTTAAATCTTGTGTACCACTCCTATCGTAACTAGGCGGTTTATCAAACCACCTTACCAAAGGTGCCCATACACCTTTCCAACTTGTGCATATCATCACAAACATTCCGAACGTCTAACACGCATCACTCTCTCCTAATAAGGATCTCCTTTCCGCGGTGTAATACTAACCTATGGGTCCTCCGAACCCGCGCATTTCAATACTCCTAACCTTGGCACTGTTAATACTAGCGAACCTATATCCTAAAAATGCTACGATCTAAGCGTTACCCTACCTACACGAAACTAATATAATCCTAAGTATGTCCCTAGTGCCCAAGGCCTCTCCCAACTCCCGACAAGTGCTTGGTTTCATGCGTGGGACGTCTCGCCAAGGCGAAATCCAAACAAGGAACCCTCCCGTTACACTACTCCCTTGCGTAGTCGGTCATCGAGATATAACGACCCAAGGCACAGAAGCGGGACGTCCTAAATCCTACTAGGCTAGCCTATGAACGCATTCTAACTATCTTATCCTTCCGCCCATACAGAAGGAAACCTAACAAATCAAGTGCCCACTTTCTATAGAAAGTGTCACGAACATAATACCCAAAATGTAGCTCCTCAAAACTTGCCTTTTTATTAAGGCCTGACTATTGTCCTCAAATAAATTTCTCTAAGTCCAACCTTACCCACCCATTTGTGGCGAAGGGATCATTTTAGTGCTTTTCCATGGCACAATTTTCCATAAGTATTTTGACATTATGTGGCTCATAGTCTATAGTGGTTCATCCACACTATAAGACCGTTCCACAAGATCAACATCCTTGCATCCCATAACAGCTCCCCACTCCCGACGCCGTTAAGAGTCATGTGTGGAGTGTCTCTCAAAGCGAAATCCAAACAAGGAACCCCTCCACACATTAACCCTTGACTTCGTTGGTTATGGAGTTCTGTCATTTAAACATGCAACCGGGATAACCCTATCCCCTAATCCAACAAAAGGTGATCTGAACTCCTATCTCTAACTAAGAGTCATACCACCCTGCGCCCGCACTCGTTCCTAAGTCCTTGCGCAAACTAATACTAAGCTAAATCTTATCGCTCAACAACGATTCCGTGGGCCTCAAATTATATCTATAAGGTTGCCACATATACCATCCAAAATAAGGAAGCCTCTGCTCATCGAGGTTCCATAAATCCATAATAGCAAAGGTGTACTCAACCTGTATCAAGGTGAGACACCAGAATAACAACTTGTTCCCTCCAAGAACTGCGGACACGATAGACTTGCCATTATTAGCCTTCTAACGCTCCGTTACACCATATACCGTATACGTATATATACAAAATATAAGCACCCGCCTCTATGGTGAATGAAGGGAAAATAAAATTCCGCTATTGCGGAAAACACATAGTCATACATTATAATGTTATCGAGACCGCCACAACTCAAAATACACACACGAGTCTAGGGCTAACTAATACCGCGACTTTATCTGATCACGTCAAATACTAACACCATATACCTCTGATGAACCTTAGGCGAATAATTCCCAAAGCTGCATTCTTCTCATCCTGCTGATTTATGGGGACTCACTGTTAGAACTATCCGTAAGATCCCTTTCGAATCCTTACTTCACTGGGAAATCCAACTTTAGTACCACACTCTACTATGGCGGCACTATGGTACTCGTAACTACTATGCTTTAGTAGTCATTGAGATAATCCTTAACAATTTACCATAGAGAGAGTGACCTCTACTAAGGTACTCATCCCAACCTTCTACCAGCTGCACCAGCTAAGCCTCACCTCCTGCTGCCATCCAAGCTCCGCACACGATTCTCAAACGAGCGCGCAAAAGATTTCTATAATCTCATAATATGGCAGGAGAACGAAATCTCACAATAGATATCAACAATCCTAATCCTGGGGCTCTATACAAATCGAGAGCAACGCTGAAAGCGTAGTACGTCCGCACAGATTCCTAAAGACACTAGAACCTGATGCTCTGATACCATCTGTAACAACCCGCCAAATAAGATACCGGGCGATCACTCCAATATTAAATTAAAACAGGAGTTTCATATGGATCATTCTTAGCATCACTGTCAAAAATCCAATTAATTACTAATATCCTATTAGGTGGCCGTTAAAAACTTTTATCTAACTACTCTTTTTAGCGCACAAATTAAAACATCCACAATTAAATGCGTAATGAACTGAAATGGAAATGAAAGGAACTAAAATAACCGAACACTCGGTCCAAATAATACAACCATATCGAATGATGTACTTTAAGAATAAATAAATGCAATTGAGCCATTGGCTCGAGTGTTTATACAATAACTCCTATCTAGAGTACAAGGAAAGAAACGTCTACCGATAACCTGCAAGCATCCACAGCTGCTGCAGCAGACGTCTGACTCGAAAGAGTTTCCATCTAGGCGTCCCTGTGTCTGGACACCTATATATATACAGTATAGAGAAAGAAAGGAGAGTAGACAAACGGGTCAGGGCCCGAATGTTTAGAAAATATTTTGCAAGTGCATAAATGCTTTATTTTTAGAAAAATAGTTTTATCTCATATTTAAATTGGTATCGCACTCTCATGAGATACCCCTCACCTCTCCTCTAACAGTGCACACCTAGCGCATCCCGAAAAACATCCTAGTCAAGCTACCCTGCTAAACTAGTCTAATACCCAACCACTATCTATCCTAGATAGTCAAATACATGTACTAAGGGCTAACTTCACTTTAATCTCGACGCTATGCCATGTTCGTGCGTGGGGTGTCTCGCGAAGCGAAATCCAAACAAGGAACCCCCCCGATACACTACTATGCAGCAAGGTCGATCTTTGAGATCCGCCAGTCCCTTAGTACAGAGAGATATATAATATATATACCATAACATATAATAATATAAGAGCACTAAGGATTAAACTTCTCCCCAGTCTCAACACTGTGCCATATTCTTGCGTGGGGTGTCTCGCAAAGCGAAATCCAAACAAGGAACCCCCCCGATACACTACTATGCGGCACGGTCGATCGTCGGGATTCATTAGACCCTCGGCACCCAGTTTATACATATACATACATCTATAATATACTTTCGGATAATATAAATATCTCCCGGACTGAGGATTACTTGATACATAAAGTATTTATAAATACTTATCCTTTTTATTTCAAAACTTCCATTTCCCTTCTTATATCTAGGAAATGTATTTATAAAAGCCAATTCATTATCATGAATTGCTTTAACAAACCATATACTTTTTGAAAGCCGATTTTATTAACATAAAAAGCTTTTCCTTTATCAATTATCCCATTTCCCTTTTTATATTCAGGAAATGTATTCAAAGACATTTTCATTATCATAAAAATGCTTTGATCAAAACATATGCTTCCACAATCCCTTCTTCCATCCGGGAAGTGTTACCGAAGCCAATTTATATAACCCATTTCCCTTCCTATATCCAGGAAATGTAATTAAAGCAAATCCATTATTATGAACTGCTTTAATAAACGCGTTCTAAGACCGCCCGTCCGGATTTCTCCACTGTGCGCGCCCCTAAATGGCTATCATCTTCCAGGGCCTCCAAGACAACCTGGGATCCTATATCGAAACACGTCGGGAAGCGGCCATGAGCCTGCGTGGTAGCCAAGACCACACCCGGAATCTCCCTTCCCCCATGCAGAAAATATACAACCATAAGCGCTCCCATGGCCTAGGACTATATCCACCCTGCATCATTAGCCAGGGGGCTTCACCATACGAACGCAACTTCCCATATGATAGCGATTTAGAGAGATGTGTAATCCATATTTTATTAATTATGAAAAACATTTCTCTTTCCATTTTGAAAATATTCATTTATATACTTTCAAAATCATTACCATCATCATATATATATATATACCTAAAACACACAGTATATACATATCCTATATATTCTTCCTAGAATATATATATAAACGGCCTTAGTGGCCTATAGCATCTAGCGATGACTAAATATCCCAATGATTCCCTCCAGGAATCGTAATCATGCATTCATAGTTGCATGATTCTAAATCCAAAGTATTTCTTACTTTAATAATCACTATATACACTTCAATCCTATTCTAAGGATTTATTGGATATCTCCAATGATACTATTCTCCTCAAAGTGAAGTATGTATATATATATATATACCCCCAAATTATCCTAATTATCCCTTAGGATATACTTAACGATAATCGATATAATTATGCCTTCTATAAGCGTAATTATATAGGCTTATAAGCCTACGAGAAATATCCTCAGGATTTCTCTCACACGAACAACTTTAAACTTAATAGGTTAAGGATTTCATTTCCTTAAACCCCATGACTATACCTAGTCTAAATAATCATTTAGAAGTCCCCAATTAAAGTTGGGAACCCTAATCCATCAAATTCTACAATTACTCTATTTTCCTCGAAAATATAGGTTAAGGGTTATATACTTAAAACCCTAACTTTACCCTCCTCAATTATCTTAATTTATGGACCCTGAAGTCCTAAAAGGTCCCTTAGGTTATCACCTAATTTTCCTCAAAGCAAAAATGGAATGGAATTTATCCCATCCGAATCACCCTAAAGAAATTGTTCCTTTTCAGCAGAGGTCGATCGATCGACCTGTGACCGTCGATCGATCGAAGGCTTGGATCGATCGATCCCCGAGGCTCGATCGATCGATCAAGTCGGGCAGCTTCTTCTCCGAGAAGCTGTTCGGCCATGGAAGCTTTCCCCAAGCTTCCATCTCTTCACCCAACGGCCTACAACTTCCACCAACAATAAATACACCTATAATATGGGTCCTAAACATCCCAGGACCCGGAATCACCCAATATATTTGGTTAATTACTAAAATCTCCAATTTACCAATTTTAGGGGTTTATTCGTTTTATCTCCCGAAAACCCGTTTTATTCACGAATACCCAACCCAAAATCATTAGGGTATGTTATACCAACAATGATATGAGATATTTATGCTCAAAATAAATAAAGCAAGTAAACACTTGCCTCGTGGATACAATCCGACGTCCTCGAGCCGAATCTCGCGGAGGCCGGCCGGAATCTCCCCCTTTCTCTTCTTTTCTTCCCTCTCTCTCTCTCTTCCTTCTTTTCTTTCTTCTTTCTTTCCTCTCTTCCTCTATATATAGAGAGAAAAAGGGTTTTAACCCTAAAAGCCCAAAAATGACTCGTTTACCCAATTACGAGCCTATTTAACTCCAAAATTACCCGGAACTTGATTTCGACAATCGGACACTCTTTTCCGACTATCTCGGACATTCCGAGGCTTGTGGAGCAGTCGAAATTTCCATCTGAGGTACTTGACCGCAAATCACTATTCTAATCCAAAATAATTAAATGCGGTGTTCTACTCAAAATCTCACTTCTTTTGTCGCTACTCCGTGGCGACATATAAATAAAATATTTCGACCTATATGGTCCCAAAATAATTGATAACACCGTTCCAAAATCATTAAATCCTCGAGAATCCCAAAGATCACTATTTCGAGAAATTCTCCAAATTCCAATTTATATCCAATTATGGAATTTAATGGTCTCCAAAAAGGACGGGTTGTTACAGACAGCTTGGTTATAAAGTGTAACTTACTGCCTTCGTTGGATTGTGTTGAATCTAGTGTGTTAAAGAGACTGTACTGATGCTGGAGTTATTACTTTGGGCCTTACTTCGAGGCTACTGCTGTTGATCGGGGACCTGATGGTGGACCCTCAACTTGCAGCCATTACTGCTTGGATGTCATACCCCTGTAATCCTACGATGACAATACTGGTGGAGACCTTGAATGTCTAGATGCTTGGCGGGAAGGCCATTCTGACTTCCTGAGGAGCAGCCCCATTATGTTGTTCATGTGGATATCGGAGAGATTTTATATAGCAATCCCTCTTAAATATCCCTTGGCAGGTGTGTCAAACTTCTTTACTAACTACTTTATCAGCGTGGGCCTGGATATTGAGAGTTGGGAGAAGAAGTCTGTGCAGCATAGGGTTCGAGGTTTGCATTGGTCAGCGCCTTGGTGGGGAGAGTTGTAACCCATTCCAAAACTGGGGGAATAACAGTATGTTTGGTTGGTTAGCCTTCGGCAGCTGCGTGTAGGATCCCTGGGGAATTTTATGTGTGAAGATTTTGTATAGTGTTTGGTTATGCATTTGGTTGTTTTCTGGAAGGAATAACTTTGGGAAGGTTGTTTTAGGAGTATTTTGGTTTCTATTTGTAAAATAAAATTAGGTTGGCAGGGAAGTAATTTGGCTCCCTATGCCGATGTAATTGTAACGGAATTAATGAAATAAAGAAATTTTAATTATATTGTTGTGCCTCTTGATGAGTTTTTCATTTGAATTATCTATACTAACCACTAAGGCATACATAATACTTTAGTTCATGTAAATGATAAAAATGAACCGTCATTCTTGGAGATAAGAAAAGAATAGCATTTTGTGAAAAAGAAGGGGTCGTGCTCATGTGAAGGGTATGAGTTGCTTACGTATCTCTGAGAGTTTTGAAAATTTTCTGAGTTCATTTTTTAAAGTAAACAGATTTTTAGAGGATCAGGACCCACGTAGTTGTGAGTAGAGGGAAATGGAGAATTTTTTTATTTCTAGAATACAAGGGAGATGAGAAGATTCATAGCTCACCGAGATTAAGGGTAGAATTTTTTGAAATGGTCCAGGTAAACTGAATGGGCCATCTCTTCCCTATCGAGGTCTGTGAGCATAGCAGAGCTACCGGATAGGATCTTTTTCATAATGTAAGGGCCACTCTAATTGGGATTGAATTTCCCTCTGGGGTCCTAAATGGGTTCTACTATTTCTTTAAAGGCTAAGTCCCCTTCTTGGACACTACGGTCCTTGACTTTTGATTAGGCATAAATTCTTCCTAACTTATCCCTTGATTTAGTCACTTTTAGCACCTCGAACAACGCAATTGAGTTGACTTTATCTCATAATCTTGCTACTGACTGATCCTAATGAGTACATCGAGTTTCTGGTATTTCGTAGTGATTTTATAGGTATTTGATGTCAAGAAACGGAAGAAGGAAACCGAAAGAATCAAGGAAGAAAGAAGGAAAGTCAAAAGGGCAGAAGCGTAATTTCCACCCGGAATTCGGATGAGGTACCTAAAGAGAATTTGAAGATATCTCATTCACAAGCACATAGGAAGAAATGGCACCTCAATCGGAGTTCCGAAACAAAAGATGTGAGCAGTCAAAGTTGAGCCAAAAAGTTAAATATTCGGACCGGTCCGCCCCTACCCCGAACCGGTCCGATTTGCAAAACTCCAGTAGACCCCGGACCACAAGCAAACCGAAGAAGGCAAAAATAAAAGAACCGGTCCGGTGGCGGACCGGTCCACCCCAAAATAAAAGAACCGATCCGCCTAGAAAGCAGACCGGTCCAGCCTTCGAGATTTGCAAATCTTGTTTGTTTCAAGGAAGAGTCCTAGTGCAGCTGCAATTCCTAACTTCATGGAGGGTATAAAAACCCGATTTATTTTTGTTATTTGGACGGATTTTTTTAAACAGGATAATAGTTAGTTTTTCTTTTCTTTTCAAAAACCCTAGTTTAGCAACAATTTCCAGTTTTAATTAAAAGATTGAAGATTAATTCAGAGATTAGTGGATTACCAGTTTCATTCATTGTTGCAATTACTACTTGGGTAATTTTAGTGAGTATTTCTTATTTCTAACTCCTTTCTACATCTGATTACAATTTTGCTTAGAGTAATTATGAATTCCTGCACATCATTTATCGGTTTCGTCACTTTCATCATGCTAGGCTAGATTTTCTAAGGTCGGGATACATGAACCCAGCCTGATGTGTTAATTGTATGTTTACAACATTAATCACCTGAATTTGGTGATTAAAGATGACCGTATTGCGTAGGAACATAACAATTGTAGGTCTTTATATCTCGTTCGCCTCTGGGTAACCGTGATGATTTAGAATACAATTCGAGTGTTACTATTGCGATACTGATTTACTCGTCCTCAGATCAGGTATGACGCGGGCTTGAACCTCGTATGCATAATGCTTGGGAGTACTAAATTCCAAGCCGGATTTAATCAGTCAACTTTATGATTAGTATTATAACTGGAATTCACTAGGGTTGGGGGATTGTATTCCCGTCCTATTTTTCTTATAAGTTAGTCAAAAGTTCTAAACCAGTTTTCATTCAAATCTTAGGCAAATTAGTGTAGTTGCATTTCTTTATAATTTCATAATTGCATTTAGCATAATCATTCTCAAAAAATGAATCATTTTCTTTTTCTTCTTCGAGTCAGAGTTAGGGTTCCTCCGTCTTTTCCAGTCGTTACAACTTCATTGTCCTTTTTTCCTGGGGATCGATACCCGACTTGTCGAATTATTACTAACGCGATATATTTGCACTTGAGCCTAGAGTGAACGCACATTAGAGACACATTCTGAGTCGCGTCAACTTTCTTATAGAATGGTTGTGCTATTCGGCGATAGTACCCTTGTATGTGATATAGAGCCTTCAGTTTCCTTTCGTCCAAGAGTGACAACTCGTCAAGAAAGTTTTATGCCTAACGCATCATGCCAGCTTTGTCGCTAACTTTGCTTTCAAGCATGATGCGTAGTGAAGGAATTTCTATCTCAACGGGTAAGACTACTTCCATACCGTATACCAGAGAGTAATGGGTAGCCCCAGTAGATATTCGAACTGAAGTGTGATAGCCCAGAGGGTGTAAGGTATCTGATCGGCCCAATCTCAACAACTCTCGATCATTTTTCTAATGATTTCTTTGAGGTTATTATTAGCGGCTTCGACTGCTCCATTGATTTGAGGTCGGTATGGAGAAGACTTGTGCCTCTGAATCCCATATTCGTCGACCACCTCTGTGACTTTTGCTTTAAAATGTAACCCGCTATCTGACACTAGATCGTGCGGGAATCCATATCGGTATATGATATTTTTTCGAATGAATTTGACCACCTTTTTGGCATTTAGAACTGCGTATGACTCATATTTGACCCATTTAATGAAGTAACCAATGGCAACCAAGATGAATTCATTCCCATTTAAGGCCTTAGATGTGACTTTCCCTATGATGTTGGTGCCCCATATAGAGAACGGACAGGGAGAAGTCATGTTATACAATTCCCATGGACGCAAGTGTTGGAGGTTAGAAAATTGCTGGCATTTAAGACATCTTCGAGCATAGGTGGTGCAATCCTGAACCATGGTAGTCCAATAGTAATCATGTTGGGTGATTTTCTAGGCAAGCATATGGCCATTCATGTGGTGTCCGCACTCCCCACTATGGGTTTTCTACATCATCTCTTAAATGTCAGCCCCCGCGATGCAGTATAAATGGGTTCCATTAAAATTTCTCTGGAATAGTGCTTTATTATAGATATAATATTAGGCAGCCAGTTTGTGAAGGGTTGCTCAGTTTTCTTGTTAGAATCTTGGGGATACCAACCATGCTTGAGGAGACGCCAAATATCATAGTACCAGCAATCAGCTATATCAGGATCTTTTTTTGTGGCTAGATCATTGTGGTAGAAATGGGTAGGTTTAGCTTTCTTTTAGACTAGGAAGGGGGCCATTGTTATTCCTTAGGGCATGTCAATCATGGAGGCAAAGGTATCAAGGGCATCAACTAAGTTTTTCTTTGCTCGGGACAGGTAATGGAAGGTGATGTCTTGGAATTGGGAGGCCAAATCTTCTAGGTGGGCATGGAATGGTAAGAGTTTTTTATCCTTGACTTTCCATCTTTTGAGTACTTGACCGATGATGAGGGATGAATCCCCGTAGACATCTAGGTATCGAATTCCTTTCTTGAGAGAGACTTTGAGGCCAACCGCGCATGCCTCGTGTTTGGTCATATTATTAGTGCAGGGAAACTCTAGCTGGATGGCAATGGGAGTGTGAGAGTCATCAAGGGTAATTAAGAGTATCCCAATGCCATACCCTCTCTTGTTGGTGGCTCTGTCAAACAACATCTGCCACTATAGGTCATATTGGGAGGTAGAAAGGATATTTCCATTTGGGAACTCGAAAATTCAAACATCGGTTTCTTTCATAGGATAATCAGTGAGATAGTTAGAGATGGATCTTCCTTTCATGGCTTTTTACGTGACATACACAATATCAAATTTGGCTAGCAACCTCAACCATCGAGTCATTTGTTTAGACAAAGCAGGTTTCTCGAGAAGGTATTTGATAGGATCCATTCGGGATACACGATTGATGGATTCACAAATAGAAGTCAACAGGCTGATGAATTGGCTAATATACTGCAATTTTCTAAGGAATACTCGGACTTCCTTCTCCGTTCGAGGTGGTGGAATTTCAAGTATAGCTTTTATTTTGGCAAGATTTGCTTCAATCCCCTTTTTCTAACAATGAATCCCAAGATTTTTCCTTTGGTAACTCCAAAAACACATTTATGTGGGTTAAGTTGCATCTGGTATCGACGTAGTCACTTAAATAACTTTCGGAGAGCGGGGACATGAGCTTCCCTAGTCGTAGACTTGATAATCACATCATCCACATAGACCTTGACTTCTCTATGTATCAGATCATGCAAGATGATTTTGGCAGCCCTTTGGTAGGTAGCCCCTACATTTTTTAGACCAAATGGCATAACAGTGTAACAGAAGGTTCCCCAAGGGGTGATGAATGTGATTTTCTCTTGATGACCTGGGTACATCTTGATCTGTTTATATCCAACAAACCCTTTAACAGATGAGTTAAGAGCATGATTAACTGTGTTATCCATAATCGTGTCGATATTGGGTAGCGAGTAATCACCCTTCGGAGAGCCCTTGTTCAAATCTCGATAGTCAACACACATGCGAACCTTTCCTATGGATTTCAACATGGGTACGATGTTGGATAACCACGTGGGATGTTCGATCACAAAAATGAAACCTACATTTAACTATTTGACCACTTCTACCTTAACCTTGAGCAACCATTTGGTGCAGAGCTTTTGTAATTTCTGTTTGATCGGTTTGCATTCTGCGAGAGTTGGAATCTCATACTGAGCGATCTCGGGATCAATGTCGGGCATGTCATCGTAGGACCATGCGAAGACATCCATAAATTCCTTCAGTAATTCTTTAAGTGGTGCACGCTCATGCTCGTCAAGGGTGGATCATATCCTAATCTCACCTATTTGGCTAGAAGAATCGAGATTAATAACAATAATTTCATCTTCATTAACTTGAACGTGGTTATGTAATTTTTCATTAACCTTATTAAGATCAGTTAAGAATTATTCATTTTCAATATCATCATCATCAAGTGTTTGATTAGAATCAATACAATTAATGTAAGGCACAATAAGATACTCAAAATCTTCGTTCATTTCATTGTTGGGAAAAATAGCGTTGAGAACCTCATCAAAGGAGGTCTCGATTATATCAAAATAGGTAGGAACAACAAAATAAGAGGAAATGGGATAAAAATCAGAGTTGGGTTGCATTTCAACTGGTGGAACTGTTATAACATTCCAGTTGAGGAGAAGTGCATCAACAACTTTGATAAGGCGAGATGGATCCGATGATGTAGCGCTTCAGTGGATCATGCAGAGTGCCAGCCCCAGTGTTTGAAAGTTGAATGAATCCTTAGATTCACTTCCCTCGAAATCTCCGATAGCATCTAGGATCTTCTCAATGAGTGGTCGCACATGATGCTGGGAACTTTCGACCCATGAGAAGCTATCTTAGAAAAATATCTCCATTCCTGGTTTCATCTTCTTATCCACATGATCATACCATAGTTCAATAAATCTTCACCCTCTCTGATTAATCTTCTATTCAAGGAATCTCTTGATATAGTCTGGGAACTTTCTAGCCTCCTCTTCAACCGAGGTTGGCGTTGCATTCTGATTTCTTCTACTGAGGGTTGATAACCCAAGACACGAGGAGGAAAATATTTTTTTCAATACTATGGGTTCAAGTAGTCCCTATTGTCATCGTCTTAGTCCCAGTCCGGGCATGAAGTGCATGTTCTTGAAAATTTGTATCACGTTGACATTTTTATAAGGGTTGTGCTCTAGACAAACTCTATTTTTAAAATCATCCCTTGTTGGGAGTGGAAGTGATTCGACTTAAAAACCTGACAAAATCATATCATTCTCCCTATGCTATATCTCTAGTATTGGATTGTTGGTTTTTGCATTCTCAATATTATCGTCGTCACCCAGGATGGTGATAACTTGCCCATTGGCGAAGAACTTCAGTTTCTGATGTAAGGAAGAAAACACACCCTTGATAATATGGAGCTATGGTCGTCCAAGAAACAGTTTGAAACAAGCCAGGATGACGATGGCTTGGAATTCAACAATGGGATTTATAGGGACAACCCCTATTATAAGCTTTATGGATCTCATCACTTCTATAGGAGGGTAGTGAGAGTGGGGTCTATGAATAACTGGAAAGGGTGAGGCGTGACCCACTCCAATAGACGCTGCCTGCAAGGTCTTCAAGGTCTCCTGGTGCAACTTCTGAAGAAAACTTCTCCTTCTGGTAACAATGGAACTCAAGCTTCAACTCACTCCCTGCAAGTTTTCTCAAGGGAAACACCTGAGAGTGATGGTTGTCAGTGGGGAGTGAAGGAACAAGGCACTCAGCACTATGAGAATGAGCAGGGAGAGAATACTTAGGTAGGTCTGGTGATATTTTGGCAGAGTAACAGTGCAACTTCTATTGTCTCTCTATTGACCTTGCCCAGAGGTCTATTTATACATGGGCGTTAGGGGTGAGCTGGCATTTTTTTGGCGCCAAAATTGAGAGAGTTGGTGGGGAACAATGTCTGAAGTGTACCATTTGTCCCTACCTGTGGCAGCCTGCCTGCCCCCTCTGCAGGCGCCACCTGGCGCCGACCAAAACTCAAAAAGCACATATGTCCCCTAATGGAGACAAAATATCAGATTTGGTAGTCATCTTTTGAAACGGTAACTTGTGGTGCAATTTTTCAAATCTTGAGAGAGGAGACCTTAAGGACTCATTCCTTCTAAAAAGTGTTATTTTTCTCGAGATGGACCTCGAGGACCCCCCTCTTCTGGAAAAAGTCATTTTCTTGTAAAGAGTTTATTTCTTGTGAGTAGCTAGCTCTTTGGCTGCTCACTTCACTTGTGACCAAGTGTGCAGTGTGCGTAGTATCAAGTGACTTCTGGGTCTTCCTACTAGCATTCTCTCAATCCTATAGTGCTAAGTGGTTAAGCTTGCTCAACATACCTTGTCCCTCAGCCTCCAAGCCAAAACTCCCAGGAGGTCCCAACGCTCCTATTCGAGCCCTGCTTGCTCGACTAGGCAACCTGTATAAGAAAGTAAAGTGTTAGTGATGTTGTTCATTTAGAGACTGATGTTTCATGATGAGGAGTTGTTCGCGATAGCTACTTCCTCAATATGAGTTTCTGTCGAAACCCCTGTAGCAGCACTTCTCGAATAACATTTCTGCAGTGACCCTTGCAGTGGCGCTGAGCCTTGCAGTGATGCTGACTCTCTCGACTATCATTACTGCAGTGACCCTTGCAGCGGCGCTGACCCTTGCAGTGGTACTTCCCAATTTTGGACTTCTGTGGTGACTCCCGCGGGTACCTCTCGAATGTTATTATTGTAGTGACCCTTGTCGTAGTGGCGCTGACGCTTGAAGCGGCGCTGACCCTTGGAGCGGCGCAGACACTAGCAGCGGCGCCGACCCTGGTAGCGGCGTTGACTTGTAGTGGCGCTGGTTCTTGAAACGGCGCCGACACTTGCAGCGGCGCGGACACCTGCGACGGCGCTGAGACTTGCAGCGGCGCTGGCACTTGAAGCGGCGCTGACCCTTGCAGCGGTGTAGACACTTGCAGCGGCGCTAACACTTGAAGCGGCGCTGGCCCTTGAAGTGGCGCCGACACTTGCAGTGGCGCGAACACTTGCGGAGGCGCTGGTACTCGAAACGGCTCCGACCCTTGCGGCGGCGCCGACACTTGCAGTGGTGCGGACGCTTGAAGCGGCGCTGACACTTGCAGCGGCGTTGATACTTGAAGCGGTGCCAACGCTTGCAGCGGCGCGGACACTTGCCACGGCGCAGACACTTGCAGCGGCACCGGCACTTGAAGCGGTGCTGGCACTTGGAGCGGCGTCGATACTTGCAGCGGCGCTGACCCTTGCAATGGCGTAGACATTTGCAACGGCGCCGACCCTTGCGGAGGCGCGGACACCTGCAGCGGCGCTGGCACTTGTAGCGACATCGATACTTGCAGCGGCGATAACCCTTACAATGGCGCAGACACTTGCAACGGCGCGGGCTTCCGAAACGGTGCCGACCCTTGCGGCGGCGCGGACACTTGCAGCGGCGCTAGCACTTGTAGCGACGCCGACCCTTGCAGCGACGCTGACCCTTGTAATGGCGCAGACACTTGCAGCGGCGCTGAAACTTGTAGCGACGCCGACCCTTGCAGCGGCGCGGACACTTGCAGTGGCGCCGACCCTTGCAGTGGCGCTGACACTTGCGGCGGCGTTGGTACTTGAAGCGGCACCGACACTTGCAGCGGCGTAGACACTTGCGGCGGCGCTGACACTTGGAGCGGCGCAGGCACTTGCAGCGGCGCCGACACTTGCGGCGGCGCCGACCCTTGTGTCGGCGCTGGTACTTGAAGCGGCACCGACACTTGCAGCGCTGGTACTTGAAGCGGCGCTGACACTTGCAGCGGCGTATACACTTGTGACGGCGCTGACACTTGGAGCGGCGCTGGCACTTGCAGCGGCGCTAACACTTGCGGCGGCGCTGGTACTTGTAGCGGCGCCGACACTTGTAGCGGCGTAGGCACTTGAAGCACCGCCGGCACTTGCAGCGGCGCGGACACTTGCGACAGCGCTGACACTTGCAGCGACGTTGGCCCTTGAAGTGGCGCTAAACCTTCCCATGGCTTTTGGACTTCTGGGTGACCTTCGCGAGCTCCTCTCGGATATCATTAATAAAAGAAGCATTTTTATTTTATTTTATTTGTTTTTTTTATTGATAGACACCCATCTACATTAGCCCCTCGTGCAAAGATTTTTTGGTTGGGTAGACTAAAAAAACTTTGTACGCTATAAATCTGGTTTCAACAATTATATATATATATATATATTCTGAGGGATCCTAATATTATTAACTGCGATGTCCCTTTATCCGAGGTTTTTTAAAATTTTTTTTTTGAGAACCCACGCGTCAGTGTGGGAACTCTCATCTCGTCATTTGGGAAAAAAAGGTCATCACCTTTTTGCCTTCCTGCACGTTTTCCCATTTTGGTGCAATATAACATAAGCCCCTCTTCTTAGGCTCTTTCATCTTCTTCAAAAAAAACATAAGACACTTTTGGGTTTGTAGTGAGAGAGAGTGAGACAGGGATTTTTTTTTTTAAAACACCATAGCCACCCATCTCCTCATTTTTGCTCTAACTTTTCCAACCACCATAGCTTCTCATTCATGGATTCTAATCCAAGCAATACTTCTTCAAATGTAGACACCTCTAAAGCCCCCATGGTTTTATGTTCTATGCCTTCTTCCTTGTCCATCCCAACGGTTTCGACCTCCCCTATTACCGCCGTCGGCGCCTCCTCCGTGTTACCCGTCTCTTTTCCCTTGGTTGGTGGTTCAAGAACCCCCATGGGTTCCTCACGGTTTCCTTCCGCGGACGATGTTCAAATCTTGGGTATCTCGTGTAGAGGCACTCGGTTAGAGGCAGGTTTCTCGCCCAATCCCCTTGATATGGCTGTTGACGAGGGCCCTCCGCGGATGGACCTCTCGTCTGAGGGTTTCTCGGCAGTCGCCTTGGGTTCTGATAAACAAACATGTTGCGTTGGGAGGGGTATCTCGGCTAGTGGTGCTCAGTTGGGGATGGTCAGTGTCTCGCCCAATCCCCTTGATATGGCTGTCGACGAGGGCCCTCCGCGGGTGGACCTCTCGTCCGAGGGTCTCTCGCCAGTCGCCTTGGATTATAAAAAATTCAGTTGCGTTGGGAGGGGTATCTCGACATCGATTTACGAAGTTTATCCAGTTGGTTTGGATAAGGGTATCTCGAAATTTTCTGGCACCGACAGTGGTTCCTCGTGCGTTGAGCTAGGCACGGGGAGTTCTTTGTCTATTGAAGATGAGTTTGGAGGGAGGGGAGTCTCTACACCCGTGAACTTTTCTGAAGCAGATGGGGTCTCGACCCCTTTTTTTTCGCGAGGTAACCCTTGCAGCGAGAGGAGGGTCTCGACGCCTGGTTTAGTTCCTACGAGTCTCTCATCCGTGCCCGGGGGTGTCTCGACAGGTATTAGTGCTGATGCAAGCAACTCGACCTCGGGTGTCTCGATGCCTTTGACTGTTTCTGAAATGGGTATTCCAGCTTATGGCAGCATAGTGACCTCTCGTCAGCAGTCGGGGGCCTCGCGACTTGGCCTCGCGTCCACGGGTCTCTCGTTCGTGCAAGGGGGTGTCTCGACATTTTCTCACCTCGAGAGTTCCGTGAGCCAGGGTGTCTCGCCGACTATTGGTGTTACGGAGAGCATGCCACTTACCGGGGGCTCTTCACATGATTTTGCTGGGGTTTCTCCCTCCACTTCTTTTTTTGCGACAGGGGACCGCCAGGGTCCCTCGCTTGGAGTCCCCACTAGGATGAGTTCTTTTCTTGAGCCAATGGCTCTAGGTGGTTCAGCAGCTAAGCCAACCTCTTCTCAGGCATGGAAGGACTATATGCACATTCGCCAAGGGCGAGACTTCAGTATTTATCGTCGTGCTCCTTTTTTTGGGTCCTGCTGACAGTTTCATGATTTCACTTTCTGATTTTGGGGAAAAAATTTCGGGTGCTGTTCTCGAACGTTCTCATGTGGGGTTAAGTGAGTCTGCTGACCTTCCTACTATTTCTCCGGATTCTATTCTTCGAGTCCGCATTGACCGCGGTGACTTTCCTTATTCCAACGTTGAAGTTAAAACCCCGGGTGAACCCACAGAGGAGTGGGCCAGCTGGGTTGATTATGTTCTGAGCGTTCCTAATTATGTGGCTATTCTTAGGGAGGTGGGACTCTTTACCGCCATCAGTAGCCTGAAGTCCTGCACCATATTTAAGCATGGTTCTACGCTGAATCTCTTATTGTCTCGGTAGAGTATGGAGTCTCACACCTTTGTCACAGGTTGGGGGGAATTTACCCTTACCCTGGAAGATATATGTGAATTGTACGCCCTTCCTTTCTTTGGGCAGAAGGTCTTTTCTGATGACTGCGAGGACTCCCTATAGTAGGAGATGGTGGGGGAATTACGGTCAGCTCTCGGAGAGTGCTCGAGGTATGTGGCCATAAATATAACTGGTCATTCCAAGCATTCCTTTGCCAAATGGCAAAGATACTGGTTTAGAGATTTTGAGAAGTTGCAGAAGGGGGAGACTTCTCGTGCAGCCCCCAGATCCCAGGATAGTCCTAAGCTCCACTCTCCTGCACATTTAGCCGCTTTCCTCGTTACGTTTCTGACTCGGTTCCTTCTATCAGGTAAGCCCGAAGACTGTCCTTGCGAACTTCTTTTTATATTGGCTGTACGGTTGTCTCGCGGTAGGTCGGTACCCATGGCTGCCCTGACCTTAGGTTCTCTTTACACCTGGATGGACCGAGCACACATAGATGTAGAGAGGTCCTGCGGTCGGTATGATGTTGCTAATCATGCCAACGCCCCTCTCTTGATGGCCTTTTTGTTTGAGCATTTCCCCCACTTTACTTCAGGGGCTCACGCTTGTCATAGCAACGCTGCGAGACTTCTTCGGTGGCATAAGAAAACTCCCAAGCAGTCTCTGGGAATGCTGATTGATGATATCAAGGAGTTTCAGTTTCGGCCTTACACCAGGCGCCCTGGGGGTACTTTCAGCTGGCTTTCTTTCCCCGACGACGGCGGGACCTTATATTGCCCTTCAACAGTGGGGTCGGTTTCCACGTGTCCTCATATTAATGTGGTGACAATGCTCTTACCATGTCACCTCCCTTCTTGGACCGAGTTAGGTCCGTGTGCTGAATCTTATCATTCCGAGAGGGCAAGACGACAGTTCGGTTATGATCAGGGCGTTCACGCCCCTCCTCTTCCTACCTACAGCAGTCATTCTGAGGCATTTTCAGAGGCGTGTGCTGGCTTTACTCTTCAGGGATTATTCCATAGGGTCAGTGGTTTGGGTGGCCTCTATGTGCCTCCCTCCGATTATCATCCTTTATTCACTTCATCTCGGTTCCTTCTTTGGCAACAGCAGGTCCATCTTATCCAGGAATGTGTAGTTGGTCCCCCTCATGAGACTAACCCCATTAAATACACCAGAGCTCAGTTTTTGGTCAGGCGAACGCAGAAAGATCCTTGGTTTCTCAACACCACCTCCACGCCACCTTTAGAGCATGCCATTCCCATTTTAGTGAAACCTCTCATTGACGAGTCAATTTCATCTCCGCCTGCTGAGCTTCCCCCTGCGAAGTCTAGAAACCAACCAAAAAGCAGAGGGAAAGCGAGCACCTCTACTACAAGTAAAAGGAAACACCCCGACGCTGACATATCCAATTTTGTTCCTGCTATTACTGCTTCTCCTCCTTCTTCTCCTGTGAGGACCCGGGCTGCGAAGAAAAAGAAAGGAGATGGCGCTGGCATGGCTGCTTCCTCTACAGTGGATCAAAGGTCTGATACTGGCAATCTTGGGGTGGGGATGAGTTCCCAAGTAGAGAGAGGGAAAGGCTACTCCTTACCGAGCCTTACTTCCCAGGAGGCGCGGGTCGCGTCTATTCCCATTGCGAAAGGTACTATATCACGACATTCTTTACTTAGTGGAACTAGTTCTCTCAGAGTTTCTTTATCTCCCTCCCCTTCATTGGAAGAGGAACTAGTTGATTATGGAAGCACCCCTTCCTATGACAACCATAGTTCTTCTTCGGGTGATATGGGCGGCCTGGGTTTCCATAGCGAAAGCACTACTGACACTTATGCTTTGTTATTAGTCTCCAGAGGGTCTTCTAGCGATGATGAGGCCTCTCATTCTCCTGGGGGGGTTAACCCCACCCATCTCCCTTATAGCCAGGCTACGCGCCCTGCTACTATAAGTGTTCTCCCTTTACTTGTCTATATTTTTTTTTGCATATGATTTTCTTTCTTCCCCTCATTATATATTTTTTTTATTTGTCAATCAAAGCATTCTGTCATATTTATGCAGGTCATTTCCGTAGAGGCAAGTAGTTCTCCTCTTCCCCCACTACGAGCGACGCCCTTTCAGCGGGAGAGGAACTCCATGCTCATTTCTTCCCGAGGCCTGTTTAGAGAGGTTTGATGTCTTCTTAATTCTTTTACCATCTGTTGTAATTTATTCGTCTTCTAGCTGCCTTTTGGTTGCGTACACTGTCATTTCCCCGCAGCTTTCATCCGTGCACTTTACTGTCACCAGGACCACCCCTGTGGCTTCCCCTTCTCCTCAGGTATGCCTCGCTATTTTCAAAACTTTCATTGTGCCAATTTATTTTTTACTTCTTCCTTTTATTTACCCATTTATCATGCGTAGAGAGTTGTGTCTTCGGGCGTTGTCACCCCATCTTCTCTTGTCTCGACGGTGGGCGCTTCTGCAGCTGAGCCCCTGGAGGCCTCTTCACCTGAGGTACGCATTTTTACTTTTGAATATTTATTTCTTTTTAATAGGAGTCCTAATGGCTCTTGGACTTTCTTCTCAGGGAGGGGCTCCTTCCTTACCTGGCGTTAGCGTCCCGGGTTTATCCTCTTCAGGGAGAATTTCTATCCCTAGGATCCGTGTATCTATGGACGGTAGACCTTTGGTTCAGGCGGTCTCTCGTGGCCCGATATTTACTGTGGCTTCAACCAGCGAGCCTACGCTTCAGGTCAAGGCCTTTCCGCTGAAGCATGGAATCTCTTACTCCTCGATCACGCGATGAATAACATACTTTCATTCTTTGCAGGCTATCAGCACAGCCCCTACTGCCCCGACCGTCTTTTTCGCGCTTCCCCCTTGGATGGGGTTCAGGTACTCTCTTATTTTCTTAGTTCTATATTTCTTATTTATCCAGCCTGTGCTTATCGTAGCCCTCTTTTACTTTGTCGTAGTTATCCCTTGGCGCTGTTTAGAATGCGGCTCCTGCCACTGTCTCTTCAGCAGCCTTTATACATGGGCCAGTTTGTCCTGTTATCGTGCCCCTTCAGGTGGGTGTCCCTGTGGTGCTTTTTTTTTTTTTTTTTAGAAGTTTCCCTCTCCCTCTTTTTTTCAGTTGAAGTATTCATCATTCATGGAATAACTGATTTGTTAACTCTCTCCCTTTCTTGTCACTCGTAGCCTCACCTACCCCTCGCGCCCTCCGTTGCCGAGATCGTTCTTCCGGAAGTGCCTGAGGTTGAGGTAGCTTCTTCACTGGTCACTGAGACAACCCCTTCTGGAGCATCGATCAGTGTTGCTGCCCTTATGGGAGCCCCTGCTCCTCCTTCTATGACCGTTACGGAGGGCGTTATTCAGGTACCGTGTATAAGAGTATCTACTTCTCTCGTGTCATTCTTATGTCTCTACTATTTTATTTAAATTGCGCAAGCATTACCCTCTTCACCTTTGTTGCATTGTCTCCAGGTGAGCGAGGTTTCTCTGATGACTAAGGAGCCGGATGAAGTTGCTCTAATACTTGTGGAGTTAGATAATGAGACGGCTGCGAGAGAGGTATTAAACTAGCATACTCTCTTTTTACTATTTCCCTTCTTTTCTTCTTGTGAGTACTGTGCAAGCGTTCTCATTTCCCCTTTGTTTTATTACTTCCAGATGTATGAAAGTACTCCATTGACTGTGGAGTCTGGCAGTGGGGCAACTGCGAGAGAGGTATTAGACTGGCATATCCTCTCTTTTTACTATTCCCCCTTCTTTTCTTGTGTATACTGTGCAAGAATTCTCATTTCACCCTTGTCTCATTGTTTCCAGGTGCATGAGAGTACTCCGTTGGCTGTGGAGTCTGAAAGTGGGGCAACTGCGAGAGAGGTATTAGACTGGCATACCCTCTCTTTTTACTATTCCCCTCTTTTCTTCTTGCGTATACTGTGCAAGCATTCTCATTTCACCCTTGTCTCATTGTTTCCAGGTGCATGAGATTACTCCGATAACTGTGGAGTCTGGCAGTGGGGCAACTGCGAGAGAGGTACTAGACTGGCATACCCCCTCTTTTTACTATTCCCCTCTTTTCTTCTTGCGTATACTGTGCAAGCATGCCCATTTCACCCTTGTCTCATTGTTCCCAGGTGCATGAGAGTACTCCGATGACTGTGGAGTCTGGCAGTGGGGCAACTGCGAGAGAGGTATTAGACTGGCATACCCCCTCTTTTTACTATTCCCCTATTTTCTTCTTGCGTATACTGTGAAAGCATTCTCGTTTTGCCCTTGTCTTATTGTTTCTAGGTGTATGAGGGTACTCCAATGACTGTGGAGACTGGTAGCGGGGCAACTGTGGAGGGAGATCATAGTTCTGAGTTCACACCTTTGGTCGGTGACGCTGATTCTGGTGGGGAGTCTTCTTTTCTTCCTTCTGAGGCGGGGTCTCTCCACTCCGATAGCGATGATGAAGCAGAGGATGCTGCGACTATTTCTAGTAGGCTATGGCGTGAGGAGTTACCAGGTCGATTCAGGGTACATGAGCGTCAGCTCTTAGATCTCATCTTGGAGCACCATCCCGAGACGTTCATTTCTCAGAGTATACTTCAGGTTGACAGTCTTACGGCCTTCAACCTAAGGGCTCTTGCCAGCCATGTTCATGAGTTCTTGGCTACCTCCCCTGCTAAGCTGACTAGCTCTTCTATTTTTCTATTCTTGGATGCCCTCCGCGACTTACAGCAGTTCTATCACTTTCGTTTGGATTGGCTTGACGCAGGGGTTCACCCCTTTCTGAGTGTTCCTTTTTGAAAGATAGTGAGGTTTCACACTTCCCGACAGTCTAGAGTTGAGCAACGGCACACTGAGGCTACGAGGATCCGGAATCAGATCGCCCTACTGCAGGTGAATCTTGCCAGACTCGAGTCTGGCGATGAGGAGGATGAGGCTAAATTCGTCAGGTTGGAGGAAGAGTTTCTGTGGGAGGCTGGTCCGTCATACGCTGGCGCCATCGGGCGTGATGATTTATTTTTTGTGGTTTCTAGCAGATAGGCTACTTCTTGCTTTTTAGTGCTCAGAATTCTATGTGTACATCACTTATCATTCCTGTATGAGACACTTTGTTTCTTCTGCACTTTCTTTTTCCTTTGTTCTCCCTTTATACTGTGGGTGTTTGTTTTATATGACTTGCTCTAATTTCTGTGAGCATTTAGTCTACTGGTGGCTACCCCCTATACTGCGGGGTATTTGCATTGATATGAAAAGTTATGTATTATCATATTGTATATATTTTTTGAAAATGCACCTCTTGTAGCTGTGAGGTGTTGGCATGTGACTTTCTTGGGTTACCCCTCCTGTCTGTGGGGTAATTCCTGCACATTACTGCTTATAGTCATGGAGGCTAGGTTGGAGAGAAGGGTGACCCCTTCCCTTTTCCGGAAGCCTGATTTTATTATAAAAAATTGTCTTAATTTATGTCTGGGGGACTTTGCTCAGTATACTTTCTCTTAGGATGGACTTACCTCCCGAGTGTAGTGAGCAAAGTTCCTGATATTTTTTTTGTACTCTTTTCTAACTTAATAGGGAGTGTATATGTATGTATAAATGAGCAAGCAAAGCAAATGTCAACAATGATCAAAAGTGTTGCTATTTCATTTCTTTACCTTTGTGTGCCGTTTACAGTGTAGTATTGCTCTTAAAAAAAATTACAAAAAAAACTCTTCTGGTATAGGAGCAATCCTCGAAATCCATTACAGACATGCAAAACACAAACAAAACTTGTTAGTTATTACTAAGCATAGTACCTCTTCAGCCACTTGCAATTGATGGACTGGAGGCAATCACTCTCTGGTTCTGATATTTGGCAGTAGCCCGACTTCCCCACTCCTCTGACAACAAAAGGGCCTTCCCAGTTAGGTTTGAATTTTGATGCCGACATGCTACGGAGATGGTGAGTTGATGCTCGCAGGACTAGATCTCCCACCTGGAATTCCCTAGGCTTAACCAAGTTTTCGTAGGCCCTGGACAGTTACTGAGTGTAGACTTTAAAATTCTCTCTCGCCTTGTCTCTGTGCTCGTCCAGCGCCTCCAGTTGCACATGCCTTGGGTCTGGGATGAGCCCATTGCTAAGAGAAATTCTAGCTGAAGGTACCGCCAGTTCCACTGGTAGGACAGCTTCGGTCCCATATACTAGAGAGAAGGGAGTGAACCCTGTTGGCTTTCTTTTCGAAGTACGGTAGGCCCATAACACCATAGGCAACTTCTCATCCCATGCTCCCGGCATGTCTTCTAGCATTTTCTTCAAAATATTTATCAGGGTCTTATTAGTAGCTTCTGCTTGGCCATTGCCCTTGGGGTAGGATATGGTTGAGCTATTATGCACAATCTTATACCTGTCCGTGAGAAGGGCCATCTCTTTGCATACAAATTGCTTCCCATTCTCCGTTAGGATTACTTTGGGTATACCGAATCTACATATGATATACTCCTTTATAAACTGGGTTACCACTTGGGCGGTGACTCTCCTTAAAGGAATGGCCTCCGCCCATTTGGTGTACAATTCTATAGCCACAATGATAAAAGTCTTGCCGTGAGATGCTGGGGCGATCTTTCCCACCAGGTCGAACGCCCATGTGTGGAAGGGATAGGGGGCAGCCAAGCTTTGTAGACTGACGGAGGGAGCGTGCACCATGTTTCCATGCACCTGGCATGCTCTACACTTTTTCACATATCCAATGGAGTCAGCCTCCATGGTCGGCCAGTAGTATCCCAGCGTCATCAGTTGATCATACAGCTTGGCGCCTCCCATGTGGGAGGGCTCATGAGCTTCTTTCAGCACCCTTTCCACTTCCTCTTTGGCTACGCACCTTAGCGCCTTCTCATTGTACCCTTCCTATATAACTCTCATTTGACCAAGTAGAAACGTGCTATCCTTTTTCTAAGGTAAATTTCATCCGCTCTCTCGGCGAGCAGCTCCCCATCTTTTAGATATGCTAGGTACGGCTGTCTCCAATCTTCGAAGGATTCTACGAAGTTAGCCTCCGTCGGCTGGTCAAAATTAGCTTGGCACTTTAAACAACTTTGTTGCAAGCGGGCCTCTTCTACGCTCATGGCGGACCAAAAATACCCGCTTCGTTGCAGTCGTCTGTAAAGGGGGATATCTGTATCTCCACAGTGCTTCTGGTGAATTTCTATTAACCTCTCCTTAGCTTCTTGCTCCCCTACGCACCTTGCCAGAAACCCTCCAGGACTCTTGAAGTAGAGAGTTCCCTGCAGCACATGGTAGTTGGCTAACTCTAATATTTTCATTGTCCCTTCCCTGGTTTCAAGTTGCTTCTCTACCAGACGCCTCCAATCTTCCGGCTCGTTACTTGGGAATAAGGACTTTACGGTAGTAGGTACCGTTCTCCGCCTCACTGTGATGGTTGCTTCTGACTCCTCCATGTCCAACTTTTGTGCTATGGTGGCGAGCGCATCAGGGTGCCTGTTCATCGTTTGCACCTGCCTCTCCACAGTTACTTCCAAGATCTGTCCCAGCAGTCGTTGGATGATGTGTCTGTACGGCGCTAAGTGGGCATGTTTAAGGGAAAACTCTCCATTGACCTGCCTTACTACCAGATTGGAGTCCCCTCGTATACCCAGTACCCTGATCCCTCTTCTGAGTGCCTCCAACATCCCTAGAATGAGGGCTTCGTACTCAGCTTCATTATTTGAGCATTTAAAATCTAACTTGAAAGAGAGGGTAATCTTCTCCTTCCCATCTGAAAGTATGACGCCGGCCCCACCTGTTCCTTGAGCACTGGAACCATCAAACTCCATAAACCACTTCTTCACCTCCTCCGCCATGCATCTTTGGAAACTTTCTCCGGGCAGCTCTTCACTAGGTGGTTCAAAAAACCCACTCGGGAAGTGGGCCAGCAGATCTTCTACTGCTTGGCTCTTAATGGCTTTAGGCACTAGGCATTTTAGATCGTATTCTGACAAGATCAAAAACCACCTTGCTGCTCGTCCCACGAGTATAGTCCGCGCGAGGAGGTACTTGATGGGATCACACTTGGTGACTATGTGAACGGTGAAGGCTAGAAGATAGTGTCTCAACTTCTGGGCTACAAATACCAGCGCCAGGCAGTGCCTCTCAACGCTGGTGTATCTCGATTCTGTTCCGGATATTACTCTTGACAGGTAGTAGACCGTCTTTTCTACTTCTTCCTTCTCTTGCGCCAAGAGGGCCCCTATCGACCTCTCTGTAGAAGTGAGGTAGAGCAACAGCGGCGCTCCGGCTTCGGGGGGAATCATAGTGGATGGAGAGGCTAGGATTTCTTTAATCTTCTCGAACGCACTCTCTTGCCTCTCTCCCCAAACCCACTCGGCTTTGTCTTTTAGTAGAGGTGAGAACGGATGAGTTACTTCTGCCAACGCAGGTATAAACCTCCGCAGGTAGGATACCTTTCCCAGGAAGCTCTTAAGTTGTCTCTGACTCTTGGGTGGTGGCATCATCACAATGGCTTTCATCTTCTCTGCATCCACTTGCACCCCTTGTCTATTTACCACAAAACCTAAGAATTTCCCTGCAGTAACCCCAAAGGCACACTTTGAGGGGTTCATTCTCATCTTATACCGACGACACCTTTCGAATACTCTCCTAAGATCCTGAATATGCCTGTTTTCTTTCCTAGACTTCACCACCAGATCATCCACATAGAATTCTAGTATATCATGAAACAAGTCATGAAAATTTTCCATCATGGTCCGCTGGTATGTGGCTCCCGCGTTCTTCAATCCAAAGGGCATGACTGTATAGTGAAAGTTCCCTAACGGTGTGCGGAAGGAAGTCTTCTCTGCGTCGGCGGGGTCCATTTTAATCTGGTTATAGCCAATATACCCGTCTATGAAGCTATACATCTCATGTCCCGCGGTAGCATCCACTAAGCTGTCTATACTGGGTAGTGGGAATTCATCCTTAGGACACGCCCTGTTCAAGTCGCGAAAATCTACACAGATTCTGATTTGAGTCTTGTCTTTCTTTGCCACTGGCACTATGCTGGACAGCCATATTGGGTGCTGAATAGGCTTGATGAACCCTGTCGCTAATAACTTCTCCACCTCAGCTTTTATTTTCAAATCAAGGTCTGCTTTGTATGTGCGTGTGGCTTGCCTTACCGGAAGGGCATTGGGAAGGATGTTCAATCTATGAGAGCTCACTTCAACGTCTATTCCTGGCATCTCCGTGTACTTCCAAGCAAATACATCAGTGAACTCCTTAAGTAGCTCAATGAGCTCTTCCTTCTACTTCAGTTCCAGGCACTTGGAGATTAGAACGGGTATAATCTCGCCCTCTTCTAACCCCAGCTTGATTTCCTCTAATTCCTGCAGCTTCTCTCTGGGTCCGTCTTGCATGCACTCTGGCGCTTCTTCTGGTTCTTCAACATACTCAATAATATGGGATTCATCAACAATAAAACACTCGGGCGTCGGGTCGATGCTCTCGTCCCAGAACACCGCCCGCGCAGACCGTTATAAACGGTAGATGATTTTTCCATCGGGCAAGACCACTTTCTTGCAAGTTCGAGGGGGTCTAGCTACCTCCTCTGCTTTCCTCTTGCCTTTTTCCATATGGGGGATTATCCTCTCCCCTAGACGGTCATGAACGGATTTTTTCTGCGGTACCCTTCCCTCAGCTACCTTGATTCCTACTAGTTTTCTTGTAGAGACCTTTCTTTCCTCATCTAACTCGATGTAGAAAGCAGCATCTACCAGGTGGTCCTCCTCAACGGCGAAGGGTCTCTGCGTGGCCTTGATCACTATCTCTGTACCTCTAATATTTGCCTTCGCGCATTGATGGTAGGTGGAAGGCACTACGCCATGAATGTGCATCCATACCCTTCCAATGAGTAATTGGTAGCTGGTGTTAGCGTTAATAACATGAAATTTTATGTGGGAGGTGAAATTTCCCAACTTAATTCCCACATTCACGTATCCAATAGACTTCATTCCGGCGTTGTTGAATCCGTAAATTACTAGCGGTACCGGAACCACCTTCTCCTGGTCAATTCCTGTTTCATATAATGTACTGATGGGCATGATGTTAATGGAAGCTCCTCCATCCATCAATGCCCTAGGAAATGAGACTCCATTAATTATGGTTGTGACGTACAACGGGCGGTTGTGGAAGTAGGGCACCACCCTATCCGCTTCTGAAAACACCACTTCAGAGGTATACTTCTTAATCATCCTTCCGATTGGCCCCTGCCAATTTAGCGAAGGGTCTCCCTGCTGCTGCACTGCCTCCAAGACTTTCCTCGTGATGGACACCCTCGTGTCGTACTTCACCCCTATCTGGTCGAAAAACCACTTGAACTTGGGGTTCCTCGCTATGGCCTCACATTCAGAATCTAAGTCTACCTCGTACGTCTAGGCACTGCAAACATACTCCGCTTCAGAGGTCCCTCCCTTGTCTAGAGCGAGGATGACGTCTACCTCACCTTTTGAGAGAGAGACTTCCTCAACTTCCCCACTTCCATTTTCATGTTCCGGAGTGAAGAACCACTCCTCTTGCTTTCTTTCTAGCTGAAGTCTGCTCAGCGACAAATTTTTTAACTCCTCGCATAACTGCTCACCACTCTCCCGCTTCACAGGACTTCTTGTATCTTCTTCGTCGTAGGCAACTACCATGTTGGCAGTGCTAAAGTGATGCGCAGGAAGTGGGTTCTCGTTAACGTCCACAGGGGGTATCTGCAAGGTACCGTTGGCCATCTGCTCACCAATGATTCTCCTCAAGTAGTAACAATCCTTGGTAGAGTGCTGCACTCGTTGGTGCAATTCGCAGTACTTTGGATTGGCCTTGTCAGCTGCAGTGGGGGTTTCTCCTTTTAGGTGGGGAGGTCCTGACCCTTGCAGCGGCGTAGACGCTTGCAGCGGAGCTAACGCTTGAAGCGGAGATGGCCCTTGAAGTGGCGCCGACACTTGCAGTGGGGCGGACACTTGCGGCGGCGCTGACACTCGCGGAGGCGCTGGTACTCGAAACGGCGCTGACCCTTGCGGCGGCGCGGACACTTGCAGCGGCGCTGATACTTGAAGTGGTGCCGACACTTGCAGTGGCTCGGACGCTTGAAGCGGCGCTGACACTTGCAGCGGCGTTGATACTTGAAGCAGCGCCAACACTTGCAGCGGCGCGGACACTTGCAGCTGCGCCGGCACTTGAAGCGGTGCTGGCACTTGGAGCGGTGCCGATACTTGCAGCGGCGCTGACCCTTACGATGGCGCAGACACTTGCAACGGCGCTGGCTTCCGAAACGGCGCCGACCCTTGTGGAGGCGCGAACACCTGCAGCGGCGCTGGCACTTGTAGCGACGTCGATACTTGCAACGGCGCTAACCCTTGCAATGGCGCAGACACTTGCAACGGCGCGGGCTTCCGAAATGGTGCCGACCCTTGTGGCAGCGCGGACACTTGCAGCTGCGCTGGCACTTGTAGCGAGGCCGACCCTTGCAACGGCGCGGACACTTGCAGCGGCGCTGACCCTTACAATGGCATAGACACTTGCAGCGGAGCTGGCACTTGCAGCGGCGCTGGCACTTGTAGTGGCGCCGACCCTTGCAGTGGCGCTGACACTTGCAGTGGCGTTGGTACTTGAAGCGGCGTAGACACTTGTGGCGGCACTGACACTTGGAGCGGCGCTGGCACTTGCAGCGGCGCCGACACTTGCGGTGGCGCTGACCCTTGTGTCGGCGTTGGTACTTGAAGCGGCGCCGACACTTGCAGCGGCGCTGGTACTTGAAGCGGCACCGACACTTGCAGCGGCGTAGACACTTGCGGCGGCGCTGACACTTGGAGCGGCGCTGGCACTTGCAACGGCTCCGACACTTGCGGCGGCGCTGACCCTTGTGTCGGCGCTGGTACTTAAAGTGGCGCCGACACTTGTAGCGGCGTAGGCACTTGAAGCGGCGCCGGCACTTGCAGCGGCGCGGACACTTGCGACAGCGCTGACACTTGCAGCGGTGCTGGCACTTGAAGTGGCGCTAAACCTTCCCATGGCTTTTGGACTTCTGGGTGATCTTCGCGAGCACCTCTCGGATGTCATTAATAAAAGAAGCATTTTTATTTTATTTTATTTGCTTTTTTTATTGATAGACACCCATCTACAACTTCTCAACGAGTATTATCATAAGCGCGCACCACGACAGAGGTGGGAGCAAGGTCGCTCACTTTCAGCCCCAAGCAATTGAGGGTTGTCAATGGGAAAACATTAAGAGTTAATCCATTATCAAGAAGCAAAAGTGGGACGGTCTTTCCCATGACTTCGACAGAGATATTGAGAGCATAGTTATGATTTGGTCCAATCTTAGGGATTTCTTCTTCGGAGAAGGAGATCATTCTAGTAGAGGTTAAAGATTCGACCAGATTCACTGTTTCTTCTAGCGTGGTGGAAGGAGGGACAATGGGCCAGGTGAGTAGTTTTATCAAGGCATTACGGTGAAGCTGGGAAGATATAAAGAGTCCCTACAGAGTGATGTTAGCTTGGGTTCTCTTCAACTAATCGAGGATCTTGCTCTCCTAGAGGGTCACTTCGAGGCATAGGAAGTTTTTCAACACCTTTTCCTTTATCGATTGCTAATGATTGCGGGTTTGGAACTCGGTAATGCCTCCCTGATCTAGTCCTATGATTCACAGAAGAGGGGAAAAATATAAACCCTATTTCCTCATCTATCTCGAATTATTCAGCCATCTTGTTGATTTCTCCTAGCAGCTCCTCAAACGATATCGTTCCACATATGCTGATTATTGGGCTAGTCTTATTTGCGGTTTGCTCTCCATCTGAACTATCGAATTTGTCCCCCCATCCGGTGGCAATGACATCGTCTTTCTATAAAAAGTCAATGGACTCCACAACCTCAATGACCTCTTTATATAGATCCTCCCATTCGAAGGGGAGATGAAGAAGTGAAGGGACTAGGTACCCTTGTAGTTTCAAAGCATCAAGTAGAACGGACAGACTGAAAATTTCATTGGTCCGTCAGTATAAGTCTACCATGATTGGGACGAAATCATCTAAACTGACTTCATTGGTAGGTACCACCCAATTATCTGACTCTCGATCCCACTTTCGAGCTTCAAAGAATAATGTGTTGAATCTCTGGCAGTCAAGGTCATTTCTGAGGGAAACTTCAGCCCGAACTCTAGAAGTTGGTTCAATACTACTAATATTTCTATATATTTCCCTCTGAAGTGGGTTCGAACAACAATGCATGCTCTAGTAAGGAGTGATAGATCTTGATCGGTTAGGAGAAAATATGGGGAAACTTTGAGGGGTTAAGGGGAATATATGGGTGTGATAGGAAATTTACTGGGTACAATCTGGGTAGATGGATCAAATTTTGGTTCTTCTAGTAGGAAGATGACATTTATAGGGTTTAGGAGTGGATTGCGAGTAGTGTTTGGTTTAGGACTGGCTGGTGGGGCAATGATGCCCCGGTCAATCAGACCTTAAATTACATTTCGGTGGTGGAAACACTGATCAATGGTGTGGTCGGCACTTTGGTGAAATTGCAATGGACATCTGCTTTGAAATTTTTGGGAAGTGGGCTTGGTAATGAACGAGAGTCTAATGGCTTGATAAGATTTTGGCTTAAAAGAGCCTGGTAAACTTTGGAGATGAAAGCGTGAAGCTCGGTGTATTTTATTTTACTGGGTTAGGGTGATTTTTAGGTGCCCATGAAATGGCATGCTGAGAGATGTTATTGATGGTTGAAACTATGGAATTGGCAGTCTTTTCATACTTTTTGGGAGTAAACTGTCTGAATACTTTCTTCAGCTCAACTTCTGTCTTGGCAAGACTTTTTTTCAATTTCCACTCCTATTTCTCACAGGGCTTGAAAATGAGGATAGTACAGTCCTCCCAATGCCGCTCAGACATGGGGTAAGAAATTTTTCATCACAATACTGATTTGTTCCTCTTTGGAAGGTCGGTTGGTTATGGTGGTTGCTTTCTCTATCCACCTTGCTATGAAATTACTGATAAATTCCCTGGGATTCTATTTAACAAGTTCTAAATCATAGCAGGTAACCTCCAACTATTCGTTATACTTGTACTGTGACATGAATTCACGGGCAACATCCTCTTAACTACGAATCCTGGACTCTTCGAGAGATAAGAACCAGCGAAGAGCGCTGTCCTTCAAAGTCTGTTGGAATATTTAGGCCATTATTTCCTCAGAGACTCCTATAAGAGTCTTGGTTTGGTGGTAACATCATAGATGAATATTTGGGGGTTCACTACCCCCCGAATTTCTCAATGTTAGGCATCTTTAAATTTTTCGGCAACCTTTCTTTAGGATAGGGAGACATATCGGTGTAATACAAATAGTTCCAAGAGATTCAGACTTGGTCAAACTTCTTGGTCAACATTTTGAGGTCCCCCTTAATCTTGTTCAACTCTTATTCCTTCGGATCAACGATCACGGGTAGGTTAGCCCCTGGCAGGCAAGATTCATCATATTGAGCTGAGCTGGTGGTGGCCTATTAGTAGGAAGGGCACGTGGAGCATGCTGATATTTCACCTGGGACCCAAATAGGCTCAGGTATGGGCAGACCCATAATGCAAGAGAAGAGGACCTCAGGATCGTCATGGACCCGATTTCGTTGCATCTCATGAATCTCGATTTGAAAATTTTCAATCTTGGTAGTGAGTTGGGCTAGGACAGTCATCAAATTTGGCTTCACATTTGGTACTTGGTTAGCGTTCTATATGGAAAGTGGATGAAGGTGAATTCCATACTTGGATGAAATAGCGAGGGAACTAATGAATCCTCAGGGCGGTTTGACGAAAGACCGAAGACAATAGGGAGCCAAGCCAAGGTTCAGGTATGCGATTAACCAAGAAGGAGGAGAATTCAAATTTATTTTTGAAAGAGAAGGGGTAAAACAACTATTATTTAATTTAGAAAGGGAGGAAAATATTTTTGATGTAATTGGAAAAGAGGAGGAAAAAATGTTTTGGGGAAAAAGGAGGAAAAATATTTTTTGTATAATGAAGGGAAAATGCTTTTGGTATTTTGATAAAAGAGGGGGAAAATATTTTTGACACTCTTGGTAAAGAAAGAGGAAAAACGAGAAAAAGGGTCTTATTATTATTATTATTATTATTATTATTATTATTATTATTATTATTATTATTATTATTATTATTATACTCTCACTTGTATTAGGTTTACCTAAATGCAAAAGGAAATGTCGGACGGGACCCGAGCCTAGGAAAATTGGGAATGAAAAATATGTAAAATCATGGTTAGACTTGTTATGAGGCTCGTGGATAGGGTCCTGCTTTTAAAAAAGAAGAAATCGAGTGAAAATTTGGGCGGCATGCTGACCCATCATTTCTGCAGAGTTTCGACTAGTAATCGAAAAACTAAATATGAGTACCATATATTTGACGTCTATATAAGGGTATGCAGTTGTTGGGTTAATTGGAAGGGTTCCCCATTGGCATGACTTTCACGATATATGTCTTGCTTTTGAGGGTAATCGGTATGGGTGGATAAGCCATTTTATATACCTGAGTGTATGTGAACCATCTCACTATATACCTCATGGGGACAGTATGTGTGAGAACGAATACTATATACACAACGTACGTGAACGATTTCCCTGCGATATACCTCCCATCATGACTTCGATCAAGTAGTACGATGCGGGGGAACCATTCGATATACATCGAAGGTACTTGGCCAATGGAAGCTGAGAGTCATATCACTTAGGCTAACTATGACCTGCAAGACCAGCACCCATCATGAAGTGACCCCTAGTTACGTGACAAAATTTGGTCAATAAACATGCTCTTTGGTGATGTAATGTGCAAAATGCATGATTCTTGATTAGTATATTATGGAGAGAGTATCTTATTTAGCATTATGAGCATTATACTAATAGGGAAGAATGTGCAAGTATAAAAATTAAATCTAACACGTAGCATGAAGATTACACTAAGCATGGATATGTGAGGGTGAGTGATGTGTGAATGTCTACAAGTGAGTGTGTTGTAGTGAACCTAAGCATGGTTTAACTACAAGCGGTGTGTGAAGTGTGAGTAAGCATGGATATATATAAGTGTGATAAGTGGAGGTGTGTGTTAGTGACACCTAAGCATGGATATTCAAAGTGGGGTGCGCAATATGTGGATATAAGTGATCCTACGTGTAAGTAGCGTGAAGTGTACATGGGAACTATCTACAAGTGTGTGAGTGAGTAGTGATATAAGCATGCGGTATATATGTGCAAGAAATAATAGAGGAGATAAGAGGGAACATACTGGTAGGTGCACGTGCACACATGCAGGAAACAATAATACCCATGCATATAAAGTCTAGCCCTCTTATGAAAATAGTCTCTAGCGGAATCGCCACTGTGGACATCCCTAAGATTCTCCTCTCTCCCTTCTCTCCCTCACGGCAATCGTCCATGTGGGGTGAATGTAAGGAGATGGAGTCGCCAGCCTATTTTTCACAAAACAAGCAAAAGAACAAGTTTCCGCCTCGAGAGAGAAGCATAAAAGACAAACTGATGCTTACGAAACCAATTGTTCAAAGGTTCGGGGGCTAAGTTACAGAATGGGAAAGTGTTAAGCACCCATCCCGCCCTTTCCATTTCTTGTGGATTTGTGTTACTGTTTTCATTTATTTCTCCATGAAGTGTGTGCGGTATATATATAAATGGAGATCAAATTCGTCCAACACATACCATGGAAAATATAGAGTGAGGTCATCCATAGGAATGTTCCCAAAATAATATCTAGAAAAAATGATGTATGCGTTTATCGAGATATTGATCGTTATGATAAAACGATAATATATGTTTTGATCACAAATATAATATATATTAAATTAATGTGTTGATGAAAAGGAGACAAGTGCGAAAATAAGAAAATTGAATTCGAGTCTCGGGCTTTAGCCCGAAATGCCTGCGTAACCTGTAAAGGCATCAAAGTCCATGTAGTTCATATGCGGCATAAGGATGGGGTTTATACCATAGATTCGAATGGGAAATTATTATATATGTGTGCAGAAAATGTTTTTTTAGTTTTGACAAAATGTGATGGATAATCCCATTGGAATTTATAGGTGTAACCCTCTTTTTGTTTGTTTTGGTTTTTTTATAGAAAATAAAGTATGTGAAATATAACCAATAAAAAGGTGATATGGACTAAAGCAAAAGTTGGATCAAGAATTCATGTAACTAATGCAAAAATAAATAAATTAAAGATAGGAGGAAGGATTTTGAACCTTCTTTGGAGAATTGAAGCTTGATCTTGATCCTTGATGAATTGTCTTGAGTGTTGAGATGAATGTTGGATAAGAGAGCATGATATTTTCCTAAATTGGTTATGAAAAGGACGGGAATGAAAGATTGAAAGGAATTTCACACAAGGAAACTCCGCTAATTGAAAATTTTGTTGAGATTACTGATCTTTATGGATCTAAGGTGTGCTTTGGGAGTGAGGTTATTCCATCTATTTATAGGGTAAGGGGGTTATGACACCCCGCCTAATTAAAAATCGGGGGATCGGTCCTTTATTCAATTTAAAACAAAGTATCTGGTTGGTTCACTCTTAGCATCACAGTCGAAATACAATAAACATTAATAATCACCAAATAAATAATTAACCTAGTGCCAAAAAAAATTCCATTTAGTTATACCCAAATAATTCATTAATAAATTTATAAGTATAATCCATAAATTAAGTACCATCCACATGAAGTTAATAAATAATGAATAGGAATCAACTGTTGAAATAAAATAACACTGGTTAAAAATTCCAGTTCAATGCAATAATCCATAAAATACTCAAATGCAAATGAAATGAACTACTAAAGTAAACTGAGTACAATCTCTCTGATAAAACAACTGAGAATGGGCGGCACATGCCCAAAATGAAATGTCTAAATAGACTCAGAGAATGATAGAGGCGTCTAAATGCAAGGACCTGCAACTCCCATAACCGCTGCAGCTCGTTAAACGATCCAAGTGCCTAAGTCTGGTAACCCTGTAGCTGGGCACCTAATATAATACATATATATAGAAAAAGAGAGAAGAATATCAAGAGATGAGTCAGATCCCGAGTTGTAAAAATATTTGTTTTAGCAAGTATTTACAACTCTAATAAAACAAGTATTATGTGCATGTTAGTTTCGAACTCTCGCATGAGATTCCCACCTCTCCACCATTGTGCATGCCTAACGTACATATACTCCCACCTAGTTATCTTTAACACTCCTAACTAGATCATAGGCTTATGCTTATAATTATATCTCGTAAGAGTATCCCGTATTTCCCATACAATACGTTATTAAAATAGTTTAACCCAGATAATTACATTTCATATTCACCGTTATACTAATTAATCTCTTATCCACTGAGATTATTCTATTTATCATCATTACCATATATACTAATTTCACACAGTAGAATTATTCACAAGTACAAATATATATATATATATGGTCGCATCATCCCTATAAATATATATATATATATATTAATTATGCACCCTTAGGTTAAGACAACTTGGAGCAATGCATACTCTGCTATCATGTCTCGGTGCATCGCTCACTGCATGAAAGACTGCTGGTTCAATCTCTCGAGATCCATTAAATTCAAATCACAAATATTGGACGTGAACATAATACCCAACCAAATGGGTCACACACATACCTACGCTCCCATTTAGCCGTTGAAACTATCCTACGTCTCAGATAGCACGTAACCAAGTTCATATGTTCTCGGTATAAGTCAAATATCCCCCCAATGGGTCACATAGGATAAGGATGTCCACTACGCGAAAACCTCCTCCTGATAGCAAGTAGCGTAGGTATGTTATACACATAATAACAAACATATAATCGACATTCTCACATCCTATTAATATCGATAGGTATTCACCCAAACCCGAACATATATTTTCCATACGTAGTATTTTCTCATTACTACTTATATTATAATGATTTCGATTACTCTCCCTCGAAATTTCCAAGGTTAACTTACCGTTCCAATATTTAAAGTATTATTTCCCAAATACTGTAACACCCCGTGTTTTTATTAATTAATTAATTGGAATATTCGAGAAAAATAAAATTTTGAATTTAATGATTTTTATTAAATAAATATATTGGTTATGATTTTATAAGAATAAAACTTAAAGCGGAATTGAAATCAGATTTGAAATGGAGTTTTTATTGAGTTTTTAATTATTTTTGCCTTATAGGCATTTTGTGGGGGAACTGCCGCCAGATCTGCTCGATCGATCAATCGAGCCTGGGAGTCGATCGATCGACCTGCCAGTTTTTGGTGCAAATCAGCTTCTTATTTTTAGAGTTTGAGTTGGGTTAGGATTCCTAATTAGTATTTAAGTCTTATGATCCGTAGAGGGACTTCTTATAATCACTTTTTCTCAAGTTTTTCACCAGAGAACTCTTCCAAAAGTTTTTCCTCTCCTCCATAATCATCAACCTCCAACATAATCAAATTTTTTTCACAAGTTTTGGAGGTCTTAATTGAGGATTAACCAAGTTTGTGCAAAAACACTTCTTTGTAATTTTTTGAGAGGAATCCAACCGTGCTACCATATTTTCTTTATCTAAATCACAGGCATAAATAGTCTATTCTTTTTCTTTAGTATTATGCGTTTTAAGTATTGCCTAAACCTTAATCTCGTGTTTTATTAAAACCAATTAGCAATCTAATTAGAGAAAGTGGACACATAAAACTTGGGGCTGTATTTATGAAATCTCTTAATATGAATAACAATTATAACCCTTGGGTACGTTGGATTCATGAGTGGATTTTGGAATTTATTGGTGTGGGTTGCATGTAGAAAAACCCTAGTTTTGAATTAAATGAATTTGGGATTGTATAACTCATGTAAGTTACATTGAGATAATGAAATTTGGGATTATCTCATATTAATGATGAAATTCAGTGTTTTTATTAAAATAATTAATTGAGATCAAATTTTGGTGAAATTAAGATTTAATGGAATTGGTCTATTATGCGTAGTTTGGTACTTTGATTCATAGTACTTATTCATGTGACTTGTTGGTATTATTTAATTGCCTATTATGATGACGGGTTGTTGGGTTTTGCTCTACCTATATTTTAGGATGCCTTCTAGGTATGGGACTAGTGAGGGTAGATCATCGCATGTTTATCATTTTGGTGGTGGGCAGATTTTTGACACTTTATCGTCGTTATGCTAGCCTAGGCATGAGACTAGGTTGAGGTTTATGTTAAAAATTCATCGTATACATAGGGTAGGACGTATTGATAACTTGGGGACCCTTAGGTATGGGACTAAGGGGTATTTGGAGGATCTCACATCGATAAAAGGGTGGGGTAATTTATAAATTGTGTAATTGAGAAATTGAGAATTAATGCCTAAGATAAAAACGGGTATTAAAATTTGAGGCGACATAATGTGTCGGGGCCGACAGTTTAAACGGGTCAGAGGACAATTTATGTCATATCGTGTGTAGAACCTTGTCATGTGTCAACGTCGGCAGTTTAAACAGGTCAGAGGACGATTGATAAGGGGAAGTGTGACACTTTGGTGGATTACTACCCGGGACGGGAGGACCGTCATAATAAAAAGTGAGAACAATAATAAAAGATGGGCTAATTAAATTATATTAGCATCGTGGAACTTGGGAACTTAAAATCATATTGGTGTGAATTTTTAAATGGGGATCTCTACGGGTAGTTAGTAATTATGTTTACCGCGTTTAATTATCCCATTAAATTTAAAATACTCTATTGTGATATTTATTGCGTATAATGCTGCTGTCTGGATTCAAAGATCCTATTTGATGGGGGTAGTGTGTATTCATGCTCGGGGCTTTGACCTCGTGCATTGACTAACTTTTCAGGAATTAGTAATTGGAGAAGCTTATAGAATTATTTGAAGATTTTTCTTGGAGGTGCAGTTGGAGTTTCTCTACCTTATGTGTATCGATTTAGTTTAGTTTTCTTTTCCTTCGCACTTGTATTGAGACACAATTTATGGAGGTGATTGGGCCATTCGGTTCCAAAGTTGTATAGGTTTTATTCAGTTATTTCATTGAATTCGGTTGGAGATTATTCAGTTTCATATTATTAGAGATTGGATTTACTTTGAGTTTAGCAAGGAGATGTATCTTTTATCGCTTAGTTGGTTGGTTTATCTTTTGGGATTGATTATCATTTATCTTGTGGATTAATTTTATATGTCTCATATTTGTTGCATGCTAAGAATGGTATTTATTTACTCACACCCAGCTTAGTTTTGGTGGCAGCCGACGCTAGAATTAAGCGGGGTGTGACAAATACTTCCCAACAATTTTGCACTGTGCTAAATTCATCAAATAATAGTTTTTCTCACTCAAATTAACTGTGTAACTTGAATTGGGCTGAAATATGATTTTCTAGATTTTCGGACCTGTCGTTCGATCCAGGTGTCATGTCTTTTGAACGACATCTCGTGAGAACCAGTCTCGTTCGAACCAGGATCAATATTGTTCAAACGATATTAAGCAGTTCCCTTACCCAAACAAACCTGCTACGTTTTCCACGACTAACAACTACATTTTTCCCAGATTTTCAACCCTAAAACCTCTAAGATTTTAACCCAAAAACCAATCAATCAATTCCAATAAACTTCCTAACAGCTATATATGATTTCTAACAATATAACATCATTAAATCATCACTAATTATCAATCAAATTCGAAATCCCCAATTTAATTATCAAGAACCCTAGTTCTCAAATTTATATGCATAACTTTAAATTAAAACCCAGATTTATTCAAAATACTGACATAAATTCGTGGACATAATTCTATCTACATGGGGGGATCAAAATTTCATCAAATCGGTCCTAATTTATGATTAATTCTCCCAAATTTTCACCAAATTCAATTTTCATAACAATGGGGTAATTACCTAGTCTAACATGAACACAAATATTGATAAATAAAGTAAGTAATAAACACTTGCCTCGAATTGACGGTCTGATTCGCTGATGAAATTGCTATAGGCTTGTTCCTCGTCTTTCGATCTACACTTTGGTGGAATTTGTAGTGTGAGTTCTTGAGTTTTGCACCAACAACACTTATGTACTCTCCTTCTTCCTCTGTGGTTCTTTCTCCCTCTCTCTTAGATTTAAAAATTGGCATATTTCTTCTCACCCACGTACACTCATCTTTAATTATCTAATTTTCGTCCATAATAATACCCTAAAAATCCAAAAGATAAAAAATACCCCTCTGGGATGCCAGTTAAGCCTAAAAATATTTTGGAGTCCAAATAAAATACTCGGGTAGAGTTTTTTTTACTATCTCGGCCCTTTTGGACTCAATGGCACACTCGAAATGACCATATAAGTTACTTAAATGTAATTTACTTCTTTGATCCATTAAATTAGTACTGACAAGACTCACACGCGCGTCCTGACTTAAAATATCAAATTGTCGTATTTTCCACTATCGACAATTTATAAAATTTCTTAATTTCATATTACGCATTCACATAGTAATATTCAATAATTCTCATCAGTAAGTATTAACCCTTGGCACGCTAATAAATATTTATTTTAATCCGAATTAATTTATAATTAATTTCTCACATTTTAATTCAATTAATTCAACAATAATAATTAATTCCATAATTATTTAATATCATAAAAATACGGGGTGTTACATACTTCCCCCCGATAAAGAATTTTTTTCCCGATATTCAAAAAGTAAAGCATACATGGTAAGAATAGGTTTAGATATTTCTCGTGCATATCCTCCTCTCGCTCCTAAGTAGACTCCTCTACATTATGATGCTCCCACTGAACCCGCGGAAGTGGAACTACCTTTGACCTCAATCTCTTCTCGCTATGATCTAGGATGGCTACGGGCCTCTCCTTATAAGAACTGTCAGGCTGCAAATCAATCTCCTCTATCACAATGTGGGTGTGGGCCAACTCATCTCGAAGATACCACCTCAATGAAGAAATGTGGAACACATCATGAATACAATGCAAGTGCTCCGGAAACCCAGGTCTGTATGCCACTGGTCCGATCGTCTCGAAAATGGGAAATGGTCCTACGTATCTCGAAGCTAATTTTCCCTCCTTCTCGAACCTCATTACTCCTTTCATAGGAGACACTCGTAGCAATACCTGATCCCCCACACTAAATTCCTTGAAGAATCGTTTGGCATCGGCGTAGCTTTTCTGCTTGTCCTGGGCTACCCAAATACGGCTCCTAATCATCTCAATCTGGGCTGACGTGTCCTGAATCACCTATGGCCCAAGTAGCTTGTTGTTACCCGCCTCTAAGCAACAAGCGGTAGAATGACAAGGTCTGTCGTACAATGCCTCAAATGGGGTCATGTCAATCATAAACTGATAGGAGTTATTATACGCGAACTCCACCAGTGGAAGGTACTACTCCCAACCCCCTCCAAAATTAAGGACACACATGCGCAACATATCCTCCAGCATGTGGTTAGTACACTCAGTCTGCCCGTCTGTCTGCGGGGTATAAGTCGTACTCAATCGCAACTCGGTACCCATAGACTCCTGAAAGCTCTCCCAAAAGCATGACACAAAAATCTTATCCCTATCGGACACGATATCCAGGGGCACCCCATGCAACCTCACTATCTCAGCAATAAATAATTGGTCATAATGTCCAGTAGTGTAGTATGTCTACACCGGCAGAAAATGATCTACCTTAGTCACCCGATCCACCAATACCCATATAGAATCGTGACCGCTCTGTGATGTAGGCAACCCAGTGATGGAATCCATAGAAATGCTCTCCCATTTCCACATAGGGACCTCTAGTGGGTGACGTAAACCTGATGGTTTCTGATGGTCCACCTTTACCAACTGACAGGTGGCACACTTGGACACGAACTTCGCAATGTCCTTCTTCATCCCACTCCACCAGGATTGTTGCCTCATATCCTGGTACATATTTTCCCCTCCGAGATGTACCGCAAATCGAGATTCATGTTACTCTGTCATCACTGCATGATGTAAGTCCTCCCCCTCTGGGACCACTAATCTTACATTAAATCGCAAACCCCCATCTAAACTCACTGAATAGGACTATGCGCCTTCAGCTAGGAGTCGTACAATCTGATCCTATCAGAACGAATCGACATCTTGGGCCTGGATCACTCTAGTGACAATCTCTGGAGTGACTATCATAACGGACATAAAAGATCAAGCCACTGCATCCTGATGTCCCAATTCTTTCCATTTTTCCTTCCACACTTATGCCACCTCACCTACTTGCCTACGGCTCAGCGCATCAGTAACTACGTATGCCTTCGCCGGGTGGTACTGTATCTCGAACTAGTAATCTTTCATAAACTCCAGCCACCTGCATTAATGCATGTTCAACTCCCGTTGAGTGAACAACTATTGCAGTGATTTGTGGCTTGTGAACAAGTGAAATTTCCCCCCAACAAGTAGTGTCTCCCAATCCATAGGGAAAACACGACTGCTGCTAACTCCAAGTCATGGGTGGGGTAATTACTCTCGTGAGGCTTGAACTTGCGAGAGGCATAAGCTATAGCCTGATCCTCCTGCTGAAGTACTCCACCAAGTCCCTATAGGGAAGCATCAGTATACACTAGGTAATCCACTCCTGGCCTGGGTAAAGCAAGAACTGGCATCGAAGTCAACTTATCTTTTAGCTCATTGAAAGCCAACTAACAAGCATCATCCCAGATGAATGGAACCCCTTTGCAAGTCAAATTTGTCAATGGGCCCAAAATCTTCAAAAACCCCTCGAATGAACTGTTTGTAATACCCGACTAACTCCAAGAAGCTATGCACCTCCATCGGTGTCATAAGTTATCCCCACTCCCTCACTACTGACACTTTGCTCGGGTCCACTGCTATCCCCAACTCTGATACAATGTGACCCAAAAACTGCACCTCTCGTAACCAAAATTCATACTTCTCATATTTGGCAAACAACTGATGAGAGTCTGAAGAACCCGTCTCAGGTTCTCGATATGCTCCTCCTCAGTCTGGGAGTAAATCAGGATGTCATCTATGAAAAGAATGACAAACTGATCTAAGAACTCCTGAAACACCCGGTTCATCAAGTCCATGAATACATCTGGAGCATTGGTTAGCCCAAATGGCATAACCCAAAACTTGTAGTACCCATATCTCGTCAAAAAAGCAGTATTCGACACATCCTGCTCCCTAATGCGTAGCTAATGATACCCGAATCTCAAGTCTATCTTTGAGAAGTAGGCTGCTCCCCTCAGCTGGTCAAATAAGTTATCAATACAAGGCAATGAATATTTATTCTGTATCATGACTTTATTAAGTTCCCGCTAATCAACACAAAGTCGTAAGGATCCATCCCTCTTCTTCACAAACAGAACTGGAGCACCCCAATGTGAGGTACTCCTATGGATGAAACCCTGTCCCAACAACTGCTCTATCTAGTCTCACAACTCCCTCATCTCTGTCGAAGCCATTCGATAAGGTGCCCGTGCTACAGGACGGGTGCCCAGTGTCAAGTCTATCATAAACTCAATATCCCTGCTCGACGACAATGCCAGTATGTCCTGAAACACATCAGCGTACTCACAAACAATTGAAATTGAACTAAGTGGAATCTCTACTACCTTAGAGGTCTCCTCCTCTATGTAATACAATTGGGTGGACGACCCTTCCTTAGGGCGAGGCATCGCCACTATGATAGACCGGAATAGCGAATACAATACTCCTACTAAAGTAATCAATCATGGCCCTATAAGTGACTATCCAATCCATTATAATAATGGCGTCATACTCAGACATATCTAAGACTAGCATATCTACAGGAAAAATTAGGCTCCCAATATCTATACCCACTCCCCGACATATAAAGAGAATCAACGACCCATTAACCAATCGTGAATCTACACGTGTTACTGTATTATCTGTTGTGCCTAACAACCCTATCGCCCATGCAAAGCTAATGGCTATGAAGGAGTGTGATGCCCCAGTGTCAAATAAAATATATCCCATAACCCCAGAAATAGAGAACGTACCCTCAATAGTGGGTGGTGGCTTCTGAACTGATGCATGTTGGATGTTGTACACATGCCCATACTGTAACTGCCCCTGCTGTGGTGGGGCGACGGGAGTAATGGTTGGTAAGGCTGGTACCCGGGCCGATATTTAAAGGGCAGATGGAAACATAGGCCTCTGCATCTCCTGGTATGCACCCTACTGCTGGGGTATCTTGCCCTTATCTGGACAATCCTGCCTCATATGACCCATCCTGCCATAATTGAAACATCTACCATAAAATTATCCCACATTACGAATCTATTGATTTGGGCCCTATTGCTCAGTTCTATCTCTTCCTTGGCCCTATCGGTCTGTTGAGCATCTTGATGAAAGACAAAATCAGGTTAAGGACAGTCCCTCCACTTGTGACCTTGTTGTTCACACTTATAGTAGAGTCCTGAAAGTCTTTGCTTTCTTTGGCCTTATTATCCTTGCTAGTCAGGTCGGGGTTTCACTCCAGCCTGATTCGGATAAGTTTGACATTTATGGTCGTCTCTTCCACATTTGAAACACCTTTTTATGACATCATTATGTCCCTGGTTATGTTGGCCCTAATCCTTTTGGCTCTTCTTTCAAATTCTATTACCTTCGTGGTCTTTACGACCCTGAGGAACTTGTTGCTTCGGTATTGGTGTCTTCCCACAAATGTTAAACCTAGTCATGTTAGATGGACTATCTTCTCTTATTATTTTGCCTCCTATAAGCTGCATACTGCGATCTTGCTACTGTAAGACTATAGTGGTAACTGCCTGTGCTATAATACCTGCTATTTCGGCAATTAATACTCTCTCCGAGGGTACCTGAGGTATCAGCTGACCTTGCTCATTGACTCCCCTAGTAGTGTTAGATTGTTCTTCTTGAAGTGTCATCTGAAAGTTGAAATGTACTGAATGAGTTCAACATCCATGCAAATAAACCGCAGAAGTATGAATTAACAACGCATAAGGATGAATACAACATTCCTAATATTAGGGCTCTAAATCAAAGGACGCTAAGAAGAAAGCATAATAAGCTATGCAGATCCTAAAGGACACTAAAACCTGATGCTCTGATACAACCTGTGACACCCTGCCTAATTATATACCGGGTGATGAGTCATTTATTCAATTTAAAACAAAGTGTTCGGTTGGTTCATTCTTAGCATCACTGTAGAAATATAATAAACATTAATAATCACCTAATAAATAATTAAGCTAGTGCCAAAATATTTTCCATTTAGTTATACCCAAATAATTCATTAATAAATTTATAAGTATAAAGGCATAAATTAACTACCATTCACATGAACTTAATACATAACGAATAGGAATCAACTGCTGAAATAAAATAAGACTGGATAAAACATTCTCGTTTAAAGTCTCAATCCAATAATCCATAAAATACTCAAATGCAACTGAAATGAACAACTAAAGTAAACTGAGTACAATTTCTCTGATAAAACAACTAAGACTGGGCGGCATATGCCCTAAATGAAATGTCTGAATAGACTTAGAGAATGATAGAGGCGTTTAAATGCAAGGACCTACAACTCCCACAATCGCTGCATCTCGCTAAACGATCCAAGTGTTTAAGTCTAGTAACCCTGTGGTTGGGCACCTGATATAATACATATATATATACCAAAAGAGAGAAGAATAGCAAGACACGGGTTAGAGCCCGAGTTGTAAAAATATTTGTTTTAGCAAGTATTTGAAACTGCAATAAAGCAAGTATTATGTGCATGTTAGTTTCGAACTCTCACATAAGATTCTCACCTCTTCACTATTGTGCACGCCCAACGTACATCTACTCCCACCTAGTTATCTATAACACTCCCAACTAGGTCATAGGTTTATGCTTCTAATTATATCTCGTAAGAGTATCCCGTATCGCCCATACAATACGTTATTAAAATAGTTTAACCCAGATAATTACATTTCATATTCGCCGTTATACTAATTAATCTCTTATCCACTAAGATTATTCTATTTATCATCATTACCGTATCCACTAATTTCACACGGTAAAATTATTCACAAGTACAAATATATATATATATATATATATATATATATATATAAATACAGAAATTCTCTAAAACGGACGTCCGTTTTTTGGCTAAAAACGGACTGATTTTAAAAAAATAGTAAAATGCATTTTTTTGAGTTGATTTTTTTTCTGGTATATATAGACATACATGGGTACCCCAAAAAAAATCAGCTCAAAATGAATTTATTTGCTATTTTAAAAAAATCTTTCAAAATCTGTCTATATATGTTTAGGTTTGCGCCAGCAAAATCTGACAGATTTTGAAAGATTTTTTTAAAATAGCAAACAAATTCATTTTGAGCTGATTTTTTTTGTAGGGGTACCCATGTATGTCTATATATTTCAAAAAAAAATTAACTCAAAAAAATGTATTTTACAATTTTTAAAAAATTTGACCATTTTGGTCCGTTTTTAGTCCAAAAAACGGACGTCCGTTTAAGAGAAGCCCTCTATATATATATATATATATATATTGTCGCATCATCCTTATGCATATATATATATATATATTAATCATGCACCCTTAGGTTAAGACCATGCGACGCAATGCATACTCTGCTATCATGTCTCGGTGCATCGCTCACTGCATGAAGGACTGCTGGTTCAATCTCTCATGAACCATTAAATTCAAATCACAAATATTGGATGCAAACATAATCCCCGGCCAAATGGGTCACGCACATACCTACGCTCCCATTTAGCCGTCGAAACTATCCTACATCTTAGATAGAACGTAACCAAATTCATATGTTCTCGGTACAAGTCAAATATCCCCCCAATGGATCACACAGGATAAGGCTATCCACTACGCAAAAACCTCCTACTGATAGCAAGCAACGTAGGTATGCTATACATATAATAACAAACATATAATAGGCATTCTCACATCCTATTAATATCGATAGGTATTCACCCAAACCCGTACATATATTTTCCATGCATAGTATTTTCTCATTACTACTTATAATATGATTATTTCGATTACTCTCCCTCGAAATTTCCAAGGTTAACTTACCGTTCCAATATTTAAAGTATTATTTCCCAAATATTGTAACACTCGTGTTTTTATTAATTAATTACTTGGGATATTCGAGATGAATAAAATTTTGAATTTAATGATTTTTATTAAATAAATATATTGGTTATGATTTTAGAAGAATAAAACTTCAAGCGGAATTGAAATCGGATTTGAAATGAAGTTTTTATTGAGTTTTTAATTATTTTTGCCTTATAGGCATTAATTCTCCCAAATTTTCACCAAATTCAATTTTCATAACAATGGGGTAATTACCTAGTCTAACATGAACACAAATATTGCTAAAGAAAGCAAGTAACAAATATTTGCCTCGAATCGGTTTGATTCGCTGATGAAATTGGTATAGGCTTGGTCCTCGTCTTCCGATCTACGTTTTGGTGGGATTTGTGGTGTGAGTTCTTGAGTTTTGCACCAAGAACACTTATGGACTCTTCTTCTTCCTCTGTGTTTATCTCTCGCTCTCTCTTAGGATGAGAAACTAACAGACTTCTTCTCACCCACATACACTCACCTTTAATTATCTAATTTTCGTCCATAATAATACTCCAAAAATCCAAAAGACAAAACATACCCCTATGGGGTGCCGGTTGGGCCTAAAAATATTTCGGAGTCCAAATAAAATACCCGGGTAGAGTTTTCTGACTATCTCAACCCTTTCAGATTCAATGGCGCACTCGAAATGACCATACGAGTTACTTAAAAATAATTTACCTCTTTAATCCATTAAATTAGTCCCGACACGACTCACACGCGTCCTGGCTTAAAATACCCAACTGTCGTATTTCCCACTCTCGACAATTTATAAAATTTCATAATTTCGTATTACGCATTCACATAGAAATATTCAATAATTCTCATCAATAAGTATTAACCCTTGGAACGGTAGTTAATATTTATTTTAATCCCGATTAATTGACAATTAATTTCTCATATTTTAATTTAATTGATCCAACAATAATAATTAATCCCACAATTATTTAATATCATAAAAATATAGAGTCTTACAGGGGTGACGATCGACATAGCCCTAGCCCCGCCAATCGGCAGGTATCCCTAGGCACACTATCGATAGGCAGGGAAATGGACCTACTAATCGGAAGTCTCGTCGAAAAAATGGTCGTAGAACACAATTTATTGATTCAAGTTGTGCATGGGTTGTACTATTATAAAGGTAATTTAGATACCTTCAAGTGTCCTTTGGTCCACTCTCGGGTCCAAGAGATGACTTTGGGTCAAACGAGGCTTGAAAGTGCTCGTCGATCCTTTGTACGGGAGATCGTCAAACGTCTGAACGGTAAGTCGGAATTACCCAAGAGCTGACCGTTGGAAATTTTATGCGAGGTACTTAGAATTTGAAAGAGTTTTGCTCACTTCGGAACGTTGACCTTAGTCAAAAGGGGCCCGAAATCACTGTTGACATTTTTAAGTAAAACGGGTCGTTCGTTCGTACTGTAAGGTTGATTCGCTCATGAGGCTGACCATTGGAAAGGGTATTCAGTGTTCTTAGAATATTCATTCAGTATCATTCGAGTTGAAGAGTTGACAATGGTCAAACAGATCCCGAGAGTGCCCCGTGGACTACGGATCAATTTTTTAGGGAAACCGGATCGTTCCTCCTAACGGTTATGATGTTTCATACACGGGGCGAACCATTTAAAATGAGTTTCAGGGCCTTTCGAAGATTAAAAGAGTCTTCTCCCTAACGATGAATTTGATTGGGGTAAAATTGGGGCCCGAGAGCGTCCAGTGGCCTCCAGATCGATTTTTGGTGATAAAATATTTTATTTGTCTGAACCGTTATACCGATTCGGGCACATGGAGGACCATTGGAAAGGGGATTGAGAGTCCTCCAAAGATTCAAAGATCTTTTTCTTTATCGATAAAGTTGACCGGATTCAAACGAGACTCAGGAGCACCCGACGGCCTCTAGATTAGTACTCGGAGTATGACCTAGGGTTTGTAGTGAAATGGGGAGGTGCTAGGGTCGTAAGGAGAGGCTTAGAGGGTCCTAGAATGTGGTATCTATAGTGTGGGATAAACATAGTTATTATCATCTATATAATGGTGAAGTGAGGAAAATTTATGGCATTGTTCATGTGGAGTGCATGGTGTGAGATGAGTATAGGGATTATATATACGCATGGTTGTTAATAAATGGTATTCCTCATGTCGGGTGGGTGGGGTGGTGTAACCATATGAATTAAATATGCTCATTCTTGACTCTCGACAAGTGAAGGAAAACTCACGATATCAAAAAAAATTAAAGAAATAATTTTTTTAGTTGATGGTAGAGTTGAAAATGACAGTGGTTATTTAGTTTTAAGGGATGGTGGGGATACCAAGAACGATGTCTTCAAGAGGAACTTAGGGCCTTTTATGATTTGGCCTATTGATCGAGGGGAAGTTTAGTGGTTTTCGATGGTAGTTTAATGCCGTTGAGATGTTGTTATTGGGTTCTGGAAAATGACGATCGGAGCTAAAATTTGGGATGCTTTCCCTTTTTGATCGGTTATTGGTGAATTTAGGTGATGATTGTGTAATGCAACTGTTGAAATTAAAAGCTATGATACCAAATTGGTGGACTAGTAAGAGAATTTTCCTACATGAGATTGATGAAAAGAAACAAAAATGCTCTAAGAATGAGCAATCAAAGAGAGAAACTAAACTACACTAATAATTATCAAACTAAAATATGTACTACTTATTTCATTCATTTAAGTCTATCCCCAGTAATGAAGGTTACATTTATTTATGGACAAAACTTCCTACTCATAGATTACTACTAAAGGATAATGACGAAAGATAAGTAATAAAGGATAATTGCTATAGGATAAATATACTAGTATATATCCTAATATCTTAAATATAATAAATATATAAAATATTAAATGAATCCTCATCCAATCCCTTTTTCATTCCCAATGAGAGTGTGCTAATAATCACAAGTTCTCTAGGGCCCGTAAACCTTGGGTTTGGCTTTGAACGATCGATTACTCCATTTTCGATATGCCTAGTTTTTTCTCTAGTGTGACCCATATAATATCATTTTAAGCATGAAAGAAAAGACTACAATATATGTAGCTATGAAATAGAATAGGCACTTGCATTAGATTTTAATTAATCATAGTTTTCCTCTACAAAATAATCCAAATGACCCATTCAAAGACATACATAAACAACAAAAAAGGAGAAATATGAAAGCTTTGGATATGCGTAACTCAAAAGGCCAATTTTTAGTGATCAAGATGTTAGCCTGAAATCTGAAAAATTCAAATGAAACATGGATGAAATAGGAATAATGATACAACATGCAGTTCACTCAGTTTTTAACTAGCTATTAATTTCCATCAACCAGATAATGTGTAAATTGATAATGTGAATGTATGGGTATTTTTTGGATTAGTGCATAAATTCTAAGCACAACACCAAGTAAGAAAAAATAACCTAATATTGACATGATTTAACACAACACGTGTGACGTTTGTATCAAAATTATAACATGAAAGCAAAACAAATTTGGCACGATATGTTGCTTTTTTGTAAGGATTTTTTGTACATGAAACATGTTGTGTTCCTATCAAAAATATAAATTGTGTCAGTCATTATTTGTAATTTATTTTGAATTTTTGTATGTACTTTGTTTTTTATTTGTTGAAAAAATTAATGACGGTAAACTCCTAATTTTATCAACCTTAGTTTTCACAATCGTCCAAAATAATATCCCAGTGAACCTTAATCAACTATTTAAATATTACATGTATGATGATGTGTGTGTATATATATATTCCTATGTTTGTTTGTGAATCTATTAAAATGAATTTATATGTTTTGATAGAATGGAATATAAGTGAGAAACAACTAAATATCTCAATTTCATCGCTCTCGGTATGTTTTTGTTTCCCTTAGCTTTGTGAATCTCACTTATATGTTTTGTTATGCAGATTTAAATCGAGGATAAAAGAAGAAAACAAAGACTGAATTTCATGAATGCTGGAAAGTGTAAGGGTTGGAGTAGTTATAAAATTACGTTGGGTGATTTTCATTTATGGCGGTACAATGCACCCATTGATAAAAAAACATCTCATATTTAGAAAAATGATAAAAAAAAAATCAATTGATATTGTTCCAATAATTGAGTGCTCGTCATCAACACTGATAACTATGGTTAGTTGGGACCCCCCCCCCCCAAGAGGGTTTCATAACATTAACATTAATTACTTCACAAATTTTTTTAGTATTATGATGAGATCTCCCGACGAAATCTTGGACCCTGTAACAAATTCTGTGGAAAAGGCTAGCAATAATATGGATGGTGAACTAAGAGTTTCTATCAACAGGATAAATAGTGCTATGAAGGCAACCATTTCTAAATGGGTCATTGAGGGTGATTCGTTGACCACCGTGGAGTTCCTTGTCAGTGTTCGATATGGTCCATATTTTGAAAGTTGTCTGTAAGTTCCGTAACTGCAACATTGGATCTATCCTCCAAAAATAGTATAAAACCTAAACGAACATGTTAAACTCCTAACATTATAAATATCGAGAAGCGGAAGAGACAAGCCATAAGATATTTATCTATAAATAACCAACATTGATATCTTAAAAAACCAAACACTTTATTTCGTAAATGAAACCATTTCACTAAAATCCAGACCCTAGGCACCCTATCAATCTAAACCCTTTGGTTAGGGTTTTGATTTCAATTGCGCTCAAATAGAGAGGGATAGACATATGGGTGTAAAGGTTGTTTGTGTGTTGGTTTCTAAGGGTGTTGTTGCCGACGTACGGGGTAGGGTGCATGGGTGTGTGCGGGTATGTGTCTCTATGTGTGTGGGTGGTGGGGGATGGGGGTTGTCTACTGGGAAATAATTGTTTTTTATATATTTTAAATAATTTTTGAGGTTTTTCAATTGTTTTAGAATTTAAAATTTATTTTCTTTTATTATTTACTTTTTAATTAATTTTTAGGATTTTTACGTTATTTAAAATAACAAATGATACATGGTAGTTAAAATTTAACATAGTTTCTAATGATTTTGGGAAAACTCTAATTTTCAAATAAAATGAATTTCAATTCTAGGACCAAAAATTGTAATATGTCTTGTAAATCAAATTTATAGAGTAATGAATTAGAATCTTATATAGAATATTTAAAAGATAATAATGTTAGAACTTTTGAGAGAAGAATTTACTCCAATATTAATATCTAATATTACCTTACACAATGGGGTTATCTCAATGTATGTAAGCCATCTATTTATTTATCCATCTGTCCATACATTCATCTTCATAAAACACAAAAATAGCCTGTGTGGTAAACCCAAAGTCTAGGGAGAACAAATCAATAAGCAAAATTAGAGATCGACAAAGAGGAATACTTTGCACACTCAAAGGACATTGGTAAAACCTTAGAGGGTACGAATTGTCGTTAGAGGCTCTACTATGATATTTTAAAAACCATTTTATTTAGGCCTTGGGCAACTATTTGTAACAACACAGGGATTTATGATTTATTTTTTCTTTTATTATTATTATGGGATTTAATCGAGCTTTCCTAAATAAATCTTGCTAATTAATTAAATTACTTATAGTAAAAACCTTTTCCTAAATTAAGTCCTATTAATCAATTTTTATTCCTTATAAAATGATGAAAATTAAAGGCTTTCCTTAAATAATAGAATTAGACTTTCCCCTCACCCATTAAAACCTTGAATCGAGTGCGGGTTGACCCAATGGTATCCCAAATTCTAGGTCATGGCGCTACAAGTGGTATCAGAGCATTGGATCTGCCTATGTGATTGAGTGCTTTACTCTTTCTTAATACGTTTTCTTATGAGTTCCATTACGATTATAGTTTCTCTTTTGTTTTCGTTACCATGTTGTATTGAACTCTCTTTTCTTATATAGATGACTACACGTCGTCGTGGTGCTAGCAGACTGTGAGCTGAGTAACATGTAACAGATAATGGAGTTAGTTTGCTGACTCCCTCTCTCAACAGGAAAGATCCAACCGTAGTGGGATAGTTGAGAGCACTACCTTGGCCTCTATTCTAAAGGAGTTTAGGAGCTGAACCCACCCACCATTAACATGGCAGCTGGCCCCAATGGCGTAGAGGAATGACTAGATGAGGTCATTAAAGTCATAGACATTTTTGGAATGTTAGTTGGGCACAAAGTCAAGATAGTGACTTTTCAACTCACCGAGAAAACCCAGCACTAGTAAGATTTCAAGGTTTCTTCAGTGGATCGGTATTCCCCTAAGGAATTCAAATATACCAAGAGGGATGAGTTCTTTAAGTGGATTCAGGGAAAGATGTCAATTAATGAATACCACATCAATTTTGAGAGTTTGTCCAAGTATGTGGATACAATGCAGAGGGATGAGGTTGAGAAGAAAATGTAGTTTATCAAAGGCATTAACTTTTGTATCTAACGGATCACTACTGGTCTAGATCTGCCAAACATCAGGGATGCAGCTAACTAATCCACTAAAATTGAGCTCGAAGCATAGTATGGCAAGTCCATCAGTGAGAAGAATATCAGTGAGCCCCAGAGCAATGGTCGTAAGAGTTTAGGAGCGATGCTTGAAGCTTTTTTGCGATGCTTGAAGCTTTTTTGCGATGCTTAAGGCCTCTATGGGTGATGGTTCATCTTCCTCCTAGTGCGCCAATGATCATCACTCGATAGCCCATATCTATAGGTCTTGTTTTGCATGTGGTTCCCCAAACATTTCAAGAGGGACTTTCCATAGAGAGTTTTTTGGAATTAACAAGGCAGTTAATAGAATGTCTATTGTATAACGGGTAGGAGTTTCAGTTAAACGGGTCCCACCCAGCCATACTAATTTTCATCCAGTTATCATCAGCCCATAAGGCATAGCGTGGATGGTTCCCATCCCATTCAGGCCAGAGCATCCATGGGAAGAGCCAAGTGCCCAACGACCATAGAAGCAGGTTTAGCCTCGAAAGCATTTATGTTATGTCCTAATTTGTATCTCCTTCCAGTGATCCATCGATCATGGATGGTATCATTCTATTATTAAGCACATGGGTAAATGCATTGTTTGATTCGGTCACGTTGCATTCGTTTATCTTGATCTCTTTAACATTCAGTTTGGGATTAGAGGTATATCAGTTTTACCCTTCTATCTTCATATGACTTTCGATCGATGGCGGTATGGTTATTGATAGGATATGTCGTAGATGCATGATTATGGCTGGAGATAATCTCCTGGAGTAGGAGTTTATTCTTATGGACATGGATGGGTTCGAGATGATCCTCGTTATGGATTGGATATCGTGTTTTGACGCTATCATCGAATACCATCAACATAGTGTCTCTATGTCTTTCCCATAAGAATATCACCACTATTTTAGTAGTGAGTAATATGTGGGTTATGCTTGTAATTTTTCTACTATACTAGAGAATAAACGGTACGTTGGATCATAGAGAATTATGATGGCTCAGGAGGATCCCGATCAGATGTTGTTAGATTATCCTATGGTATGGGAGTTTCTCGATATGTTCCTTGACGATATTTTGGGTTTACTCCCATATTAGGAGGTACATTTGGCTAAAGAGGTGAATTAGGGCATCTCGCCCATCTCCATACCACCTAATAAGATGGGTACAATATAATTACAAGCGTTAAGGGTTCAGTTGGAAGCATTTACCAACAAGGCTTTCATTCATCCTAGTGTATCCCCTTAGAGAGCTCCAGTCCTCTTTGCAAAAAAGAAGGATAACACCTTACACCTTTATATCAATTATAGATTATTGAAGGTGGCTGTTAAGAATAAGTACCTTATGCCACATATTAATGATTTGTTCAACCAGTTTCATGGGTCGAGAAAGTTTCTGAATATTGACCTCAGGTTCGGGTACCATATTAGTTGCGTGTCAGAGAGGAAGACATTCTTATGGCAACGTTCCAGACGTAATACGGGGATTATGAATTCTTAGTGATTCCCTTCAGTTTGACAAATGACCTGAAATCATTGATGGACTTGATGAACCATATTTATCATACATACTTAGACCGGTTTGTAGTGCACTTTTTGGATGATATTTTGATCTACTCAACTTCGAGCGTAGACCATAAGGAATATCTTTACACGACACTCCAAGTGCTCAAGGGAAATAAGTTGTTCACCATGTTTACCAAGTGTGAGTTTTGAATGAACGAGGTTAAGTTCCTTGGACATGTAGTTTTTAATAAGGACATTTATGTTGATCCATCCAAAGTCGAGGTTGTTTTGAGTTTGGATAGGTCAAAGATAGTTATGGAGGTGCACAATTTTCTAGGATTTATCGATTATTACAGGAGGTTTGTGTAAGATTTCTCAAGGGTTACATTGACTCTCTTTCTGATAAAATGAAAGGATGTTCACTTTGAGTGGTCGAATGAATGTGAGTCTACATTTTAGGATTTAAAGGTTATATTAACTCCAGTGCTCGTTCTTATCCTATCAGAGCGAGGCAGGGGATATATGGTGTATTATAATGCTTCTGGGTCAGGACTTGGCTTGGTACTAATGCAGAATGTCTAGGTGGTCACTTATGCATCACATCAGTTAAAGGTTCATGAGAGAATTATCCTACGCTTGACTTAGAGTTAGATGTAGTGGTGTTTGCATTAAAGGTCATAAGACACTATCTATATGGTGAATGGTTTGGGGTGTACACAAACCATAAGAGCCTGCATTACATTTTCAATCAGTGGTCTAAATATATGTCACAGAAGATGGATTGAGTTGATGGAAGACTATGACTTTCCTTAGAGTATCATCTCGGTAAGGACAATATGATGACAGATGCTCTTAGTCTAAAGGTTGTTCTTATGCTGACATCGATGAAGTGTCAACGAGGGTGCATAAGTTCTACTTTCACATCCAGAAGGGTTGTGATCGGTCATACCTTTAGGGAGTGATAGCTAGACCACTAATTCAGCAGAATTTGTTAGAAGTTAAGTCTTGTGATCTCGAGTTTACACACCACCGCGACCACATTCAAAGTGGTGAGGAGTTCGGCACTCTCATTATGGCCAAGGATGGGGTGCGCGATATAAAGAGAGATTAATTATTTTGATTATCGACGAACTTTAGGATGAGGTGATGGAAAAGGCCCATCACTCACGCTCTAGTATACATCCTAGTTACACTAAGATGTGTATGGACCTTTGCACAGATTTCTGGTGGTTTGGTATGAATAGAGATATGGCATTATATTTGTTGAAGTCTTATATGTGTCGGGAGGTAAAAGCATAACACTGGAAGCCAATAGTGCTATTGCAACCACTACCAGTAGCAAAATAGAAGTGGGAGACATCATGATGGACTTTGTCATACCTTTACAACTATTTGAAAGTGGTAATGATGTAGTCTTGGCTATAGTGGATCGACTAACAAATTCGGCACACTTTTTTACTGATTAAGGTCACAGATAGTGTGGCAATATTTATGAAGTTGTATGTCGAGAAATAGTCCACCTTCATAGCATCCTTCTCTAAATTATCTCAAATAAGGATCCCTAGTTTTTCTCTGAGTTCTGGATGAAGATTCAGTAGGAATTGGATGTCGGGTTGAATATGAGTACACCTTACAATCCCGAGACTAATTAGAAGTCAAAGTGGACTATTTATACCTTGGAGGATATGTTGAGGTCCTATACACTTGATTTCAAAGGTAGTTGGATGAAGAATATACCTCTACAGTAATTCTCTCACAACTAAAATTATCAGACCAGCATTGGTATGGCTCTCGCTCTCCAGTCCATTAGACAGAAGTGGATGATAAGCATTTCACAAATTCAGACATGATCAGGGAGATAACCAATAAAATTTAGGTGATTCAGTAAAGACTCTTAATGTATTATAGTCTATAAAAGTATTACATTGATAATCAATGGACACCTCTAGAGTTTGAGGCTAGTGATCATATGATGTTGAAAGTTGAGAGAGAACCGATAATTAGTGATTTGGACATATGGGGAAGCTTTCCCTTCAATATATTAGTCCCTTTGAGATTCTGAAACGAATTGAAGATGTATTGTATCTCTTGGTGTTACCTTCTACATTGTCCCGCATCCATTATGTGTTCCATGTTTCCATGCTGAAGAAGTACAACACATCATCAGCTAGAACCATATCGAGTTAGAGGAAGACATTATGTTTCCCACACGACCTATATCCATTTTGGACCAAAAGGATAGAGCCTTGGGCAATAAGGTAGTCCCATTAGGGAAGATCCTTTAGGATTTTTAGGTTATAGAAGGTATGACCAGAGGTCAAGTTGGAGATGCATGAGAAGAACCTGGATCTCTTTACCAAGATTGACCATGTCGGTTTTAGGGATCAAATCTCTAAGAAGGGGAAAATATGATGACCATGACCGAGATTGTATTTCGTTTCCCTATAAATTGCATGTCGTTTGGCCATGAACTAAATATAATGCATGTATGTCTATTTCGAAATATTCTTCTTGCCGTTGTGAAATTATGATGGAATCAATTGGATTAAAGTACTTATAAGTAAATCTCAGGGCCATTAGAGTGAAAGTATCTTCGAATGAGATATCTAGGGTCATTCAAACAAGCTTCGAATGACCATCAAATGAGAAATATCTACTCTCTTTCCCCCATTATCCAAAATCTCATTAGAATCCATTTTTTAACGATTCATTCAAGCGGGGTATGGTTTTCCATTTGAGCAATCCTATTTTCCATGCCTTATTAGAGTCACGTTGGAACTCTCATTTGAATGATAAGGCATGTCGTTCGAAAGACAAGGGAAGTCGTTTGAAAGATGAATAAAAAATTCAATTTTTTATAGAGTCCTTTTTATGTGTTGTCGCGACATGGGCCTTTGGATTGGCTGAGTTGTCAAGCTCCCAGTAGTTCAGATAATATCTTTGATCAAGGGTTGATCGATGGATGGTTAAAGGTAGTGAGTTTTAGAGCATAAATAGGAGTCAGAGGGTATTGGAGGGGTCATTCCTAACACTGCTCAAAGATTTTTTAAGCTTCTCTCTCTCTCTCTCTCTCTCTCTCTATATATATATATATATATATATATATATATATATATATATATATATATATATATATATATTTCTCTCTCTTTAAGCTTTATCCCTCCATTTTCAGCCCACTCCCACCATTCCCAAGCCCCAAACCTCCATCCTTTTCAATATTTAGCCCATTTCCAAGATATTAACATTTTTTTCAAGCCTTAACTAAGGAAGAAGTTGGGTTGGAGGTTTATTGTTGGAGTATTCTTGGAGCTTTGGAGCATTTTGGAGCTTTCTTGGATTTTAAGAGCTTTAGAGTCATCCTTTTCTTGTTTTCTCCTCTTCAACCTCAAGGTAAGATTTGTCTATCTATGTTTTCAAGATTATAATCTAAATATATGTTAAGATGCATGCTTGAATTTTGTGACACTCCTCTTATTCAAATAACGGGTGGCCAACCCTATATTAAAATAAAATATGATTTGAGTATAGTTCATTATTTGCATCACTGTCAAAATCCAATTTAATTACTAATAACCTGTTAAGCCGGTGTAAAATTTCAAAACATAATAACTTGCCTTATTAAAACATTCAACCATTTGGCAAACCATTCTAACAATTTTAGTACACAATCACGACAATGATAAAAATGAATAGTGATGACATGAAATAAATAAATTAACCAAATAACTCTTAGTAAATCCAAATACAATATCCAACTGATGAGGAAATATAATAAAAATCTGAATATCATAAAGACTATCCAATAATAGATGACATGCTTGGATAAATAACTGAAATAAAATCCTATATAGATAGTGAGGATAAAATCATCTAGTCGAAGCCTACAATCATCCACAGATGTTGTAGTATCGTCTGACTGGATGGATAGCTAAGCCCGACGTCCCTGTGGATGAGCACGTAAAAGGTTTTGAAAAAGGATTTTTGATACAGGTCAGAGCCCAAAACCATTTAAAAATATTTTGCAAGTATTTAAAACGTAATAATGAATATGCGGAAAAATTACTCATACTCATCTGGTGTCATACTCATATGAGTTTATCCTCGCCTATCATCTATCGTGCTCACCTAATGCATGTATTTTAATTTTCTAGTTATGCTACACCTCCTTACTAGAATAACCATTTAACTTAGCCCCACACACTAAACTTATAGCCAAACTGCACTACATATATTTTACTTCGCTTTTTTCTCATTTAGCTATCACATAAGCTATATCGTTATAATTTTCACTTACAATATTATCATTACATGATTCACATAACTATGCACTAGTTATAATTTCAATGTCCACACATTGATTTAATTCACACATTCACATACAAAACAAATTTATATGTATATACATAGCACCCCTGAGTTGCCCTCCTGGATGCATTCCTTAGCATGCTACCACGCTCGAGGTACATCACGTTGCACTCCTAGGCCACCGGATCGCAATCTCACTGCCGAACCCAAATTGTATACACATAAACTATAGGCGGTCATATACATACATCTATGGGTCAAAATAATACCGTATTACCCTACCGAACTCTAGACTATAATACAGTGGGCATGAAATAATCCTATAACCTGGAGAACTAACCCAACACCTGTTGGTCACACTAGAGTCAATAACCCACTATGCGTAACCTCTAACGATATCATCCATAGACTAGGTATGTTCACATATCAATCACAAGCAGGTAGATCCATATATATATATATACCTAGTTAATTGTGCATATATCACTCGTAACACTAGCCCAAAATTGTCGAATCCATATCGACTCCCAATTTCTTAGGTATTCACGTACTTAAAATTAATTCTCTAACTTCACATTTCTGGACAACATGCTATTCTACATAAGCACCTAGCCTAATCCTTCCAGAAATCCTAACCCGATTTCATAATTATTACCCTAGTACACTCATAATCTCTTAGCCGAAATTTATCCCCGTTTAGCCTAAGTTACTTTCTAACCTTCCCTTTTTTATTTCCAGAAGTCATATTCCATCTCTTAGACTCCATAAGCCATGTCAAAACCTAAACAGTCCACAAAAAAACTCAAAAGACAAGGAGGACATAACAACAAATTAAGCCAGTTTGTTTCCCCCAAGTTCAAATTTCCAACGGAAAGCCAAATCCAAAACAACTAATATAAATTTTTTATATTTTGCACCTATTAATAAAAAAATTGTAACTAATTCAAAACAAATCAAAAAATACAAAACCGGTGCTCACGCATTCGTAATTTAATTCGCACAACATTATCATACTTCTAAAAGCAAACTGTTTTGATTTGTTAATAGGCTTGCTCCCGCTAGCGAAGCGGTTTGTTTTGTTGGGCTGCCGAGGCGAACTTTTGATAGGATTTTCCCCTTTCCCTTGACAACCCCCTAATATGATTACTAAATCATTCCCAAACATAATACAACATATTTCTATACGAATCAACCCGAAAACCTTTAAAACTATACGATTATCAATTTATCATCAAGAATTATTTATTATATCAAGCCCAATTCAAGATCTCATCAACTATCATATTAACCACCCCAGAATGAATCTTTATATCTTCACTTACATCAGATTTAACATGTAATCACATTCATATTCTATCTCTATGAATTCATTCAAAAAACCCACATTTTACATGTTAATCCCACCCAAAAATTTGTATGCCTACACCAAATTTATTCATGAATGATTGAAACCATATCAATAATTAAAGAAAGATAAACAATTTCCTTATGATCATAGAGATTATGAATTATCACCTTTAGTTTCCTCTTTACATAGTGATCTTGTGCCCGGAATGATTCAATTCCACTTCGGTACCATTTCTCTTCACTTTCTCTTATTTTTTATCTCTCTCTTCTCTCACAAGGTATAGGTGTCTTAGATGGTGGAATGGCTTCCCACTCCATCCACCATCCTTAAAAATAACCCTTAACATCATTAATCCAAAAATTAGGTTAGGCCCACCCAAATACCCTTATACAAATCCCGTGTAGCCTAAAAATCCCGCGGAACCTGATTACAACCCCTTGGTACATAATTCGTATTATCTCGACCGATTTCGGATTATTGATGAACTCCAAATCACCATCAGGATTACCTAACATTAATTTTCCATCTCATTCCTAGCACAACTCTACATGCGCATCCCGAATGAGATACGGTAAGATCCGTCCATTTTACTCATTTACCACGTACTACAATTTAACATAATTTCATTTACTTATCACACAAGTAAATATAATAACACATAAATATTAATCCGTTTAGTCACTAGTTAATATTTATTTAATTCACTTTATTTCTCAATGTAATTAAATTTTGTGCACACATGTAATTTAAAAATGCCCAAAAATAAAAATTCAAAAATACGAGGAGTGTCATACTCCCCCTCTAAAAACATAATTTTGTCCCTGAAATTTGGACATACCTGGTAGTAAGATCTCAATATAACTTTTCCTGTATGGCATCCTCACATTCCCAAATCAACTCATGACAACATTCTGGTGCCCCCACTACACAAGTACTAACGGTACCATCTTGGTCGGAGTCCTACTCACTATGGCCCTAAAATAGAAACATGTCTATTTTAATCTTTATATGCCGATATATTACGTCATTCCTAAGGTCTCTTCTTGATGACGACACACAAAACACATCATGAACCCGTTGTAAATACTCCAGTAAGATGAGCCTATACAGTACTGACTTTATCATCTAAAAAATGAGGGAAATCCCAACATCCAAAGCTGCCAACCTCCCGTCTTCACAAAATGCATCATTCCATTCGTAGGAGATATCGACCACTCAAGTCAAACTTCAAAATCTTCGGTTCGCAACAACGTCACTCTTTTGATGCTCCTGAGCTACCCGAAAATAACTTCTGATTTACTTAATCCCCCACCTATAACAAACCAGAGGGCAGACAATAAGGTCTCCCAGAAAAATCCTCAAAGGTTCCATGCCAACAGTAAACTAGTACTAGTTATCATACGTAACTCTACCAACGGTAATTTCTACTTCCAGTTACCCTTAAAGTTTAGAACACACATTCCTAGCATATCTTCCAACTTCTTAATCATCCCTTCCGACTACTCATTGGTCTGCGGGTGACATGCCATGCTCAACCGTAACTCTGTCCCCATTGCCTCCTGACAACTCTACAGAGGTGGAACACAAGGATTGTATCTTGATCCAAAATAATGTTAGGAGCAACCTCGTTCCGGTTCATTCTCTTCACACTATCCGCTCATGTAATTCACCCAAATTAGTAGTAATTCTCCACCTCGATCAATTGATCCCAATAACCACAATGGAATCAACCAAAAAAATTCCATTGGTATACATACCCATTATGTCACTGGAATCTCCTATTATTGTAAACCTTTAGCTCACAGATGCAACTTACATCCATCAAACTCGAACCCGCATGCTCTGCATGACCATATAGTAAGGGTAGACATGATTACGATACTAATTATGACTTAATTATTCTTGATATTGCCCCACCTATCAATTAGTATCGCAATCATTAATGTTTTTTACATAGTAGTACCAAGATCCACTGGCCTTAAATCATATAATATATCTCTTCTTGAAGTGTTATCTATACACATATAATAACAAATGTACTAAATCAATGCCTTAGATCCCCAAAACTTCTCCCAACTCTCGACACTTACTAAGGTTCATTGTGGGACAGCTCGTAAGCAAAATCGAAAAAAGGACCCCCCCCCCCCCCCCACACACAATGCACTACTCTTTAGCTTTGTCAGCTAGACATCTCCATAGGCCCAAAGCACATTATCGGGACACTAAGAAATCATGTCCCCAAAAGTCTCTAAATTATATCTCAAACTCCCACATTTCTAAAGGAGTCATACAATACCGCTCTCACACTATCACTAAGTCCCCAATGCTAAGTCAATAATGAAATCACTCTCTCGTCTCGACGGTAACCCTGATATCCCCTAAATCACATCAGTAAAGTCCTAACGCAAAAGGATCAAATATACGAGGCCACTATACTATTTGAAGTCTCCTCTCAAATATAATATAAACATGGGTTTGACCCTCTCTCAGGACGAGACATTGCAAAAGAAACACATCATGCCCTGGAATAGTGAACGTGATAACCTAACTGTAATAATCCACCAACTCTCAAACCATCACTAACCAGCCTAGAACTAGGATAGCATCATACTCGTACCTTATAAAACAAGTAGATTCACTAAAATATGTCCTCCCGGTGTCCACATCCCCTCCTTTACAAATGGAACTCAAGAGAGCCTTGATACCAGATGGTAAATATATACTCATAATAGTCATACTAATACTACATCCACTAAGCCCGTCTTAGTCGTGAGTCTAGTGCTAACAAAATATAGTGATACACCCCTATAGAAAGCATACCTTAAATTGTGTAATAACCGGGATTTTCAAAATCATCCCTAATCACCTAAAGTCACTCTTTTAACCCATATATTGTACTTAAATTCAAAAGTCTTATAAGAAGAATGAAACTATACTTGATGCCCTATAACTTTACTAAATTGACCTAGACTCCTTGAAGTTTTAATATTTATAAAATAGCCCCTAAAAACATAAAAAAACATAACTTGACTTATACTTCACTCCTAAACCTCAACTTTATTTCAAATTAATCCTTTAGACTTCAACTAATACAAAATTATAATATAATCCCTTAAAACTTTCTCAAATTATGAAAGTACCCCTATACTTTATCAAAAGTACACTTTTAAGTCTATAAGTGCATATATATAACCAAGCAAGGACCAAACACAAAATTTTATTATTTTCATAAAACCCCCTTTCTAAATAAGATCACACATCAGATCAAACATATTATAATCACATGTGCACACCATCCACACATGTAAGGAAGAAAACCCAAGATTAAAAGCCATACAATTTCAATTCAAGTCCATCTCCCTTTTCCACTAATGAACTCCCCTGCTCATATACTATAAGTACCCCACGAAATCCTTAATTTAAGCTCGCTCAAATAGATGTTTCAAAAATCAAAAATTTCACTCCAAAGTGGTACTCTATGATTTTATGTACTATATTCAGCTCGTTTAGTTTCAATCATTTTTTTTGTTGTTATCATGCTAGAATAACTCAAAACGGTAGGAAATTTTACATAAAATACAAGCTTTAGGTGAAAGTTATGTAGTTTCCACCATTAAAGCTTGAGTTCTATGGTGAACTTACAAATAATTATCAAACCTCAGGTATAAAACTTTGAAGGTCTTCAATTGAACCTTAGGAACTCGAGTGTAATGTTCAAATGCCATGAATAAACATAATTTGATCAAATCGATTGAAATTGTATTTTGAACTGAAAAACAGAAAATCTTAAATTCTCCTTGTATAATCCTTCTCATCATTTGAAATCAAAACCAAATTAGTCTACACATAGAAGAAAAAAACTATTTTCAGAAGAATCCCTGTCATATCCTTAAAATCCACAAATGTTAGGTCAAATTTTCAGTAAAACACACATTTATAGAACTTGAGATATATTGCATCTCAATCCACAAAACCTATATATATGGATTACTTGTAACAAATTAGGTTGAGTTTGTTAAGAAATCATCTCAAATGTTTTAGAATTTTTTTTAGCAAAGAGGGATAGTAACCCAACACATTTTATTGATTTACAAAAAATAAACAAACAACCTCTCCGTGGCTTACAAACCCAATCTTACCTCTATCTAGAGGATGGTACCATTACTCTAGATAAAATTTAAATATGGGGATTTATAAAATTATCCCCATTACATATTAAAGAGTGCTTAACATAAATATCGATATTTATAAATTATCCCCATTACAAATAATAAAAAGCTTCAATGATAAATGTGGGGATTTATAAATCATCCCAATTAAATTATTTTATATCTAAGTCTAGTGGTTGGAAAACTTTGTCTATCCATATTGAGATTACCTTTAGACATTCTTGGAAGAGAATTAAATGTCCAATATGTAGAGCTAAGATGAGTGTTGAGAACTTGATGCAAAGAAATTTGCTACTGAATTGTTCTCTCTCGAAGTGTGGATGATTTGAAATTACTTGGATAGATTAACTCATTAAAGATATCTAAATTAGTCCATGGAGGTTTTATTTTTGCTAAGACAACATCTATTAGAGATTTAAAATCTGATTCAATAATCACATAAGAGATGTTAAGAAAAGATAATAGCTTAAGACCTTCTGCCAAGGCCATGGATTCAGCAGAAAATGATGTTTAAAATCCAATGGATTTTGAGAAGCCAGCAATGAATATTCCTTGAGAATATCTTATTACACCTCTAATGCCACTAGTACCTGGATTATTTTTAAAGACCCATCTATATTCAATTTAAAGAATCCTACTGTAGGCCTACTCCAAACACACTTTATAATCTAGATCTTCTTTATAAAAGTTTTATATTGAAAGTTTTCGTAATATGATAATGATCTTTATTGATTTGATCATAGAATTTACAAGATTGAATGATATCAGTAATAAGATAGATCACATTTTGAATAACCATTTTTGGAAGAAGAATGGATGTTTTCAAATAATTTTTTATTTCTAGCTTTCCATAATTCCCAAAAAATAATTTTGGGAACAAGATAAAATAAGCATCTAAGATAATCTTCCTTATTTTTAAACATCCACCAGTAAATTAGAATAGCCCTGCATGAATTTGAATTAAAATTTAAACTGAACAAGTTGTAGAAGAATAACCATACCTCTTGAGATATCTTACATTGAATTAAAACATGGTTGTAATTTTTTTCTGCTGTTAGGAAGAATCTGCATACTGATGCAATTCTTATACCAATATCTTGGATATTTGATTCAATAGGAATTGCAATGTTAAGTAACTTCTAAATAAAGTTTGACATTTTCATAGGACAAACTTTGTCCCAATTGATTTTCCAAGATAATGAAGAAGGCCTAACTTCTCTACATATTTGGAAAGCAGATTTGAAGGAAAATTCCCCTGATGTTGTTGCTTTCCAGATTTGCTTATCCTCTTAAATAAAATTGTCTACTAATTCCTTGATAGCTACTAAGGACTTTACAGTTTTTTGTCCTTTATTAATACATAGATTCTTATTTTATTTATTTCTAATGTAGCTAGCCCAAATACCTTTATCAATCTATATTTCTAGTATATTTTGATAGAAGAAGCTAAAATAATGTCTTCTATTCTTCTAAAATTGTGTTCACCTTCCTCAAAGGGAAAACATAACTCTGACCATTTAATCCATTAGAAAGGTTTGTCTGTAGAGGAACCACCAAAATAAAATTTACTGAACAAGTTGTTCATTCTTTTAATGACAATTTTAGGAGTATTTAGGACTATTAGAATATATACTGGAATATATTGTAATACATGTCTAATGAGGGTAGCTCTACCAGCTTGTGAAATCAATTTAGAAGACCATGTATTTGATTTGTCTCTTATTTTAGAGATAAGTTCAGAGAATTGGTTAATTTTTTGCATGCCTTTGTTAATATATAAACCTAGATATTTCATAGGAAGGTTTTTATGAGTTAATCCTGAATGATTTACTATTGTTTTCTTTCTATGGGGAATTAATTTATTATCAACATATAAAGAGCTTTTAGAATAATTGACTTGTTAGCCAAAAGTTCTTTCATAATATTTCATCATTTTGAAGAAAGCTTTGATATTATTACTCCTCCCATTGATAAATATTATCAAGTCATCACCAAATCCTGAATGGGAGATAAGAGAACTATTTTGAGGATGTGAGTATGGAATGGCCTTATAACTATTAAAGAGTTTATTTATGTTCCTACTAAGACTCTCAGCATCAATGATAAATAGACTTGGAGATAAAGGATCTCCTTGTCTAAGACTCCTTGATGAGTGGAAGAATCCTTTACTTTGACCATTTAGAATCAATGAGAACCAAATGTTAGAAATAAGTTTCCATATCATATCTATAAAATGTTCACTGAATCCAAATTTTCTAAGAACTTCTCATAGAGATAGCCAATAAACTTTATCATATGCCTTTTCCATATCTAATTTCATAACCACATTGTTACCACAAGCTTTTTTGCCTGAGTATGGCGACTTTTATTATGCTAGAAGAATATTTTCATGAATGTTCCTCCTTTTAACAAATCCACTTTGATTTTGAGAAACAATAGAGGGGAGAATTGTAGAAATTATTTCGTTAAGGATTTTGGATATAATTTAATTAGAGAAGTTACGTAGGCTTATTGGTATAAAATGAGAACATGAGGAAGGATTATTTATTTTGGGAATTAAAGGAATAGAAGTTTAAGTCCAACTTTTTGGTATTTCACCAGAAAAGAAGGAATGAATAGCATTAATAAGATTAACTTTAATGTTATCCCAAAAAATTATATAAAATTATCCTCCAAATCCATTAGGACCAAGAGAACTAGACTGATCCATGTCTTTAATTCATGAGAAAATTTCATCTTCAGTAGGATAATCTGAAAGGATGTTGTTCATGTCATCTGAGATTTTTTTACTTATAACTTCAAGAAAAGAATGGTCCACATGTTTATATTCTGTAGACCATAAATTTTGAAAGTATTCTTGAAACATTTTGAAAATTTCTTCACTATTCTCTTGCCACTGATCTTGAGAATTTCTGATTCTATTTATAGTAAGTTTTATTTTTCTACATCTAACTAAAGCATGAAATTTTTTTGTGTTAATGTCTCCAAGCTTCAGCCATTTCAAATGACTTTTTTGCTGTCAGAAAATTTCCTCTCTTTGAAGACCAATATTAAGTTTTGCCCTAGTTTTATACATTTCACTTCTAGGGTTATCATTTGGCATTTGTTCAAATTCGGTTTCCTTTATAAGCACCAAGTCTTCAATATCTTTAACTATCTGAAAAATATTTTTTAAGGTTTCTTTAGTCCAACTTCTCAATTTTGATTTTAAATGTTTGAGTTTTAAAGAAAATTTGGTCATAGGAGGGGCTTGAATGTTTATTTACCAAGAATATTTAATAATATCCATAACATTTGAATTAATACACCACATTGACATGAATTCGAAAGGTTTAGGATAGTTGTTTGTACTACTCTTTATAGAAAGCAACAATGGACTGTGATCAGATCATAATTTGTGTAAGTAAGTGATATTAGTTTGAGAAAATTGTAAAGGCCAATTTTGATTAGCTAATCCTCTATCTAGTTTACATAATATGGTTCCATTTATTCTATTATCTAACCAAGTAAACCTTGAGCCAGAATACCCTAAATCAATTAGAGCACAATTTGAAATCATGTATGTAAAATCTTCTATAATATGAAATTCTAAAGGATTGCCTCCTAGTTTTTCTGCATCACTTGACACAACATTAAAGTCTCATATCACTACCCAATAATTATTAGCAGAGTCAGAGCTTAGATTTTCTAAATCTTCCCATAAACTCTTTCTTTCTAATGCAGTACATTTAGCATAAACTATAATTAAAAATACTGTTTTAGATAGAAATAGAATGTTATTTCTAGACATATCATTTGCTCCGAGTCATGGGTCAGAGACACTTTAAGATCATTTTGCCATAAAAAAAACAAATCTTATTTGAAATATTACTTAAACTATTTGTGAATCGCCATTTTAATTGATACCTAATTGATGTGTCGAATTTGATTTTAGGTTTAATAAGTGCTATAACAGGGAGATGATATTTTCTCATTAATCTTTCAATTCTTCTGTTGGTTTATTTATTTCCTACTACTCTAGCATTCCAACATATGAAGTTTATCATTTATGAAAATTTGGTTGATTTTGTGTTTTAGAATTTCCTAATGATCTTGTGAATCTTCTAAATAAAGGATCATATGGAATTTATTTTTGAAAGTTTACCTGGAATTGGAGCCTTTGATGGTTCTGCATTAATCCTTACTTCTTTTGATTTTCTTTGTTTTTGCAGCTTGATTGTCTTTATACTTCTTCCATTTTATATCTATCCAATAAGAAAAATTTTGTAACTCTTCTGTCATTGGAACTGATTGATTTATGTCTTTTTATCAGAATTATAATCCTTAAATCCTGGTGGATTTGATTCATACTTTGGGAGATCTGAACCTTTTGGGCAAAGATTATATTGATCAACTTTCAATGACTCTTCAGATGAATATTCCCCATGTTGCACTTTATCTTTTGATAGGTCCATTGGATATTTAAATGAATCTTGAATTTATTGTTCCTTTTCACCAACTTCTGATGGACTCTTTTGTAAGAATTCTACATGATTTTCTTTACTTCCACTTAAAATTAGTTCTTTGGTGGGAATTTCAGGATATTGGTGATTTTTGGCTTTGAATATTGGAGTTGCAACTATCATCCTTGTGTCCTAATTTTTTGTGACTTTTTTGGTAGAATTTTGGGGCACGGGATGCTTAATCATACATTTGTCTTCATGATGACCCTTTTTCTTATAAAATTGAAAAAATAAGGAAATATTTTCATAGGCAATCTGTTGCCAGAATCCTTTAGTACCACATCCTATCCAAATCCTATGGATTCTTTCTTTAATGAGGTTAATTTCCACACATACTCTTGCAATACTTGGTCTGGTAATTGAAGCAATAAATGCATACAATTTCAATAGTTTGCCAATTAGTTGTGCAATAGAGTATAGGGAAAACTTTGCATAAAAATGACTAGGTGTCTTTGGAAGGTTTATCCATACTAGTATAATAGGACTTTCCTCCTCTGGTGTAAAATCTACAGTCCATTTAAATGTTTGCATTGGGAATTTACCTATGTACCATTGATCCCTTAGCCATAACAAAACATAGTCTTCTTCATAATTGAGTTTAATCAGTATGTGTTATTAATTAATTAGACCAATTGTATATGTAGCTTTTGAAAAGAAAGTTTCAAATGTTTTGCGAATAATCTCAATTGATGGCCATGTGAAAAATTTCCAACAATCGAGTGTTTTAGGGATTCTGCCAACGCAGTAATATCTTCTTCAGAGAAGATTATAGTAGGCCTTCCCTTAAATGTAGTTGGAGTCTTAAGTTCTGGTTATATGATTGAGTTGTTCATGAGTACACTTCCAAGAGATCTCGACCATGGGTTACGTAGATAAGGAGGTTTGGAGGGATCATCGTTACAATTGGGGGATTAGCCATGACAAGAGACGATCAAACAAGAGGGAATGAGAGTTCTCCCATGTTTCTTGGAGAGAATTTTTAGTGTTATTTAATAGCATGAAAATGGTTTAGAAATGAAGAAATTATTCAAGGTAAAAAAATTCAAAACCTTAAGGTCAACTGTCGAGGGGAAAAAGATGAACTTTTTTACCAGAAACCTTGACTTAGTCTGTGAGGGCGCGCGACCAATCAAAATTTTTTGAATTTTTTTTCATTATTCTTATTTTATTTTCCTGGTCCAAATGATATAAGGTAAGTCCATTTTTGGATTAACCTATCCTAAGTTATGGAAAATTGAGGTTTTAACTTAGAAATGTATTTCCTAAATTACAATTTGACCCACCTGACTTTTTTTAACTTATGAATTTGAACCCCAAACTTTGTCTATGAATATTTCAAAATATTTTAAGACAAAAAGTCTCTTCCACCAAAGTTCAAATATGACTGTAGGTCCAATATTTCAAAGTCCCAAAGTATTTACAATTAAACCCCCAAAACTTTAACTTATACAATTTTTTGTATAAACTGACTCTACCCAATCCCAAATACTTATATACCTAAACATTGTATACAAATAATCAAGTACCAGCTCATCCTGATATCCTCTTGTGATATATATAGTCGTACGATATAGATAGTAAGTAGGTTTTCCAACCTTTTCAATAGTAAACTTTGCGTATTTGGCTTTCTGCTATTGATATCACTTTGTGATGACTCCTATTTACTCTTAGTATGTGCATGTTATAATATTTCCATACTACATATTTTATTAAATACCATCGGCATTTGAATTTGAATATGGACCAATTTAACCACCATTCTCACCTAATAATTAACATCATGTATCTTATTGATTCGGTTTACCCATGCACTTTTGTGCAAATATTTATATTATAAGCATCAGTATTAATTAGGAAGTAGACTGTCGTGTTCTCTTACAGAACTTGCTACTTGGCTGTAACACCCCGCCTAATTAAATACCGGGTGGCCAGTCTCATACCAAATTAAAACAGAATATACAGTTGGCTCATTCTTAGCATCACTGCCGAAAACATTTACAACTCACCCAATACTCAATTAAGCTGGTATTAAAAACTTTCCAAATTTTAATTTAGCAAAATCCATTTCCATTTTAAGAACAACACTACACATTTTATTATACAACACAGATAACACAATAAATAACTCAAAAGAATTTAAATGCAATTGGAATAAACATTCCCAAATAATATATATCCTTTACAATAATCCCAACAATGTTAAATGTATTAAAAAGTCCCGAATACCATAGTATTTGACTCCGACAGAAAATGATAACTGAAATCCTTTGGGCGACATGCCCTAACTAAAAATACTGTGAATCAAAAAGATGATAGGCGTCTAAGCAAAACTCCATAGCTCCATAGCTCGTCACAATAAACGATGGTTGGCGTCCCTGTTGCTGGACACCTGATATAGAGATACAATAGAAAAGAAAATATGCAAGGAAACGGGTCAGAGCCCGAATGTGTAGATGATTTTTAAAACAGCAAGTATTTAACAAGTGCAATAAAGCATTTATTATGTACATGTTAGATCCAACTCTCACTTGCTATTCTCACCTCTCAACTAGAGTGCACACTTAACGTTTCCTATTAACCTCCTAGTTAATGGTTCCTCTTTTCTAGTCTCCATATTATAAATTCCATTCCCATATCATAATCCCCGTATGTCCCATACCATACGTCACATTATTATTCATTTACATTTCTCCTTTATATGATTAGTTTCTCATTAACATGAATCATTACTCATTAATATGAATTGTTTCTCATTAATATGAGTTAAGCTTTTCAATTCTATAAGCATAAACATTCATTAACTTAATTCCGTTATCTTTCTCTATTCACCGTTATCTACAATTATCATCGTAGATAGATTTAACCACAATATATCCATTTAATCATTTAATCCATTATATATATATTCATATATAATACGGCACCCCGAGTCACAGCTGCGGTGCAATGCATTACTCTGCTATCATGTCCCATCATCGCAGGTCGCCGAATAGGGGACGAAAGGTTCGGTAAGATTCCACGAACCACAAATAACAACAAACAAATTGGAGGCGAACATAGTTCTCGTATCCATGGTTCACGCACATACCTACGTACCCACAGTCAGCGGACTTATCAACTCCCCGGTAAGTCTTTCATAGACCTATGTTCTCGAGCGACAAATCAAAGATCCCATGGATTCATCAAGATATGACTGCCCTCACGCGCAACCCCCCACCGATAGCAAGTAAGATAGGTATGTCATACACATAAATCATCAATCAATCAAATAGGTATTATCATACCTATAATATAATATCAATAAGGTAATTATCACTACCCTAAGATATTTCCCATACGTAGCATTATATCTCTTTTAAATTCCACGTATTAAAATATCATATCTTTACTTCATTATTTAATTATCCTCGCACCCTATAACGTCTCTCCACTCCCGACGTCGTTAAGATTCATGCGCGGAGTGTCTCGCAAAGCGAAATCCAAACAAGGAACCCCTCCAATACACTACTACTTAACTTTGTCGATCGAGGAGGTCCGACAACTTCAACTATGCGATCGGGATAACCTCATACCCTCTTTCAACCAAATGTGTTCTAAACTCCCAGCTCACAAGATTCAAATAGGATTTTCCTCATCTTATATTCAGTAAGAAGTCACTAATATCCTACTGTTCCATAATATTATTTCCCCCGAACTACTACGAGTTTAGTTCTCCTTTTAATTAAGGTTAAAACCGATAGTTTCAAATCTCTTATAAACACATCTTCTTTCACTTAGGATTAAACCCTCTTGTAAACTTAAGGATACCCAAGTGTTATATTAAATCACCCCTACTGGTCCTATCTTAAATCCTCATACATCCCCATTTGGAATTTAACAAATGAATCTAGCAACCGAAATTCCATTCAATATAATTTTCATCATTTAAATCACTTGAATCCAAATCAAATTAATTCAAATCTTATCAAGGGTTTACTGATATTTTCTAAGTCCCATAATATCCAAATAATAATCACCAAAGATCCACAAAAGGTTTGGGATAAGAATCAACCTTTAAAAAGAAGTAACTTTACATATTCTGGGGAGGTCGATCGATCGAAGGCAGGGGTCGATCGATCGATCCCTCAGGTCACAGCCTGGTTTTTCTACATTTCAGCAACTACAGGTTTAGCAACTTATGATCATTTATACCTTCATCTAAACATCCCAAATGACTTATAATCTTTACTACATGATATATCAACATATATGAACGATTTCCAATACTCTAAACATCCTAGAATCATCAAGGGATTGAATTAAAAATCATGTTTATCTCCTTATTTTCAGAAAATTTATCAACATATCATCTTCAAGAACACATCAATGGTTTTCATAGTTTCTTCAACAGATTCATGACTATTTCATGGATTATTATCAACCTAAAACATGAGTTTAATTCCTATATCATTTCAGTTTCCAGAAATCCATTTAATACTCCATTATTTCTTCCAAACATAAATAATCTTCTCTTTTCATAATATTCTAACATGGACAATATACAAACTTAAATTTCCATTATCAAACACTTGCCTTTACTGAAGGTCTGATCCTTTGGTGTAGTATATCTCAATTGGTTGTCCCTTCTCCGGTCAAACTCCGGTGGTGGTTGGTGGTGGTGAACCTTGGTTCTTGTTCTTCTCCTTCCCAAGTAGGCTTTTCCCTTCCGAAGTACCCTTTCACTCTCTCTAGGAAGATGGCTTCTCTAATTTGTGAAGAGGAGATGAATAACCCACATACACTTAATCTACCAATACTTATAATAGGACAAACCCGAAATCACTATTCATCCCCCTAGAAAATGACCAAAAATTCCCTTTCGGGTTGTCTATTCATTTCCAAATGATCCTAGACTCAAAATTAACATCCAAATAGACTTTTCTGACAATTTCGAACCTTCCGGACGCAACGACGCAGTCGAAATGACTATTAGATCAATAGAAAATAAATTTCCTTTTTAATTTAATAAACTAGTCCCGACACGTCCCATACCGCGTCTGACTAAAAATATAAATTACCGAATTTATATCATACAGTCATATCAATGGCATCACATTCATATATTACCTAAATATCTTTAAGTAATATTCAGAATCATCCATTTTAATATCCACTGTCTAGATAAAACCCGAATGAATTAATTAATAATAAAATCTAATTCATCCATTCATTTAAAATATAACCCATTTTAAAAGTCATTTAAAATTACGGGGTATTACATACTTCCCCCCTTATAACAGAATTTCATCCCGAAATTCAGGAATATAAGTCATACCGGTAAGGTCAACTCCGAGTATAAATCTCACATCGCAAGAAATCCAAGATGTACCGCCCATACAGTACATTAACAAAATCCTATCGATGTTATACGCCAAGCCTCACCATATAGTTTCAACTGAATCAAATTTAGACTTTACCTAATCTTCCCTATACCGTCCTCGTGACAATCTTTGGGAAAAATGATCCTCTCGTAGTGAACAAATAAATCCTGAAGTCACAATTACTTACCTTTTTCACAATTATGAAAAATACTACAATCCAATCATCCAGGGCACCCATACACCCTCTCGTACCGCTTTCAATATTAAAAGTTTCGCAAAGGTTATAAACTCGTTTCCCAAAGACCTAACTTATTTTGACTCCCAACGGTTATTAGTTTGATGCGTGGGGTGTCTCGCAAGCAAAATCCAAATAAGGAACCACCCCGATACACTACTTCCTAAAGTAGTCGGTCATCGAAACTCCTAAGGTCCTTAGTCAATAATATATAAAAATTTGGTTTATAAAAATAAATCAGGATTATCGATTTAAAACAAAAATTAGGTTTTATCGATTTCAAATAGGGTCTACGCATCTACTCTCTTATAGGAGACAAGATGCAGACATATACTCTCATATACCACAAGTCAATGCACGCCGATAGTCAAATCACACTCAGACATGCTCAAGGTAAGTAATCCCATGATAAAAATCAACCCCACGTGATAACATGTAATATAAAGGTGTCCCACACCCCTCAGTGAGTCTACGTAAATAACAGTGTTATAGGCTAAGTTTAGCAACCCTTTAGCCCACACAACATTAATCGTAACAAAATCAATATACGTTTCATAATCCTTAGATAGAAAACATACCCTCATTCACGGGTGGTGGTTGTTGATTCACTGCCTGATGGACGTTATATACACGCCCGTACTGACCCTGCTGCGCGGGTACTGCTGGAATGGGAGGTAATGCTAGCACCGGAGCTGGAGCTGGAAGAGCAGCTGGTGGAAACACTGGTACCTGTGGCTCTTGTCGAGCATGTTGTTGCTGAGGGAATTTGTCTTTCTCAGGACAATCTTGACGTTTATGGCAATACTTGCCACACACGAAATATTTTCCCGCAAACTTTCCACCACCTTGCCCCTGTTGACCCCGAACCTGCTGGCCATTACCTCCCTTCCCTTGGCCCTGATGAGTCTGTCTCTGGCCCTGATGGCCCTGTTGTCCTTGCCCAATACCTCTATCCTCAAGTCGAGAATCTCCAGATCGCAAACGCTTAGCATAGTCCCCTGTCTGGGAACCCTGCTCACTCTGACACTGATGACTCTGCCCTAACTGAGTCCCACTAAAACAGCCCCTAGTAGTCTTATCTTGCAGGCTTGACCCAAACCCCCGCTTGACACCCTGATTATGGAAGCGGTTATCTTGACAGTGGAGCATTGCAGCATTAAGAACATCTGCATACGTACGTAGTGAAAGTTTCCCCAATAAATGTTGGCGAATTTTATAGTTCAACCCATCAGTGAACATTAGGACTCTCCTCTCCTCAGTAGGTACTTCAGCTGGTACCAAATTAGTTAATCTCGTAAACTCTTCCTCATATTCCGCCACAGTTTTCTCTCCCTGTTTCAAATCAAGTAGCTTTCGCCTCATCTCTGTCTGGATGGCAGAAGGAAAATACTTACCATCAAACCGTATCCAAAAGTCTTGAATAGTCATTATGTCCCTCTTCTTCATAGTGGTCGTAGCTTCCCACCATTACAAAGATGCCCCTACTAGCTTGAATGTGGCTAGTATTTGACGTTGAACCTCAGTGCATTCGATCATTCTCAAGTGCCGTTGGACATCTTTCTTCCATTGGCTAGCAGTCACAACATCTGATCCTCCCTGAAACTCAGGTGGGTGCGCTTTCTGAAAGGCATCCCTCGCTCGTTCCCATGCAGTAGGAAACACTTTCCCTTGCGCGGGTGGCACAACCGGTGCCGGTGCGAGAGCCTGCTGAACAGCAGCTACAGCAGCATTGACTGCCTGAGCGACAATTGCAGCAACTTCGACTGCAGTCATTGTACCCTGAGCTGGGGCGGGCTGAGGTGCACGTCGAGGAGGCATCTGAAATGAGAGAACACTATCAGTATTTGATATCTCAAAATAGCTGAAGATCGTAAGCGTAAATAGAAAAGAAATAATCCTACTCATATGGCTCTACATCAAAGAACGCTAAGCTGAAGACACAATAAGCCGTACAGATCCTAAAGGACACTAGAACCTGATGCTCTGATACCACCTGTAACACCCCGCCTAATTAAATACCGAGTGGCCAGTCCCATACCAAATTAAAACAGAATATATAGTTGGCTCATTCTTAGCATCACTGTCGAAAACATTTACAACTCACCCAATACTCAATTAAGTTGGTATTAAAAATTTTCCAAATTTTAATTTAGCAAAATCCATTTCCATTTTAAGAATAACACTACACATTTTATTATACAACACAGATAACACAATAAATAACTCAAAAGAATTTAAATGCAACTAGAATAAACATTCCCAAATAATATAAATCCTTTACAATAATCCCAACAATTTTAAATGTATTAAAAAGTCCCGAATACCATAGTATTTGACTCCGACAGAAAATGATAACTAAAATCCTTTGGGCGACATGCCCTAACTAAAAATACTGTGAATCAAAAAGATGATAGGCGTCTAAGCAAAACTCCATAGCTCCATAGCTCGTCACAATCAACTATGGTTGGCGTCCCTGTTTCTGGACACCTGATATAGAGATACAATAGAAAAGAAAATATGCAAGGAAACGGGTCAGAGCCCGAATGTGTAGATGATTTTTAAAACAGCAAGTATTTAACAAGTGCAATAAAGCATTTATTATGTACATGTTAGATCCAACTCTCACTTGCTATTCTCACCTCTCAACTAGAGTGCACACTTAACGTTTCCTATTAACCTCCTAGTTAATGGTTCCTCTTTTCTAGTCTCCATATTATAAATTCCATTCCCATATCATAATCCCCGTATGTCCCATACCATACGTCACATTATTATTCATTTACATTTCTCCTTTATATGATTAGTTTCTCATTAACATGAATCATTACTCATTAATATGAATTGTTTCTCATTAACATGAGTTAAGCTTTTCAATTCTATAAGCATAAACATTCATTAACTTAATTCCATTATCTTTCTCTATTCACCGTTATCTACAATTATCACCGTAGATATATTTAACCACAATATATCCATTTAATCATTTAATCCATTATATATATATTCATATATAATACGGCACCCTGAGTCACAGCTGCGGTGCAATGCATTACTCTTCTATCATGTCCCATCATCGCAGGTCGTCGAATAGGGGACGAAAGGTTCGGTAAGATTCCACGAACCACAAACAACAACAAACAAATTGGAGGCGAACATAGTTCTCGTATCCATGGGTCATGCACATAACTACGTACCCACAGTCAGCGGACTTATCAACTCCCCGATAAGTCTTTCATAGACCTATGTTCTCGAGCGACAAATCAAAGATCCCATGGATTCATCAGGATATGACTGCCCTCACGCGCAACCCCCCACCGATAGCAAGTAAGCTAGGTATACATACACATAAATCATCAATCAATCAAATAGGTATTATCATACCTATAATATAATATCAATAAGGTAATTATCACTACCCTAAGATATTTCCCATACGTAGCATTATATCTCTTTTAAATTCCACGTATTAAAATATCATATCTTTACTTCATAATTTAATTATCCTCGCATCCTATAACATCTCTCCACTCCCGACGTCGTTAAGTTTCATGCGCGGAGCATCTCGCAAAGCGAAATCCAAACAAGGAACCCCTCCAATACACTACTACTTAACTTTGTCGATCGAGGAGGTCCGACAACTTCAACTATGCGATCGGGATAACCTCATACCCTCTTTCAACCAAATGTGTTCTAAAATCCCAACTCACAAGATTCAAATAGGATTTTACTCATCTTATATTCACTAAGAAGTCACTAATATCCTACTGGTCCATAACATTATTTCCCCCGAACTACTACGAGTTTAGTTCTCCTTTTAATTAAGGTTAAAACCAATAGTTTCAAATCTCTTATAAACACATCTTCTTTCACTTAGGATTAAACCCTCTTGTAAACTTAAGGATACCCAGGTGTTATATTAAATCACCCCTACTGGTCCTATCTTAAATCCTCATACATCCCCATTTGGAATTTAACAAATTAATCTAGCAACCAAAATTCCATTCAATATAATTTTCATCATTTAAATCACTTCAATCCAAATCAAATTAATTCAAATCTTATCAAGGGTTTACTGATATTTTCTAAGTCCCATAATATCCAAATAATAATCACCAAAGATCCACAAAAGGTTTGGGATAAGAATCAGCCTTTAAAAAGAAGTAACTTTACATATTCTGGGGAGGTCGATCGATCGAAGGCAGGGGTCGATCGATCGATCCCTCGGGTCACAGCCTGGTTTTTCTGCATTTCAGCAACTACGGGTTTAGCAACTTATGATCATTTATACCTTCATCTAAACATCCCAAATGACTTATAATCTTTACTACATGATATATCAACATATATGAACGATTTCCAATACTCTAAACATCCTAGAATCATCAAGGGATTGGATTAAAAATCATGTTTATCTCCTTATTTTCAGAAAATTTATCAACATATCATCTTCAAGAACACATCAATGGTTTTCATAGTTTCTTCAACAAATTCATGACTATTTCGTGGATTATTATCAACCTAAAACATGAGTTTAATTCCTATATCATTTCAGTTTCCAGAAATCCATTTAATACTCCATTATTTCTTCCAAACATAAATAATCTTCTCTTTTCATAATATTCTAACATGGACAATATACAAACTTAAATTTCCATTATCAAACACTTGCCTTTACTGAAGGTCTGATCCTTTGGTGTAGTATATCTCAGTTGGATGTCCCTTCTCCGGTCAAACTTCGGTGGTGGTTGGTGGTGGTGAACCTTGGTTCTTGTTCTTCTCCTTCCCAAGTAGGCTTTTCCCTTCCGAAGTACCCTTTTACTCTCTCTAGGAAGATGGCTTCTCTAATTTGTGAAGAGGAGATGAATAACCCACATACACTTAATCTACCAATACTTATAATAGGACAAACCCGAAATCACTATTCATCCCCCTAGAAAATGACCAAAAATTCCCTTTCGGGTTGTCTATTCATTTCCAAATGACCCTAGACTCAAAATTAACATCCAAATAGACTTTTCTGACTATTTCGAACCTTCCGGACGCAACGACGCAGTCGAAATGACTATTAGATCAATAGAAAATAAATTTCTTTTTTAATTTAATAAACTAGTCCCGACACGTCCCATACCGCGTCTGACTAAAAATATAAATTACCGAATTTATATTATATAGTCATATCAATGGCATCACATTCATATATTACCTAAATATCTTTAAGTAATATTCAGAATCATCCATTTTAATATCCACCGTCTGGATAAAACCCGAATGAATTAATTAATAATAAAATCTAATTCATCCATTCATTTAAAATATAACCCATTTTAAAAGTCATTTAAAATTACGGGGTATTACATTGGCCTAATGGTCTCAGATGATTGAGAGCCTGGATTTATTGTTACATACGTATGAGTGCCACTTCAATTGCGTGCCTAGCCAATTACTTTTTCCCAAAGGTTTTTAGTTGATTATTATTATTTTGTTTTACCCATGGCTTAATTATTTCTATACCCCATAGTGAACTTGTGAGTATGGGATTATTAGTTCAAAGATCCTTTATTTTCTTTACATGATCCTTAAGGAACTGGGAAGTATGGGATTATTAGTTGGAAGAACCTTATTTTCTTTATAAATCGATATGTATGGGATTATCAATTTTATTTATTTAGTGTTACTAAAGACTGATTCTATACGCACTCCAACTCTCATTTATACGTATACGTGTTATAGAACTGGTAAAACATGCTTAAAATATTTTTGCTAATTCTTTTTTCCTCGTGATGAACCCGGAGAAAAGGGATAATATCTCGTCCCTTTTAAAGACATATACCGGTCACCTGTTTTCATACATGATTGTGTGGGCAGAGAAAAAGCTAGATGGGAGCAAAGATTGGCGCTTTTCGATTTGTATGGACTGATGAATGTAATCAATCATTCCAAGTGTTGAAGGACAAATTAACCATTGCTCCTATCCTCACCATCCCTTCTAGTGACGTAAGCTACGATATATATGTCGATGCTTCGTTGCAAGGGTTAGGATGCATATTAATGCAAAGTGAGAAAGTTATAGAGTATGGGTCACGACAACTCCAAAATCATGAACGTAATTACCCTGTCCATGATCTTGAATTAGCCGTTACAGTTTTCGCGTTGAAAATTTAGCGTTGTTACCTTTACGGTGTAAATTTCTGTGACACCCTGCTCAATTAAATGCCGGATGATCAGTCATTTATTAAATTAAATCAGAATATCTAGTTGGTTCATTCTTAGCATCACTGTCGAAAACAAACTTCCTTATTAATCACCTAATAGTGAATTAAGTTAGTGTCAAAACTTTTCAATTTTTAAATTTTATTAAATTTTCCCTTTTTAACATTGTAAGCAATCTATCACATAACTCATTCCACGACAATGAAAAATAAATATATGACATCATAACTGAATTAATTATAACTGGAATAGAACTCCCAGTTTAAATGTCTCAAAACAATATCCAAATAAAAATGAGTCCATATGAAACTGAAATAAATATATAATTGAACTAATAAAATGTCTAGAATGGGGCGAAGTGCCCTAACTGACTCAAATGCTACAATTGTTTGAGTCAATAGAATGGAAGCGTCTAAACAAAGTCTGCATCTCCCCTAGTAGCTATATCACGTCAAACATCCATACTCTACGTTGGGCGTCCTTGTGGCTAGACACCTAAAATAGAACGCACAAGAGAGAAGAGAATATGCAAGAAAATGGGTTAGAGCCCGATTGTAAAATATTTTAAAAACAGCAAGTGAATAAATGCTACAATTAGCAATTATTATATGTATGTTAGATTCTCGAACTCTCTCTTGAGATTCTCACTTTTCATCTAGAGTGCACGTGTAAAGTATCTCCAAAATCGTATAATTACTGTTTCATGTAATTAAATAGTTTGTATCAATGTCTACTAATCACAACCCATATCGTTCCCACGTATTTCCCTCGCAATACATGTAGTGATTAAAAAAAATATTCATTTTTCTTTAACATGGACAAGGCCCTTTTCAGTTTAATATAATTAAGTGTTCGCTTGCTTAATTCATTTCAGGTTTCACTATCCTTCTTGTTTACTTATTTCATAGAGTAGATAATATCATAAGTATATATATATATATATATATATATATATATATATATATATATATATATATACACACACACAATTCTGCACCCCTAAACCCAGCTGCGGTGCATGCACACTCTGCTATCTTGTCCGGTACATCTCTCACTGTACAAGGGTCTATTGGTTTGGTATCTCTCACGAACCATAAATATCAAATCACACATATTGGAGGCGAACATAGTCCCAAGCCTTTGGGCTACGCACCCAAATAACCGCTCAATACCATTGTTCTCACAAATGGCAATCCAACCTAAGTCCTATGATCTGAGGTACAAGTCAAAATCACCCATAAAGCTCATCAGGCTATGACTACCCTCAACGCGCAAACCTCCCGTCAATAGCAAGTAGCGTGATTTATAATTTTCACACCACATTAAATACAACATGACACGAATAACACGAGTAAACTTATGAATTTAATATTGTGTCATTGACACTAAACTATTCGTGTCATATTGTATCCAATTTAGTGTGAAAATTATAAATCACGCTATTCGTGTCGTGTCGTGCATTAAAGTATAAAATGCAAAAATTATTAATTTATCAAAATCACAACTTAGTTTTTTACAAAAAGAGTACAGTTTTACGAAAAAGTTGAATTTTATAATAAAATTTTTGTCCAGTTTTTCTTTATAAAAATGAAGTCCATTTTTTTATTTGATATAATTATCGTCAACACTTTTTTTTATAAAAAGAATGTCCATTTTTTTATATAAATAACAAAACAGATTTTTATTATCGTTCGTTTCAATGAAAAAAATAATAATACGTTTTTTTTTAAATAACCGAATGTTTTTTTTTAAATAAAAACTGACTTTTATGATTTTTATATGTTCATTAAAAAAATTATTTTCTTGAATACTAGGATTTTTATATTCAAAATATTTTGTTTTTTTATTTCTACAATAATACGTATTTAAAAAGAGTTTTTTTATTAACTTTCATTTCTATAAAAAATAATAATAAGTTTTTTTCCAGAATGTTATGTATTTTCAGAATATTTAAAAATTACTTTCCAAAATATTAGATTTGTTTATATTTAAAATACTATGTTTTTTTATTTTCAGAATATTATTTATTTTAAAATAAATAATAGATTTTGACAAAATATTATATTTGTTCAAAGTAATTTTTTTTTTGATAAATAAATATATTAATAAATTATTTAATTTAAGTTATATGTATAGAAGGACACTTTAATCATTTTTGTGTTTAAAAGTAGAGTGAGAAAATAATATTTTGGAGTTGGAATAGCGGTCCCTTAATCAAGTTCAATTCTCTCCCTTTTTTTCTCTAGATAAGAAACATTAATTTTGTCGATAATAAAGAAAATCCATAAAAGGAAGGAGAATAAAGACCGAGTCATGTGTTGTGGGTTTACTTTGGGTGAGTCAGGTGGTTCTTGCTCAGAACGTCTAAGTTTTTCCCAAATTGGATGCACGTCTTTTTCGTCATGCTCCTTTTTTTGTGGTGGAAGATAAATTTCATTATTTCTTGAAGTTAGCTAGCCCATAAGGGACTTGTATGGTCTCACCCCATCTAAAACCCTTATGTCTGTCGGTTTCTAGTGTGGATACAACATCTTTTTGTGTTCTTTATTTGGTTTTGAGGTTACGTATTGACACAGGAGATTTTCCTTGGAGTCCCATTGATTTCGTTGTATCCGTTGAGAGTTCGATAGGTTTGGATAGGTGTAAGGGTGGCAATTTAAAAAACGAGACGAAATACGACACGAAACAATACGAAATTGACATGATATTTCGTGTTCGTGTTCATATCGTGTTCGTGTCAAAATTATGAGTCGTGTTAGTTGTGTTATCGTGTCTTTTCGTATTTTTATTCGGATTATCGTGTCTACTTATTTTTAATTTAGAGTGAAATTTTGAGAAATCGTGTTATTCGTGTCGTATCGTTTTATGTCGTTTTTATTTGGATCGTGTTCGTGCCAACTAAAAAAATACGAATTTGCGTCGTGCTCGTGTCCAAAAAATTCTTATCGTGTCGTGTCGCCCTAAACACGAACCAATTACACGAATTGCCACCCCTAGATTGGTGGACTCACGTGTTGACTGTTTCTAAATATCAATAAATGCTTTTGAACATTTTGCAAAAAGTGTATTTGCTTTATGTACATGAGTAATTCTTGATGGCTCGCCACTCAAACCGTATGGGAATCGCACACTTCTTCTTTTTTTTTTAATTTTTATTCTTTTGTGTTTAACAATTGATATAAAAATGCTTTTTTATTTCAAAAAAGTAGTTTTTTATTTTAAAAAAACATTTTTTCTATTAATATAAAAAAGTTTTAAAAATTAAAAAGATATTTTATTCATAAATAAATAAAATTATGTTTATTAACATCATATCGCGATTGATTAGTGGCGGGCGCGGACCCACATTCTCGGACCAACATCATTTGTTGAATGTGGGTCGTGCCACCGACACTAATCAATCACGATATTTTATTAACATGATATCGCGATCGATTAGTGCCGTTAGCGCGGAGCCACATTCTCGGACACGCATCATTTGTTAAATGTGGGTCCGCGCCAGCGGCGCTAATTAATCGCGATATTTAAAAAAATATCACGACTAATTAGTGCTGCTAATGCGGACCCACATCATTTATTGAATGTAGGTCCGCGCCAGCAGCACTAATTAATCGCGATATTTGATATCGCGATTAATTAGTGTCGCTGGCCCGGATGCACATTCCCGAACCCACATTATTTGTTGAATGTCGGTCAGCGTCAGCGACACTAATCAATCGCGAATCTAAAACATCAAATTAAACAGGGTTTTTTTATTAAAATTAAAAAAATAAATTTAAATGTTGTTTTTAATTAAAAAAAATATTTTGTAGCTTTTTTTTATTAGTAAACATAGTTTTTTTATTTATGATTTTTTTTAATTTCAATAAAAAGCTATTTAATCTTAATAAACAAAAGTTGTTTAATTTTAATAGAAAAATTGTTTTTTTATATTAAAAGAAAAACTGTTTTTTTTTATATAAAAAACTCAAAAGAAAAAGAAACTTAAAAAAAATGACAAATGCGGTCACTGTGCGGTCCCTATACGGTTCATCTAGAACTGCTCTGTGTACATTGATATCTCGATGGTCATGTAATACCCATACTTTTGAATTTGGCTTGGGGGATTTTCTGTCACTATTAAGGATATTTACAAGTTGTTTAATCTAGAGCCATTGGGTGAAGTCATGTTCAGACATGCTATCACACATCCTGAAAAGGTAATTATGAATACACTTCAAATGAGGTATACATATAAAAGTTCAATTCAAACTGGTTCTTCGAAAGTTTCCAAGTTTACATACAGTTATTGGGTGCATTATTTCCTTAAGGAAATTGGTGTGGTTGTGCAGGGTTCAAACAAGCTTCCTCCTGAAGTGTTTGATCATAATGTTTCGATAAATGACCCTTCTCACTTGAAAAGCCCGAATCAATCCCGGGTCGAGATTGAGCCAAATCTTATCAAGCCCAAATTAAGTCCGAAGTTCAAACTTTGAATATATAAATAAATAAATAATATTATATAATATAACATATTTATGTTGACATTATTTAATATAACATATCTATTTTAATTTTGTAGGTTTCCATTCTTTTTTTTTTTTTTTTTTTAATTCAATACATTTCATAATTATATTTTTTATTTATGAAATATCAATTAGATTTTAGAGCGTACATTTTATCCATGATGAAAATAGAAGAAAACAATATACTAGCTCAAACTTTTTTAACAAAAAAACTGAAATCGGCCCGAAGCTCGAAATATTTATGAGCCGAGTTCGGGCTTAGGTGAAAAAAATTAAGGGGAAAGTACTTTTAGGTCCCTCACAAACAAATTTTAAACACTAAAGTAATTTTGACAAATTTTAAACACTTAGGTCCACTAATTCTCTTCTTGTACAAGTCCACGCTAGTGGCATACCAAGTGGACCTAATTGTAAATTGTCCTTAAATGTTTAAAAATTGTTACTAAGGGACCTAAATGTAAATTGCCCAAAAATTAATGTGGGTCGAACTCTGGTTTGAGCTTGGGTAAGGTAGTTTGGGCCGAGCCTGAGCAATCCCAAGCCCGGGTCACCCAGCCAAATTTACAGCCCTAATTATCGTATGTGATGTTATGTTGACTAGTTTTGGTGTTTCAAAAGCTTAATGTGGGGAATCATATTATGTACCATAATTAACTTTGCGAATAATACCTCATTATATCCGAGTGCTTTTTGAGATAATTAAATTGGAGTGCAATCATAATTATTTAGTAGAATTAATTATGATTAAATAAATAAAGGAAATAAATTATGGTAATTGTAATTTGGAATTTTTGAAAATTTATTTGGAAGCTAATTTAATTATTTCTCATGGGTCCCTAGTGTAGTCTAAGTTCATATACCTAAGTAGTCATGCCTATACTCTCAAGAAACCATGTTTGGCCCAAGTCCAACTTTTGTACTCGTAATAAAGGTGTGAGAAGGGGTTTTAATGATTATTATTATTCATCATTAGGGTTTGAGAGGGGTGGGAGAAAACACTGTTCACATTTTTATGAAGAGGGCTAGAGAAAGACCATTGTATCTCAATCATAAGCATGGGTTTTCATCTAAAAATGTGTCCTCCCACCTACTTGACATAGGGGAGGATCATACACTAAAAGATCCGAGCTTTCAAAAGGTTTAAGCAAGCTTTGGAGATTCAAAAGAAGTCAACCCTACACCATCAATACATAGATTTCTCCCCATGAAATTGCAACTCGATCCGCAAAGGTATTATGTTTTAAACCCTAGGTTTGTTCTTCAAGCCTAGTTTTTTATTTCCTTTTTTTATTATTTGATTAATCGAAGATCCATGGCTGAAATTTTTTATTCCGTTTATATCGATCTCCAATACAACCAATGACACACCAATCACGCCCTTTTTGGATTCAAAGTCACTATATATTGTGTGCATATCATTTTACTGCTTTATCAAGATTTTGAATTGATCGGTTTGAAGTAAATTCATTGAGTATTCTTTTTTAATAGGAGTTTCCTTTATTATACTCTAAAGGAATAATTATATAGTATCCCATCATTTGAATAATAATTTAATTCATTCAGGGTAAAGTGAACTATATTATTTATTGACTATATATTCAAAAAACAATGTAAACTAGCTTAAAAACTATTTTTAAGATAAACTACCATAGTCTAATAAATGGTTTTATCAACAAATAAGACCTCCTCCCTGAATCAACACATGTTGTACTTTGGTGTATTTGATATCAATAGGACTTAAATTTGATACAATATCATATCACGGAGAAATTTTGTCAATAATTGGATACTAAATAGTATTAATAGTCTAAAGTTTAGTGAATGAAGTAATAAGAAAATTTTGTTGGTCATTATATTTAATTACTAAGGGATATACCTAATCTTTGGCATGTAGTTTCGACACTTTATTATTCCATGGGTTAGTTAAGTCTTATGACTATAGTTTCTTCTTTAAAGATTACAATTATTTATTTATATGCTCTTAAATTAATACGTGAGTACTTTCGTCACTTTTCATATTGCAATCATATATATTGGTCATTATCTTAATAAGTTAAATAATAACATAACATTCTTTAATGTTACTTCACACATAGGTTGGTTGTACAAAACTTATTTGAATGCAAGATGTTTGCGTTACATTATTGACTTTACAAATAAAATCCATGTATAATGTTTATGTGATTGTTATTCTACTATTTCTTATTGCATTCTTTGTGAATGTTAATTATAGAGATTGCATTTCGGACCGTAACTCATATAACAATAAAATATATACATTTTAGTTACTTGAGTTTTCATTTTATATATATGATTTTCAAAATGTAGCCTAAAATGCATGTCCCGCATGAACCAACTAATATTATAAAAATATATGACAAGTGGAACTCAATCCCCTAAAACATTCTTCCATAACTTCTTCATTAGTTGTACAGTTGACTTGTGGGTTATTCTGCCCTATTATCATCCCTACTTAGAACATTTAAAACTCATTTCTTTTATTGAATATGAAATAAATTCTCATTCATTTATTCATCATAGGAAATTTTCTACACCATCAATTCATAACGCTTAAGTTTTTTAGGTTGTGTTTAATAGGGCAATCTCAAAAACATACCAGAGAAAAAAAAAATTTACACTCCAAAGAAATTTTTGCAGGCAAATAACTAATATTTGCTTTGTCTAGTTGTACCTTGTTGTGAGTAGGAAAAAAATTCAAGGTAAATGCATGCCATGATACACATTAAAAAACTTGAAAGATCCCAAATATTCCTTAGTTGATTTTATTTTTTTCACACTCCCCTATCTTGATATTATATTCATAGCATTAGAGCACCTTTTTTATAATTCCCCATGTAATTTAACATTTAGGTTGATCAAGTCTAGATATAAAATTATACGGAATATTTAAAACAAGCATTCTCTACATTAAGAGATCAAATGGAATGATGTTACACAAAATGTGGAAGCGATGTTGAGTAACCCATAATAAAATAGCCATAGTCCATGAAAGGTCTACATAAAACGTTTCAACAATGACATCTCAACATAAATTCAGAAGGTCCTCTAAACCATACGAGCTAATCAAGTCTCAACATACAAATTAGGAAACCTCCAAAATAAACTAAGACAAAAAGTAAAAGAAAAGGATAACTAAATAAAGTAGAGACCCATAATGTTTCTGAAGATGATATCCTGGGGAGAGAGAGGAATGACAATGTCTTCCAGAACAAGCAAGCTACGTAAGAGGTCCCGCCCTAGCACCTAAGTTCCACATAATGAGGTATGTCAAAACCCTAGAAAGTAACTTAGCTACGCAACTCAAAGCAATTATATGAATAGGTGATAAAATCACAGTTTATAAAATTTTAATTGAACGTCCCATACACAAAATGTATCCTCACAATGTATTAGAATGATCTCAATTCATATCATTAATTAATCAACACGTAACCAATATACGCCCATTCCTCTCGGTCATCTCATAAACATGAGGCATGCCAAAATTTAAAAGGAATTACATTTCATGTCCTAACACCACCTGGTATTCGCATATACAAAAATTCACATATCGTAACACCAAGTGTCCCTCCATGGTGCCCATTCTTTCATTTTTAGTTAGCCATCATATTTCACACCCAGACGCCACCTGGTATTCGCATGGCCAAAAAATCACATATCACAACATCGGAGTGTCCCTCCATGGTGCCCACCCATTCATTTTTAGTAAGCCATCACATTTCACGCCCCGTACACCACCTGATATTATCGAAAAATCACATATCACAACATCGGGGTATCTCTCCATGGTGTCCGCCCATCCATTTTCATTTCACATGTTCATTTAACATTGAATTTTCAACACATAATCATTCACTCCGAGCAATCTACTCAAACTCCAACTACCTCAACCTCGGTTCACATCATTTAGAATCATTTTACATTTTAATCCATTTTATAAGGGGTTAAAGGATCATTGTTATTATATATAACCTTTTGTAGAGTGAAGTATTTAAGTAATGGTATATTGGTTTGATTAAGGTTTTAAGTCATTATAACTACCCGTCTCTAAATCCCGTGCATGGGACATCTCACCGATGTGAAATCCAAACAAGGAACCCCACCGATACACTTCCATTTAGATAGGTTAGTTGTAAAGGCAAATTAATTAAGGTTTTATGATGTTAGAGTGAGACAAGAATTTCAATATCTAGGTGTGCAAATTTTTCCATCTAGGCCAAACTACTATTGCACAACCAAAACCAATCAACCAATCATTTCCCCTACTCATTTTATCGTCTATATATAAAAATATATATATATCAACAATAACATGGTCTCAATCAAGGGCTCGTGTTATTTTCTTGTACGAAAAGAGGACATGTATATATTTTACAAAAATACATTTCAAGTGTCCCAAGTTGTTTATGACATTATTACACAAGTTCACATGCATAAATAAAGTCCGCATGACAAATATCGTCTAATAAGGACAAGTATGCCAAAAGTACTATTTATAATGTACAAGGTACGACCCTACTAATCATGTAAAATTTCTAGAATTTAAGAAGTCTAAATTTAAGTCTCTTTCATACTATTAAAGTCTCAATCGTCAAATCTAAAAAATGGGTCCAAAAGTTATATAAATTTCTCGAGTTTTGGGTCTTAGTTAACTTCCACATACGAATAATATTCAACAAGTAGCACTAGATGTTTAGAACTCATTAAATTTTCACAATAGGGATGCAATTTAAAATACTTAAAACCCTATGGGTTACTAATTAATTTTTAGCATAAAAAATTAATTTAGGTGAATTTACCAATTACGCATATAAAACGAGGAGAGTAGAAATTTACTTGCCTCGAAAATGCCTCCCAAAATTTAGTTCCCGAGTTGGTGAAGAAATTTCTCAAAAATCACCTCGAAAAACAAAAGTCTCGAGATCCTTAAAAATATATAAATAAAGTTAGGGTTTAAATTTGTAATATAAGTAATTTCTTGGGTGATGGCCGAAATTGAGCCGTGGCTAATAAGAATTTTGAGATAAATGGGGGGTAAAGATTTGGTTGTTGTGTGGTCTAACTGAGAAGGAAAAACTATAATGGGATGGTCTGCTTTCGTTATTGACAATGATTGGCAATAAAATAAGTCATAACCAATTTTCCTTGTCGACAACCTTATCTACCATCTAACCTTATTTCTCTATTTAGTATGTTCCTTCCTTAGAGCATCCGTAATGGTGGAGAAAACGGACACTTAAATTTGTAAACTTACAAACTGAGAGGTTTGCAATGGTGTAATGAAACGAAGAAATTTTGTAAGAGAAAAGGCATTGAATTTGTAACTTTACTGAATGGTTACGGATTTTGCAAATGTTCCTACGGATAATAAAGTTTGTCTACCTTTTGCAAAAAATAAGGGAGAAAGGAATGAGGTTGTGCGAAAATACTGGGAGAGAGAAAAGGGAGTGGTTTCTTTAATTACCCTCCCAGTGCCGCCAAACAAAAGGTCTTAATACCCTACCAACTTTATAATATTTGGTTGATAAATCTAAGTCATTAAAACAAAGCAAAAGCGCATATTTTTTCAGTCCACTCCTTAATTAACCTACCGCGGCCCAAAATAATTTTTTATCATTCAATTAAATACCAAATCTTAACCCAATACCTTTTATTAAACTAACTAGTGCAAAATTCCATTTAATAAGTCCACTAACCAAATAAATACTTGAACCCATTAAACTAGTTCAATTAATTAGACCCACTTTAATTTATTAGCATTCAAAATTTTCATTTTACTTTTATTCTCTTGTAACACCCCGCTCAATTAAATAACGGGTGATCATTCATATACCCAATTAAATCAGAGTATACAGTTGGTTCATTCTTAGCATCACTATCGAAAAATATTTTCCATTTTTTTTGGTTAATCACCTAATACTCAATTAAGCTGGTATTAAAAACTTCCAAATTTCAATTTAATAAAATTCCATTCTACGATTACAAACAATTTCATGTAATCCACTCCACAACAATGCATAATAGATAAGTAACATCACATCTGAATTAAATGTAACCAGAATAAACTCCTCAGTTTAAATATCTCAATACAACAATCCAAATAAACCGAATGTATCAAAACTGACATAAGTAATACCACTATCTGAGATAGAATAGAAATAACTAGAATCCTTGGGCGACATGCCCTACATGAACTAACTACTACAGATGTATGAATCAAGAGAATAAAAGCGTCTAAGAAAATTCTGCAACTCCATAGCATCCATAGTACGTCAAGTATCCAATCCTCTATTCCTGGCATCCCTGTGACTGAACACCTAATGTAGAAGATACAAGGGAGACAAGAATATAAAACAAAACAGGTCAGAGCCCGATTGTAAAATATTTTGAAAACAACAAGTGAATAAATGCTATAACTAACAATTATTATATACATGTTAGATTCTCGAAATCTCTCTCTTGAGATTCTCACCTCTCATCTAGAGTGTGCGCCTATCATATCTCTAAACCAAAATATTTATTGTTCCCACGCTAACTAGTTTATATATATATATATATATATATATAATCCAATTTTCACTTCCACGTGGGTAAGCCCCTTTTTCAATACAATATAATTAAGTGTTCTCATACTTAATGCATTTAGATTTCATTATCTTTCATGTCTACTTAATTCACACAGTAAACACTATCACAAGAATTTATATATACATTCACTCTATTATATATATACAATACTGTACCCCAAGGCTCAACTGCAATGCATGCATACTCTCCTATCATGTCCTAGTATATCTCGTCACTATATAAAGGACCAAAGGTTCGGTATATCCCACGAACCATAAAAAACAAACCACAAATAGTGGAGGTGAACATAGTCCTAAGCCTTTGGGCTACGCATATACCTACGCACCCAAAAGACCGTCCAATATCATTGTTCTCACTAATGGCAATCCAACCTAAGTCCTATGTTCTCACGCAACAAGTCAAAGATCCCACTTGAGGCACATCAGGTTATGACTGCCCTCTACGCATAAACCTCTCGTCGATAGCAAATAGGCCAGGTATGTCATACACATAAATTAATCAAGCAATATCTATATACTCAACCTATATGGTAATAAGTACACACTCGACCTATTTCTCAAATTAGGAATTCATCCTACCCCAAGAACCCTTTGTATTTCTCGAATACTACTCGTACTTGTTAATTACGATTTGATCTCATTATTGTATTTTTGTTATGTAGTTGTCACTAACATAATTCTTTTATCAAACCCAAGTACCCGTATATATTACAATGCAACTCGTACTTGACTATTACAAATTATTCTCTTATTCGTATTTTTATTATGTAGATCTCTCACATAATTGTTCCTCACTCACATATATAATTTTCCAATATTAACCCATGTCACTCGCTCCTTGTTAATATACAAAAATTATTTAACTCTTGTCGTGGGAAAAATTACAATTTTTAAAACTTTTTTGGACTAAAAAGGGACTTTCTGAAATCTCGTTCGAAGTCCCAAAAATGTCGTTCGAACCACATTAATCCTTTTTCTCGATAAAGTTATATTCTACCCAGAAATATAAAATTACAATTTGAGGCTTTTTTACTCCGATATTGAAAAAAAAAACTTAAACTACAAAGTTGTGCAGAACGTGATTTTATACAATAACACGCGAGAAAACTAACAATTTCTGCTTAAAACAGTCCTAAAATTATCATACAATGATCGTCCTTTTTCTAAAACAATTTTTCATGCGTTTTTTCGACTCTATTTAACTCAAACTCACATGAAATATACTCTAACGAATCTCAAATATCTCAACATCATTTCTACATGATTATGGGTAATTATAATACAAGGAAAAATATCTAAATCATAAAGTTTATATGAGAATTAACATCAAACCCAATTAACCCTCAAAATCCCCAAGTTCCAAATTCACCATTATCTCCTTAATAAACCCAAGATTTTAATTTCATGATTTACAATATAAACCATAATTTTTTTTTATCCTCTACATGTGAATTTCTCAACTACATGAAATACCTAACCATCAATTGATTTATCAATCCAAAACATACCCAATTTCATAATTCTCGTGGGTAAATATTAATCCTATTCTAACATGGATAGTATACTCACTAATTGGAACAAGAATTACACTTGCCTTATGTGTAGGTATGAACCTTTGTTGATGATAGTGTAGATACTTCTTCTCCCCTTTTTCGGCGAACTTTTGGTGGTTTTAATGGTGGTGTAAGGTGGTTAGCCTCCTTAGATTTCCTAGAAGGCTCCTCGGTCTCCAAGAAAAACTCCTCCTCTTCTAAGAAAACCTTTCCTCTTCTTAGAAAACCTTTAACTCTCTCTCAAAAGTCCTCACCTTTTGTTTAGATGAAATGAACCTATGTTCTCCTAACCCAACACTTATATAACGATGATCAATTTTTGGAGTTACTATTCATCTCCCCTAGAATGTGACCAAAATACCCCCTTCGGGGTGTCTATTTGGCTTCCAAATGACCCGAGACTTAAACCAAACCCCGAGTAGACTTTTTAACTATTTAAACCCTTTCGGACACTTTGATGCACTCGAAATGACCATTTGGATGACATGAAAATCATTTATTTTTCATCCCTTTAAATATCATCCCGACACGACTCACACGCGCAATCTGACTTAATTATTGTAATTGTCGTATTTATAAATCCCGATAAATTTTATAAAGTCATAATCATATATTACTTTTAATCACTACGTAATATTTAATATCAATCACATATTACTTTTATTCTAGTAATATTCAATCCGAATTAATTCCAATTATTTTCACATAAATAATTCCAATTAATCCCCATTGATTTAACCCATTTACTTTTAATTTATCTCATTTTAAAAGTCATTAAAAATACGGGGTATTACATACTTCCCCCCTTATAATGAAATTTTGTCCCGAAATTCGGAAAATAAGGCATATCTGGTAAGGATAACTCCGGGTATTCATACCGCATCTCATGTAATCTCCGTCGTACCGCCCATACAGAACATGATAAAATACCCTTTACAATGAACACCTCACTGATGTTATACTCCAAGCCTTAGCATTTAAGTGTCACTACTTAAATATGAATTTTATATAATCATTATCTATCCTCCTGCCATTTGCACTATAATAGATTAATCAGTCTTTGGATATATACAAACTCGTCTTACTACTATGTCAAATCAGTAGTTTATTCATGTTTGTACGGTAATAAATGCCAACACATTTTTGCAATACTGCCTCAGCAAAGGAATATGGAACCTAAGCCTGTAAGCTACCGGTACAATCTTTATAATAATAGGAAATGGTCCTGCGTATCTCCGCGTTAATTTCCCTTTTTCCAACATGCAATAATGTAATACCAAATCATTTCAATTTTGACCTATGGATCCTGAATCCCTCTGGCCCGAGGAGTCATACAGTTAATGAGCTGAATGGAGTTATTATACACCAAATCCACCAGTGGAAGATATTAGACTAAACCTTCCCCAAATCAAAAATATAACATATCTCCCAATATGTAACTAGAAGTCTCAGTCTGACCGTCCATCTGCTGGTGTTAAGCCGTATACATTTGCATCTCAATACTCATGGCCTTTCGTAAACTCTTCCCAATAATCGAGATACAACTCTCTTGTCTCTATCAGACACAATGTCTAAATGTACCCCATATAACCTGACTATCTTAGGAATAATGATTGGGGTATACTGTCACACGTTATGATTAGTCCTAACTGGCATAACGTCAGCCACTTCGATTACCTGACCTACTATCACCCATATAAGGTCGTGATCCCTTTGCGAAGTAAATTTACTTTATGATAATATAGGGATACGCTCTCCCATTTCTACCAAGGAATTCCTAACGGCTGAAGGAACCCTATTAATTTTTTATGGTCCATTTTTAATTAGAACTCAGTAATGTCTTACTTCGTTTTATGCCATCACTACTACGGTTTTATATCATGATGCATTTTATCTTTCTCACAAACACAACCACAACCATGATTCGTGCAACGATGCCATCCCCGCGTGTCGTAAGTTTTCCCCCTATGTTCAAATATTAAATTCTCATGAAACGTAGGCCTCCACATACCTTACTAAGTAAGTTTCAACTTTCTCGAGTTAAACTTTATCAAATTCTTCCTATACCATCCTCATGGCAAATTTGGGGAGTAATGGTCCTAACTGACCTAAACCATCAAACATCTAAGTGTTGCAGTCATAACTTTTACATTCATTTACCTCAAAATACGTATTGTGACACAATTCTCAACTGTGGAAAATACTACAATCCAACTATCTAGGGTGCCCATACACACTATGTTTTGTGCATTTCAGCATAAAATCTAAATGGATGTGATATCATAAACTAGACGTGCATTTCAGCATAAAATCTCAAAGACAATATTAAACATAGCTCTCTCCCTAACACAAGTTCTCAGTTTAGTAGATATAATGAGCTATATCATTATCCGCTCGATTAAGAACACAATGTATCCTGAATTATATCAACAACAAGTCCCTACACACCAGGATCGGGTATAGTAAAATGGCATACTCACAGATGCCAAGTATAGAACGCCATCTATAAATTTATACACTTAGGCCCAACCTTATTTCAGGTGGCGCCTCATAGAATTAATATAGTTCACATAATAAATACGATAGTCTTATTACACAATTTACCATCGTTTCAATACTCGGTAATTACCGTAATAAATCCTACATTCCTCACTCACAAATCTAGCATATAATAACATAATTCTTAATGATCCTACTCGTTTCCCTCTACGAGTGTCAACAGCGGGTTTCACTGCACCATAAACATATACGATGATATCCATACGTAGGATTTACATTCAATAATTGTGCACTATTCTGCCATGGGTAATTCTTTCTTTTTAGCTTACGCGTCCATCAATTAATTATTGGATCAAAATCTTTCAGCCTCTTGTTATGGCCTTACTAGCCTCTCCATCATTTGCTTGGGCCTCTATGGCTCTGAGGAACGGTATGCTACTTCTTGCTAAGAACTTTACTAGTCCTAAATAATCCCACCCTGCTCGGGTTGTAAATTCTTAGGCCTAATTCTCTTATCCCAATTCCCTTACCGAAACTCTTACTCCTGCTGTTAATAATATTCACATCTATTGTTCCCAGTCTCATGGGTCCCACTCTTTTTCTGTGGACTTATTCAACATTAATAGTCCCATTTTTTCTACACATGGAATAACTTTTTGTGATATATCTACATTCCATTTTGAACCTAACAGTTTTAGCATAAATTGTTGCTCTACTGATTTCTTCGGCTCCACTTTCCCTATGGAACTTGTTATCGACTATACTAGTCTGAACTGAATTCGACTCCTCTTAGTAGTTATATATGGGTCCACCCCCTTACAGGGTATGCCCCTAAGTGGTGTTCTACTATCCTCGTTCACCCTAGTCTTACTCTTCGACTAAATTCCCCAACACCCTTGACTCCCTTCTCACAGAAGTGTTGATATTGATTAATAAACTTACACCCTTGACAACATTGTCACTAGCCATCTAATCTAATTTTTACATCCACATGTGGGTATTTAATTCACGAATTCTTCAATAAAAAGTAACCCATTTTTTTCGGGTACATCCCATTTATGATAAGTTTCACAATTTTATTCACATCTCTGTTACAACAGAAGATGGACGATTTCATGATCAAATCGTACCCCAAATTTCACCTTTAGCACAATACCAACTTCTTTATGTATGATGTTTAATTCCCATCACTTAAGATTGCTCTTATGAGCGAAATGTTGTCAAAAATTCTTAAATCCTGGGTATTCATACACTTTACCCTGTATAGTTGCCTTTGGATTTCTACTTCCATTGGCCCTTCAATCTTCTTCCTTCACACATTTTATAAATGTTCTTTTGTTGATAAAATTCTTCTAACTCCCCCACCCTTCACTGATAATGTTGGGTGAGTCTGGAACGGCACCATCGTCACCAATGACGGTGTTTAAGGAAATTACTATTCCCGAGCAATTTCCTTATTGTCGTGAGCTTGAAAAATAATTATGATAAATTTTACCTCGATCAGCATTTTCCTAAATACACTAAGTCTCTTGTTGAGTCTTTCCTCTTGCATTTTGTCCAACGGCCTTTGCTGGTCATCCTATTTTGTTCGGCATACAAAGCCCAATCGAACTTGTATAAGGATTTCACCACTTATGCTTAATAGCGGGAGAACATAAATCTTCATAAATACAACAATCCTAATCACAAGGCTCTACATCAAGGAACACTACGCTGAAACGTAGATAGCCGTATAGATCCTAAAGACTCCAGAACCTGATGCTCTGATACCACCCGTAACACCCCGCTCAATTAAATATCGGTTGGTCAGTCCTATAACCAATTAAATCAGAGTATACAGTTGGTTCATTCTTAGCATCACTATCGAAAAAATATTTTTTTTTGTTAATCACCTAATACTCAATTAAGCTGGTGTTAAAAACTTCCAAATTGAATTTAATAAAATTCCATTTTACCATTATAAATAATTTCATATAATCCACTCCTAAACAATGCATAATAGATAAATAACATCACATCTGAATTAAATGTAACTGGAATAAACTCCCCAGTTTAAATATCTCAATACAACAATCCAAATAAACTGAATGTATCAAAACTGACATAAGTAGTACGACTATCTGAGATAGAATAGAAATAACTATAATCCTTGGGCGACATGCCCTACATGAACTAACTACTACAGATGTATGCATCAAGAGAATGAAAGGGTCTAAGCAAAGTTTGCAACTCCATAGCACCCATAGTATGTCAAGTATCCAATCCTCTATGCCTGGCGTCCCTGTGACTGAACACCTAATATAGAAGATACAAGGGAGACAAGAATATGCAAGAAAACGGGTCAAAGCCCGATTTTAAAATATTTTGAAAACAGCAAGTGAATAAATGCTACAACTAGCAGTTATTATATACATGTTAGATTCTCATAATCTCTCTCTTGATATTCTCACCTCTCATCTAGAGTGCACGCATATCTTATCTCTAAACCATATTAGTTACAGTTCCCACGCTAACTAGTTTATATCAAGGCCAACTAACCATAACCCATATCTTTCCCACGAATTTTTCTCGTAATACAATATATATATATATATATTATATCCAATTTTCACTTCCACATGGATAAGCCATTTTTCAATACAATATAATTAAGTGTTCTCGTACTTAATTCATTTAGATTTCATTATCTTTCATGTCTACTTAATTCACACATTAAACGCTATCACAAGTATATATATACATTCACTCTATTACATATATACAATACAGCTTCCCGGAGATCAGCTATCGTGTATGCATACTCTGCTATTTTGTTCCAGTACATCTCGTCACTATATAAAGGACCATAGGTTCGGTATGTCTCACGAACCATAATAAAAAAATCACAAATAGTGGAGGTGAACATAGTCCTAAGCCTTTGGGCTACGCACATACCTACACACCCAAAAGATCGTCAATACCATTGTTCTCACTAATGGCAATCCAACCTAAGTCCTATGTTCTCAGGCAACAAGTTAAAGATCCCCCTTAAAGCTCATCAGGCTATGACTACCCTCTATGCGTAAACCTCCCGTCGATAGCAAGTAGGCTAGGTATGCCATACACATAAATTAATCAAACAATAGTTATATACTAAACCTATATGATAATAGGTACACACTCGACCTATATCTCAAATTAGGAATTCATCCTACCCCAAGTACCCGTTGCATTTCTCGAATACTACCCGTACTTGTTAATTATGATTTAATCACATTATTGTATTTTTATTATGTAGTTGTCACTAACGTAATTCTTTTATCAAACCCAAGCACCCATATATATTACAATGCTACCCGTACTTGACTATTATGAATTATTCTCTTATTCGTATTTTCATTATGTAGATCTCTCACATAATTATTCCTCACTTATATATATAATTTTCCAACATTAACCCAAGTCACTCGCTCCTTGTTAATGTACCAAAATTATTTCATTCTTGTCGTGGGCAAAATTATAATTTTCTAAACTTTTCTATGCTAAAAAGGGACTTTCTGAAATCTCGTTCGAAGTCCCAGAAATGTCATTCAAACCACATTAATACATTTTCTCGATAAAGTTACATTCTGCCCAGAAATATAAAATTACAATTTGAGGCTTTTCTGCTCCGATTTTGAAAATAATTTAAAACTACAAAGTTGTGTAGAACATGATTTTATACAATAACTCGTGGGCAAACTACCAATTTCCTCTTAAAACAATCCTAAAATTATCATATAATGTTCGTCATTTTTCTAAAATAATTTTTTATGCATTTTCTCCACTTTCTTTCACCCAAACTCACATGAAATATATTCTAACGAATCCCAAATATCTCAACATCATTTCTACCTGATTATGGGTAATTATAATACAAGAAAAACATCTAAATCATCCAGTTTATATGATAATTAACATTAAACCCAATTAACCATCAAAACCCCAAGTTCCAAATTCACCATTTATATCCTTAATAAACCGAGGATTTTAATTTCGTAATTTACAATCTAAACCATCATTTTTTTTATCCTCTACATGTGAATTTCTCAACTACATGGAATACCTAACCATCAATTGATTTATCAATCCAAAACATACCCAATTTCATAATTCTCATGGATAAATATTAATCATATTCTAATATGGATATTATACTCACTAATTGGAACAAGAATTACACTTGCCTTATGTGCAAGTCTGAACCTTTGGTGATGATAGTGTAGATACTTATCCTCCCCTTTTTCGGTGAACTTTTGGTGGTGGTAATGGTGGTGCAAGATGGTTATCCTCCTTAGATAGCCTAGAAAGCTCCTTGGTCTCCAAGAAAAACTCCTCCTCTTCTAAGAAAACCTTTCCTCTTCTTAGAAAACCTTTCACTCTCTCTCAAAAGTCCTTACCTTTTGTTTAGATGAAATGATCCTATGTTCTCCTAACCCAACACTTATATAACAATTATCAACTTTCGGAGTTACTATTCATCTCCCGTATAAAGTGACCATAATACCCCTTTGGGGTGTCTATTTGGTTTCCAAATGACCCGAGACTTAAATCAAACCCCAGGTAGACTTTTCTGACTATTTAAACCCTTCCGGTCACTTTGACGCACTCGAAACGATCATTCGAATGACATGGAAATAATTTACTTTTCATACCTTTAAATACCGTCCCGACACGACTCATACGCGCGTCCCGACTTGATTATGATTATTATCGTATTTATAAATCTCGACAATTTTCAAAGTCATAATCATTTATTACTTGTAATCACTAAGTAATATTTAATATCAATCTCATATTACTTTTATTATAGTAATATTCAATCCGGATTAATTCCAATTATTTTCACATAAATAATTCCAATCAATCCCCATTGATTTAACCCATTTACTTTTAATTTATCTCATCTTAAAGGTCATAAAAAATACGGGGTATTACATCTCTTTGTTATAGTTCATTTTAAATTATTTATACGAAGTCATTTAAATTACTTAACTTTAATTCAAGTACTTTTAATTAGTTAAATTTAGTATGGTATTACATTATGGCATTAAAAGTAATAAAATTAATATTTAACTAGTTATATTGAAAGAAATAATAATGAAAATAGTAACGAAAATATTCATAATTAAATATCTTTAACCATCAATTTGGAATTATTTATTTATTTTTACCATCATTTGTATTGAAATATTATTTTTTTTATACAAATAACCAAAATTGGCACAACATGGGAAATGTTAATGTGAGATTGGAAAGCTGATTACAAAAGTTTAATTTCGAAAAAATAACTAAAATGTAATATTGTAGCCGCATGTGTTTCAAATAAACAAGCACGTAGTCTACAAACATATTGGAAATGCAATATTACTTATTTGAACAATACTGATAAGAGAACATTAGTCAAAGTGCTTATCTTCGATTCGAAAGTATATATTATTTTTACGATGATAAATTTTAAAAGTAATTTTTGGCTTAAAATGTTTGCCTTTCAAACAATGATCCATTATTAATTGTGATAATGTGAAAATGACATTCTACAACATTTTATTATTAAAAAAACTAAGTCAAAAATATTTTTCAAAAATAATATAAAGTCAATCATAAATTGGAAATCTCGTATAATTTTTATAAGTGTATCTAGCAAGAACCACCGACTGGGCAAATCACACTTCTATCCACCAAATCAAGTGCAAAAACACAGTATAATCACACAACGCACGCTACGATTGAACTTCCTTCTCGCGAGGATAGAAAGAAGAGGAACAAGGTTCAATTTAGATTTGACTATTTGTAGCATGGGAGAAGGAGGGCAGTATGTAAACCATACGCTTATGATGAAGATGCAAAGCCTATAGATGAGTCTATTCAAAATTTACTTATAAATCTGAGGTATTAGGCTTGATAATAGGGGAGTTGATAAAATAAATACACATTAAAGGGAGGGAAGTTAGGTTCTCATATTTGTATGGTCGGGGATAAACTATTTTGAAGTTATGTAAAAAAGAATAGGTAGAGAGAGAAAACAACATGTCTAGTAAAAAAAATTAAGCAATCTCATAGGTACTAAAGAAAAACAAACTCCTCATAAAAGTTGAGTTAATGAAATGAAATTTGAATGAGATTATTAAGATCAGATGAGTACCACACACCATATATATGATTACAAATCAATGGAATATAGTAATATGAGGGGGAATACATATGAGTATTTTGAAATAAACACATATTAATGTAATACCAATAAATGGAATACAAAAAGGGATTATAACATTAAGGAAATGCGATGCCTTTCAACTAAAAAAATCCAAAAATAAAAACTAAGGAGCTTGCAAACCTTATTCGTTCGATAAATGGCGTCCATCCACTAGGAGAAGAACCTCTTATTCTTTTTCCACTTATGATCGGTGTTCATAAGAGTGAGACGGTTCCATGTCTTGCAATGTTTAAGTAGCATTCTTCTCAAAATGATTTATTAGGAGGCATGAACACCTACCAAGCGTCGCTGAAGGATGAAAAAAGATGATGAAGAAGGCGAAAAAGGTATGGAGGAATCTTCCTCTTTGTTTGAATCACTTACAGTTCAAACGTTCCCACATGACTAAAATTATAAAAATAAGGAATCTGCGATTTTTCTTATTCTAGAGCAACTTTCTTGTCAAGCTTTATAAAGCTTTAAGATTCTCCCAGAAGGGGTCCCCACCGACCTTGTGACACACCAATCACGCCCCTTCTCTCTTAGATCATAAAGTCACTGAATCCTTTATTTCTTTCAACCCCTCTAAAAAAGTAATGTCCATATTTATCTAATGAAATTTTGAAAGTGGAGACAGAATATAACATTTTCCATTATTAATTGAAGAACCAATTTGATAGGCCACATTTACAATGAAGAATGTGGAAAATGGTGATAAATGAAGGTTTTGCCCACCATTTTATGTGTTTGATAGACCTTATTGCCATACCCCGTATTTTTCTGAGAGAGAGAATAAAACTACATTTTTTGGGTAAAATGATTTTTTTTGAAAATTGAATTACTACGGTGAATTTAAATTAATTGTTGCAAACAAATAAATTTTTGTTATCTCGTAATTATGTGTGATGGATTTGTGTTACGTTAAGGTTTATAGCAATTGCATGTGTAGTAAGAAATTCATAAATGGAGTGTGACCCAATTATAAATATATAATGCTGGGATAAAATAATTAGGACGTGTTTCGAGGTGTATACGGGCTCGTTTAGGTGTTTTAAACCTTTAAAATAGTCCTGGGGTATAAGAATATATGTTGGAAACTTTTGGTCTAATCTGGTTATGGGATTGGGTCCATCTGGGGCCCAAAATTTGCGATTTTAACCCAATTGTAACACCCGTGTTTTTATTAATTAATTGGAATATTCAAGAAAAATAAATTTTTGAATTTAATAATGTTTATTAGTAATATGTGTTGATTTTAATACTAGAAGAATAAAACTTCAAGCGGAATTGAATTCGGAATTAAAATGGAGTTTTTATAAGGTTTTTATTATTTTTGCCTTATAAGCATTTTGTGGGGGAACTGCCGCCAGACCTGTAGGGTCGATCGATCGACCCTGAGAGTCGATCGATCAACTATGCCCATATTTTGAGTCAGTGAATTATTTTTTTAGAGTTTAAGTTGGTTTAGGATTCTTAATTGGTATATAAGATTAATATTTCATGGGGGGGGCTTCTCATAATCTCTTTTTCACAAGTTTTTCACCAGCGAACTCTTCCAAAAGTTTTTCCTCTCCTCCTTAATCATCAACCTCCTACATAATCAAGTTTTTGTCACAAGTTTTGGAAGCCATAATTAGGGTTTAATCAAGTTTATCAAAGAACAATTCTTTGTTAATTTTTCGAGAGGAATCCAACCGTGCTACCAGTTTTTCTTCAACTTAATCCCAGGCATGAATACTCTATTCCTTTCCTTTAGTATTATGCATTTTAAGTGTCGCCTATACCCTTAATCATGTATTTTTTTTATTAAAATCAGTTAGTATCTTAATTAGAGAAAGTGGACACTAATTATGGGATTGTTTTTATTAAATCTTTTAATCTGAATAATATTCCTAACCCTTGGGTACGTAGGATTGATGAGTGGATTTTGGTTTTTATTGGTATAGGTTGCATGTAGAAAAACCTTGGTTTTCAATTAAATGAATTTTGGGGACGTATAACTCATGTAAATTGTGTAGAGATATTGAAATTGGAAATATGATATATTAGTGATGAAATCTCGGTGTATTAAATTTAAAATAATTATGATGATGTGATAATTAAATTAAGATTTAATTGAATTGGACTATTATGCGTAGTTCTATACGTTGATTAATCATGCTTGTTTGTGTGACTTATTGGTATTATTAAATTGTCATTGTGATGACGGGTTGTTGGGTATTTTTGCTCTCCCTATATTTTAGGATGCCTTATATGTATGGGACTAGTGGGCAGTCCTTTTAATAATTTATGCCTTCTAGGTATGGGACTAGTGAGGGTAGATTATTATGACTTTATTATGTCGGCAATGGGCTAAATTTTGATATTTTATCGTCGTTACGCTAGCCTAGGCATGAGACTAGATCGAGATTTATGTTAGAAATTCATCCTATACATAGGGTAGGACATATTGGTGACTGGGGGACCCTTAGGTATGGAACTAAAGGAAATTTTGAGGTTCTCACATCGATAAAAAGGGTGGGGTAATTTGTTAATTGAGAAATGAGAATTAATGCCTAAAATAAAAATGGGTATTAAAATTTGTGGCGACATAATGTGCGGGGGCTGACAGTTTAAACGGGTCGGCTGGCGATTTATGTCGTGTCATGTATGGAACCTTGTCAAATTACGGGGGATAGACATTTTAAACGAATTCGACTGGCGTTTTGGCAAGGGGAAGTGTGAAACTTTGGCGAAAATTACCACCCGGGGCGGGACGACCGCCATAATAAAAAGTGAGAACAATACCAAAATTTGGGTTAATTTAATTAAATTAACATCTTGGGAATTTAAAATCATATTGGTGTATTTTTTGTAATGGAAATTTCTGAGGATAGTTAGTTATATTTATCGTGTTTAATTATCTCGTTTAATTAAAATATTCTATTGTGATATTTATTGCGTATAATGCTGTTGTTTGGGTTTACGGGCCCTATTTGAGGGGAGTAGTGTATATTCATGCTCGGGACTCTCACCTCGTGTGTTGACTAACTTTTTCAGGATAAGTTTTGGAGCAGATGCATAGGTTTATTTGGAGACTTTCTTAGAGGTGCAGTTAGAGTTATTTACTTTATGCGTATTAGTTTAGTGTAGTTTCCTTTCCCTCGTATTTGCATTGAGACTCGGTTTATGATTTTGTTGGGCCATTCGGTTCCAAAGTTGCATGGATTTTATTCAGATATTTCATTTTGGAGTCAGTTGGAATTTATTCAGTTTTATACTATTGGAGATTAGTTATTATTTGGAGTTTTAACATGTAATGGATCTTTTTAGCTCAGTTGTTAATATCATTTGGGATTGATTCAAATATTGATCTTGTGGATTGATTTAATTAAGTCTCATATCTGTCCCATGCTAAGAATGGTATTTTATTTACTCACACCCGGCATAGTTTTGGTGGTCGCCGATGCCAGAATTAGGCGGGGTTTGATAGATGGTATCAGAGCATGGTCTTAGGTCTCGTAGGTTGTGAATCTGTTTAGCTTATGCATTATCGATCTTTGATTCCCTTTATTGATTCGTACTCCTTAAGGTAGAGGATCTAGCATACGTGTTAGATGTGTTTCTTGGAGATATGGAGTTTGGTATTAAGGACGTTGTAGGCATTGAGTTTTGAATTAGTAAGCTTGTTGTGAGAATCTTTAGAGTTGATTTTGGAGACGATATTTTGTATGGGAGATCGTAAGTATGAATTTTGGGTATGTCTTATATTAATGCAGCAAGGTGATTAGATTTGAGGATTTAGGGCTACGAAGATGTGACAACCCGCCTAATAAAATACCGGGCGATCATTCCTATATCAAATTAAAACAGGAGTCGCATATGGATCATTCTCAGCATCATTTAATTACTAATACCCTATTAGGCTAGCGTCAAAATTTTACTTAACTACTCTTTTTAAACAACTACAGAATATAGACATTCACACAGTTTATATAAATGAAACTGAAATGAAATAAAATAACCGAACACTCGATTTAAACATCATACAACCATATAGAATGCCGCACTAAAAGGCGGAAAAGAATAAATAAATGAAATTGGGCCATTGGCCCGAATATTTATACAGTACCTCCTATCTAGAGTACAAGAATAGAAGCGTCTACGGTAAACTTGCATGCATCCACAGCTGCTGCAGTAAACATCTGACTCGAAGGAAATGTCATCCAGGCGTCCCTGTGTCTAGACACCTATATAATATATATATATATATATATATATATATATATATATATATATATATATAGCAAGAGAGGAAAAATATAGAAACGGGTCAGAGCCCGAGTGTGAAAAATATTTAGCAAGTGCATAAATGCTTTATTTTTAAAAATATGTTTTATCGCATATTTAAATTTGGTATTGCACTCCCATGAGATACCCCTCACCTCTCTTCTAATAGTGCACACCTAGCGCATCCCTTTAAATATCCTAGTCAAGCTACGCTGCCTAACTAATCCGTCACCCATATTCTAACAACCCTAGTTAATCCAAGTACTAAGGGTTAAACTTCTCCCCAGTCTCAACACTATGCCATGTTCGTGCGTGGGGTGTCTCGCAAAGCAAAATCCAAACAAGGAACCCCCCTATACACTACTACGCGGCAAGGTCGATCGTCGAGATCCATTAGACCCTCAGTACACAACGTATATACATACTATATAATGACATACATAACATACTTACTATAATATACATCTTACAATATACATCCGGATCTATCTCCCGAACTGAGGTTTACTTTATATTCATCTGTATAATACACATCCGGATCTATCTCTCGGACTGAGGTTTGCTTTATATTCATCTGTATAATACACATCCGGATCTATCTACCGAACTGAGAATCTCTTTACTCTCATAGAGATACCTATATTACATTGTTCTCATGCACAAGTAATATACTATATACACAAGCATAATAACCATCCCAACGAGCTATAACTCGAGGATGCGGTCTCATAGTGCCGATCCAAAATCCGGGTTTACTCACTATACCACGGTACCAAGCCATACTCTCTCAAAGGTCATGGTAAACATATACACAACGGTGGAGGCGGTCATGTTCCCTCTGCAAGTGGAATCACATAAATCGCGCTCGAACGCAGGACGATAATGACCTGAGGACTATACTCACCCTGCTCCTCGAACCAGGTGATTCACCCATATCGCGTAACCTCCCTGGATCGCACTAGAGCATATATATAATCTGGTTGTTCCAACCCTATAATCAATGGGGAAGCCCGTGGAAACCAGCCTCTAAACACACATATACCATCACATATAGATACATATGTATTCGTATCATAATATATATACTTAAATCACATAGTATATATATACTATATATTCCTCCTCGACTATATATATATATATATATATATGGCCATAATTGCCAATCACGTAATAATATTTAAGTATTCTCTCTCTCTTAAATATTATTCACACCTTAATCACTATTTGGGATTTATATACTCTCCAAATACTCGATTCATAATCGTATGATAAGTATACCCTTAACTTATAACCCAAACTCCATCCCATTCGCCTCATAGGATTTTCTCATCCATAATCGATATATAATTATGGTTTCCCACACGCATAATTATATTGACCCAACTGGCCACTAAAACTATCCCAATTGATGTTCGTCCCCGAACACCCTTAAATTAAATAGGTTGTGGATTTCTTTTCCACGAACCCAACGACTACATCATATCCAAATAATAATCTAGAGGCCCCTACTCTATTTTAGGAACCCTAAACATCAAATTAATTTATTTCACTCGAAAATATAATTTTAGGGCTACACACTTAAACCCTCACTTAGCCCCCATAAATCCCTCAATTGGAGGACTATATTTACTCCTAAAAGGTTTCTTATTTCCTCATATAAATAACCTCGAATCAATTTGGAATTGGAATTTATCCCATCCAATTAACACTAGGAAAAGTTGTCAAAATTTCTGAAGGGTTGATCGATAGACCCATGGCCCTCGATCGATCGATGGTTCGATCGATCGATCCTCTACCCTCTATCGATCGATCAAGTCGGACAGCTTCTTCTTCGAGAAGTTTTTTCGAACATTAAAGCTTCTCCCAAGCTTTTGTCTCTTCACCCGGCATCCTACAACCTCAACCAACAACATCTACACATATAATAAGGGTTCTAAACATCCTAGAACCCGAAAACAACAACTAATTTTGATTAAATCCTAAATTTCTCGGATTGGAAAATTATTAGGGTTTATTCGTTTTAACTTTCGAAAACCCGTTTTATCCACGAAAACCCAACCCAAAATCTTTAGGATTTGTTATTACCAAACTACGATATGAGATTTATGCTCAAAAGTAAATAAAGCAAGTAAACACTTGCCTCGTGGATAAAATCCGACGATCCCGAGTCGAGTCTGGCGGAGTTTGGACCGAAATCTCCCTTTTCTCTCCTTTTTCTTCCTTCCTCTCTCTCTTCTCTCTTTTCTTTCTCTTTTCTCCCCCTCTCCCTCCTTATATAGGGAGAAAAAGGGTTTATACCCCCTTAAACCCAAAAATGACTCGTTTACTCAATTACGAGTTCCTTTTAACTCTAAAATTTCCCGAAACTCAATTTCAACCATCGAACACTCTTTTTAGACTATCTCGGCCATTTTTAGACTCACTGCACAGTCAAAATTTCCATCTGAGGTACTTGACCGCAACCCACTAATTTAACCCATTGCATCTCACTGCGGGTTTTCTAATTAAAATCTTACCTTTTGTCGCTTTACTCAATGGCGACATATAATTAAAATACTCCTACATATTAACTTAATCCCAAAAAGTAAATATATCACCCATCGACAATCATCTAATCCTTAAAAATTCCAAAATTTACTATTTCGGGAAATTCCCCAACTTTCCAATTTATACCCAATTATGGAATTTAATTATCCCAAAAAGTATGGGTTATTACAGAAGATTATCAGAGATAGTATCGAGTGGTGATTTGCGAGAGGGTGGTACGCCGTTATTTTCATTAGGTGTATGGGCGCCCAATTGTATCATTCTACAGGTAGGCATATGAGAGCCTTATTTTTATGTTTCGCAACGTACGTTTGATATGTATGTTTCGTCTAATTTTGAGGATGAAATTCTTTGCTAGTGGGGAAGTATGTAACACCATGTGTTTTTATTAACTAATTTAATTAATTAATTGGAATATTGGAGAAAAATAAATTTTTGAATTTAATAATTTTTATTAGTAAAATATTTTGGTTTTAATACTAAAAGAATAGAACTCCAAGCGGAATTGAATTCAGAATTAAAATGGAGTTTTTATAAGGTTTTTATTATTTTTGCCTTATAAGCATTTTGTGGGGGAACTGTCGCCAGACCTGTAGGGTCGATCGATCGACCATGGGAGTCGATTGATCGACTATGCCCAGATTTTGAGTCGGTGAGTTATTTTTTTAGAGTTTGAGTTGGTTTAGGATTCTTAATTGGTATATAAGATTAATAATTCATGGGAGGACTTCTCATAATAACTTTTTCACAAGTTTTTCACGATAGAACTCTTCTAAAAGTTTTTTCTTTCCTCCATAATCATCAACCTCCTACATAATCAAGTTTTTGTCACAAATTTTGAAAGGCTTAATTGGGGTTTAATCAAGTTTGTCAAAGAACACTTCTTTGTTAATTTTTTGAGAGGAATCCAACTGTGCTACCAGTTTTTCTTAAACTTAATCTCAGACATAAATACTCTATTCCTTTCATTTATTAGTTTGCACTTTATCATGTGTTTTTTATTAAAATCAATTCGTAACTTAATTAGAGAAAGTGTACACTAATTATGGGATTGTTTTTATTAAATCTTTTAATCTGAATAATATTCAAAATCCTTGGGTACATAGGATTGATGAGTGTATTTTGGGTTTTATTGATATAGGTTGGATGTAGAAAAACCTTGGTTTTGAATTAAATGGATTTTGGGGACATATAACTCATGTAAATTGTGTAGAGATAATGAAATTGGAAATATGATGTATTAATAATGAAATCTTGGTGTATTCAATTTAAAATGATTAAATAGTATTAATTTGGTGTTTATGACGATGTGATAATTAAATTAAGATTGAATTGAATTGGACTATTATGCGTAGTTTTATACGTTGATTAATTATGCTTGTTTGTGTGACTTGTTGGTATTATTAAATTGCCATTGTGACGATGGATTATTGGGTATTTTTGCTCTCCTTATATTTTAGGATGCCTTTTAGGTATGAGACTAGTGGATAGGTTTTTTGATGATTTATGCCTTCTAGGTATGGGACTAGTGACGATAGATTATTACGACTTTATTATGTCGGGGGTGGGCTATTTTTGATACTTTATCGTCGTTACGCTAGCCTAGGCATGAGACTAGGTTAAGATTTATGTTTGAAATTCATCTTATACATAGGGTAGGACATATTGGTGACTTAGGGACCATTAGGTATGGTACTAAGGGGCATTTTGAGGATCTCACATTGATAAAAAGGGTGGGATAATTTGTTAATTGAGAAATGAGAATTAATGCCTAAGATAAAAACGGGTTTAAAATTTGTGGCGACATAATGTGCGGGGGCGAACAGTTTAAATGGTTCGGCTGACGATTTATGTCGTGTTGTGTGTGGAACCTTGTCAAATTGCGGGGGATCGATAATTTAAACGGATTCGCCTGGCATTTTGATAAGGGGAAGTGTGAAACTTTTATGAAAATTATCACCCGGGCGGGAGGACCAACATAATAAAAAGTGAGAATAATACTAAAATTTGGGTTAATTTAATTAAATTAACATCGTGGGACTTGGGAATTTAAAATCATATTGGTGTGCTTTTTAGAATGGGAATTTTCGAGGGTAGTTAGTGATTTATATTTATCGCATTTAATTAAAATATTCTATTGTGATATTTATTGCGTATAATGTTGTTGTCTGGGTTCACAAACCCCGTTGGAGGGGAGTAGTGTGTATTCATGCTCGGGGCTTTGACCTCGTGTGTTGACTAACATTTTCAGGATAAGTTTTGGAGGAGCTGCATAGGATTATTTGGAGACTTTCTTGGAGGTGCAGCTGGAGTTATTTACTATATGCGTTTTAGTTTAGTTTAGTTTCCTTTCCGTCGTATTTGCATTGAGACTCAGTTTATGGTTTTGTTGGGTCATTCATTTCCAAAGTTGTATGGGTTTTATTCAGATATTTCATTATGGAGTCGGTTGGAGTTTATTCAGTTTTATACTATTTAATATTAGTTATTATTTGGAGTTTTAGCATGTGATGGATCTTTTTAGCTCAGTTGTTAATATCATTTGGGATTGATTCAAATATTTATCTTGTGGATTGATTTAATTAAGTCTCATATATGTCCCATGCTAAGAATGGTATTTTATTTACTCATGCCCGGCATAGTTTTGGTGGCCGCCGGCATCAGAATTAGGCGGGGTGTGATAGATGGTATTAGAGCATGGTTTTTGGTCTCGTAGGTTGTGAGTTCGTTTAACTTCCGCGTTATCGATCTTTGATTCCCTTTATTGATTCGCACTCCTTAAGGTAGAGCGTCTAGCATACGTGTTAGATGTGTTTCTTGGAGATATGGAGTTTGGTATTAAGGACGTTATAGGCAATGAGTTTAGAATTAGTAAGCTTGATGTGACGATCTTTAGAGTTGATTTTGGAGACGATATTTTGTGTGGGAGATTGTTAGTATGAATTTTGGGTATGTCTTATATTAATGCAGCAAGGTGATTAGATTTGAGGATTTAGGGTTGCGAAGATTATCGGAGATAGTATCGAGTGGTGATTTGCGAGAGTGAGTGGTACGCCGTTATTTTCATAGTTATGTATATATATGTGGTAGGATATATATATTATTTTGGTGTACGAGGGGTAGGTGCACGTAGGATTGGGTGTATGGACGCCCAATTGTATCATTCTAGAGGTAGGCATATGTGAGCCTTATTTTTACGTTTCGCAATTTACGTTTGACGTGTATGCTTCGTCTAATTTCGAGGACGAAATTCTTTACTAGTGGGGAAGAATGTAACACCTGGTGTTTTTATTAATTAATTTAATTATTTAATTGGAATATTCGAGAAAAATAAAATTTTAAATTTAATAATTTTTATTAGTAAAATATGTTGGTTTTAATACTAGAAGAATAAAACTTCAAGTGGAATTGAATTTAAAATTAAATTGGAGTTTATGTAACGTATTTATTATTTTTGCCTTATATGCATTTCGTGGGGGGAACTGTCGCGAGACCTGTAGGGTCGATCGATCGACTATGACCAGATTTTGAGTCGGTGAGTTATTTTTTTAGAGTTTGAGTTGATTTAGGATTCTTAATTGGTATATAAGACTAATAATTCGCGGGGAGACTTCTCATAATCACTTTTTCACATGTTTTTCACCAGAGAACTCTTCCAAAAAAATTTCCTCTCCTCCATAATCATCAACCTCCTACATAATCAAGTTTTTGTCACAAGTTTTGGAAGGCTTAATTGAGGTTTAATCAAGTTTGTCAAAGAACACTTTTTTGTTAATTTTTCAAGAGGAATCCAACCGTGCTATTAGTTTTTCTTCAACTTAACCTCAGGCATGAATACTCTATTCCTTTCTTTTAGTATTATGCGTTTTAACTGTCGCCTAAACCCTTAATCACGTGTTTTTGATTAAAATCAATTAGTAACTTAATTAGAGTAAGTGGACACTAATTATAGGATTGTTTTTATTAAATCTTTTAATCTGAATAATATTCATAACCCTTGGGTACGTAGGATTGATGAGTGGATTTTGATTTTTATTGGTATAGGTTGCATGTAGAAAAACCTTGGTTTTCAATTAAATGAATTTTGGGGACGTATAACTCATGTTAATAGTGTAGAGATAACGAAATTGGAAATATGATGTATTAGTGATAAAATCTTGGTGTATTCAATTTAAAATAATTAAATGGTATTAATTTGGTGTTTATGATGATATGATAATTAAATTATGATTTAATTGAATTTAATTGGAATATTATGCGTAGTTTTATACGTTGATTAATTATGCTTGTTTATATGACTTGTTGGTATTATTAAATTGTCATTGTGACGATGGGTTGTTGGGTATTTTTTCTCTCCTTATATTTTAGGATGCCTTCTAGGTCTGGGACTAGTGGGTAGGCCTTTTGATGATTTACGCCTTCTGGGTATGGGGCTAGTGAGGGTAAATTATTACGACTTTATTATGTCGGTGGTGGGCTGATTTTTGATACTTTATCATCGCTACGCTAGTCTAGGCATGAGACTAGGTCGAGATATATGTTAGAAATTTATCCTATACATAGGGTATGAAGTATTGGTGACTTGGGGACCCTTAGGTATGGGACTAAGGGGCATTTTGAGGATCTCACATCGATAAAAAGGGTGGGATAATTTATTAATTGAGAAATGAGAATTAATGCCTAAGATAAAAACGGGTATAAAAATTTGTGGCGACATAATGTGCGGGGGCTGACAGTTTAAACAAGTCGGTTGGCGATTTATGTCGTGTCGTGTGTGGAACCTTGTGAAATTGCGGGGGATCGACGGTTTAAACGGATTCGCCTGGCATTTTGGCAAGGGAAAGTGTGAAACTTTGGAGGAAATTACCACCCTCGGCGGGGCGACCGCCATAATAAAAAGTGAGAACAATACTAAAATTTGGGTTAATTTAATTAAATTAACATCTTGGGAATTTAAAATCATATTGGTGTATTTTTTGGAATGGAAATTTATGAGGATAGTTAGTTATATTTATCGCGTTTAATTATCTCGTTTAATTAAAATATTCTATTGTGATATTTATTGCGTATAATATTGTTGTGTGGGTTCACGAACCCTATTTGATTTGAGGGGAGTAGTGTATATTCATGCTCGGGGCTCTGACCTCATGTGTTGATTAACTTTTTCAGGATAAGTTTTGGAGGAGCTGCTAGGATTATTTAGAGACTTTCTTGGAGGTGCAATTAGAGTTATTTACTTTATGCGTATTAGTTTATTTTAGTTTAGTTTCCTTTCCTTCGTATTTGCATTGATACTCAGTTTATGGCTTTGTTGGGCCATTCGGTTCCAAAGTTGTATGAGTTTTATTCAGATATTTCATTTTGGAGTCAGTTGGAGTTTATTCAGTTTTATACTATTGGAGATTATTTATTCTTTGGAGTTTTAGCATGTGATGGATATTTTTAGCTCAGTTGTTAATATCATTTGGGATTGATTCAAATATTGATCTTGTGGATTGATTTAATTAAGTCTGTGGTGACAATTATTGTTCAACACAAATAGATAAGAGAAGCGCAATCACCAAGTAAAGTAAGAAACTTAAAATGCTAATCACACAACAGGAGATATACGTGGTTCAGCAAGAATGCCTACGTCCACGGTGGTGCAGTCCGTATTATTTCTATATACTCCGAGGAACAATTACAGAGAATACAGTGTCCTTTGCCCCAGACCTAGGATTGAGTATATACATATTTGTCTTCGGGGAGTGGGGGTGTTGGACTCCCCCACGTTGACCATCTTCTCCCGGAATGTCTCTATCTGAGAATGCGGGAGGAGACTAAGTTACAACTGGGTTAATGTTAAGGTGCAAAAGGGCCTGGACTTTGGGCTGTCTTAATTGGGCTACTTGTTCGGGCCCGTATCGCCAAATCTGGGTACCCACAATTACCCCTAAATTTGTTGGGCTATAACTTTGGGCTCAATAAATTTAAATGATTAGCCATTATGGCTCTTTTTCACATCGTGCGGATCTTCCTAAAGTTTGAGGACTGAGTTAGGCAGCAGTTGCTTCGGGTCTTGTGCGCGATGATTATCAACATTTAAAAGTCTCTTTTGAGCAACGTTTCATAGTTGTCCATTCAAGCTTCTCAGTGTTCTTCTATCTTCTGCGAACTTCCTGTGAGTTTTAGCAATTTGTGCCCTCTTCTCCAGATCTTCATTTTCCTTGTTTTTTATCCCCTTCGTCATTTGGACTTGTGTTCTTGCATTGTCCAAGTCAAGCTCTCATCTTGTAAGCCCCTTTTAATCTTTCTTTGTGCTTTCTTTGAATTTGTAGTTTAGGGTTTGCAAATGGCAAAGATTGGCAATAGATCATTGTCCGAGTTTAGGAAGTTTTACAATATCCCGGAGTGGGTGGAGATTGAGTGCGCCTCCCTTCCTAGAAATGTTAGAGAGATAGAAGGTGCCTATTGGATTCACGTCTTGTTTCTCTCTCAATGGGGGCTTACTTTTACTCCAAATGATTTATTCTTGCATTTCTTTGGTTATTTCAATATTGTTCCTACACAGTGTTCGCCTAATGTATGGAAGATAATCAATGGAATCCATAGAATAAATCAACTTTATGGCACCAAATTAGGGCTCGCCGAACTCTGCTTTTGTTATTCCTTTTCTCGCACTAGCTCTGGTGTTCTTTATCTTAAGGCCAGGAGTCTTGACAGGGTGTTGGTAGTTAACGTACCTGATTCCCACAAGGACTACTGGCAAGATGGCTTTCTTGCTAGAAATTAGCAGTTCTCCCCCCAGATTTAGGGGTCGAGGTCTGATAGGTTTACTGTTCCCTTTTATGGAGAAGAGTATATAGGTAGTATTTGCTCTGTCCTTTCAATTTCTTTATTAATGTGTGATTGCTCTAACTTTTTCCTTTTTTTTCTTCAGTGAGGTCGAAGAACTTGGAACCTGCTCTCAGCGAGGTTCATCTTTCTGAGTTAGTCAAAGCTTGGAATATGAGGGAGCCTCTAGCTGACGGCGAACATCCCCGGTCTGCTGCTTTCTTGCTCGAGTACAAAAATGTTGGGTCTAGCTTTATAGTGAGGCCTGTGGATAGTATCCCTGAATTTGATTCTTCTGAAGAGACTACTGCTGATCCTATTCAGTTAGACGAGGAGGATAGCAACTCTGAGAGTGATATCATAGGCGGTGCTGAAGGCAATTTTGGTGAGGGGAGCTCCAGTGGTGACAGTACTTATGACTCAGAAGAGGTTTCTGAGGCCCAAGAACCTTCGAGCTCGTCCAGCAGCTCTAGCGAGGAGATGGCTCCACCAAGAAAAAAATTAATTCGAGATGATGACGATGATAACCATGTGCTTCTTGCTCAGAGGTCAAAAAAGCAGAAATCCAACACTGGGGTTGTTGCCACTGGTGCTCGTTCTACTGTTCTGGAGCAAGAAAAGAAGAGGAAAGAAGAAGAACAGATGAGAGAGAGAGGGGGGAAAAGGAAGAGGAAAGAAAGAAGATGGAATAGAAGAAGAGTGCGGAGGAGAAGAAAAGAATGGAGAAGGAAAAGGAGAGGGAGGAAGAGAGGAGAAAAATGGAGTTGAGGACGAAGGCTGGGCAAGCCTTAGTTCCTGTGTCCGCATTGCCCGAGGGGGCGTCAGTTACCATTTCTCCTCAATTGCCCCTGCGCTTCTCGAGAGGGAAGTTCTTCCTGCAGATCGCCAAAGGGCAATGGGATCTGATCAATTGGCTCTGAAAGCTAGTCAGAGGCTAGCCTTGGTAAGACCTTTTCCTTTCTCTAATGCTTTAATAAATTTTAGTTATTTCCTTCTCCTGATATCTTCTTTTATTTGCAATTTGTGACTAACTTCGCCATGCTTTATCGCTCTCGCGACGAGTTGGTGAGCAGGAACAAAGAGCTGGAGCAACAGAATGCTGCCTTGAAAGTGAGGGGCACAGAACTGGAGGCTAGTCTGAAGACTGTTGATGCTGCCTGAGTTTCTTCTGACCTGGCCCTCGCTAATTCCAACCGAGAGAGGGATGCGATAATTAAAGATATGAATGAGCTGAGGTGAGCCTATGACTTGGTCTGCACGAGCAAGTTGGCCGTTGTAGAGTAGAACAAGGTGATGACCGAGCAGCTGAAGGAGAAAGAGTTTCGGGCAGTCACCATCAAGGAGGACTCATATAACTCCGGGTGGGCTACTATATACGAAGACGTCGAGGTTTAGATAGGCTACATCAGTCGTTTGAACTTTAAGAAAGGTTGGAACAAGGCCCTCATAGCTGTTGGTATCGATGTTGCCTCTCATTTATTCGACGAGCACGACCTAGGTCCAAAGCCAATTGTGGATGAAGTCCCTGCCCTAGTTACTGAAGGAGTTAATCCTGCCTCCCAGACAGTTCTGGCTGATGCTCCTCCTGCTCAGGCGAAAGAGGTTATCCCTACTGAGGGAGATGCTTCTACTGCTGCTGACAAGGGGAAGCAGCCAGCATCATCTGAGCAGCCTAAGGTTGCTAGATAATTTTATCCTTAGGGTTGCTCTTTGTACTTTCTATTTGTAATTTTCCTTCTCACCCTTCAATATATTCTGATCCTTTTTGTATCAATGAAATGAAAAGTGATATACCCGTATATACCCTCGGCCATGTCGAGGGCGCCCTGCGCCTCATCAGGCCCAAACGACCCCTAGGGGGCCGACTCTTCATCAGGTTCCGGACGACCCCTCAGGGGGGCGACCCTTTATCAGGCTCCAGACGACCCCTCAGGGGGACGACCCTTCATCAGGCTCCAGACGACCCCTCAGGGGGGCGACCTTTCATCAGGCTCCAGACGACCCCTCGAGGGTACGACGGTACGAGGCTCAAATTAGGCCAGACTCATTATCGGAAATAACTTTGCCCTCGGCCTCATATCAAAGGCCGAGGGTGACATCATCACAGCGCGTGGTTTGGGAGACGCGTGGAACAGTGCGCGTGAGGCTCACATGGCACATGGGTGACCGTTACAACAAAATCACACCCTCACGTGAGGGAATATTATGTCATCATTTGGCATCTACAGGTGTCAACAGGGGATTGACTAGATCATCTTTCACATGCACCATGCATACCTGGGGGGTACACTATACCCCCCAAGACCTATATATACTTGTCACCTACAACCCTACAGGGGGATGGATCAATCGATAATTGTAACCCTAGCTAAAACTCTGCTTGTACATACAGTAGAGAGAGAAAGTGAGCTTATGTGCATTGTATCCAAGGCCATTAGTGCCCATACTTACTGGATCACACAATCACAGTGGATGTAGGCCAAATTGGCTGAACCACTATACATCATTGTCTTATTCCTCTTATACTCATCTCCTTCTACACACTTACACACTTATACACATATACATCTCTATGGCTGCCATGGTTATTACTGTTTGAGCTCATCATCACTTATCTAGTGGTGCTAAATCTAAGCATCATCAGTTTGGCGCTGTCTGTCGGAAGACGAGAAGACATCTCTTCCTTTGTACACCTTGACCTCACTAGGCACTCTGGTGGTGAACCGATTATCCCCCTGAGAGGAGATGTTTCACCATTAAAAGAGACCCATTAAGGTTCTCAAGCTTACCAGTCTTTTTTCCAGTTCAGCTATTCACAGCTAAAACACATGGCACCGGAGATGCCACCACCACTACTTCCCCCACCGGATGATGGAGGAGGACCCAGTTCCAGTCAGCCACCACCTCAGTCTGAAATGGCTGATGTGGTGGCAGCCTTGAAGTCCCTGGCAGCAATCCAGCGGATCATGCAGGAGCAGTTCACAGCCCTGAGCCAGAACATACTAAGACCACCAGGGGTCTCACCTGAGATGATTACTCCGGCAGCAGCTCCAGGACAGCATGAGGACAGGGGACCACCCCTGGCACCACGCAAAGACCTGCCACCCCCTCAGTGGCGTAGGGATGTTACTGACCCCCGACGTCTACGCCTGGGGAGGCAAGGAAACCCTTGCCCTGAGGACAGGTATGACGATCTGGAGGGAGAGGAGGCCCCTATAGATTGTTGGGAACCATATGAGGTCTCCAATAATACTGTAAGACCTCTCCAGGAGAGCAGAGGGAAGTGCGAAAGGTAAAATCCTGAAGATCGCCCGAGAGGCTCTGCTTTCGCTCGCCTAAGCAGGGGGTCGGCCTTTGAGAGGCTGGGCCCAGTGAATGACTTGCGGGAAAAATTGTCCAGGTCAAGGAGTGCCGCGAGGTCCAGGAGGGAGGCAGCAGATGACCGACCCCACGGGGGCCGGCCCCTGGGACGGGACGACGGCCGGGGGGAAGTAAACAGTCGACACAGGCCAGCCGCGGAAGAACCCTCAGTCCATCTCAAAGAAGCGGCAGGGGATAACATTGGCCAAGCCGAACCTACGAGGCCTTAGAATGACTCGATCCAGCGACTGAAGGATAAGATTGGCAATATACTGAAAATCCGGGACCCTCTTCAGAGGGGATACACCATAGGCTCACCCTTTGTGGCGAAGATAGTCAACTTCCCTACGCCATCAAAGTTCAAGCCACCTGTGGTCACCCCAAGATATGACGGGAGCACCAACCCTGTCCACCATGTTGAGATGTACCAGTCGGCAGCAGACATATACTCTATCTCAGATGAGATGAGGTGTCGTGCCTTCTCTGGTACCCTGACTGGGGCTGCACATATCTGGTACACGTCTCTCCCAAAAAACTCCATTGAAAACTTTAAGCAGTTGGCAGACCGGTTCATCCACAACTTTTGCTTTGGGATGAGGCCACAGAAGAAGACCACCCACCTGCTCTATGTTAAGCAGGGGAAGAATGACAGTCTAAGAGACTACATAGCCAGATTCAACAAAGAAAAGTTGGAGGTGGAAGACTATGAGGAGAGCATAGCTATGACAGCCCT